>CM072816.1:85658692-86858692 GCA_036937905.1 Salvia rosmarinus | reverse complement strand
TATCAATTCATTTAAAACGTTTGGATGAATGCATCATATATGAATAATCCTAAATCCTTAAACCCTCAAACCCTATACTTATAAACCCTAAATCCTAAGCCATCTTTTTGGAGCTTACTTTCTATATGATCGATTGATGTGGTCAATTGATTAAAGTATAACATTATAATGGTATACATTATTCTCACCATTATAGTCATTGTTTTTTATTTTAAAATTTTTACTTTAATTTCACTAATTTCTTGTAATATAATGTAATTTAGTAATTTATGGAATAATTGACCGATGTGGTCAAAGTATGATATTTTCTCACAATTATACTAATTTATTTCTATTTTCTAATTTATTAATTCAATCTTACTAAATCTTCTAGTTTTTTTATTACGACCAACAATGTTATAAAATAATAAAAAAAATAACAAAATGTATGACATTATTCTCACAATTATAGTCATTCCTTTCTATTTTGTATTTTTTTTTGTAAATTCATTAATATCTTATTGACACTCATTCACTATAGTGCGACAATAGAATAATATAATAAAACACTTATAATAAAACATTACAAAGTTGACATTTACCATATTATTCGATTATCATAAAAGATACTACAGTAGAACCTCTATTAAGGAATATTTTGGGGACTACAGAAAAATATGACAGAATGAGAGGTTATTCCTAAATAGAGTTGTAAGAAGATTTTTTTTCTAATTTTAATGTACATGAACAATACATAAATATTATAATTACTAAATACATGTATTGTATAATATATTATATGCAAATACATGTACAATATTTAATTTATTTGACTTAGAATATGTAGAGTTAATCTCTTAAAGTAGATGCATGTAAGTACATGTAAATTTTGTTAAATCAGCATAAATTTATTATAATGATATATATATATATATATATATATATATTTATTTATTGTGATTTATTCCTAAATGGATGTGTATTTCTTTAAGGTGGGACCTTAAAAAATATGAATATGACAAATATGGAGTTTATTCCGAAATATAACTGGTCCCAAGTTGGGACCATGAATTTTTATGACAAAATGAGAGGTTATTCCTAAATAGAGTATTCATTTAGAGAGGTTCTACTATATAACATAAAAAATTGTAAGATATGTGAAATTGATGCTAAAAATTAGAAATTGAAAGGAACAATTATAATTGTGCAAATAGTATTACACGTTGATCATATTGTTCGATTATTTTATCTAAGATCGATTTGAACGATCTTGATCATTAATTTAAATTAAAAATTATTATTTTATTTAAAATATACGGACAAATGCTTCATATATGGATAATCCTAAATACTTAAACCATTAAAACCTATACTCATAAACCTAAACCCCTAAACCCTTACACTCCTAAACTATTAAATAATAATAATAATAATAATAATAATATATAAAAAATGAATTAAAATATAATAATTATATCTCCATATCTATATTTATGTTAATAGTATTACACAATGACCATATTGATGAAGCTTTATCATGTTTTCATTTTATTCATCTTTATCTTTAAATATTTCTACTAAAAAAATTGTTAAGCCTGTACTTATTTCGATTCATTGATTACTTAACAATATCATTGAGCTTCATATTAACTTTTTAAATTAATTAAATATTCATTTAAGATCAAAATAATCAAAGATAAGAGCAAATTTACACAAAATGTATAAAACCAATTTGTTTCACTATTGACATTGTTGGACAAAGTGGTGAATGATTAAGATTTTAGAAGATAAGTCTCAAGTTTAAATCCTGTTAAGCCCAACCTAATTTTTTTATTATTAATTGTAGATAATTTTAAAAACAAATAGTGTATATATCATATTTTTGAAAATCAAGGGATTTGAATATATCATATTTCCGAAAAATAAAGAATTTGAATAAATTTATTCCTAATTAATGATGAGGTTTAATATGTAAATTACAAATTCAATTAAATGAATTAATTATACAATTTCGAATTTATTGGAAAGTGATGAAAACAAAGCAACATACCAATTTAGATCACATAACCGCAAAATAGGAAGATATCGTTACCAACATATCTCTTTTAAAAAGGTTGATCGCATAAAGATGTCCGCATATTGCATCCGTCCACGGTTGACTCGACTTCATTACATGTAATAATTTGCAAAACACATGAAAAAAAGTTACACCATCAACAAAATAAAATAATATCAAAACACAGTACTTCACTTGCAAACTTGGTTGAAAAAATGAAGTGGTCGACACGGGCAATCGCCGAGGCAAAATCGTGCAACTAATTTACGCATGTGTGAAGTGTGAACCCTAAATAAAATCAGGCTCCAATTTAATTTGTGAAGGGCCAATAAAGATCAAGCAGAAGGATTCCGTAGGAAACTTGTATTCTCTCTAACACACTCTCTCTCTATCTATATATATATATATATATATGAAAAGGTGGTTCAAATAATAAGATAAATATTAATAAGAAATAAAAAAGTTGTATTGAATATAACGTTATTGTACTAAATATTTAAATTTGTTGCATTAAATTCGGTGCGACAACTTCATGTTCAATGCTACACTTTATATGTTAAATTTGTTGTAACACATTTATACATTCAATAAAACTTTCATATTTCTTAACAATATTTTCATTCTACATAATTCATCCCATATATAGTTATAGTTGTATGCGAGTGTATTTTTACAGTGCGCATATGGTGTGTGTGTGTATAAGTAGAAGGGAAAGGGAGGGACGCCATTTGAAGCAAATTTGTTGCTTTTATTCAAAGTTGTCACTCCCATTGACATTTTCAGATAAAAGACAAACACATCAAAACAGAGAGAATGGAGAGGGAGAGTGAAATGAAGACATCAAAGTTTAAGACGATTTGCGTGTTCTGTGGGAGCAGTCAAGGCAACAGAAGTAGCTACCAAGAAGCTGCGGTTGAACTCGGCAACGTTTTGGTACGTTTATCTCCATTTTTGGGATGATTCTCTATTATTCTCTTTGAAAAGGTGTCATTTTTGGTTCATATTGGGTTGATATTTTTGGTGCATGCTTCATCCATCAAATCTTGTCTCTTCATCTTCTGTGATCTTCTATTTTTATGGATTTTGTTCGTTCGATTAGTTCTCTGTTTTTTCTTAAGGAATTTTTTAATTTTGGGCTCGATTTTGATAGTGTTGGGAGTGATTAATTTGTTTCTCTTTCTTTACATTTTCATGCAAATGTTTCGTACTTCATTATTTTTCAATTAATAAATAATGTACAATCCTTTCATGGAGATGGAGATGGGAGATGGAGATGGGAGACCTGATCTTCACTTCTTTTTCTAAGAATAAGTGTTTTTTAACTTTTTTTTCTTCTATCACTTGACTTTTCTAAATATCTGCAGTGAAGAATTCTTCTATTCCTTAAAAGGTTTAAAAATATTATCTGAATGTACAACTACAACAACCCACAGTGTATTTATTGTCCGCATATGGTTGTGGTACAATTCCATCTTCCCTGTTCTTCTACATATTGTATCATGTAATGATTTCCATAAGAATGTTGCATTTTGCTCTGTTTCTTCAAATCATAACCTAACCTAACAAGTTTGATGTGAATTTCAAGGTTTCAAGGAACATTGATTTAGTGTATGGAGGAGGTAGCATAGGCCTAATGGGGTTGGTTTCACAAGCTGTTCATGACGGCGGCCGCCACGTCACTGGGTGATGAGCTTCTTTTAATCTCTCAATTCTTGAGTAGTCACCAAAAGAAAGTTGAAAACCAACACGTTTTGAGTTTAGTTTTGCATATTTCGTCGCTAAAACTGATTTTTGTCTTGTTGATGTCCCCCGTTTGCAGAGTGATTCCCAAGACGCTCATGCCTCGAGAGGTATATCTCCTCTGGTGTTTGAAGAATTCTTGAAACCACATTTTACATTTGAAGAGAACTTATTCTATTACAATTATTTATTGATTTGCTGTTGGTTTTGAGTTTATTTTCCTTCAATGAAGTCAGGTCACATGTTTCTTGCTTTGGGTCTTTTTGATCATTCTGATGAAGTGAAAAAGTCCTTTCTTCTGTTGCTAAACCTTATCCTATATCTATAGACTATAATGTAGAGTGCTTAGATTATTTTGCAACAATCTACACATTTTTGGACTCCCCCAAATTCTTCCTCTGATTTTCCTTTTCTGTTTATCCCTTATTTGCTGTCTTCTGTTGTAATTACCAGTCTTGTATTTTTTTATCTTGGCCCTTCTCCACTGATTATCATTCTTGAAATAGGGGTATGTGTGTGTGTGTTTACCTGATTCTCTATCAACCACAGCTTCTACAGTTGCTGCTTTTTTGAACTTCAGTTTTGCATTAGTCCAATTTTCTGCAATAGTACACACAGACACACATAAACATATGCTTCATGGGATTCTGTACCTTTTTGCAGTTGACTGGACAAACAGTAGGGAAAGTGAAGGCAGTTGCAGATATGCATCAAAGGAAAGCAGAAATGGCTAAGCATTCTGATGCTTTTATTGCCTTACCAGGTTTGTCTACATTTTCATTGACAATTTAATTGTTCTAAAATTCCAACCCGAGTTGACTAAGACTACAATTAACTGTGACCAACCTCCACCTCATTAAAATTTTAAAAAGAAAAAGTTCTATTCAATGAAGAGGACCACCCATGGTCGACCAACAATATTTTCCAAACCTCGTGGTCCCTATTCAAATGGTGACACGTATCATTTTTTGATTGGTTCTTCTAATTTTATTTGGATATTAAATTACATTAAATATCTTTTGTGTATTATATCAAAAAAATAAATTAAAATTATCAAAGTTTTCTAGTTTTTCATTTTCTATAAATAGAGACCAAATTTGTCATAGTTATAACACACTTTAAATTTCTCATATTTTTATTATTGTAATTTCTTTTGGTTTGTCATGTTTATTGGTTTGTAATTTTTAAGTTTTTATAGCTTTTATTTTACTTTTAATTTATTGTAATTAGAATTAAGTATAGTATGATTGAAAATAAGATAAAATAATTATATATAATATTATGGTTGGATGGTCGAAGTGGTCATTGATAAATCTAAAAAATAGATGTGGTTGGATTGGAAAGAATATTAATGATGTGAAAGGAAGATAAATTAATTAAATATGGTTGATGTGGTTGTTGATAAACATAGCTTAAGCACAAACAAGATTACTAGTCTCGTTGCTGGAAATATTTGAAATGGTTTTGTGTTGAGCAACCGATTGATCTTGCGTAGCGCTACTTAGTTCCCTTTGTTTTCTCACTTCGAGTCTTTAATAGCTGTCGAACTTTGCTACATTCTATCTCCTTTTGGAAAACATTATGGAAGCATATGCTCCTTGAAAGAGTATAGTAATAATACCAATGCTGCAAAATTTTACAACAGCTTAATCCAGCTAGTTTTTCAAGAAAAGGATGTTTTTTAACGATCCAATTCTTGAATGAGAGAGAAACTACCTTAGTTTAGTAACTTGGTCCTGTTCTTTAAATATGGAGATCAATGCATTGAAAGGTTCAATTTTTTCTCAATAAATGTGCAAAAACATGATCTGGACAATGTATGCAAACAGGTGGCTATGGAACTCTAGAGGAATTGC
The DNA here is from genome assembly GCA_036937905.1 of Salvia rosmarinus. Lineage (NCBI taxonomy): Eukaryota > Viridiplantae > Streptophyta > Magnoliopsida > Lamiales > Lamiaceae > Salvia > Salvia rosmarinus. The sequence goes on along the minus strand of CM072816.1, from coordinate 86,853,061 downwards.
TTGAAGTCATAACATGGGCTCAGCTCGGCATCCATGATAAGCCGGTATTCTTCATCTCCAACTCGAAAACAAAATGATCGCTCCTTAAAAAATAAAAATAAAAACAAATCAAGAATGTAGAGGAAGGCTTCATCAGCCCCAGAATTTTGCAGGTAGGTTTGCTGAATGTAGATGGATACTACAACTCATTGCTCTCGTTCATCGATAAAGCTGTAGAGGAAGGCTTCATCAGCCCCAACGCTCGCCACATCGTCGTGTCTGCACCAACAGCCAAAGAGCTTGTCAAGAAACTAGAGGTAATAAAATTTTCTTCCCCTTTGCTCACATTACTACTAAAGGTGATCTTGTTTGAGACATGATTGAATAGTTGTTTCAAGATTCACATTGATCGTAGATGTCTTGCTGATCTGTAGGAATACGTGCCGCGCCACGAAAGAGTAGCTTCGAAACTGAGCTGGGAGATGGAACAGCAGCTTGGCTACTCCCAGAATTATGATATTTCCAGATGACTTGCTTCTCACTATAGACAGATTTTCATTACATCCCATGGAAGAAGCTAACTTGGAGTTTTTTTACAAATTTTTTGTCTGAGGGTAATTTTGTAAATCTATATGGGATTTACTTACCATTATGTTAGTTATTGTCTGCCTATTTTCCACTGCAATTGGGAATTGTTTGCTTTGCAAAAGTTGTAACTACTATGACATTGTGTAATACTCCATCTAATGTTACCTTAATTAGTATTCTACTCTCGTTGGATGTTGCTCTCTTTTCTTAACACGATGTTATCGTCAGCGCATTATATATAATGATAAAATAAAAAATAATATTCAATCCACATCGGATAAATATTACAAAAGAAAATGTGCTCCATGTAGTTCATTCGACATGGCATCTTTAAAACGAGGATAAAAATCTCGGGCATGGTTGGTGGTTGGCAATGATTGATCAATTCTTCTTTTCTTCTTTTTTCGTTGAGAATAATGATTGTTCAGTTTCTTACACAACATTAGTGGTCCAAGTGTTCCACATTGTAGCAAGGGGGTGGAATTCTGGAGGAGCATTGTATATATTTTCGAGAAACGTGTATGGATTATGGAGTAATTATTGTCGCTTGTTGGTTGTTATGAACGATGGGGACCAAAGCTTTTGGGCAGCAGACGACGTTGATAAAAGGACAACCACCCTTTTGGGGTTTGCTTTCTTGTATCAAACAAATAAGGTTCTTTTTTACCAAAAAAAAAAAAATCTTTAGTAATATTTGAAGTTTCTATACATTTATCATAAAACAAATTGTTTAGAGTAGTATATAGTAGAGCCGACAAAATTGATCCGCCCGATGAACTAGGCAGGGTATTCAGGTTTAGGATTATGTTAGGCTAGAAAAAGAACGACACGAGAAAAATCGAGCCTAAAAAGCTCATCCAGAGAGCCCGTCGGGCTGACCAGGATTTTGGGCTCCCTAGGTTTTCGAGCTAAAAGCCCACCCATGTATTAGTTGATTAATATAATTTTTATAATAGTATAAAAAATTATTATATATTGTCCAATGAAGATTTATATGTGGTTGATGTTTGATGATATTTAAGACTTTCAATTTATTTTATTTGCTTTGACATGTGGTTTACTAGACTATGACTATGGAGTTTAAATTTGTTTGTCTTTGATGCCCATTAGAATTTAGATTTTTAATTTGTTTATTGGTGTTATTTAAATTGATGATTATAGAGTTTTAATTTATTTATCTTTGATGCCAATTCGATTTTATATTTTAATTAGTTTATCAGTATTATTTGAATTAATGTTAGTAAACTTAACTTATTAATTATTATTTTATTATTATTATTATTATTATTATTATTATTATTATTATTATTATTATTATTTTTAAATAAAAAATATTTAAAAAAATAACATTGGGTGGTTTGGCCCAGTGGCCTTGGTGGAGCTGGGCTGGGCTGGGCTGCTCAAATTTAAGCCCGACAATATTTAGGGCAAGGCCAGCCTGGCCTAATAATAGTCATAAAACCCATCTGGTCGGGTCGGGCAGCCCCTTTTGTCAACTCTAGTGTATAATGAGAATTTTCCTAAAATATAAAAAACTGTTTCACTTTTTTTATTGATAATAATTCTTAAAGTTCATAAATATTTTTGATATGACAAACAATGAAACAAATATAAATAATGAATAAAGTCTAACTTAAGCTAGCAATATACCTTAATTTTCATTCTTAAAAAATAAAAGTTTCTTATAACTAAAGTAATTTCCTTAATACGTTCATTAAGAGGGTGTTTAGCGAAGTTTATGTGCTCTTTAAAATAATTTATAAGCTGTGAATAAACTATAACAGTTTATAAGTTTTCCATAAAATAAGTTCCTCAACCCTAACTTATTTTTTATAATCTTATATGCAACAATTAGTTACAAAAATAACTCCGCTATAGTTCGTTATTTCTAATATATACACTTACAATTTTATATCTCTTCGATTTTTTCTCTATCTAACAGTAGTTTTTTTCTATCTTATAAACTCAATTATCCAAATACTTGACACCTTATAAACACTTGAAACATCTTATAAGCTGTTGGAACTTTGAACTTCTTTAAAATAAGCTTAGCCAAACACCCTGTAAGATTCATAATCCCGAAGAACTATATGGTAATGAAATACAATTATCAAATATGTAAGGCATATATTTTGCAAAATTAAAATATTTTAATTCACTAGGAAATAGTTAAGCAAACAAACCATGTATAATAGCTACAAAAATTAAAATAATTTAAAATATAAAGTAAATTATAAGTTATAAATGTAATGAATGTTGATTTACAAAGTTCAAATCTTGATTGTACCCATTACAAATCTATAATGAATTCTTAATCTAAATTCAACCATAGGTACAAAGTTCAAATCTTGATTGTACCCACTACAAATTTATAATTAATTCTTAATGTAAATTCAATTATAAAAAAATATCAACTCAAACAAGGTTAGCAATAAGAACTAAATTTCATCTGGAAAAAAGTAACAAAAGAAAGAAGAAGAAAAAGGAAGACAAGGAATATAAATTAGTGGAGAGTTGAATCAGACACTTACATTTTTTTTTGAATTCATGTGAAATCTACAGTCACTATCTTCGATAAACACTAGATGAACCTCTTCTTGTGCAATAACTTGCAAATCACATGTGATTTAATCACACTTAAAACCATGTGTGATGTTTCAAACCCATGTAGACGTTAGTGGGTTCAAATATGTAACACGCTCATTACTACTGAACTCACTTTACCACTGGTTATCCCAAACGGACATATACTCTACTCTTTGTTTATTCCAAGAGAGTGTGGTTTAATTAGAAAAATCAACTTTATTCTTAACAATAGCTACAAAAACTTTCTTCTAACAAATTTATTTTTATTTATTAAAAATAATATTTGTAACCCTTTCCTACAGCCATACTCCCGGTCTCGCCTATTGCTCTTACACCACTCCCTGCCGTTGTGCATCCATTCTCTCTTGCGTAGAGGTGAACATAATCGAATTGGAATAAAAAAATCAGATGTAATATATTAATTTGGTCAGTTTCGGTCGATTAAAAGGATAATTCAATTTCAGTTTAGTTGGTCAAAGTAGGAATTCTTGGCACATGTATCAAGTATCAATAATACGACTTTCACATGTATACAAGTATTATAATGTTTATTCTTCAATAAGAAATTTGATACCCTACCAATTTGAGCTTTACGTATTATTATATTATTCCATCATCTGATTCTTGTTTATAATAATTGTCATGAATTAGAAAAATAATTTTTTTTATATTACCTACACGACGAGGAAGAGGAATTGAAGTTTAAATTTAACAAAACTTTATTTGCATTTTCTTCCAAATTTAGAATATTGAAATTATGGTTCATTCTTAATTTTGTTATTATTAGCTAGATAGATAGATATTAGCTAGTGAAATTATGGTTCACTATAACGGATGAATGACGAGGACGGTGATGGGCGGAAAATGTGTAGACGAGAATTGTACTCAAATTTTCAGATTTTTGGTAGTAAAAGAAGATGTCGACTAAGACCATTTTTGTTTGTAATTTTTATATAAGGAAAATTACAAATTTACATCCAAAATTTGAGTTAATTGCTAAATCTAGAATACACTTCACACTTTCGACTTTGATGTATTAATACTCAATAAATTTATTAAATTTCAGATTTTTAGTCAAATTATTCGATACGGAGAAGTCTAGCTTTTGACTATAACATATATATACCGAAATGATGTGGATTTTTCTACACATCAATCATGAATGACGTCATTTAAGAATTACAAAAATAAAATAATCTACCAATTATATATGTTAAACACTCTTCAAAGTGCTAACTTTTTTATTTTATTTTTGCAACTCTTAAACGACTTCGTTTATGATTAATGTAGGACAAATTCCACGTTCATGTAGGATTTGGACAATTTAACTAGATTTAGATTGATAATTAACTCAAATTTTGGATATAAATAGTAATTTTGCTTTTTTTTTTTAATTCATGGAAAACTTGCAATATTTTACATACCGCACAGGACGGATAAATCACATTTAAAAAATCAGATATAACATATTCAAACTTATAGAAACATTAATGAAGTTTGACCCTATTACATTTTGATCACATGAATCAACTTTACCATCTAATCGTATTTTAATTTGAATTTATCGATCATTATTATATATGACCAGATGCATAGAAACATTTGTGAAATTAGCATTAATGAAATTCTACAGTAAATCACACTTGAAATTTGTCTTTAAGTATATAAAAGTGGGTATTTAATTTATTTTTTTGCCGCATTCTAATTTGAATTTATTCACTAATTGAGCAACACTCCAATTTTGAATCAAGCAACAGATCCAAAATCCATGTCGACAATAAGATTAAACAAAACAGTCATGAAAATGTGATGCAAACCTAGATTTAATTAATTGATATTCTGCTTTGGATTCAAATTTTGATCTGCCAAAAGATCCCGAATTGAAACCTCTGCATATTTTCTTCTATAAATTTTCTGCAAAGCATGGCGCCGCCCGATCTCCGCCGTCCATTCAAACGGGCTGCAATCTCCGACCAACAGAGGCGGCGGGATATCTCCTTGCAGCGGCAGGCCCAGAACCGCCGCGACGCCCAGCACCAGGCCCGCTTTTTGGCGCTCACTACTTTCTCCCTTCAAAACGATACCGCCGCGCCCGAGACCGAGCCCCATTTTGAAAGTGAGCACGAGTCTGAAGTAAAGGCCAAAGATTTTGATATTAGAGAAGCAGCCAACCTAAGAGGGGTCGAAGCGCGGCGGTGGTTCGCGAAGCAGCTCATGCTGCCCGAATGGATGATTGATGTTCCCGATCAGTTGAATACAGACTGGTATTTGCTACTGAGCTATTTGCATGTGTTAATTAAATTCAGTCTTACTTCAATTCGTCTAATATCTTATGATTTTATGAAATTTTGAACTCAAGCACTTGTTATTTTGTCAAACAAGATTGAAGATAGCTTTGATTGAAAGAGGGGAACTTGCTTGTAATACTAATTAGATATTATTCTAATCATCTCCTACACTTTTTGGAGATATTCTCAATTGAAAGCATGAATGGAAAAATAGATATCTGAATTTATTAGGAGGATTGCTGAAAATAGAGGTGCATTTTCCGATTTTCATTGTGCAGGTATGTTTGTGCTAGACCAGCTGGGAAGCGTTGTTTTGTGGTGTCATCTAACGGTGTGACAGTTAGTAGGTTGCGCAATGGTAGTTTGTTGCATCGATTTCCATCTGCTTTACCCAATGGTGCCAGGACCAACAACAGCAGCCGTTCTGGCCAATCTTATTGTATACTCGATTGTATTTTTCACGAGGTAGGAGGCATCCCGTACTTTTGTGGTCTTATTCCTTGAATGTGTTATATGATGTGATGTTTTACATAATGTGACTTCGCAGGCTGATCAAACTTACTATGTAATTGACATGGTTTGCTGGGCGGGGATGTCAATGTACGAATGCACCACGGAGTTCAGATTCTTCTGGTTGACCAGCAAGCTCGTTGAGTCAGAGGCTTGCAGTGATCCTTCACCTTACCACAAATACAGGTTCAGGACTCTGCTCGTATACAACTGTGACCAAGAGGGTCTAAAAGCAGCTTATACTGGGCCAGTGTCGTATGCGAAGGATGGGTTGTTGTTCTATAATAAGTAAGCTTGTCTTCATTTTTGTTTTTTCAATTGGTAGAATCAGTAATTTTGTGTTTGCTATAATAACCAATTCCATTTGGTGTATGAGCAGCTCATAAATATGGCACTAAATGAACTTCATTATTTTGGATGCATATTTGTGGACCTTTATTGCGTGACCAGAATGAAAGGACAAGAATAAAAAGAAAAAAAAGGTGGGGGGAAAGGGGGTTAAAGACAACCTTCAGAACTAGAAATAGACTTACCCAATTTTCTTAAACCTATTTTGAAATGAAGTAGAGAACAAAAGGATAAATTCTCTGAACAAAAAAAAGTAAAAGAAAAATCTTGAAGTTACTTTATAGCGAATATTCCTGAATTTTTCTAACTAAATGAGGGTGATTTCAGATTTGTTCCTTGATGCTACAGTGTAAATACTACGTCAGGATTATTCCACTGATATCCACCTTATTCACTGAATCAAAGGATCTCATGCAAGTTTTATTTTGTCAGATCTCTCATACTTCTCCTTCCTCTTTTTGTCATTATATTCTGCAAAAGACGTTCAATTTTTTTTCCTTCTCAAATTTGTATGTTGATGTGCATACTTTCTTAAATTGTGCTTTGTATGGTGCTCTCTCTTTCTTCTCAACTGATGGTATTGATTCTGATTTTCTCAGGCATGCACATTATGAATCAGGAAATACTCCTTTGGTATTAGTCTGGAAGGATGAGAATTGTAGTCAGTATGTTCTTGATACAGATAGTAATGGACAGATTCCAAATCAGCAACAGGTATATCAAGTCACTTGAAATTACTTCTATGCTTATATTATCATGTCTGGGCTTCTTGTTGCACTGAAAAAGGTCTCTTTCCTCAGTAACTTGCTTCATAGTATGAGATTTGAAATGCAGATGGCAAACCTATTGATAGAAGTAAGAGAACACGAACACAAATGCTAAACTGAGAGGAATTAGATTGATAATAAAAGAAAAAACTACAACAGAGAAGTAACTCTCTTTTATTTCCCAGACTAGCTTCTTGGGTAAACCAAGAGTAGCTACTTGGGGAAGCCTAAGGACAGGTGGACTTGCTAAACCCATAAAGGAACCAGCATTCCATAAAAGACAACTTAAACATAATAAGCTAAAATAATAAACAAAACTGCGATCAGCAGCGGCATTTACATGCTCGCTTTCAACCTCCTACAATAAACTCTGTCCGCGACAACTCCTCCCTCCTTCCAACCAGCCTTGTTCTCAAGGCTGAGTTCTGGAAATTGTCCCATGAACTCGTCCTCCGCCACCCAAGTCGCCTCGTCGATCTCCTTATCCTTCCATTGCACCAATAATTGGTGCACATGCTCATCACCCTGCCAACCCCAATGGTCATGCAAAATCCATTGAGGAAAAGATTCGGGATCGGACAAGCACAACTCTTTGGGCAGCTCGGTCTTCACTGAATGATTTCCCACATAGCCTTAAGTTGAAAGGCTTGAAAAACCGGATGCAAACGCGAAGGAGGTAGGAGTAGCAGCTGACAAGCCACAGGACCAACTAACTTCACAATTTCAAAAGGTCCGTAAATTTGGCAGCTAGCTTTACACTCTCTGATTGAAATAAGGAAGATTGCCGAGATGGTCGGAGCTTGAGAAAAACTTTCTGGCTGATTGCAAATTGCACATCTCGGCGACGCTTATTGGCGGCATGAACCATATGCTGCTGAGCACGCTCAAGATGCTCCTCTGAGATGACTCTAATCTCGCATGGTAAGAAACTCCCAAGCTTGGGTGGAAGACGCTCATACACAATATCAAAAGGTTTGACCCTGATGATGAATGAAAACTTGTATTATAAACAATAGTCAGCCCATGCGAGCCATTTACTTCATTTTCGGGGCCACTTCGAAGCAAAGCAACGCAAATAAGTTTCGATGCCACGATTTACCACCTCTGTCTGCCTATCGGTCTCCAGATGGTAACCCGTACTCATCCGCAATTTAGTGCCCATGGCCTTAAGTAATTCAGACTAGAACCCACTCAATAAATAATGGAATTTCATGGAGTCGGACAATCTCCTTCACAAAACCACTACCACGTGCAGTAAACGAGTGCTTTAAGCTAAAAAATGTGCATATTTGGATAAATGGTCCACCGCCAATCCCGATCGTGGCAATCCCTCGATGAAATCCATACTGACATCTTCCCAAACGCGTGTCGGATGGGCAGAGGCTGCAATGACCTCCTGGATCTTGCGCCTCATATTTTTGCTTATGACAGATTAAGCATTAGACCACAAAGTTCGTCACATCCTTCATCATGCCGACCGAATACACAGTAGAAGCAATGCGACGATAAGTACGGAATTCTCCAGCATGTCTCCCTTGAGGCGAAGCATGGAACTCAGCCAACAAACTAGCAATCAATATCTAATCCTTGGCTAACAGCAAGCAGCCCTGATAATATAGGATGTCTTTAATAAGGGAGTAAGCTGGATAATCCAACGATCCAGCCGCCAATCCGGACCGAATAGCTGCCAACTTCTCATCCTTGCGAGTCTCCTGACAAATTACTTTACATCCCAGCCAAGTAGGTACTGATAGATTTGAACAATCTGCCTCTTCATGCTTCGAGACAAAGCATCAGCAACACGGTTTGCCACCCCCGTTCTGTATTCGATTTCAAAATGGTAACCTAGTAATCTAGCCACCCAAAATTTTTGCGCAGGAGTCAAAACAAATTGTTCCAGTAAAAAACAAAGGCTGCGTTGATGTGTTCTCCTGGTAAACCTTCTTCCAACTAGATGAGGCTGCCAATGTTGAGCTGCCAAGACAAGCGCCATTAATTCTATCTCATAGATGGACTTTGCTAAGCTCCTATCAGATAAAGCTTTTCTATAATAGGCCACCGGCTGGCCTCCTGCATCAGCCTTGCCAGGATGCATCACACTCTGTGACAAACAGTTTGGAAAAATCAGTAGTTGCAAAAATACTGGTGCTGCGGTCACAGCTTTCTGCAAGGCTTTGAACACCGATTGGGCTGTGGATGTCCAATGAAAGTTGGTCACTCGATCTTTTTTAAGCAATTTAACTAAAGGACGAGCAATCTGGCCGTAATCTCAAACGAATCGGCGGTAGTAGCCGTTAGCCCCAAGAATCCAGGAACGCTCTTCACCGATGAGGGCCCAGGCCACCATAGAACCACCGATACTTTTTCCGGGTCCATTTGAATCCCTTCAAATGACACAATACGACTTAGTTATTCCACCGAAGTATGGCCCCAAGCACATTTTTTTGGATTAATCATATACGAGTGTTCACACTGCAAGGACATAACTTTGCACGCTCATGGTCCTGCCAATCACCACTGTACACAAGAATACTATAAAAAAAACATAAGTTACGTAGATAGGGTCGGAGAAGATCATCCATGGCAGATTTAAAGTTGCGGGTCGTTAGTCCAAACGGCATAACAAATAACTCGTAATGACTGGAATGATTCATGAAAGCAGTCTTAGCAATATCTTCTGGGGGGACTCGAATCTGGTGGTATCCCGATCGTAGATCAAGCTTCGAAAACCATCAAGCACCATCTAGCAAGAATTGGGTACTTCTCCGACATAGTTTGCTTCTGCTCTTTAGTCAACATAAAATGCCAATTTCCATTTTTTTTTCGAACCAGTAGCACTGGGCTCAAGTAGGGACTTGGAACTGGGCTGTATAATTCCAGCCTCTATCATCTCTTGCACCAGCCTCTCCATTTTGTCTTTGGCAGCATGACTGTACCAACAAGGTCATTCAGAAACTGGAGAAGCTCCCGGCTTCAAAGGAATATGATGATCAACACTCCATTGATGAGAGAGTACCACCAGTAGGGAATTCCTCCATTTTCTGGTGCAACTAGTCACCTGGGCATACTTTTGACTGATGATTCGAGTGCAGAAAACTTGATTCCATGCGGCTGTATTTCTGATCCATACCAGCCAACTTGCCTTTACTTGTCGCACCTTACAAATTCTGGCTAATGATAGTGCACGGCAAACTCGACTCGGTTTGCCTCGAAGAGTAAGAACTCGCCCATTAAGTCACCGCATCGTCATCTTACTCCAAGCAGCTTGCACTTCTCCAAGGGTGGCCAGCCACGAGGCGTCAAGGATCAGGTCCACTGTCCCAGCTTAAAGACATAGCATTCCACGTCGAACCAATTCGAGTGGCAGCTTCGGGCACACCCCAAATATAGCGACCTTACGGTCATCGCCAAGACATACTGCAAAACTTTGGCTAGTGTAGATCGAAAACCTAGGCCATCGCTAACCTTCGGGATTGCTCCCATCAAACATAGGCAGATTGATGCGAGAATCTGCCATGAACGCATCATGAGGAGTTGGGTTTCTTTGCGGTCCTGTCCCTATAAAATTACCTGAACCAAACATATAGTTTTCCAGACCTAGTGGAAGTGGAATAGCCCAATTCGGTCATCCACCGGGTTGGCTAATGCCTGGGTTTGCAGTACCCCAGCCTTGACGTTAAGCTCCAAACTCCTGTGCAGAGTTTGATCTTGGCTGATGCTCCAGTTTGTGCTTCACTCCTGAGGCCCTTGCTCTCCACTATAGGCCGTGTTATTCATACCCCAATTTAACGTTGCTCCGTTTGGAACAACCAACATATTTGGGCCTTTGGGTTGGCCAACCCCAGGAAACGCCGACCTATTGCTTGCACCATGTGCGGCGGACAGAGTCGTATCTTCTGTTGATTCTCAATGCTGCTCGTCCGCTCTTCTGCAGCAACCGGCCCTTTTCCCGAAATAGTCGGGTCATCATTTGTCAAAGTTTTGCCATGTCTCCCTTCAATTCTTCGATCATCTCAATTTTATGGCACAAATGTTCCCATTTAGCCCTAGTGTCATCGTTCTCTTCCTCTTATCTCCCCGTCTCTGATGTCTGTTTGCCCACGAGTCATACTCCGGGTCTTTGGCATCCGGTAGGTTGGACCAAATTGATAGAAGTAAAGAGAACACAAACACAAATGCTAAACTAAGAGGAATTAGTTTGAAAAGAAAAACGACAACAGAAGAGGAACACTCCCTTTGTCCAAACGGGAAGCAGCGTCCCTCAATTTCTAACAATAATCCTAGCCAAGTCTTTCTGAAGGAGAGAGACTTCTCGAGTAAGCAAAGAGTAGCTTCCTGGGGAAGCCTAAGGATATCTGGTCTTGCTAAGCCCACAAAGGAACCAACAGCCCGTAAAAGACAACTTAAGCATAATAAGCTAAAATAATAAACAAAACTGCGATGAGCAGCAGCATCGTTGCTGCTACATGCTCGCTTTCGACCTACTACCATAAACTCTATCTGCAACACCTACTCAAAGGGGATTCTTGCATTTAACCCTTTCTACTATCTCTGTGCAGTTTATTGTTATAGCCTCGTGTGCAAGGATCCACTTTTACGTTGATATTTCTATAATGCTTCTAGAAAAGTTATTTGTGTTTCTGTAATATCATTCTAGCACAGTGCATGTACAATAGGCTTCCGAACATGTTTAACAATTATTGAGAAATAAATGGCTGAATACTTCTCTAAAGCCGGTATTTCCTATTGTTCAATTATCAGGTAGTGTTGGAGCTATTAGATGATGGGAGACTGGCTACCTTAGATGATCCTCCTGTTGTATTTGGTTGCTTGGACTGTGATTTCATCCAAAAGGTTTGTCTGAATTTATTTCTTCAAATACAAAATTGTAAATGATTAAGTTGTTATAAATTAAAGAAGCTTATGATTGTTCATTTTTGTAATTTTAAATGTGAAATGTTACCAGAGGTTGATTGATAAAAGATCTTAAATGTTTTTTGATGCTACAAATAGCTTACTTGAACTCCACTATTTGACAAAGACTCTGGTTGCTGTAGATAAACTAGAAATGCAAACACAATATGCATGCCAGCATAACTTATTATCTAAGTGCCAGATACTGCGGTATGTTTGCTACTTTGGTAGAAATAGCTGATACTTAGGGCTCCCTGTATGCCTTCACTGTTGTACAATGAGAGAGGTTCCAATAAACAAGATGAGGAAGATGAGAAAAATACTAATTCTAGGTATTCAGACAGGAATTCGGAGTCGCGATCTCTTAAGATTTGCCATCAACGAAGGGGCTTTATGTTTTAAAGATGGGCAACTAGAAAGAGCTGATCTAAACTATCTTGGGAAACCTAACCGTGCACGGGCATTTGCTGATAGTTATTCCAAGGTAAGCAGACAATTTTAAACTAGTTTTCCTTTTATTTGTTCCTCTCTCACGTGTCCTGTAGATGGATACGGATTGTTTGATTGACATTCTAATGCACGTTTTTCATGTCGTTAACTTGTTTCAGATCATGTTCCAGTACGCAGCTCGGCATTCTCCTCTGAGAATAGAGCATCTTCTTGCATCATTCGGTTCATCCAACGAAGAACGAGACATAGATATGGCTGGTTGATAACTGGGCGGTTTGCTTTGCAGTGGCAGATGCCGGTGAGGAGCAAAACTTTGTCTAATCTTTATGAATCATCATCATTTTGAAAGACTTTTTTGTGCTGTGTTGAATGGAAATCACATGTTTGATCAAAAGCAGTTTTCTTGACTCTGTAAATTATGGGTATTCTAGAAGATATACAGTTTACAAAATTAATCGAGGGCTTTGATTATCCGCTTTTTTAATATCAAGAAAAGTAAACATCAGACCTAGTGAATGATGTGCATGATCCCTTTAGAGAAAGAAATTGAAAATTATAACATAGTTTTTTTTGGTAAATAATTAATAGGTTTTAATCGGTTCTAGGGTTATTGATTTGGAAGAATATAATTTCTCCAGTTATATTTTAAATTTATTGAAATGTGTAACGAATTATGTATGTTAAAAATATATACATAATTAAGTCTTTAAAAGATGTTCTCTTTCTGTTCATTTCAAATGATCAATTTGTATTTGTTTATGTTAATGAGTTTCACTATACAAGTAGAGACAAATATCTTTTTATTTGAGATAAGTAGTTCAACTCATTTTCAATCATAGCTATATGGATCATACATAACCAATATCTTTTTTTCAACAATAACATCTTAGATTATGATCATTTTTGGTAATGGAGACATTCACAACTTAACACGAGTGATGAATGATGCTCAACTATTCGAAAATAGTACAACTCTATGCATAGCACATAAAAAACATAGAAGTTTAAGAATCACATACATTATTTTTTTGTAATTTTTGGAGTAATTCTAGCCATAAATAATAGCATTATTAGACCATCTCCGATATTTTCTTATATTTTACAGTAGATTTTGCACTACAATAGCGCGGAATCACTTGTATAGCATAAGACTGCTCCAAGTGTTCCACATGGTAGCAATGGGTGAATTGTTAAGGCACGATGGCCATTGTTTATATATATATATGGATGAGAGTTAATGTGAGAATCATTTAATTTGAGGATGTAAAAATTAAAAAATGATGAATTCAGAGTGAAAGTTGATAAAATCGTTTGAAAAATTATTGAATCCAAAAAAATAGAATTGTGGTCCCTTATGGGATTTCAAATCCTTGGTGAAAATTCTGAATTTTTGGATTCAGTAATTTTCTCAGCGAATGTATTAGCTATCATAAAGAATTCATTTTATTCATAACAAATTTTCGTGGTTCTCAGTTCTCACGTTAAAAATGATTTTATTTAAATCTCACTGTCTCGCTCTCTCTCTCTCTCTCTCTATATATACATATATATGAGTTGTTATAGAGGGAACCATTTATAATTAAGAACTAATAACTAATCTTTACCCTAGAGTTAGCATAATCTAACAGATTAGATCTATTAATTGGTAAAAAAATGATTTTAACCAGCCAATCATACATTTTCTACCATTTTGAAGGATATTCACGAGTTTGAGGCATTATTGTCAAATTAAAGTTTAATCCTCCCACTGAAACAACCCCATCCCTTTAATTACCACACAATTTTCTCTATTTCCCCTAATTTATCGACTCCATCTCTTTTTCTCCAATTCTCGTTGATGTTCAAATCTCGAAATCTGCAAAGGTAAAACCCTAATTTTCGCTCATCTTCTCCATTGTAAAGAAATTGCTTGATTCCTTGATAACGGAGGGGCAATCTTGCTTTATGCTTCAATTTAGGAGGCTTTAAGAACTGGTCCTGCGTGCATCAGTTTATTTTAGAGGGAGATTTTATTTTAAAGGTATGATTCTTCGCGTAATACATTATGTACTCATGGTTTTTATGCATACACATGATTTTATATTTTTCTCTCTTTTGTATCCATTTTTTTTTGAAATATTGGTGTAAAAACTGAAGTGAGAAAGTTAATTTCAAGCTTTGACTTAATGTATTGGGTGTTTTCTATATAATAATTGTGTTATAAAAAATGTTAAATTTCTAATAGGACAAAATAGACATGTAGCTATGTGAATTTTACAAGCTTTGGCTCAATGTATACTGCTTTATGTTTGTAAATCGTTATATTTTGTGTATTTCAACAAACTATCTAATGATATGGTAAAAGACATTATTCGAATAGTATAAATGTAGTAAATTGTTTGACGTGTTAGACTTTGTACATAACTATAGCTTATTTTATTCATGACCATATCAATGTTTGTGCTAGACTTTGTACATAACTATAGCTTATTTTATTCATGACCATATCAATGTTTGTGCGTAAACTTACCTTGCTTTAAGCATAACTGTATTTTGTATTTTTTGTATGGATGTAACTAGCTTGTGCATGGTTATATCATAAGGTTAGCATGAATATATTATGACTTTAGCATGAAGATATCATACTTTGTGCATGACTATATCTGTGTTGTGCATAATTTATAATATGGTTATACTGAGTATAGCACAAATTGTGTCTCACCGCATGACTTTTGTTTATGCATGGTATATTCAGTGGTTGTGCATGTCTTTAATATATTTTTTTGGTACATGAGTTTGTTCATAACTATAAAGTTTGTTATTCAAGGAATTTAACAGTGTCGTGCAGATCGAGAATTATAAATGATGGTCACTGGGTACATACTAGTGTATGTGAACGAGGGGGGAATACACCAATTAGGTAAATTTAAAGCTTTTTCTTTCCACAAGACTTGACAGTCTACTGTGGTGGTAACTATCGTTTAACTAATGACAGTTCAGTACTAATGTCAATACTGTTGGTCAGTTCAAAGAAGGAAAGTCTTGTTCAGAGTTATACTAGTTAGCAAACCTATTGACTGCTGAGACAACTGGTCAATTGGACTGATAACTGATATGCTTGCAGAATGTAGTGGTTACATTTTGTCTTTACTGAAAA
The DNA here is from genome assembly GCA_036937905.1 of Salvia rosmarinus. Taxonomy (NCBI): domain Eukaryota; kingdom Viridiplantae; phylum Streptophyta; class Magnoliopsida; order Lamiales; family Lamiaceae; genus Salvia; species Salvia rosmarinus. Next base: position 86,837,495 of record CM072816.1, on the reverse strand, counting down.
CTCAAACTGGAGTAAAACACTTAGTTGAATATTTGTTTAGTCAGTTTTTATCTTTTAAGTATCAAACTAATACTGATAGAGTGTTTCAAAACAATGTTGTGTGCTGGTGATGTCAGTTCAATAATATGTAATGTAAATACGATACTGAAAGTAAATAACTGAAAGTAAACAATATTTGATTTTTATGTGGTTTAGAGAGATCAACTTCTACATCTACATCCACGGACTGATTATTCACTAAATCCACTAACTAGGATTTGGTCTTGTTTACGAGCACCAAGATATAAACCTAGATACATACGCTAACCTTTTTGTATCTCGCCAAACTGGGCGTTCTTCCTATGCTTACTAGTGTTAGGAAATCTCTGACTGTGTACGGGTGCAGTCGATCTAACCTCTTGCTTATAGGTGTAAGATAACCAAGTTTTCAATAACTAACACTTCGTTGCCTACTTGCCTACACTTCTACTTAAATTGGGGGGATTTTCCAACTAAAAGTTGAGTTGTCTCATGCGACAAACTCAAGATGTCTATGCTTGAGGTATACAAGATAATATCATAGACTTAAAGGAGTATGTGTTGAAACCTGGAGCTGATAGATATATTTGAGCTCTGAAGGCTTACTCATAACTCTGTAAACTCATTTCTTCGAAATCGCTGGGTATAAGTTCTTGAGTTTTGAGCTTTGATTGCTTTACAACATCCGAATGTGCAACATTTTATTTTTTTTGTCAAAGATTGGATTTTATGGGCGTATTTATAGAGGGAGATGAATAGTATCATTGGAGGGAGCACCAATCATATTCATTCTATTTGTCGTTTGAATTCTTCCCGTTTTAATCATCGTACGTAACTGGCAGGGTCTGCATCATCGCATACTATAGCTCTGCAACTTTGAAAATGTGATCTGGCATGTCAGTATCTTCTGCAGATATGCTACGACATGTTACGAGTCAAACATTCAAAACTTAAATATCTCCGTGTTTCTTCAGTACATTTGACTCCAGATTGGTCTAGTCGAGACTGCTCCATCTTTTATCAGTAGGCTGTACTTCATCTTTTGTCAGTTTGGGGACTTGAGTCAGTATGAAGCTTTCAACTTTGACGTAGAAATAACCAACTTAAACTTTTCATCAGCCAGCTTTGACTTGACATAGCTAGCTTTGACTACTTGTTACAAACTTTGAATATTGATCATTAGCTTTGACTTCTGGTAGCCAACTTTGACTTGCATCAGCGAGCTTTGGCTATCCAGCTGCTGGTATGACACTTAGTCATATTTCTGACTTCTTTACTTTAAGCAGCGTCTAGTCTCCAGTCTCCGATCTTCAGGCTTCAGTCTTCAGTCTTTGACTTCACTCTTCAGTAGCTCTATTAATCGGCTCATTGTCTTGAGTCTTGATCCGCATCGACTTGGTCTTGATCTTTATTACCCGATCTTCAGTCAATGCTTCTCTTCAGTTGGCTGGTACAGATACTCCTATCAGTACAACTGGCTTCAGTATCTGCTTGAACTCTATCAGTCTTAGGCTTGTCTACACTGACAGTTCTTTTGATGGAACCTGTAACCAAAAAGACTGAACCTTTAACCAAAAAGACTAACTCCCTAACATGTGAGCAACACTATGTTACACCAGTAGGGCAATCATTAGCATGTTTGGGATCTAATCAAAACACACAGTGAAGATATAATTTTTCCAATAATAACCATTTCTAAGTATATGTATTATTTGAAGTGACGAACATGTCTGTGTAATCTTAATATTTGAAGTGAATTGCATATTTATATGAAGTACAAAGCATCTGAAACCTAGTATATCTTAGTTTGTGCATAACTATATGGTAGTTTATGTACGAATAAAGCATAGTTTGTGCATTTCTGTAGTATAGTTTGTGCATAACTATATCTCATTTGTGCATGACTAATGACATTCAAAAATATGTGACTAATGACATACAAAAATACTATTATACAGAAACTTATGCTAGTAGAGTACTTTACTATCATGATGAACAAAATAAGACAAATACAATATCCAATAAGAAGATGCATTTGGTGAAGTCGAAATAGGCTGACAAAAAGAACAACATAGATACTGATGTGTATATTTTGAGACATCTTAAAATATTTATGGGTGATGGATCTACAAGTTGAAGTGTGAAGTGTTAGCAACAATGACACCACAACTAATGCGTATACGTGTGATGTATTATGCATCCATAATCAAATGTCACCTCAACATTGCATGCGTGAAAATTTTGTTTTCTACCATGAGTTGTGCATTGATCCCAATTTCAATGCAGATCTAGTTTTACTGGGTTGAAAAAGACAAGTTTTATCATGAACTTTATTGTAGTTTTATTTAATAGTAGCTTAGCCAATTTTAAGAGTTTTATATGACATTGATTGAATATTATGAACCTTCTACTTAAGAGTTTTAAATCTCAAATTTATCAACCTTTTAACTTATGCGAGAAAGATTGATTTATAATAATTGATGTTTTTTGTAATTCATGTTATCCGTACACCATTAAAAAAATGTTAACGAACACTGGTGAATACAAAAGACTAACCAAAGGTCTTGGGTGTGTGTGTGTGTGTGTGTGTGTGTAGTAGTAGAGTGGTTAATGTCCGAGACCAAAGGTCTCGGGTTCGAGTCCACCGTGACGTAGCCTTTAATATTTCTGTATTAAATTGACAAAAAAAAAGACTAACCAACTTCTATGAATACCAAATAATCCAAACATATGTGAAGATTGAAAGCGTACTTTAAAAAAAATCTAAAAAGATATATGATAATAATGTTGAGCATGCATCAACTATTGATCTTGGTCAGTTATCATAACATTTGAATTTTGTGCAAATTATTCATGATACATGATCAACGATAATAATGAAACTCAATGACATACTCAACAGATAAAATAAACGTGCATATGTTGCATATGTGCATGATACTTATCAATTATTATATAATATAATTTCAAACATGAACAAGTTACGTCAATTTCATGAACAATATATAAATATCTTGTGCATAAGTATCACAAACCGAAACACAATACGAGCCGTAGACTTAACTTTGGTAGAAAATTTGGTACATTTGTTTGGATGAACTACCATCAGCGGGACATTAAAATTGTCATTCGCCCTTCGCTAGTACATAAAATATACCTAAAACAAAATGACTTTATTTTTATTTGATCGTTTTATCGAGCTTTTTTTAGTCTCAAATCCATATGCAACCACATAAACATAATAGAATTTCTCTCATTCTTCCAAGCTACAGAAAGCCTAATTTGGGCTTAAGTAGTTCATTACAAAATGAAAAAAAATCAAATCCTCGTACTGTACCTTGTCAATTTTAGTATCAACATCATGCATCCATAAAATAATTGTGTATATCATTAAGGAGGTAGTGCACATGTTACTAATATCATGCAATGATATTATAGCCACAACAAAGATAAGACAGCTACGCCAGTAAACGGTGTAACATCTTTTCACTTGTAAAAAAAGGCAATAAACATACTTAATGTATAATACAAAATTAATGTATATTACTCCCTCCGTCTCATCCAAGACGACCCATTTTTTTTTCGGTATAGTTATTTAGGAGAAGGGTATAAAATGATTAAAGTGATAAAAAGTAGGTAGTCCCACAACTTTTGAAAAGATAATTATTTACTAAAAATGAAACATGCCATCTTGGGTGGGAGAGCCAAAAAAGGAATACATACCATCTTGGATGGGACAGAGGGAGTAAAATATAAAATTGTTAAAAAAAGTGATTAATGTCATTTTAGGAATGTGCAATCCAACTACAAACGCATACATATTGAACTACTATAATGTCGTTGTTGGTACATCACGTTAAAAAAAGAATGAACAACATAGACCAAAACATGAACAACATACCACTAAATGTCAATTTCTCGAGATCATGCACATCAAAAACAAAAATACCAACATAATACTATGTGATGTGCACAAATAGCATAAAATATGAAAATTTTTATTTTATCAAAAATCAAACAGATACAAATAGTAAAAAAATAAGTAAACTAAGCAGAATTTAGATAGAGAAATCTCGATTGCTCGACACAAATCCTGAAACCAGAATCTCAATTGAGGAATTCAAGCGTGATTCGTAGTTCCAAAAGGGTATTCGGAGGTGAAATCATCCGAGAGAATTTGCGGCGTGTTTAAGGAGAAAGAGAAGAAATTACAGGATTTGAACGCTTTTGATATCATTTTCTTTTCCTGCGGGCTCGATCTCTCTGGATTGTTCATGTGCTAAAAAATAGAGAGAAAGATAGGTTATTGAACAATTGCGGGAAGTATGGGCTGCTGTGTTTCAAAATTCCCATCAATCGAGATGCACCCGAAAAATGAAAAGCTCCAAAACCACCGTGTTGGCCAACTTATAAGTGGTCGAGCGCCGCCGTCGGTTATCGTCGTCGTCGAGTGATGAGGTTCTATCTTTCTGTGAGTTTTCATATGCATACCTCAAAGCTGCTACGAATAACTTTAGCCCTGATTTCAATGTCTTTTAAAGCAGCGAAAAAGTCCCTAATGTTGTTGTAGACAATTAAAAATTATTAGCGAATTATATTGCGCCATGTGTAAATCAAGAATTAAATAATTAATTATATTTCTATTTTATTAATGGAATTTATTCTAAAATTAAATAGATATGTGATTAATATTTAATTTTATGGACAAATAAGAGAATGACATGTGGCAACGACATCGGAGAGGAAGAATAACTCAAATTGTGCCAAATGGGCCATAAAGGCCCATAAGCTCAAGCCCAAGAGCTCAAGCCCATAAGCTCAAACCCATAAGCTCAAGCCCATAAGCTCAAGCCCAAGAGCTCAAGCCCATAAGCTCAAGCCCAAGAGCTCAAGCTCACAAAGCCCACAAAGCCCACAAGCTCACATCGATAAATAGGGGTGTTGGGGCTTCATAAATGGGGAGGAGAAGTGAAGTGAAGAATCGAAGAGCTCAAGACACTCGAAGAATCCTCGGCGAAGTCTTCTTCAACATTCAAGGCGTTCTTCGTGCAAATCACCGCGTTCTTCGCCAAAGTCATCCTCCAACAAGAAGCTTCGAAGTCTTCTTCAACATTCAAGGCGTTCTTCGTGCAAATCGCCGCATTCTTCGCCAAGATCATCGCCCAAATCATTCCAAAGAAGGCGTTCAATTCGGAAACAAGGTGAAAGCCCTCCGCATTGGCGCTCAAACTCGAAGATCTTCAAACGTTCTTCAACAAATCAAATCAAATCCGACAGTTGCTCTGAAAACAAGACCAAGGTCCTTCAGATCAACGTCATCAAATTCAAACTTCATGTTCAAGGAGATCAAGGAATCACATCCCCTCCAAGCAACTTGAAGAAATTCAAAGATCGTTCAAGAATCAACATTGAAGAGAAGAATCAGAGGATAGATAGAGATCGAACTCATCTCAAATTCATCAAATCCAAATTCAAATTATTTTGTATACAATTTTGTATTTATAAAATTTAAATACGAAAATTTGTGTTACAAATTTTGCACGCTTGGTGGGACATCTCTACTCTCATCTCTACTCTTCACCAAAAATCTTGAGCGATGTTCACCCAAAACATGCAACCAAGGTCACTTCAAAAGCTTCTTGAAAGCATTGGCGTTATCACGAAGCAAAGCGAAACAACTTCAAGAAGCTTGAAGTCGACCATTGCCGAAGAAAGAGCAACACATCGCCACCCTTGAATGAAGAAGGTGTTGGCTCGAAGGAAGCTTCACTTCCCTATTGTAAGATCCATCACAAGTTATCCATTTGAGGCGCTGTGATGATGGCGAACACCTCCACCATGGAAGAACAACTTTCAAATCTTACAAGGCTGGTTGAATCTCTAAACAAACACATCCAAGAGCAAGATGCTCGGTTGCAAAACTCGAGGGGAAAAGGTGGAATCGAGCCGCATACATGGCGAGGAAAATGAACACAACGAAGATGAAGAAGAAGGCGAAGAGCAAGAAACTCATGATGAGAGAAAATCGTGCGAAAACACATTCAAATCTCTTCGATGGTTTCATCAAAGCGAGACCACTCGAGGAGTTCATTGAAATAACAATGAAGAAACGAAATTGTGGAAATTCTAAATCATCCTTGATTTACTCCAAGCCTTATACTCAAAGAATTGACAACTTGAGAATGCCACATGGTTATCAACCACCCAAATTCCAACAATTTGACGGTAAAGGTAATCGAAGATAACATGTAGCTCACTTTGTCGAAACATGCAACAATGCCGGAACATTTGGAGATCGTTTGGTCAGCGGTTTGTTCGCTCGCTCAAAAAATGCCTTGATTGGTACATTGACTTGGAATCAAACTCACTTGTCGATTGGGAACAATGGAGCATGAGTTCCTCAACCGCTTTTACTGACACCGGAAGAGCAGTGAGCATGGTGGAACTCACGAGTTCTCGTCGATTCAAAGAAGAACCGATGATTGACTACATCAACGGTGGAGAAACTTGTGTCTAAATTGCAAGGACCGATTATGCGAATCATCCGCCATCGAGATGTGTATTCAAGGGATGCATTGGGGCTTGCAATATATCTGTGAGGAATCCGACTGAAACGTTCAAGAGTTGGCAACAAGAGCTCATGATATGGAGCTAAGCATGGCGCAAGTGGAATTGAGGACCTCCTATCCAAGAACCTCGCGAGTTCAAAGAGAAACAAGAATTCAGAAGGGGGACAAAACCATTTGAGAAAGCACCAAAGAAAGAATCAATGGCGGTAAAGGCAACATCGGTCAAGTTCATAAAGAAGGATGCTGAGAAAGATAACAATCAAAGTACATCTCAGGAAATGGGGCAGAGTGTAGGGAAAACATATGTTAACCCTCGCCCCGAGGATCCATCTTGGGTGTTTAATTCACCATACATTGATTATATTCCTAGCATGCGTCTATATAATTAATTGCAACACGTTGGGGTTTTCTCGTGTTTACCTTTGGATCTGTCGAGGTGGATCGAACGGGATGAATGGATCGAACGGTCGAGACTCGTGCTTTGACCTTCTGGACTGTATCCCGATTGCCCAATCTCCAACGTCGAGTGAGGACGATCTATGGAGAATGCTTCGGAAAATCACCCAATGACCCTCTCAAAACTCACGAAATTTCTCTCTCAAAATTATGAGAATACCGAAAATTGTGTTGTTAATATGTGAGCATTAACCTAGACTTTATCTCATACCTTATATTTATAATGCACTACCTTAATCCTATATGGAATATTACCATAATCCTATATGGAATATTACCATAATCTTAGGATTATTTTCATACTCATAGGATTATTTCCATACTCTCAGGATTATTTCCATAATCTTATATGGAAAGGATCTATGCATATACCATAAATATAATTATATCCTTGTGGGATAAAGAGAATAAAATCTTTCCTTTGAGAGCACATAGGGCGATTTTCTTGTAGCTACGGGCTGGATGGGCCACCCGAGGATCAAATGCAAGGAATAAAGATGGGCCTCAAATAAATTAATTATCTTATGTTCGACCCGAACATAAATTAATTTATAAACATTCGATCATGCCACTAGAGAAAGAATCTTGACTTACCCTTTATTACCGAAGTTGAGTCGGGCTTGCACTTAGACATTACGAATCCCGTATTTAAGATATCGAGCGTCCATTAATCATTTATAGCAATCATTGCTTAAAGCGATTAATAACTTCATTTCCTTAAGTAGTACCACTCAACCTTATTATTGTACTTGAGCTAACTCAACTGCGGGGTTTAGTACAATAAACCTTTGAGCTCCTTAAGGGATGTCATCATCCTAAACGGATACGGTGACTCGTCTGAGATAACTAGCGTGACATCAAGACCTTGCCACCACCCAAGATGTGGAGAATCTTGGGTTAGAACATATAACCTCACTCATAACAAGTCAAAGTGATGGTCAAGAACTCATACTCACCTAATACCTTATCGAGGTTTAGATCATCGTAAGTCACCGAGATCTTGGTTCTTCACGACGGTCGGAAAGAAGAACACATCTCATCGTGATCCTTCAATACGTCGAGACGCGTACCGGCATAGACAAGCAACTAAGTCAAGTCACTTCTTATCTATCTGCGGCCTAAACCGACAACTCGTCCTTAAGTCGTCTCGGTGTGAAACTTTTATATCTCATTAAGCTTGACCAATCATACGGACTTACGTGATCTTCTACACATTGTATGATCTAACTTATATATGAGATAAGGGGACACGATAAATGCAATCAAGTATTCAAATCGGATAGGAGATTGTTATAGTGGTAACAGGAAACATTGTATACAAGCTCAACCAAACTGCTTTCAGTATACAAATCCAACAATCTCCCACTTATACTAAAGCAAACTTTTAGTATACAATGTGTCTTTCTACTAGCTATTACAAACAACCATCACTTTGCTTCTCCCACTTATACAAAAGTTTCCTTTCTAAGTGGGTGCCATCAAGCGCAATCCAAGTCCTCTAACGTGTCCATCGTAGACTTTTTGCGGCAGGCTCTTCGTGAATGGATCCGCTAGATTTTCCGTCGTATCAATCTTTTCAATCAGCACGTCACCTCGTCTAACAATTTCTCGTATGACATGGTACTTTCTCTCTATGTGTTTAGTCGCCTTGTGGGTCCGTGGTTCCTTCGAGTTTGCCACTGCACCTGAGTTATCACAGTAAACTATGATACTCTTGGGCAAACCAGGTACCACATCTAGATCCATGAGGTAGTTCTTGAACCATACAGCCTCCTTAGAAGCCTCCGAAGCGGCTACATATTCGGCTTCCATGGTAGAGTCCGCAATGCATCGCTGCTTTGCACTCCGCCAGGATACGGCTCCACCTCCCAAGGTAAACACATAGCCTGAGGTTGACTTTTTCTCATCACGGTCAGCTTGGAAATCCGAGTGCAGATAACCCAAAGGCATTAGACTATCTCGCATGGTAAACTAGCCTATAATCTCGAGTCCTTTTCGTGTACTTGAGTATATGCTTTCTGCATCCAATGAGCTTGTCCGAGGTTAGGCGATATCTTGCTACTATGCCTACCGCATAGTAGATATCGAACCTCGTGCATAGCATTGCGTACATGAGACTTCCTACGGCGGAAGCGTAAGGAACTTGTCTCATTTCCTCTATCTCATTTGCGGTCATAGGTGATCTGCGTCTTGAGATAAAGGAACGCCATGTATGCGAAGGTAGCAATCCTTTCTTGGCGGTGCGCATACTAAAACGAGTAATCACGGTATCAATGTAAGGCGCCCGAGATAAGCTCAACATTTTCTTCTTGCGATCTCGGTAAACCTTGATCCCAAGAATGTACGCATCTCCTAAGTCTTTCATTTGAAACGATCGGATAGCCAACTCTTTACGTCGATAACGACTTCACGTTGTTGCCAACTAGAAGGATGCCATCTACATAAAGTGCGAAAATACCACATCACCGTTGACATCTAACCGATACACACAACTCTCGCTAGGCAACTGGGTAAATCCATGGGACTTTACCACCTCGTCAAAGCGTAAGTTCCATGATCGGAGGCTGCTTAAGTCCATAAATGGACTTTAAGCTTCCATACTAGATGCTCTTCACCCTTTACCACATAACCTTCAGTTCTTGCATATAGATGTCTCTACCTTCCTCAAGGTAACCGTTTAGAAAAGCGGTTTTAACATCCATTTGCCAAACCTCTGGGTTCAGTGGGCTGCTATGGCTAGAAGAATTACGATGGACTTGAGCATTGCTACGGCGAAAGGTCTCATCGAAATCGATGCCCTCAATCTGAGTGTACCCTTCGCCACAAGCCTCGGCTTTAAAAGCGAAACCTCTCCATCGTAATCTCTTCCTCTTGTATATCCACTTACTACCTATGGCTTCCTTGCCATCGGTAGAGGTGTCTTTCATATACATCCATAGCCGTTATGGACTCCATTTCTAAGTCCATAGCGGTGTGCCATGATCTTGCATCAATATCTTGTATCGCCTCCTTGTATGTCCATGGGTCGATTATTGCATGTTCGTCTGCTGGGACTAAATCAAAGATTCACCCACGAACATAAATCGCTCGGGTTGACGAACAACCCTCCCACTACGACGAGGTTCTACAGCACAATGGCAACGGTGGGTGCGAGATACTTGTGGTTCTCTAACTTGCACAACTTCTTTGTGTAGGTACCACTTATGCGGTCGGTATCTCCAGGTGGAACTCGACCCACTTCAATTTCTTGAAGTATCGGTGTCGATCCTCCCACTAGACTCGACATCTCGCACCTTTAGCCTGTCGGTGGTGGAATATGATCATCTTCTAATTCTTGAAGAATGATTTCAACTTTGGACTTATGATTTTTCATGTAGTCCTCTTCTAAGAATCGAGCATTAGTGCTAATAATGACCTTCGATCCTTAGGACTATAGAATAAACCACCTTCGTTCCTCTAGGATAGCCAATAAACAGCCTTGCGTCGGATCTAGCCTCCAACTTGTCGGCCTTTTGTTCAAAGCACATGTCTTTGATGCCCATATCCTTATGTGGCTTAAACCGGGCTTGCGCCAAACCACAACTCGAAGGGTCTTTTCAACCGACTTGACGGTACTAGATTTAGCAAGTATGCCGCCGTCTCTAAGGCATATCCCGAGCGAAATAGGCAATGTAGCATAACTCATCATAGATCTAACCATTTCCAAAAGTCCTATTTCTTCGCTCGACACACCATTTTGTTGTGGTGTGCCCGGTGAAATCTTGTTGGGAGTAATCCACATTTCACTAGATAGTCCATAAACTCGTTCTTGAGGTATTCGCCACCGCGATCGGACATGATGACTTGATACTTTACCTAGCTTCGTCTCCACTTCCGCCTTAAACTCTTTGAATTTCTCAAAGCATTCGGACTTGCGGTGAAGCGGTATACGTATCCGCACCTTGAGTGTCGTCGATGAAAGTGACAAAATACTCGTACCTCCACGAGCTTGTGTGGACATCGGTCCACAGTCGAATGGACTAACTCCAACATTTCTTTGGCTCTATAACCCTTCGCTTTGAAGGTGCAGTCGACATCTTACCTTCTATACGAGATTCGCGGATCGGGAGCGGAGTAACCGTGAGATCACCCAACGCCCATTCTTAGCCAGTCTTTGGATCCTATTTAGATTGATGTGACCTAATCTAAGATGCCGAGAGAAAAGTAGAGTCATCTTCTAAGAAAACTTTCTCTTTTTAGGGTTTGATGAAGATGCAACATAGTTATAGGTATTATGTTTTGCGAAATAGTATAAAGCGAATTATATAAGGTGCCAACACGTATAACCGTCATTTCTTATGATAGAAACACCACTATCAAAAATAACAGAATATCCATGAGTAAATAATTTGAAACAGAAACAAGGTTCCACGAAAATCCGGCACATATAAAGCGTCTTTCAAAACTAAAGCTGTTGTCCCAAAACATAAAGAAACATCTCCAACCAGCAATGCCTTCGACTTTCGCCGTTGCCCATGGAGATCGTTATCTCGCCATCAAACAGCTCCCTTGTCGCGGGGAACCCACGCAGGTGTAACAAACATGATCGATTGCGCAGTATCTACTACCCAAGAATGGGTAGAACAAGTCGCTAAACATGTTTCCGTTACTAAAGCAAACAGCGTACCTTGAGCCTGAGCATAGGGCACTTGGCCTTCCAATGCCCGGTCTTACCGCACTTGAAGCACTTGCCCTTCTCCTTTGGCTTCTTCAAGCCTCCTGGCAACCATGCTCTTGTTCCCATTACTCCCACTATTTCCTTTAGCACCACCTTTGGCACCCCTTTTCTATTTCCATTTGGGATGAAAATTTTGGGCCCTTAGATGTGCTCGCATGAGCATGTGCTCCTTTCCCATAACTCCTTCCGCAAAGAAGATCATTAAGCAAGCGACTAAGTGTAAACTCGGTCTTGCTCATGATCGCATTCACGCCGAAAGTTCTCAAAAGACTTGGGCGGTGTATTGAGGATGATATCGACCTTGGCTTCGCCGTCAATACCTCCTCCCAACCGATCAAGACTATCCATGAGATGAGTCATGTGGGAGACATGTTCATGGACCGAACTTCCTTCTTCCATCTTACACGCCAAGATTTCTCTCATTGTGTGGAAGCGATTGTCGATCCGATCGCCCAAACTTACTCTCAAGACTTGACCAAATATCGATCGCGTCTACCATCGATCGATCTCGCACTTGCAAGCCTTTGGACATCGTAGTCATCATATAGCATTTAGCCATATTGTTTGACTTATTCCAAAGTCCGCTTGACTCTCGGCTGCTCATTAGTCGATCGTCGATGAAGGGCATCGGGCTTAGGAGTAGTGAGAACAAACATGTGTTCTTCAAATGATAAGAACATATTCCATGTTTCGTTTCCACTCGATAAAATTTGGACCGGATAACGGTTTTGTGCGAGCATATTGATAATCGGCGTAAGAGACATATACGAAGCGATAATGTAAAACACATAAGCATACGATCGCAAATAATTCGTAACAATAATATTGTAACCTTTGATAAAACAATATTAATTGAAACCTCCAATCGCCCAAGGAATCCCACATGCAAGCCACGCGTGTGGGCGTTTACACATGAACCCCCGACCGGACTAAAATATACCTTTTAGTCGTTTAATTTCAATCCATGTCAACTTATCCTTATGACAAATGAAATTAATGATTGGACCTTACTAGACCACATCACTATCGCAGAAGGGACTTGGCGGGAAGTTGTACTGAGGTGATGTCTAAGCAATGACCACAATTTTAACAAAGAAGATGAATTCTTAGAATTGGTATACTCACTCGGACCATACCGCTTCCAATTCAAATTCTTTTGTTATCTCATTTATATCTATCTCTAGAGAACTTATGAAAATCGCACATGCAAGCCACGCGTGTGGGCGTTTACATGAAACTCCCACTTCTCGATAGATTTAAAATGTTTTATTTAGAAATCTCATCTAACAAACTTATGATAAGCAAAGCAAGCAAGCCACGCGTGTGGGCGTTTACTCACGATGCGTCTCACTTTGTTTAGAGATCAAAAGTGGAGGTCTTGACATTTTAATTTGAAAAATTAATTTGTCGGGTTGCTTGCTTAGTCTTTTATTCAAAAGGTTTGTCCATGCGGATCACGTAATCTAGCATGCTTTTCTATAGAACTCAACATGTAAAACATGCTCGCAGAAATTCTAAAATATGCTTGATAAGCGCGATAAACCTAGCATGCTTACTATGCGCATCCAATTACGTAAAACACTTAAAGGTTTGTCAACGTAATATAAACATACATAGCATACTCTTGCATAATTTAAACATCCACAACATGCATATGAGCGATAAAAATAAAATAAAACGTTCATCGCGGCCCAATCGTGAAACACAGACATTTAAATCTAATCTATTACATAGATTTACAAAGTGCAATTAAACTTGCACGGGCCTCGCGTGCGAGCACGGACCGGATTCAACAAATGGGCCTCGCGTGCGGGCACGGACCGAAATTCGAAAAAACGGGTGCGGGCGGTCGGCCCAAAGAGTCTTGGGCGCGCGCTGGGGCAAAGCCCGCCCGCCATGTGCCGCCCGCGCCTTGCCAGCGCGCGCGCCTGCTGCCTGGTCGCTAACGCGACCGCGACCCGTCGAGCACGCGTGCGGCCGCCACGCCCAGCGAACGAGCGTCGCCGAGAGACGCCGCCGCCGGCGGCCATACCGCGACCGCGAAGCTCGCGCCGCTGCGCCGGGTTTCGCGCGCGAACGCGCCGCCCGTCGCCCGCTAGCTCGCCGCGGCAGCGCCACCTCGCGGTAATCCTCGCGATCGCGAGTTTGCTCGCTAAGCGCCGGGGATCCCAGCGAGCACGCGCCCGTCGCCCGCAGCCCCGCGATCGCCCTAGCGACCGCGAGACTCGCCATGAAACCACCCCGTGAACACGCCCGAGAACCTGTTTTTCCGTCGTTTCGTTCTTCGTTCGTTCGTCTTCGTTCTTCTTTACGGATAAGATTTACATGATAAATCTAATCTAACCACGGATTTTCTCGTGGTGTAAAACAAAACCAACAAAAACAAACGAGCCACGATGAGCAGCGGATCCACAATTATAAAAGCACGTAATAATCAAACGTGAATTAATCCAGCGAGCCAAGATTCGATCCGGGCTCGATACCAATTGTAGGGAAAACGTATGTTAACCCTCGCCCCGAGGATCCATCTTGGGTGTTTAATTCACCATACATTGATTATAATCCTAGCATGCGTCTATATAATTAATAGCAACACGTTGGGGTTTTCTCGTGTTTACCTTTGGATCCGCATCGAGGTGGATCGAGCGGATGAACGATTGAGCGGTCGAGACTCGTGCTTTGACCTTCTCGGATCTGTATCCCGGTTGCCCAATCTCCAACGTCGAGTGAGGGCGATCTATGGAGAATGCTTGGAAAATCACCCAATGCTCTCACAACCAAACTCTCGAAAATTCTCTCTCAATAATGAGATGGCGAAAATTCTCTCTTGATATGTTAGCATTAACCTAGACTTTATCTCATACCTTATATTTATAATGCACTACCTTAATCCTATATGGAATGTTACCATAATCCTATATGGAATATTACCATAATCCTATATGGAATATTACCATACTCTTGGGATTATTTCCATACTCTTAGATTATTTCCATACTCTCAAGATTATTACCATAATCTTATATGGAAAGGATCTATGCATATACCATAAATATAATTATATCCTTGTGGATAAAGAGAATAAAATCTTGCCAATTGAGAGCATGAGGCGCCGATTTTCCTTGGCTACGGGCTTTGGATGGGCCACCAGGGATCAAATGTAAGGAATAAAGATGGGCCTCAAATAAATTAATTATCTTATGTTCGACCCAGAACATAAATTAATTTATAAACATTCGATCATGCCACTAGAGAAAGAATGTTGACTTACCCTTTATTACCGAAGTTGAGTCGGGCTTGCACTTAGACATTACTGAATCCCGTATTTAAGATATCGAGCGTCCATTAATCATTTACACAATCATTCGCTTAAAGCGATTAATAACTTCATTTCCTTAAGTAGTACCACTCAACCTTATTATTGTACTTGAGCTAACTCAACTGCGGGGTTTAGTACAATAAACCTTTGAGCTCCTTAAGGGGCGTCATCATCCTAGCGGATCGGTGACTCGACTGAGATAACTAGCGTGACATCTGAGATCGCCACCACCCAAGATGCGGAGAATCTTGGGTTAGAACATATAACCCTCACTCATAACAAGTCAGTGATGGTCGACAACTCATACTCACCTAATACCTTATCGAGGTTTAGATCATCGTAAGTCACCGAGATCTTGGTTCTTCACGACGGTCGAAAGAAGAACACATCTCATCGTGATCCTTCATACGTCGAGGCGTGCCAGCATAGACAAGCAACTAAGTCAAGTCACTTCTTATCTATACTTGCAGCCTAAACCGACAACTCGTCCTTAAGTCGTCTCGGTTGTGAAACTTTTATATCTCATTAAGCTTGACCAATCATACGGACTTACGTGATCTTCTACACCTTTGTATGATCTAACTTATATATGAGATAAGGGGACACGATAAATGCAATCAAGTATTGAATCGGATAGGAGATTGTTATAGTGGTAACGAGAAACATTGTATACAAGCTCAACCAAACTGCTTTGATATACAAATCCAACACGGAAGGTCGACCTCAAAGAAATGCAACAAAAGCAATACCCTTTTACGGATTACGATGTCTCGAATCTTCGACGACACGCTTTCGGAGAAAGGCTCATCGAATTGCACGAGATGAAGCGCCTAACGAGGCGGGACGAACCGATGATCCAATCTTGCAAGTACCATAGATTGGTCGGACACCCCATACATGATTGTTTCATATTCAAGGATAGAATCATGCGCTTGGCTCGAGAAGGAAAAATATCTCTTGAAGAAGATAGTGTCGCCGTAAATGTTCTCACTGCTGATATCAGTGACATAATAGAAGGTATTGCAGCTCTATACGACGTGGATGATCATGCGAGGAAACAAGTTGAGTCGAATGTTATTGAAGATGAAAATGTTTGGGCAATTACATTTTCCAACGAAGACCTGCAACTTGGATCTGCTTGTCATAATAGACCATTGTTCGTAAGTTGCTTCACTCATGAACAGAAAATTAATAGGGTTCTCATCGATGGAGGATCAGCAGTCAACATCTTATCTTTAAGAACGTTGAAGCAACTAGGAATCCAGGAAGATGAACTAGCTAGCAGCCGGTTGATGATTCAGGGATTCAACCATGAAGGACAAAGAGCCCTTGGCACCATAAGGCTAAATTTGTTGATGGGCGACATGAGATCATCTGTACTGCTTCATGTGATCGACGCCAAGACATCTTATAATATGCTTCTTGGTGGTCCATGGCTACATGAAATGGCGTCGTTCTTCTACATTGCATCAATGCTTCAAGTATCGACAAGATGGTGTTGTGAGGACGATGGTTGGCGATCAAAACCATTCATCGAAGCGAGTCGTACTTTCTTCGGCCCAAGTATTACATGGTAAAACAAACACCATAAAAGATGAAGATGAGACACGACATGAAGAACCGAGTCGGTCGAAAAAAGGAAAGAAAGAAGCATATTCCCGAAGATAGAAGGATTCACCATGCCTTTAACAAAATTGGCCAAGAGGCGGTTCTCAACCACTTGGAGGATTTGTTCGACCAAAGCGAGAACAATTCCACAGAACATGGAGAATTCTCAAGTAATGATATTACTAAACACTTTGGGCCCAAGACATACAAGCTCCTCGTCGGTGTGGATACAATCCTCATGAAAACACCATGTCAAAGCTTCATTTGAAAAAGAATGACCACACGATCCAAAACCTAAAGCGAGTTGGGATTCACCACTCAAAACCCCATTCGCGCCATCAAGAGGGCTACCACCAATTATGCATGTGAAGAGGAACGAGGAATCCTCCGTCGGAAAGAAGATCCAAAGGGTATCCGTCTTGAGAGAATAGGTAAAATGAGGTCCAGAGTATCTGCTCAAAAGACTTGCAGACGCCACGAGTTGAGGCAAGGTATAGGAAAAGCGGTATACACCATTGATGACCCAAAACCGAGAAGTTTGATTCCTTCGCATGAAGAGGTGCACCACATTGCTTGTGACCTATGGGAAAGAACTCGAAGGCTAAGAAAGATTGTCGTCTTTACACATATGGCGAAGGCGAAGAAGACAGAGAAAGTGTAGGTTCATCTCACTATGCTGCTAATGATAAACACAGAAATGAGCAAGTCGTCACATCAAATCACATCACTTCATGCGAGGAAGTGGCCATTGAAGAAGAAGACGCTGAAATAGCTCCTCAACAATTCGAGGAAGGAGTCAAGTCTACTGTTGATGAACTGAAAGAAATCAACTTAGGCTCTGTTGATGATCCGCGACCGACTTATATCAGCGCATTGTTGACCGTTAATGAAGAACGCTTATACATCGAACTACTCAAAGAGTTCAAAGATATATTTGCGTGGTCGTATAAGGAAATGCCAGGATTGAGCCCACAAATAGTTGTGCATCGTCTAGCTGTCAAAAGAGAGGCGCGACCTGTCAAGCAGGCTCAACGTCGATTTCGACCAGATTTGGTCCCTTTGATCGAAGCTGAAGTGAACAAGCTCATCAACGTTGGATTCATTCGAGAAGTCACATACCCAACATGGATTTCAAGCATTGTCCCAGTGAGAAAGAAAAATGGACAAATTCGTGTATGTGTTGACTTCAGGGACTTGAATGAAGCATGCCCCAAGGATGACTTCCCACTCCCTATCGCTGAACTGATGATTGACGCTACAACAGGGCATGAAGCATTGTCCTTCATGGATGGATCATCAGGCTATAACCAAATCCGCATGTCACCGAATGATGAAGAACTAACGGCATTCCGTACGCCTAAGGGTATATATTGCTACAAGGTGATGCCATTCGGATTGAAAAATGCTGGTGCTACTTACCAAAGAGCAATGCAAAAGATATTTGATGACATGCTTCACAGAAACATTGAGTGTTATGTGGATGACCTGGTGGTGAAAACCAAAAGACGAAAAGATCATCTGCAAGATTTGAGGATGATCTTTGAACGGTTGAGAGAGCACCAATTGAAAATGAATCCACTAAAATGTGCATTCGGGGTCAAGTCTGGAAAATTTCTTGGGTTCATCGTCCGCCATCAGGGAATAGAAATTGAACAGGCAAAGATCGACGCCATATTGAAGATGCCTGAGCCTCGGAACATCCATGACTTGAAGAGTTTGCAAGGAAAGTTAGCCTACCTGCGAAGGTTCATTTCAAACCTAGCTGGAAGATGTCAACCGTTCAGCAGGATCATGAAGAAAGGTGTACCATTTGAATGGGACGAATCGTGCAACAATGTTTTCGAAAGCATCAAGTCTTATTTGATGAGATCTCCCGTCTTAGCGACACCGTGGCGGGCCGCCTTGATCTTGTATATTGTAGCTCGAGAACGTTCCATGGGGCATTACTTGCAAGAAAATGAAAATGGGAAAGAGAATCGTTATATTATTTGAGCGAGAACAATGGCGCCAAATGAATTGAACTATTCTCCAATTGAGAAGTTGTGCTTAGCTTTGATATTTTCCATCCAAAAGCTTAAGCATTACTTTCGAGCTCATCTGATCTGATGATCTCGAAAGCAAACCCTTTGAAATTCGTGATGTCAAGGCCCGTCTTGTCAGATAGACTCTCACGTTGGTATCTCCAATTACAACAATTCGAGATTACTTATGTTCCTCATAAAGCCGTCAAATGGCAGGCACTGGCTGATTTTCTAGCAGACCATCCGATCCCTGCTGAGTGGGAATTGAGTGATGATCTCCCAGATGAAGATGCGCTTCAAATAGAGATATCGTCTCCTTAGACAATGTTCTTTGATGGGGCATCTCACAGAGAAGGAGCGGGTGCTGGCGTTGTGTTTGTATCGCCTGAGAGAGAAGTATTGCCATACTTTTTTACCTTAACCGAGAATTGTTCAAACAATGTAGCAGAATATCAAGCGCTTATCCTCGGTTTAGAGATGGCGATGGATACAAAAAGGATACACCTAAAGGTATATAGAGATTCCAAGCTGGTGGTGAACCAAATATTGGGTTCGTATGAGGTCAAGAAACCTGAATTACTTCCATACGTCAAGTACGCCCAAAGGATCATCGGATGGCTGGGGGACGTTGAGCTTGAACATATCCCAAGAAGCGAAAACAAGCAAGCAGATGCACTGGCTAAACTCGCATCTACAATCTCCATGTCTGAAGGAGAAATACATATACCCATATGCCAAAGTTGGGTAGTGCCACCGATTTTTGAAAATGAAGATGGCAGAGAAAATGAAAGTGATGTCGTTGAAGTCTTCGAAATTGAAGAGGAAGATTGGCGCCAATTGATGATTGACTATCTGAAACACGATAAGTTGCCAAACGACCCACGTCGAAGAATCGACATCCGGCGGCGTGCTACTCGCTTCATACTCTTCAAAGATGTACTTTATAGGCGATCTTTTGAAGGAGTCTTCTTGAGATGTTTGAGCAATGAAGAAGCTGCTAAGGCCATGGAAGAAGCACATTCTGGTGTGTGTGGCGCCCATCAATCAGGACCGAAGCTACAATTTCGAATCAAAAGGATGGGTTATTACTGGACAACGATGGTGAAAGATTGTATGGATTATGCGCAGAGATGTCAAGCTTGTCAATTCCACGCAAACATCATTCATCAGCCTCCTGAACCACTTCACCCTACAATCGCTTCATGGCCATTCGATGCTTGGGGCATGGATGTCGTTGGACCTTTGACGAAATCATCAGGGGGGCATCTATATATCTTAGCCGCAACGGATTACTTCTCTAAATGGGCTGAAGCTTTACCCTTAAGAGAAGTAAAGAAAGAAACTGTTGCTGATTTCATCAAAGCTCACATCATCTATCGCCATGGGATCCCTCGCTATATCATCATCGATAACGGGGCGCTTTCGATGTACATTGATAAACAAACTTTGTGAGAAGTTCGGATTCAAACAAAGGAAATCATCAATGTATAATGCACCCGCCAATGGTTTAGCTGAAGCTTTCAACAAAACCTTGTGCAACTTGTTGAAGAAAGTAGTGTCCAAATCAAAACGAGATTGGCACGAGCGGATTGGAGAAGCACTATGGGCATACCGAACCACTCATAGGACCCCTACACAAGCAACTCCTTACTCTCTGGTGTATGGTGTAGAAGCCGTTATCCCCCTCAAACAACAAATTCCATCACTGAGAATCGCTATCCAAGAAGGTTTAACTGAAGAAGAGAACGCTCGTCTGCGCCTCGAAGAACTAGAAGTTCTAGACGAGAAGAGACTGGAAGCCCAACAAAGACTGGAATGCTACCAAGCTCGTCTCTCAAGGCTTACAACAAGAAATTGCGCATCCGTTCTTTTCAAGTTGGAGATTTGGTGCTTGCTGTGAGAAGACCAATTGTCACCACACATCGTGTTGGGAACAAGTTCATGTCAAGATGGGACGGCCCGTATGTCGTCAAAGAAGTCTATACCAATGGGGCATACAAGCTGATTTCAGAAGACAATGTGAGGATCGGGCCTATCAATGGAAAATTTTTGAAGCGCTACTATCCCTGAAATGCAGCGGTGAAAGCATGTACATATGTATATAGACCAAAAGAAAAAGCAAAAAAAAAAAACCAAAAAAATTGAGAAAACAAGAAAATCAAACAAAAAAGCAAGACAACTCCATGACGCATGAGCCTAAACTGCACGTCACTCCAAGAAAATCAAACAAAAAGCAAGATACTCCATGATGCACGAGCAACAAAGCGCATGTTACTCACGGCCCGCATGAGTATAAACGTGCACGCACTTCCTAAAACACAAGTTGATCTTTTGAATTTGAACTACGTTTTGACTTGATCCTTTCAAAAGGTGCGTGGCAACTTAGATATCTTCTAAGTTCAGTCATATATATGTGTTTTTTCTCCTTCAAGTTAGGTGATCAAAATTCAAGCTCAAAATATTAAAGAAAAATGATACGAACTCTTGGAAGAGACAGTTATGGTGAAAATTGTAAAAAAGCAAAACATCATAGGAAGCGACCGAGATGATAGTGCGGGTCTACACTTTGAAGATAACTCGTGCTTGTTAACTCCACTCGGTGTTGTCGATTTTGCTTTGAATATTGGCCGACTTCTTAAGTCTAGCTCGATGTTGCTAGTTCTGCTTTGAAGATGGTTCTACCTTGTCGAGTTCAACTCCACGTCACCAGTCTTGCTTTGAGGATGGCTTCAGCTTGATAATCCCAACAACATATCGCTGACTTCGATTCGGAGATAGCGTCAGCTTAATGAATCCAGCTTGCTTTCAGTTGAGAACATTGCTTCTAGCTCGCTGAGGTCGTGATACCGATCTCCACCGGCGCCAGGCTTCAATTCTCTTTGCGGATGACGCACAACTTCAAGCTTCTCATCCATAGCCGCTTCTAGCTCGTCAAGGTCATGATGTCGATCTGCACTGACGCTTAGGCTTCAATTCTCTTCGCGGATGACGCATAGCTTTTAGCTTCCTCTTCGCGGATGCTGCAACTTCTAGCTTCATCTCCGTCGATGGTACACAACTTCAATTCCCTTCGCGTAGCCGTCACCTCTCTGGCATCAGTCACCGTTGTCCCTTCTCTCGCCGTCCTTAGAACTCAGCCTCCGTCTCGCGTGCCGTCGACCTTCATCTGCAGCCAGCGCCGAGCAAGGTTCGCACTTATCACCGTCGATACACCGCTCGCTCCGACATGATGAACTCGGCCGCGTCGTCGAAGATCTGCACCGCCGCATGTAGCTCCCGGATTGCCGCGCCTTGCGCCGCGCCTTTGTCGTCGAGGATGAGCGCAGCCGTCGTCGAGGATGAACACAGCCATTGCCTTCGCGCCGCATGCCTTCTCGTCGAGGTTGAACATAGCTCGTGCCTTATCGTCGAGGATGAACGCAGCCCGTGCCTTATCATCGAGGATGAACACAGCCCGTGCCTTATCGTCGAGGATGAACGCAGCCTTATCGTCGAGGATGAACGCAGCCTTATCGTCGAGGATGAACACAGCCTTATCGTCGAGGTTAAACATAGCATGTGCCTTATCTTCGAGGATGAACGCAGCTCGTGCCTTATCATCAAGGATGAACGCAGCCTTATCGTCAAGGTTGAACGCAGCCTTATCGTCGAGGATGAACGCAGCCTTATCGTCGAGGTTGAACGCATGCCTTCTCGTCGAGGTTGAACATAGCCTGTGCCTTGTCCTCGAGGATGAACGCAGCCTTATTGTCGAGGTTGAACGCAGCCTTATCTTCGAGGATGAACATAGCCTTATCGTCGAGGTTGAACATAGCCCGTGCCTTATCGTCGAGGATGAACGCAGCCCGTGCCTTATCGTCGAGGATGAACACAGCCTTATCGTCGAGGTTGAACGTAGCCTTATCGTCGATGTTGAACGCAGCCTTATCGTCGAGGATGAACGCAGCCTTATCGTCGAGGTTGAACGCATGCCTTCTCGTCGAGGTTGAACATAGCCCGTGCCTTATCGTCGAGGATGAACGCGACTTTATCGTCGAGGATGAACGCAGCCTTATCGTCGAGGTTGAACGTAGCCTTATCATCGAGGATGAACGCAGCCTTATCGTCGAGGTTGAACGCAGCCTTATCGTCGAGGTTGAACGCAGCCTTATCGTCGAGGATGAACGCAGCCTTATCGTCGAGGATGAACGCGATGAACGCAGCCTTATCGTCGAGGATGAACGCAGCCTTATCGTTGAGGTTGAACGTAGCCTTATCGCCGAGGATGAACGCAGCCTTATCGCCGAGGATGAGCGCACTTTATCGTCGAGGTTGAACGCACCCGCGCCTTATCGTCGAGGATGAACGTGGCCCGTCGTCGAGGTTGAACATAGCCCATGCCTCCAGCAGCCCAAGGTCCGTTGTGACAGCCGTCTTCACCGCACGCCTGCTCCGATCGATCGTCGCCGCCGCCTCCAAAACCGCTCGCCTGGTTGTGTGATATCATTATCATCTCCTCCGCTGGCCGTCGCACTATGGTCGCGTCTCCTCCGCCGAGCGCCAAACATACACAATGAAGAACAAAAAATGCGAAACAACAAGGCAAAGAAAACCGATAATGCGTCGTGTGCGAATTTTATCATGACAAGGATTGTACTGTTCTATCAAAAAAATGGCAAATGGGAACTAAGGTAGAGCTGAATCCCTGCCACCGACACCGACGATATGGCACAGCCCAAGACGCCATCTCCGACTTGCTGCATGTTATATATGTAAATATATTATAGATGCATGTTAGAATCCTATTAGGATTAGGGTTAGAATCCTATTAGGATTAGGGTTAGAATCCTACTAGGATTAGGGTTATTCACATGTATATATAGGAGCTCTTTTCATTGAATAAGTGGGACTTTCATTCCCATCTCATATGCTATACACACTTATAACATGGTATCAGAGCTATGTTCCAGATCTAGGGTTTGGAATTTGAAGTTTGAAATTAAGGTTTTGGGTGAAAAAAGGGAAAAGCAACCCATTTGGGTTTGGAGCCTCACCGGTCGACACCGCCGCACCTTCGCCATGATACGGCCGCAGAATCGGCACGTGTTGTTCCCACGCACCGACGGCGTTTATGGCGGCGGTTTCGTGTTTCGGCCCGTAAGGACGCGCGTCCGTGGCGAATTCACTCAGCCAGCCCGTTTGGTTCGCGTCGTCGTCCCTTTCGTTAGTACTTGTTTGGATTAGTACCGGTGCGGTGTGGGATCCGCTCATTTTCGATTTGGTTTTGGTGCCCGTGAGCACATTTGCTTGCGGAATTGAGTTCCGTTTGTTGTGGTTTGCTCATCTCAACGTTTGTGAATTGTCTGATAATCTGTTTGGGTCAACATCGATTGGTGTGAGATTCGGTTTGGGTCGACGTTCGTGAGTTGTCTCGGATACTGTTTGGATCTGCATCTAATTGGTGTTCCGTTTGTTGTGGTTTGCTCATCTCAACGTTTGTGAGTTGTCACGGATAACTGTTTGGGTCGACATCCGATTGGTGTGAGATTCGGTTTGGGTCGAGCGTTCGTGAGTTGTCTGGATACTGTTTGGATCTGCATCTAATTGGTGTTCCGTTTGTTGTGGTTTGCTCGTCTCAACGTTTGTGAGTTGTCCGGATACTGTTTGGGTCAACATCGATTGGTGTGAGATTCGGTTTGGGTCGACGTTCGTGAGTTGTCTGGATACTGTTTGGATCTGCATCTAATTGGTGTTGGATTCGGTTTGGATCGATTTGAATTATGTTTGAGATTTACATTGAAATTTAAGGTTTTAGATTACGGTTTATTTTGGGTTAGGATTGATTACCTTTGTAACAAAGTGGGCATGATTAACATCTATGCTCCACTTGAGGAGATGTTATATATGTAAATATATTATAGATGCATGTTAGAATCTATTAGGATTAGGGTTAGAATCTATTAGGATTAGGGTTAGAATCTACTAGGATTAGGGTTATTCGCATGTATATATAGGAGCTCTTTTCATTGAATAAGTGGGACTTTCATTCCCCATCTCATATGCTATACACACTTATAACACTTGCACGGTCATGAGAAAAGTTAAAATAGTTCTCTAAAAGCTGAAACAATAGTGAAAGGAAGTAAGGTTTGATCACCTTGAAGCTTTGGAAAGGAATGCCGTCAAGTTTTTGAAGCGACAAAGAAGTTAAAAACCATGCTCAGTCGGTTCGCGGCCGTAACGAAGAACGAATCACTGTCTCGCCATCGAACCATGCTTGCACGCGTTAAATACGCTCACCGGGCGTCATCTCGGAATCGGCGAGCATCGCCGCGTCGTCTCGGATCCGGCGAACAATACCGCCCCTCTATCTTTCTTGACTTCTCGCGCAACTCAAAAAGCGTAGCCTTTCGCCGGCGCCTTCCTTCATCGGGTCCGGTAGCCGTCTCCACGTTCGCTGCCGATAAAGTCACCGCCATCGAAACCCGTCGTCCGAGACACCACCTCCGATTTACTACACCATTATACGAGCAACGATAGAAGGATAAGTGAGATGACAAAAATAAAAATGGGCGTCTCTAAAAAAAACTGCAATGGCGGTGGAAGAAGCGAGTTCACTTACTTTGAAGCTCAAGAGGAACGTCGTTGAGCCTGCGCAAAGAACGAAGAGGTTTAGCGCCACGGCCGAGCCAATGCGAGCTCGCGTCGGCATCTCTCCCCGTCTGCGGCAACGCCTTCACGCCATCTCCATCGTTGTGCGGCTGCTTCGAGCTCTTGTCGGCATCTTTCCCCGTCTGCGGCAAAGTCTTCACGCCTTCACGCTATCTCCATCGTTGTGCGGCTGCTTCGAGCTGCGTCGGCATCTCTCCCCGTCTGCGACAAAGTCCTCATGCGTTCACGCTATCTCCATCGTTGTGCGGCTGCTTCGAGCTCGTGCCGGCACCTCTTAGTCACAGCCTTTAGCTTGCTGAGATGCCATCACCATCGCTGTCTTTCTTGTCGTCTCTATTTTCAGCGTCGCCGCCGCCTTCACGCCATCACCGTCATCGCCGCCGACCGCTTCTAGCTCGTGTCGTCATCTCCGTCTGCTCGCCATCAAGCAATGACGATTACCGCCACCATCTCCCCATATAATGGCATTGCCTCCATCTCCGTACCGCTTTCTTCATCTTTTTCCGAAACGCAGCAGCCCATCGTGTGTGAGCCATCGTTGTTCATGCGACCACTGAAGCCCAAAGCCGTCGTCTACATGTCTTGGCCATGCTCGGACAAGCTACACGGCTCCCACTCCACCGCGATTCAAAAAGGCAAGGAATAAAAAAAAATAAAACAAGGAATGAGTAGATAATGGTCTTTAGCACCAAAGCTAGAATAACGAGGTGCGTTAGATTCGAACAAGGCGCAAGAATCTTGGCATGCGATCGTTGAAGCCGCGAAGGAGATGGCGATCTCTCTCCGTTGCACCGCACCCCAATTTAGAATCGAAAATCAAGCGAAGGTTGTGTCTCTCTCGATTGAAGTTGAAGTAGAAAATGAAGGGAGGCTAACAAAAATGAAAGAAAAAGCGAATAGGTGGAATCTTGCTAACAAAAAGCTACTTGCAGAGAGGAAAGTAAGGAAAATATGGTGCTAGTGAGTGAAAAGCGTTGCGAGAGTTCCTATTTATAGACTAAGGCGAGGGATAAACCCTAAGTGTATGAAGCGGAAATAAAGACAAAAAAGACGAAGTTGTTGGGCTATGTTTGACAAACTCTGCAACATCGAGGCAATTTTGTTAAATGGAGTAGAGAATATGTCGCAAGCTTCGACAAACTCGAATAGTTTTGTGATTCTCAAACAAAACATTAAATGCAATGTAAAGGACATCTTTCTTGCAGTTTTAACAAACTTACAAAGACCAATAGGTTGCGACTCTCAAAAGTTAATGCATTTGTCTCCATTCCACAAAAAATTGATGCACTGCACTGAGTTTCGTTTTTTTTTTTTAGGAGGAAAGGATGAAGAGGTGGGCTGAATTTTAAAATCAAGGAGGCATGAGTTGTAAGATCGATTATGGGCTCACAATTTTAAAGAAGTGTCGTGTTCTCGAAATAGAACAAAAGGATGAAAATGTGGGTGAATTTTAAAATTAAGAAGCCCAAGCTTTGAATCGTTTATGGGTCGTCGAATCTTTAAGATGGGCCATGTTTCGATATAGGAAGGCGAGATGGAGCGTGGGCTTCCAAATAATGGCCCAATGGATAATTTCTTACACGGGCTTCCAAGTTAAGACAAGTCATGTCCGAATGGATAATCAAAATTATGGGCCTTCAAATTAAAATGTCTCCATGGGCCCAATTTTGGAAACAAAATAATAAAATCAAACATAAAGTCAAGTCAAGCCCAAATTCAAATTTAAATTGAAGAACTCCTAAATACGAGTATAAGCGTTTATAAATTCAAAGTCAAAATTCAAATTCAAGAACTCCTAAATACGAGTATAAGCGTTTATAAATTCAAAGTCACAAATTGAAATTCAAGAACTCATGTCTACGAGTATAAACTGTTTATAAATTCAAATTCAAGTTCAAGAACTCCTAAATACGAGTATAAACTATTTACAAAATTCAAGAACTCCTCGACAAGAGTCTAAACTATCTAAGTGAATTTCGAGACTCGTCCATTTTCAAGACAACTCGTCCATGAACAAGTCTCGATGGGGCGATTTGTAGATAATTAAAATTGTTAGCGAATTATATTAGCCATGTGTAAATCAAGAATTAAATAATTAATTATATTTCTATTTTATTAATGGAATTTATTCCAAAATTAAATAGATATGTGATTAATATTTAATTTTATGGACAAATAAGAGAATGACATGTGACAACGACATCGGAGAGGAAGAATAACTCAAATTGTGCCAAATGGGCCATAAAAGGCCCATAAGCTCAAGCCCAAGAGCTCAAGCCCATAAGCTCAAACCCATAAGCTCAAGCCCAAGAGCTCAAACCCATAAGCTCAAGCCCAAGAACTCAAGCCCATAAGCTCAAGCCCACAAAGCCCAAAAGCCCACAAAGCCCACAAGCTCACATCTATAAATAGGGGTGTTGGGGCTTCATAAATGGGGAGGAGAAGTGAAGTGAAGAATCGAAGAGCTCAAGACACTCGAAGAATCCTCGGCGAAGTCTTCTTCAACATTCAAGGCGTTTCGTGCAAATCACCGCGTTCTTCGCCAAAGTCATCCTCCAACAAGAAGCTTCGAAGTCTTCTTCAACATTCAAGCGCTTCGTGCAAATCGCCGCATTCTTCGCCAAGATCATCGCCCAAATCATTCCAAAGAAGCGTTCAATTCGGAAACAAGGTGAAAGCCCTCCGCATTGGCGCTCAAACTCGAAGATCTTCAAACGTTCTTCAACAAATCAAATCAAATCAAATCCGACAGTTGCTCTGAAAACAAGACCAAGGTCCTTCAGATCAACGTCATCAAATTCAAACTTCAAGTTCAAGGAGATCAATGAATCACATCCCCTCCAAGCAACTTGAAGAAATTCAAAGATCGTTCAAGAATCAACATTGAAGAGAAGAATCAGAGGATAGATAGAGATCGAACTCATCTCAAATTCATCAAATCCAAATTCAAATTATTTTTGTATACAATTTTGTATTTATAAAATTTAAATACGAAAATTTGTGTTACAGTTGTCTACACAAGCCGCCTGCAAAATCGCTAGTGGATCGTCGTCAAGAGTTTTCCTAAGTTGTGCTAGTCTGATCCCAAACAGATTGCAGCATACACACACATATAAACCGATTAATAAGAAAGAAAATAAAAATGGAAAACAAAAAGCACAAAAACAAACAACAAATCAAATATATCATAAAAAGATATAAAATCCCTGGATTCCAGCATTGCATCCGTTAGAAAAAGTAGAGATTTACTTAATTATTCTTGGTCTTAATTCTGTAACATATATTAGGTAATTAAAAAATTAATTATATACCATAAGATCACATCAAATCAAAGCTCAGGATTAGTTCTCATTCTCAAAATATGTGTGGTTCTCATTTAATCCATCCCCTATATATATAGGAAGTTGATCAAATAAAAACCAAACTTAAAATTTAAAATAGGAACAATTTTCAGCCCTTGATTCATGAAGATATACGGTGGATTCATCACCTTACTTGATGAATTCAAACACATGGATTCGAATCCCATGATGGGTGAATTTTTATTTTCTGAATTTAGACACTTATACGGTGAATTCAGATCTTTCACGGTGAATTTAGACGATTTCATGAGTTCGTAGTTTATGCGTTAAGGAGGGTTTTTACAATAACTACTATATATATATAGTGAGGTTTAAATAAGAATTATTTTTAACGTGAGAACTAAAAATTACGAAAATTCGTTATGAACAAAATGAATTTGCTATGAAAGTTAATGCATCCGTTGGGAAAGTTACTGAATCCAAAAATTTGAATTTTCACCCAGGGTTTGAATCTCATGAGGAGCGAAAATTATATTTGTTTGGATTCAGTAACTTTCTCATTGAATTCATCAACTTTCACAACGAATTCATCATTTTTTGTTTTCACATTCTTACATAAAAATTATTCTCACGTTAATCCTTTCTCTCTCTATATATAGGATGATCTAACTAGAAACCAATCCTAACCACTTATTTCCACCAATCCAACGGATCTGAATCAATTGCTTTTATAAAATTTCATTTAATATCTTTGTCCAGAAATTAGTGCAGATTTGATATAGGGTTAAAAATGTAAATATAAATCCCTCTTAAAAATCTACCCCCCCTCCCATGACGTCTTAAAAGTAGGCATTCAACTTGAGAGATAGTTTCTCAAATAAATGCTTTCTTCTGTGATAAAAATATCATTTTTGTCTCAATTAATTGATTGAATTCTAACGATCTTTGACTAATTCTACCCAAAAAAAAAGCATAGAAAATATCAAACTTTGGAATCATATGTCGTCTAGAAGATCTGAAAAATCGAGGGACAACTATGAAGGTATATTATTCGTTGTTAATATTTTCGCTACATTGATTTTATTTGATTGAGTGAAAGGATGATTTATATGATTTGGACTCAATCGTTGTATGCTTTTGATTTATCTTTTAGAACCCTAGCTAATGTACTTTCAACATATACGAAAGAACCATATATATTGGAATGAATTTATTCATTGTTGTTTGGATAATCATGAATTTGGATTGTTAAGTTGATGCTTCGTATTAATGTTAGTGTACTGATTCTTTTGTAGTAATGAATGTTTTATTTCTTGGTATGATATGTTTTTTATGCTTATTGTAAACAATAAAGCTATGCGACCACATTATGGCTGTCCACACACATTTTTCCATCTATTCTGAAAAATATTAAATTTAAATTTAAATTTAAAATTTTCATTCGATAGGTGCAAAATTGTAATTCCATAAGATGGTTTTAATGTAAAACCAATTTTTTAATAGATCAAAAATTAAATAAATGATTTTTTATTTAATAAAGTTGATTATAATTAAATATTATTATATCGAATAAAGATCACTCTATTGTAAATGCTTTCGAGCTTTGGTAAGAGATGCAATTTGTCAAAGTTGTTCCAAAAAGAAATAACGCATTGAATTGAAGGTGAATTGGTAAAAAATGATGAATAAATCAATGCCTTGCGATGAAGGTATATTTTCGTCCAATTCGATATGTGTTTATTTTTGTACAAATAGTTCGATTTATCATTGCGTTTTATAGTTTTTAATCGCTATGCATCAATTTGGGAGTCCATTTGGTTTCAATTAGAATAATGAAATGAATTACAAAAGCAATTGTTTTCTATAGTATAATTTAGACTTTTTTGACAAATTTTTTTCCTCTACATCGATGAGTTCTTGCAGATTGATCCTTGAACTAATTAAGATTGTCTGCAAAGGTTCATTTTTGTATGTGTATTGGAAGCATGAGTTTCACTTTCGTAGTAGAATATATATAAGAAAAACCTAACCATGAATCTTGAATCTTGTATCTTTATATATCTTAATTTGGATACGAATCCATTACAGATGTATGCTTCATTGTGTTATTATTGTATGCTTTTTGACTTTATATAGCATGCTTTCTTTTAGTATTGATTTGAAGCCCTTGCAACTTATGCTTCGATGTGTTATTGCATATGCTTTTTATCTTCAAAAATCATGCTTAGTATTAGTGATTTCTGATATGAAGTCATTACAGTAAATATGTTTTGGTTTGTTATTTGCATCTACTTTTTGATTTCATAAATCATGCTTTAATGTGTTTTCTGCGCATGCCTGTTATGCTTGATCATTCTAAAGTCTTGTCCATTGAATGCTTATCTAAAGGCATGACCAAATTCAGACACGATAGACATCTAAATAAAGTAGTCAACTCCAGTTACCAACAAAGGGATCGTTGGAGTGATTCATTTATGTATACTTTCATGTGAATTGACAGATAGAGACAACAATGACATGTATGTGATGAAACACATGGAGAGCTACATGGATGACGGCCCAGACAAATGGAAGCTCGGACTATACAAGAGGATTAAATAACCAAGTTGATTATCCTTTGTATAAGATACTATACTCACATAGTTGATGTGGATTGTAATGAGCTCGAAAAATATAATCATGTCTCGTAGAAAAATAATATTTCTAGAAGACTTGTATTAATGGATATATTGTGATGGGTGGTGTATAGTGACTATGTTTTTAGCAATAGTAGGTGTTATTAGTCGAAAGCAATTTGTTTAAGTAATTAAATTTGAAAATTAACAGATTTATTTAGACGCTTTGTTAGATATGATGTGATACACATGACACCATTTTTGGCTATTACTAATGGCTATGATATGATAAAAACATTGATTTCATGAGTGCACCAGTATTGGCCCTCTTCGGCATCAAGAAGCATCCTTCTCCTTCTGATGCCACCACCTCAGGTCCTCAGCCATTTGATTTCGGATATATCTTTTCTCTTCTTATCTTTTCCCCTTCCAATTTCGGACTATATGTTTCTTGTTTATGAGATAAGGGGGCTATACATTATTATTTTCAGATTTTTGAGTGTATTGATATTAAAAATTAAAATTTTGACTGTAAGGGTAATATAGTAAATAATAATAATTTTATTATCATTTTAAATGGAGGCTATAGTGAGTAAAAAACAGTTACGTATATAATCTCCTTTTCCTTTTTATGGTTAGTGGTTGAACTCTTGTGGGTTAGTTAAGTTCGAAGCCCAAAATTGAATTCCAACTGTTCCAGTATTTGTTTGAGCAACAATTAGCCCATTAAATAAATTTTACTTGATTGTGATAAATGGGATGGAGGGCCTTACGATTTCGTAAACAACTACTGGTCGTTGATTCATGTACGATTTAATAGAGCAGCCACTGCCAAAATAGACCAATTAAGAAAATCAATATTTTTCTTTAAAAAAAATGATGCTGATGTCTCTTTGGGAAAACCAGGCGTGAGACCTCCTCCTCTTTGTAAGATTGAGGTTCAGGATTCAATTTTCACCGCTCTTATTTTCTAAGTTAAATAAAAAAATATATATGATTACTTGAAGCACTCTCATTCCCTCAAGTCAAAATAAATAAAATAAAATTATGATTACTTGAAGCAGTCAAGGGCTATTTGCCATTTTGCAGCCACTGAATTATACCTAATTTTCTTGCAATCATATATATTTTTTGTTGGACTTTCTAATGTATATATAGTTTATCTAAGTTGTCAAATTCAGGATTAAATTTCTTCCGAATCGCTTTTTTCTTCTTCTTGTCTTAGCCTTCCTATTTGGGTGTCGTGTCAATATATTTGCCACAAATTTCTTGAAAGTCGGAATTTTATTTTATTTTGAATTTTGTGGACAGGAGCATTGGATTTTTAATTGTAAAAACTAGACATTACCTTTTATAATATACTCTTTCCATTTCTTTTTTAAATATCATATTAGCCTTTTTTTGTTACTTTTTTAGTAAGTTTCATAGTTTGCAATTTGATAGTAAAATTATGATATAATTCATATTTACTCTTATTTAATATTCTTAGAATTTGATAATTAGTTGTATGAATACATTTATCATTATAATTAATAAGGTTACAAATGTAAATTTGTTTATTTCCTTGGTTTGTAAGATTTAAGGGCAAGAGACACTTAAAAAAGAACTAAGAAAATAATAAATAATGAAGAATAAGAAGATACTGCAGTACTGCACTACTTAGAAATTCATGAAAATACACATAAAACTTGAGTTGAAGAATAAACCATAGGGTGGAATTCCAATCATTACAGATTTTTTTCTTATTCAAAATTAACCCAGGGACTAATCGATTGTAAATTCACGGTTTTATTAGACTACTTTTTGTGTGTGTGCGCGTGAAATCTTCTATTAGATCATGATTTACTCTAAATTGTAGATGATTTAACATTATTTCTTTGTTATATGGAACTTAAAGTTGCCGTAATAGATAAATACAATAATAAACAAGATTAGTTAATTATACGATTCTTTTAGTTGAAGATTAATTGTAAATAGTGAAAATCATCTATTCTTTTTATTAAAAAAAATTCTCACATTTATTATATAGGGTAGAAAGTAAAGAATAAAATAGGAGGATGGACATAGATTCTTTGGGTGAACAGTTGCGTACGTCACTAACCAGTCAGTGGTTGACACGTATTGTAGGTCAAGAGTCAACCTCACCCGTCTGTGGCCCTTTTGTTGTCTTGTAGCTGTCATTTTAAGTGTCTCCCATCAAACCCGTTTTCCCTTCACTACCCATTGTTCCATCCCACCGACAATGCATCTACTGTTTATTTATTTATTATTATATCATTACTATTAATATAATTATTTTGTCAAGAAATGTTAATCAGACAAATTCATTCGCTTGCAGAATATTTAGTTCTATCGGTCCGTTGTGTTATTCACATTAGATTTTTCAGGCTGAGTTTTTTTTCTTGGACTAATAATTGTCAGTTAATATGTTCATCGTACATTTTTCCTTATTTCATTCATCAACTCGTTCGATTCAAACTGGATCAAAATCCTTAAGACAAAAACGTCTGATTTCGTGTCAGCCATATTGAATATTGATAAATCTTGTTAAGTGAGTGTGTGAGATTTATGAAAGAATAAAAACAACACCAGCGCTTTTACGTGGTTCGATCGTTAATGAGATCTACGCCCACGGAGGAGTGTTTCTCAATACTTTCACTATAATACGTTGAGTGTAGTTATGCTCTTAGTATTCGATAAGTTGTCAACCCTTCTATTGTCGGCTTTCCTTCTATTTATACAACCCCGAGCTCGCAATCAAGGCGTGCTCAACCTCTCATTGGTCGTGACGTGACTCTTCCTCCGGGCGTGCCTCCATTGGCCGGAGCAGGACACTTCGCTTACGTGCGCCACGTGGAGGGTGGCGCCGACCTTGGTTCGGGCGTGTCCTCCATCGGCCGAGGTGACCTTGGTTCCGGGCGTGTCCTCCATCGCCGGGTGACGCCTCACTTCGCCTCGGGCGTGTCCTCCATCGCCGAGGGTGGCGGTTCTGGGGCGGGTTTTGGGAGCCGATTAGGGCTCTCGATTGGGCTCAACCGCGGGGGCCGCTATCAACGTTAGGCCCAGCTCGTTTGGGCTCGCAGTGGGCCTAATCGGTTGGGCCATATCCCATCATAGCCCCTCCCGACAGCCGAGGGCGTGATGCCGAAAGGTGGAGTGAAGAAGCGCCGCCGAAAGCGAGGTGTGCTCTGAAGTTGTTTGTCAAGGTGTTGTCTTTTTGATGTAAGGGTTTATTGGCGATCCGTGCCGAATCGAGTTGGGTGGTCTAGTCCGCCGCTTGGAAAATGATGTGGTACCGGGCGAAGTCAAGTCCGACTGATATCGACCCTCCGCGTAGGTTACGCCGAGGTCCGATCCGGAGTGGTGTTGCTCCCGTGGTGGGCGCCGATGTCCGACATGAGAGACCGCCTTTCGGGATGTCGAGGCGCTACAGGCGGCACCGAATCTGGGGCCGGTTTGCCGAGACCCGATTTGATGTAGACTTTCCCGTAAGGGGAAGCCCGCTGATAGGACGCCGAGGTCCGATCTGATCCCTCGTTATTTGTGGGAAGGACGGGCGCGACCGAGGCGCCGCTTATCCGGAGGACGCCGGGTCCGTATGATGATTGCTAGGTCGATCAAGCGGTCTATCTTACCGGCGTACGCCATACGCGCCAGCGGTAGTTGGGCTCTCGAATCACGCTGTGCGTGGACTCCACATCCAATCACATGTAGTGTACGTGTCGAAGTTGAAACGGCAATTTTAGGCGCCTTTGTCTTATAAATAGGCCCAAACGAGGCAACTGCTCACTTTCCCATTCGACGCTTGTTTGAGAGAGAAAATTTCGAGAAATTTTCTAACTTGACCCGATCTCACCGAAGAGCCATATACTCGCGTGAAAAGTAAGTATGTTTTCTTCATCTTCTCGCCCGAAAGTTCCATTTCGCCGGGTTCCGCCGTGAGTTCCCCGACGAAAAGACTATATGTGCTATAATGGCTCGGGTAGGTCCATAGGTCGAGTTCTGTGGTTCCGCCGTATCCTCTGTATGGGACGGACTGAGGGCGGGCGGGCGAGGTCGGGCTCGACCTCGAGGAACTTTTGAAGTCGTGAGGGAATACCGGATCCCTGAGGATGCGTGGTGGTGCTCGCCGATCCGGACGATAGGGCGATGGTCTCCTAGGGTTTATTACCGCTTATGTAGATAGTTTGAGGCGGGTCTTAGGTACCCTCCGCCCCGCTTATCTTAGCCTTCAAGAGTATTTCCGATCCCTATTTGTCACCGACCTCGAATTCCATTAGGTCGCTTGGTGGGCCGGGGCTCTCTTGTTATGGCATTGCCGAGGAGTTGTCCTTCGAGGTACTGATGCGCTTTTTTAGCGTGAAGACCATAGGAGGGGTGTACTATTTGTCTCCCCGGCTGAAATTTAAAGTAGTCGTCCCCTCCAAGGTGTCCCATCGCGTAATAGGTATTTCTTTCTCACGGACCGAGGGGCACCGAGGTATGAGCGGGTATCGCACGGTGGCGACCAAAATCAAGCCTCGGGCCGTATGGAGGAGGTGCTATGCACCTTGGTGAGATTTTATCCATAAGTTACACCGAGGACGACCTGAAGAAGGCCGGGCTGAGTGTTTACGGGTCGGAAGCGTCGGGATCGGGGTCTGGACGGGGTGAGGGCATCCCCATCTTCTTAGTCCTTATACGTCCGATTTTGCTGTGCTAATGTGTCTTTCTTCCGTGATGCGTGAAGTCGACCGGGCAAGAGGCGGGCTCACGATCGCCGAGCAAGCGAGCCGGCGAAGAAGAAGTTCAAGCGGGCCGGACCTACCAGGGTCCGGGAAGGTCGACAGATGGGCCAATGATGAGTGGGCCTCAAAGTGGTCCAGCCCAAGATCGAGTCTCGGCCTCGTGGCCGCTGAGTACGGGTACCGCCTCAAGTTTGGCCGCACCTCCCCGAGGTACAAAGGTTCTTTCATATTTAGATTTGTACGCCCGCGATCCGTTATTAACTCAGGCCGCTTTTTTCGGGGGAGCTCGTGACGGGCCCCGCAGCAGGTTGCCGGGAGCTGCAGTCGCCGCCGGGCTTGCCGAGAGCTCACCGGCATGAGGCGCTGAGCGGGAGCTTGCCGCGCGCTGGTGGATCTTGAGACCGCCGTGTCCGCCGCGGGCGAAGCCGAGGCCGCTGTGGCTTCCGAGGCCGGAGGGCTGCCGCCGAGGCCGCCTGAAGAGGCATTGGGCGCCGGAGGCCGCCTGGCGAGGTCGAAAAGGTTAAGGAGGAGTTGGCCGGGCGGCATGAGCTCGCGGACGAGAGGAGGCGAGACTGGCCGACTGTGGACCCTTGCCGAGGGCCTTTGCAAAGAGCTCATCGAGTCGGAGAGCTTCTCGCTTTTATTGCCGATCTTGCCGCCGGCCGGGGCCGAAGGTGGTGTCGATCACTGGGAAAGCCGGCGGTCGCCATGCCCGACTTCGATAAGGTCAAGCATGGGCGGACCGAGGTCGACCTCGTAGAGCCGGACAAAGCTTACGCCCGGTGATCTCCGGGTTGGCTCCTTCCCTCTTTGGAGGCTCGGCGGCCAGCCTCTACCTCCCGACCGAGGTCGCCGCCAAAGGTGCAAGGAGGACGAAGATCGCGAGCTTCAGGAGCTCCTTGCCGAGGTGCGGGCCGAAGCTGAGGAGGGGGAGGAGGAGGAGGAGGAGGAGGAGGTGTTGGAGCTCCCGGCTGGAGGTGGCCAGCCGCAGGAGCATCAGGAGGTCGGCGAGACAGGCCATAGGCCTGAGGTCAGTGGACCTGATGTAATAGCTTGAACCGCCGAGGTCGATAGGACCCTGGGTCCTTGTAATAATTTCCCATTTTTTGAGTAATAAACGCAATATTTTAAAATTTGTGTTATCTTGTTTATTTACAGTACTCCACACCTGAATGGCTCGGACTTGATCATGAATTGTCGACTGTTAAAAGAGGTCCGAGGCGCCTTGGCCGAGAAGGACGAAGAGGTGCTTTTCGGAGAAGCCGGTCCGCGAAATGACCCAAGTTTTGGTCACCATGGATGTCAGCTCGGCGTCGTCTGCCGACCTGAAGAGGAAGTTGGACGAGGCTGATCGGGAAGTGGCCCGCCTCCTGGCTGAGAACGAGGCCCTAAAGTTGAGGATCGCACAGGACGGAGTCCAGGGGGCGGACTTATCTACCGACGCTATCCAAGGGCGTTTGATACAGTGTGAGGAGCGACTCGAACTGACTGTGGAGAGGCTAGCTCGGGAGTCGGAGGAGCATGCGGAGTACTAGAAGGTAATCCGCCGAGCTGGTGGAACTACCATATCCGAAGCTGACGACCGAGTTCAGAGCTTGCTGGCAGAGGGTATGGTGCTGAGGGACGGGAGGGCCCAACAAAGAAGAAGTTCAAAGACCGTGTCAACTCCGCTGAAGTATATGGAGATGTACGAGATCGTCCAGAACGACGCATGCCACGGCCCCGCAGCCGAGGCCACAGCTGGCTCGCTAGCCCGATCATAGAAGAACCCGCGGGAGGGCGGCCATCTCGATCATGCCGGTGTTCGGTTGATGGGTCCTACCGAGAGCGGATCATTCTGAGGCGATCCTCCGGGAGCGGACGGCGACCGAGGACCTCAGTCGTCGGGGAAGAAGCGGCGGGTAGGGGCGAGGTCGCACTCGCCCGTGTCCGGTCGGGGCCGGGTGTGACTCGGTTCATCCCCATTCCCTAATGCCAGATTGGGCGCCTGCGCCGCTCAAGTGTCCTGTGAGGGTGCGGCGCGACCGAGTCGAAACTGTCCGGCTGCCCCGAGCCCGTACCGAGCGCTTCGGGAGTAGGCCGTGGTGATTCCGGCCTTATCGACTGGGTTGAAGGCACCGAGTTCGTTCCAGGCATACACCGTCGGCCTCGAGATTTTGTGTAAAATTGGTGCAGCTTCGGCAGGTCCTGGCGAGGCGGAGCCCTGAA
Organism: Salvia rosmarinus; assembly: GCA_036937905.1. NCBI lineage: Eukaryota > Viridiplantae > Streptophyta > Magnoliopsida > Lamiales > Lamiaceae > Salvia > Salvia rosmarinus. The sequence continues at coordinate 86,799,284 of CM072816.1, read as the reverse complement.
GCCCGAATGAGGTTGTGTATAGTGTAGACTTTGATGTAGATATAAATGTATTTAGACTGTCAAGTGTATATTTTCCCCATCGAGAGGTACAAACATAGCTTAGGACTTCGTTTTGGTCGTAAATGTATTTATACTGTATACAGAAGTGTATATTTTTCCAAATAAAGGGGTATAAACGAGCTCGGAAGCCCGGTTGACTTGTATATGGCTTGGTACTCGGTTTATAGTCGTTAATGCATTTAGACTTTGTACCGAGTGCATATCTTCCCAAATAAAGGGTATGCACGCGCGCATGTAGACGCCCAACTTAATGGGTAATCAGATGCTTGCATGTAGACGCCCAACTTAATGGGTAATCAGATGCTTTGCATGTAGACGCCCAACTTAATGGGTAATCTGATGCGCACTCTACTTGGTGGGATTTTCATCTTCGTAGGGCGCCCCTCGTGAAGGTTTAAATGTGGTGTATCCAAACAGATGTTCACATATGTATGAGACGTTGAAATATTCATTAGAAAATGATGTTTTATCAATATGTAATCAACGCCGCATTTGGCAAAACAATTAAGGGACTAATAAGATGCCAACCTTAAATCGAAGCTATGTAAAATACCTCCTTAAATGAGTAATGTGCCAAGTTCTGGGATAAGTGCATCGGATAGGTGAGCCACCTTGTAAGCCCTTTGTCGAGGTCCTCGTGAACGCGGTATGGGCCTTCCCATGTCGGATCCAGCTTTGTTAAGACGCCACCCCATCGGCTTCATTATTTCAGTGGACGAGGTCGCCTACTTGAGCCCGAGGCTTTGACCTTTGTTGTAGTCACCGCGCGACCGGGCCTCAGACTGCTTCGCTTATGAAGCGCGAGCTCGTGCTTCTCCTCGAGGGCGCCAAGGCCGGCCCGCAGTCTTCCTCGCTCCCGGCCCGGTCGGTGAAGAGCGCGCGGGCATGCCACCGATCTCAACCGGTATGACGGCCTCTGCACCGTGAGACCAGCCGAAAGGGGTTTCTCCGCGAGGTCCGAGGTGTTGTCTCCGTAGACCGAGGACTTGAGGGAGATTTTCACCAATCGCTTTTAGCTCGGTCCAAATTCTTCTTCAATCCTTGTACGATCGTGCGGTTCGTCACCCTGGCCCCGACCATTCGCTTGCGGGTGCGACCGAGGTGAAGCGCTGATCGATCCAAGCTCTTCGCACCACCAAGTTTTTGTCGACGAATCGGGTGCCGCTGTCCGAGACCGTAATGTGCGGTATGCCAAGCGGCAGACTATATTTTTCCACACGGTCCGAATCCTCCCGCCGTGAGGCTCGACGCTGGCTCGGCCTCGACCCATTTTGTGAAGTAGTCTATGGCTACGACTAAGCATCGGTCGACCGCTGCTTCGAAAGGACCAACGATGTCGATCCCCACCGCAAGGCCACGGCCTCACAGTCGCTCGGATCGGTTTGCGGTAGCTTTTGACCTTGGAGTGGGCCGGCACTTTGGACACTTTTGACGAGCTCGACCGAATCTTGAACAAGGGCGGGTCAAGAATCCCGACCTCGGCCTTCTTGAGAGAGCTCATGAGCCGATGTGACTTCCACAAGACCCTCCGTGGATCTCATTGAGCACGTAGTCGGCCTCTTCCGCCCGAGGCATCTCGTGAGGGTCAAGGTAAGACTTCCGATAGAGCGCGCCCTCATGTATGAGGTACTTCTAGGATTTCGCCATCATCTTTTTGGCTTCGAGCCGATCTTGAGGTAGTGCACCATGTTCCGTGTAGGCCTTTATGGGAGACATCCGCCGGCTCCATCTCGATGATAATGCCGATGCGAGACTCATCTATGCTTCGAATGAACCTCCTCCACAGGAGGACTTGTTGACGACGCACTAACTTGTCGAGAACGCCACCGGCTGCTTTTCGCCCGTGGGATCCGGCGAATGCCGGAGTACTCGAACGAGGCAAGCATCTTCCTTGCCTTCTCGAGGTATTGCTTCATTCGGCCTCCTCGCCGTAGATTCCGCCTAGGACCCGGTTTACCACGACCGGAATCCCCAAAGATCCGGACATGGTCCACCTCAATTCCTTTGCGGGCGGAGTCCCGAGATCGCTCATACTCCACCTCGTTATTGGTGGTTGGGAAGGTAAACCGGAGGGCGAGGTCACTTCGATTGTCCGGCCGGCGGGAGAATGCCCGCCTCACGCCTGCTTTGCATGAAGCTCCGCCCACTTACATCCGCCAACAATTATCGAGCTGCGGGGACGGAGTCCTCCGCGCGGGGGCGGGTGTTGGGGCGACCTTTGCCGGTAGAACCGACCTCGTGAATTTGGCTTCCACCAGAAGTCGGCGAGCTTGCCTTTTATGCCCGGCCTCGGGAATACGAGATGTCGTGCTCACCGAGCCCAGGGCCCACTTAGCTATGCGTCCGGATGACTCGCTTGGACAAGACTTGTCTCAAAGGTAGGTCGCTTAATACCGGACATAATGAGCCCGAAAGTAGGGTCGAGGCGCCGCTTGGCGCTCACCGTGCAAGTGCTACCTTTTCGAGGCCGGTGTACCTCGTCTCCGGTCCCTCGAGAGCTCGGCTAATGAAGTAGATGGGAGTTGTCGCCCTCCCCGCCTCGCATCAAGATCAAGATCGATGGCCTCGTCCGAGGCGGCCAAGCATGAGAGAGGATTCACCTTGCTCGGGGCGACAGTGGGCGGCAGGTCGGCCAGTACTCCTTCACCGTGTCTGCGGCTGCCGGTGTTCTTCCCGCCAGCGAAGTCCCGAGCTCTCCTCAGATCTTGAAGAAAGGAAGCTGCTTCTGGCTCGAGATGTAAATCTGCCGAGGCGGCTAGGCACTCGGTGAGTTTGTGGATCTCACGGATGGTCCTCGCACCGCGTGTCGAGCACCGCCTTCACCTTGGTGGGATTGGCCTTCAGGCCCTCTTGAGAAACCCAGCATCCCAAGAACTTGCCGGTCTTCACCATAAATGTACATTTCTGGGGGTTGAGCTTGAGGTTGGCCGACCTGAGGAGTTGGAGGATAGTGTCGAGGTCATCGGCGCAGCTCTCCATTTTCTAACTTTTGACTACGATGTCGTCGACGTAGACCTCGACGATCTCCCCGATGTGGTCTTTGAATGTTGCATCCACCATCCTCTGGTAAGTAGCCCCGACGTTCTTCAGGCCGAAAGGCATCTTTCGGTACGCAAAGACGCCGAAGTCGGTGATGAATGCGGTCTTCGGGCGCCCTCCGGCTCATCGTAATTTTGTGGTACCTTTGTATAGATCTAGGAAGTTCAACATCTCGTGGCCCACCAATGCCTCCACCTTCTTGTCGATGTCGGGAGGGTAGCAATCTTTTAGGCAAAGTGCTTGTCGAGGTCGGTATAATCGACGCACATGCACCACCTCCCCAAGCTTTCGAACCACGATCGATTAGCCATCCGTGTCGGGTATTCGACCTCAAACAAGATCTTGCCTTCGAAGTTGAGTCACCTCGTCCCTTACGACCGGCCGCGTTACGCGCGAATATCATTTTCTTCACGGATTGGCTTGGTAGCCGGGTCGATGTTGAGGCGGTGAGTTATGAGCTCGGCGACACTCGGTCATATCGAGCGGGGACCACGCAAACACGCCCTATATTCCATCGTGGTTGTATGACACGCCGTCGGATGTCGGTTGGGCCCCGGTGCCGACTGATGACCTTCGAGGATCGTCGTCGCATAGTCGAAGGCTCGGTCAGTCTTCCCGGGCGTCGGCCTCAGGTTCTCAGAATTGCTATGCACAGGCGAGGCCGCATCTTGGGTGGAGACTCGTAGGCATTCTTTTCCGCCGCTTGGTCGCCTCGATGCTAAGCACTCCCACCGGGTGGGAATCTTGACGGAGGTGGTAGACCGAACAGACGGCCTTGGTGGCGATAGCCAATCTCTCCCTGTGATGATGTTGTACGGAGAGGGCCCGACCAGAAAAATTTGATGGCCTTGATGATCGACACAGGGCCCGTCCCACGTAACCGGAAGGGTAATGACGCCTCGGGTTGGACCGCCTCGGGTGAAGCTCCGTAGTTGGGACGGCGCGAAGTACACAATATCGTTGGATTTGTATATCGAAAGCGCTTTGGTTGAGCTTGTATACAATGTTTCTGTTACCACTATTACAATCTCCTATCTAATTTGAATACTTGATTGCATATATCATGTCCCCTTATCTCATATATAAGTTAGATCATACGAAGGTGTAGAAGATCACGTAAGTCCGTATGATTGGTCAAGCTTAATGAGATATAAAAGTTTCACCGAGACGACTTAAGGACGAGTTGTCGGTTTAGCCGCAGATAGATAAGAAGTGACTTGACTTAGTTGCTTGTCTATGCCGGTACGCCTCGACGTATCAAGGATCACAGTGAGATGTGTTCTTCTTCGACCGTCGTGAAGAACCAAGATCTCGGCGACTTACGATGATCTAAACCTCGATAAGGTATTAGGTGAGTATGAGTTCTCGACCATCACTTGACTTGTTATGAGTGAGGGTTATATGTTATTCTCCGCATCTTGGGTGGTGGCGGTGCTTGTATGTCACGCTAGTTATCTCAGACGAGTCACCGTATCCGCTTAGGATGATGACGCCCCTTAAGGAGCTCAAAGGTTTATTGTACTAAACCCCGCAGTTGAGTTAGCTCAAGTACAATAATAAGGTTGAGTGGTACTACTTAAGGAAATGAAGTTATTAATCGCTTTAAGCAATGATTGCTATAAATGATTAATGGACGCTCGATATCTTAAATACGGGATTCGTAATGTCTAAGTGCAAGCCCGACTCAACTTCGGTAATAAAGGGGTAAGTCAACATTCTTTCTCTAGTGGCATGATCGAATGTTTATAAATTAATTTATGTTCGGGTCGAACATAAGATAATTAATTTATTTGAGGCACATCTTTATTCCTCAGCATTTGATCTCTCGGGCCGGCCCATCCGTGCCCTTAAGCTAGAGGAAAATCGCACCTATATGCTCCCATTGGCAAGATTTTATTCTCTTTATCCATAAGGATATAATTATATTTATGGTATATGCATAGATCATTTCCATATAAGATTATGGTAATAATCCCGAGAGTATGGAAATAATCCCGAGAGTATGGAAATAATCCTAAGATTATGGTAATATTCCATATAGATTATGGTAATATTCCATATAGATTATGGTAATATTCCATATAGGATTAAAGTAGTGCATTATAAATATAAGGTATGAGATAAAGTCTAGTGAATGCTCATTAATCAACACTCAAATTTTCGCCATCTCATATATTTGAGAGAGAATTTTCGAGAGCTTGGTGAGTGCATTGGGTGATTTTACGGGCATTCTCCATAGATCGCCCTCACCGACGCTTGGAGATTGGGCAACCGGATACAGTCCCGTAAGGTCAAAGCACGAGTCGATCCGCTCGATCCGCTCATCTCGCTCCATCGACCTCTTCGATCCAAAGGTAAACACGTGTAAACCCCAACGTGTTGCGATTAAATTATATAGACGCATGCTAGGTTTATAATCAATGTATGGTGAATTAAACACCCAAGATGGATCCTCGGGCGGGTTAACATAAGTTTTCCTACACTGGTATCGAGCCGGGATCGAATTCTTGCTCGCTGGATTAATTCACGCTTTGATTATTACGCGCGTTATTTAATTGTGGATCCGCTGCTCATCGTGGCTCGCTTATTTTTTTGTCGGATTTTGTTTTTACACCACGAGAAAATCCGTGGTTAGATTAGATTTTATTCGTAAATCTTATCCGTAAAGAAGAACGAAGACGAAAGAACGAAGAACGAAACGACGGAAAAATAGTAGCTCGGCAATATCCGGGCGGTATTCGCGACCAAGCCTCGCGGTCGCGAGGGCGATCGCGAGGGGCGCGGCGATGTGGCGTTCGCGCGACGAGATCCCCGTGCCACGTGAGCAATCGAGCGATCGAGCGATCGCGAGATACGGCCGCAAGCAAGCGAAGCGAGCGAGCTAGCGGGCGACGGGCGCGCGCGCCGCGGCGACCCGCGCTTGAGCGAACTTCGCGGTCGCGAGTTTCGGCCGCTGGGCGACGACGTCTCTCGGCAGACGTTCGGCGCTCGGGGGAAGGCTGCGCAAGCGTGCTCGACGGGTCGCGGTCGCCTTCGCGATCGAGGCGGCGCCCGCGAGAAAGCACGCGGCAAGGCGGCGGCAGCAGGCGGGCGCGGTGGGCTTTGCCCTAGCGCGCGGCCCAAGACAGCTTAATGACCCGCCCGCACCCGCTTTTCAGATTTTCCGCCCGTGCCCGCACGCGAGGCCCATTTGTTGAATCCGTCCGTGCCCGAGCACGCGAGGCCTGCAAGTTTAATTGCACTTTGTAAATCTATGTAATAGATTAGATTTAAATGTGCGTGTTTCACGATTGGGCCGCGATGAACGCTTTATTTTATTTTTATCGCTCAAATGCATGTCGTGGATGTTTAAATTATGCAGAGCATGCTATGTATGTTTATATTACGCCGACAAACCTTTAAGTGTTTTACGAATTGGATGCGCATAGTAAGCATGCTATGTTTATCGCGCTTATCAAGCATATTTTAGAATTCTCATGAGCATGTTTTACATGTTGAGTTCTATAGAAAAGCATGCTAGATTACGTGATCTCGCATGGACAAACCTTTGAATAAAAAGACTAAGCAAGCAACCCGACAAATTAATTTTTCAAATTAAAATGTCAAGACCTCCACTTTTTAATCTCTAAACAAAGTGAGACGACCGTGAGTAAACGCCCACACGCTGCGCTTGCTTGCACTTGCTTATCATAAGTTTGTTAGATGAGATTTCTAAATAAAACATTTTAAATCTATTGAGAAGTGGGAGTTTCATGTAAACGCCCACACGCGTGCGCTCAGCATGTGCGATTTTCATAAGTTCTCTAGAGATAGATATAAAATGAGATAACAAAAGAATTTGAATTGGAAGCGGTATGGTCCGAGTGAGTATACCAATTCTAAGAATTCATCTTCTCACGTTAAAATCGTGGTCATTGCTTAGACATCACCTCAAGTACAACTTCCCGCGAAGTCCCTTCTTGCGATAGTGATGTGGTCTAGTAAGGTCCAATCATTAATTTCATTTGTCATAAGGATAAGTTGACATGGATTGAAATTAAACGACTAAAAGGTATATTTTAGTCCGTCGAGGGGTTCATGTAAACGCCCACACGCGTGGCATGCATGTGGAATTCCTTGGGCGATTGGAGGTTTCAATTAATATTGTTTTATCAAAGGTTACAATATTATTGTTACGTAATTATTTGCGATCGTATGCTTATGTGTTTACATTATCGCTTCGAGATATGTCTCTTACGCCGATTATCAATATGCTCGCACAAAATCCGTTATCCGTCCAAATTTTATCGAGTGGAAACGAAACATGGAATATGTTCTTATCATTGAAGAACACATGTTTGTTCTCACTACTCCTAAACCCGATGCCCATCGACGATCGACTAATGAGCAATGAGAGTCAAGCACTTTGGAATAAGTCAAACAATATGGCTAAATGCTATATGATGACTACGATGTCCAAAGGCTTGCACTGCAAAGATCGCCGATGGTAGACGCGATCGATATTTGGTCAAGTCTCGAGAGTAAGTTTGGGCAATGGATCGACGATCCGCTTCCACACAATGAGAGAAATCTTGGCGTGTAAGATGGAAGAAGGAAGTTCGGTCCATGAACATGTCTCCCACACGACTCATCTCATGGATAGTCTTGATCGGTTGGGAGGAGGTATTGACGGCGGCCAAGGTCGATATCATCCTCAATACACCGCCCAAGTCTTTTGAGAACTTTCGCGTGAATGCGATCATGAGCAAGACCGAGTTTACACTTAGTCGGTTGCTTAATGATCTCGTTCTTTGCGGAAGGAGTTATGGGAAAAGGAGCACATGCTCTTGCTAGCACATCTAAGGGCCCAAAATTTTCATCGCAAAATGGAAATAGAAAAGGGTACCAAAGGTGGTAGAGGCAAGGAAATAGTGGGAGTAATGGGAGCAAGAACATGGTTGCCACCGGAGGCTCAAGAAGCCAAAGAGAAGCGGCAAGTGCTTGAAGTGCGGTAAAACGGGCATTGGAGGCCAAGTGCCCTATGCTCAAGGCTCAAGTACGCTGCTTGCTTTAGTGACGGAAACATGTTTAGCGACTTGTTCTACCCATTCATGGGTAGTAGATACAAAGCAATCGATCATGTTTGTTACACCTGCGTGGGTTCCCGCGACAAGGGAGTCGTTTGATGGCGAGATAACGATCTCCATGGGCAACGCGCGAAAGTCGAGGCTGTTGCGCTTGGAGATGTTTCTTTATGTTTTGGGACAACAGCTTTAGTTTTGAAAGACGTTTTATATGTGCCGGATTTTCGGTGGAACCTTGTTTCTGCTTCAAATTATTTACTCATGGATATTCTCGTTATTTTTGATAGTGGTGTTTCTATCATAAGAAATGACGGTTATCCGTGTTGGCACCTTATATAATTCGCTTTATACTATTTCTCGCAAAACATAATACCTATAACTATGTTGCATCTTCATCAAACCCTAAAAGAGAAAGTTTTCTTCAAGAAGATGACTCTACTTTTCTCTCGGCATCTTAGATTAGGTCACATCAATCTAAATAGGATCCAAAGACCGCTAAGAATGGGCGTTGGGTGATCTCACGGTTACTCCGCTCCCACCTGCGAATCTCAGATAGAAGGTAAGATGTCGACTGCACCTTCAAAGCGAAGGGTTATAGAGCCAAAGAAATGTTGGAGTTAGTCCATTCTGACCTGTGTGGACCAATGTCCACACAAGCTCGTGGAGGGTACGAGTATTTTGTCACTTTCATTGACGATTACTCAAGGTACGGATACATATACCTGCTTCACCGCAAGTCTGAATGCTTTGAGAAATTCAAAGAGTTTAAGGCGGAAGTGGAGACGAAGCTAGGTAAAAGTATCAAGTCACTGCGGTCTGATCGCGGTGGCGAATACCTCAGTAACGAGTTTATGGACTATCTAGTGAAGTGTGGGATTACCTCCCAACTTCACCGGGCACACCACAACAAAATGGTGTGTCAGAGCGAAGAAATAGGACTCTTTTGGAAATGGTTAGATCTATGATGAGTTATGCTACATTGCCTATTTCGTTCTGGGGATATGCCTTAGAGACGGCGGCATACTTGCTAAATCTAGTACCGTCAAGTCACTCGAAAAGACCCCTTTCGAGTTGTGGTTTGGGCGCAAGCCCGCTTTAAGCCACATAAGGATATGGGCGATCCAAAGACATGTGCCGAACAAGAAGGCGACAAGTTGGAGGCTAGATCCGACGCAAGGTGTTTATCGCTATCCTAGAGGAACGAAGGTGGTTTATTCTATAGTCCTAAGGATCGGAAGGTCATTATTAGACTAATGCCCGATTCTTAGAAGAGGATTATATGAAAATCATAAGTCCAAAGTTGAAATCATTCTTCAAGAATTAGAAGATGATCGTATTCCACCACCGACAGGCCAAAGGTACGAGATGTCGAGTCTAGTGGGAGGATCGACACCGATACTTCAAGAAATTGAAGTGGGTCGAGTTCCACCGAGATACCGACCGCATAAGTGGTACCTACACGCAAGTTGTGCAAGTTAGAGAACCACAAGTATCTGCACCCACCGCTGCCATTGTGCTGTAGAACCTCGTCGTAGTGGGAGGGTTGTTCGTCAACCCGAGCGATTTATGTTCGTGGGTGAATCTTCAGATTTAGTCCCAGCAGACGAACATGCGATAATCGACCCATGGACATACAAGGAGGCGATACAAGATATAGATGCAAGATCATGGCACACCGCTATGGACTTAGAAATGGAGTCCATAACGGCTATGGATGTATATGAAAAGACACCTCTACCGATGGAAAGGAAGCCATAGGTAGTAAGTGGATATACAAGAGGAAGAGAGATTCCGATGGAGAGGTTTCGGCTTTTAAAGCCAGGCTTGTGGCGAAAGGGTACACTCAGATTGAGGGCATCGATTTCGATGAGACCTTTTCGCCTGTAGCAATGCTCAAGTCCATCAGAATTCTTCTAGCCATAGCAGCCCACTTGAACCTAGAGGTTTGGCAAATGGATGTTAAAACCGCTTTTCTAAACAGTTACCTTGAGGAAGGTAGAGACATCTATATGCAAAGAACCAAGGTTATGTGGTAAAGGGTGAAGAGCATCTAGTATGGAAGCTTAAGAAGTCCATTTATGGACTTAAGCAGGCCTCCCGATCATGGAACTTACGCTTTGACGAGGTGGTAAAGTCCTATGGATTTACCCAGTTGCCTAGCGAGAGTTGTGTGTATCGGTTAGATGTCAACGGTGATGTGGTATTTCTTGCACTTTATGTAGATGACATCCTTCTAGTTGGCAACAACGTGAAGCTGTTATCAGACGTAAAGAGTTGGCTATCCGATCGCTTCAAATGAAAGACTTAGGAGATGCAGCGACATTCTTGGGATCAAGGTTTACCGAGATCGCAAGAAGAAAATGTTGAGCTTATCTCAGCGCCTTACATTGATATCGTGATTACTGTTTTAGTATGCGCACCGCCAAGAAAGGATTGCTACCTTCGCATATGGCGCGCCTTTATCTAAAACGCACCACCGTGATCGCAAAGGAGATAGAGGAATGAGACAAGTTCCTTACGCTCCGCCGTAGGAAGTCTCATGTACGCAATGCTATGCACGAGGCCCGATATCTCGCTATGCGGTAGGCATAGTAGCTAGATATCGCCTAACCTCGACAAGCTCATTGGATCGCAAGAAGCATATACTCAAGTACCGAAAAGGACTCGAGATTATAGGCTAGTTTACCATGCGATAGTCTAATGCCTTTGGGTTATCTGCACTGGATTTCCAAGTGACCGTGATGAGAAAAAGTCAACCTCGGGCTATGTGTTTACCTTGGGAGGTGGAGCCGATCCTCATGCGAGTGCAAAGCAATATGCATTGCGGACTCTACCATGGAAGCCGAATATGTAGCCGCCTTGAGGCTTCTAAGGAGGCAGTATGGTTCAAGAACTACCTCATGGATCTAGGTGTGGTACCGGTTTGCCCAAGAGTATCATAGTTTATCGTGATAACTCAGTGCAATGTGGCAAACTCGAAGGAACCACGGACCCACAAGGCGACAAAACACATAGAGAGAAAGTACCATGTCATACGAGAAATCGTTAGACGAGGTGACGGTTGATTGAAAAGATTGATACGACGGAAAATCTAGCGGATCCATTCACGAAGAGCCCGCCGCAAAAAGTCTACGATGGACACGTTAGAGGACTTGATTGCTTGATGGCACCCACTTAGAAAGGAAACTTTTGTATAAGTGGGAGAAGCAAAGTGATGGTTATTTGTAATAGCTAGTAGAAAGACACATTGTATACTAAAAGTTTGCTTTAGTATAAGTGGGAGATTGTTGGATTTGATATCGAAAGCGCTTTGGTTGAGCTTGTATACAATGTTTCTCGTTACCATCATTACAATCTCCTATCCGATTTGAATACTTGATTGCATATATCGTGTCCCCTTATCTCATATATGTTAGATCATACGGTGTGTAGAAGATCACAGAAGTCTGTATGATTGGTCAAGCTTAATGAGATATAAAAAGTTTCACAGCTGAGACGACTTAAGGACGAGTTGTCGGTTTAGGCTGCAGATAGATAAGAAGTGACTTGACTTAGTTGCTTGTCTATGCCGGTACGGTTCTCGACGTATTGAAGGATCACAGTGAGATGTGTTCTTCTTTCTGACCGTCGTGAAGAACCAAGATCTCGGCGACTTACGATGATCTAAACCTCGATAAGGTATTAGGTGAGTATGAGTTGCTGACCATCACTTTGACTTGTTATGAGTGAGGGTTATATGTTATTCTCCGCATCTTGGGTGGTGGCGGTGCTTGTATGTCACGCTAGTTATCTCAGACGAGTCACCGTATCCGCTTAGGATGATGACGCCCCTTAAGGAGCTCAAAGGTTTATTGTACTAAACCCCGCAGTTGAGTTAGCTCAAGTACAATAATAAGGTTGAGTGGTACTACTTAAGGAAATGAAGTTATTAATCGCTTTAAGCAATGATTGCTATAAATGATTAATGGACGCTCGATATCTTAAATACGGGATTCGTAATGTCTAAGTGCAAGCCCGACTCAACTTCGTAATAAAGGGTAAGTCAACATTCTTTCTCTAGTGGCATGATCGAATGTTTATAAATTAATTTATGTTCGGGTCAACATAAGATAATTAATTTATTTGAGGCACATCTTTATTCCTTGATTTGATCCTCGGCCGCCCATCCAGCCCTTAAGCTAGAGGAAAATCGCACCTATATGCTCCCATTGGCAAGATTTTATTCTCTTTATCCATAAGGATATAATTATATTTATGGTATATGCATAGATCATTTCCATATAAGATTATGGTAATAATCCTGAGAGTATGGAAATAATCCTGAGAGTATGGAAATAATCCTAAGATTATGGTAATATTCCATATAGGATTATGGTAATATTCCATATAGGATTAAGGTAGTGCATTATAAATATAAGGTATGAGATAAAGTCTAGGTGAATGCTCATTAATCAACACTCAAATTTTCGGCCATCTCATATATTTGAGAGAATTTTCAAGAGCTTGGTGAGTGCATTGGGTGATTTTCCAAGCATTCTCCATAGATCGCCCTCACCGACGTTGAGATTGGGCAACCGGATACACCCGAAGGTCAAAGCACGAGTCGATCCGCTCGATCCGCTCATCTCGCTCCATCGACCTCTTCGTATCCAAAGGTAAACACGTGTAAACCCCAACGTGTTGCGATTAAATTATATAGACGCATGCTAGGTTTATAATCAATGTATGGTGAATTAAACACCCAAGATGGATCCTCGGGGCGAGGGTTAACATAAGTTTTCCCTACAAATACCTCCGACCTCGAGCTTATCCAGGCAGCTCCGGAAGATGATGCTGACGGAGGCCCCGATGTCGACATAGACCCGATGGACGTTCTTGTTGCCCACCACACCGTATGGTGATGGCGCCCCGTGCGGCATGATTTTGGGTACCGGATCCTCCTCGAGAACACTATGTCCTCGCCGTCCCGGAGTCGCTTGTTCTTTGGCTCCTCGGCCGGCCTCGAGCTTTGTTCTTTAACGACGACCTCGCCGCCCGATGGGCGTCCGGTTATAACGCAGACCGCTCCATAACATTGGGACCTTCGCCCTCGCCGCCTTCGTCGGGTCGTCGCCAAGGTCGGTCCGCAGCTGTTGCCCGCTATTCTTCCCCGCGCTCGCCCCGACCCACCCGACCGAGGTATTTCTTGAGGGCTCCACCTTGACGAGCTCGCTTATCTGCGAGCCCGTGTTTCTGCAATCCTCGTATCATGACCATACCCTTGGTGATAGTCACAATACTCCTGGTGGACCTCTTCGATCCTCCTTTCATGGAGGCGGGCTTCGGAAGAGCTCGGCGTGAGCTCGAATATTTCCGCCTTGATTTGAGCAGGGAGACGCCCGCCGCTGTGGTTGGGCCGAGGTCCGAGCCTCGACTCGATGGCCCTCTTTTGATTCTCGTCGGGCGCTTGACGGCGATCGCCTCGACTTCGGTCATCCGGCTTTTTCTTTCGGACCGCCGTCCTCCCATTTCCTCTTCTTCCGATCCGACTCGCTCCTCGACGAAGTTGTCCACCAGTTCCAAAGCTTACTCGCCGCCTTTGGTTTCTCCTCGTAATTTCTTTGTTCGCTACGGTCGGATCCCGCTGAACGCGCTGATGATGTAGAGGTCGTTCTTGTCGCCAATTTTGAGCGACTCTTTGATGAACCTCGAGACGAAGTTCGACATCGTCTCGCCCCGCCTGGGCGGATTGTGAGCAGTCGGAGGAAGGTCTGCTGGGTGGCATCTTCGATAGAAGCGCCATTCGAATCGATCCATAAGGTCCCGGAAGCGCAGTATACTGCTCATGAGCGAGGTGAACCAAATACGTGCGTTGGAGATCAAGACTCGGGAAGATTTTGCACATGTGAAAATCTTCCATTCCTCGATTCGCCATGTTGGTAGTGTAGGCGAAAAGGAAGTCTGGAGGGTCTCCTAGGCCATCGTAGGCGCTATATTGGGTGCCCGCATCACGGGGGTGGACGTGTCTAGAATCTCCCGGAGAAAGGGAGATGATTCTCCGCACTGCCGAACCCCGGAGATCGCTGCCATCTCTTTCCGGAGGGTAGGGATCGATAGCGACGCCTATTATCCCTCCGGGGAGTTCGACCGCCTTTCTTCCCTCCCGCTTTGCTCGGCCTCGGTCGGCATGACGAGGTGGAGAGCGGCCCGCGGATGGCGAGGGGCGATCGGTGGTGGCGGCTCGTCCGCGGTGAGCGGCTCCGCGAATGAGGGCGGCGGCTCGGCCGCGGTGAGCGGCTCCGCACGTCGGGGCGTGATGCGCGTTCTCGGCTATCACGCCGAGGTGAGCCCGCTATTTCGGAGGGGCGCCTCGGCGGCCGTGGTGTTCAGCCTGGGGCCCTTGAGGCCCGCCCTTTGTCCTCCGGTTGAGGAAGCTTTGAATTGCCAAGATTGGCGTTGAGGAACTCGGTCACACTCGGCCGAGGACCTCGTGGGACGAGTGAGCTATTTGTTCGCCCTCGTGAGGTCGGCATCTTCCCTACGTTAGGGAGGCGGTCCCGAGGGTGTATGGAGACGTTTTCCATGTTGCCCTCGTGAGTGCGAGCGCTTGTGGCGCTCGCGATCTCCTTCCCGCGACGCCGAGTGACCACCGTCGCCCTCAAGACGGTTGTTGCCAGCGTGACGGCGGTTGTGCGTGTTCTCGCCATTAAGTTGTAGAGAAACGAAGCTTTCTTGTTCGTGGTTTCCCACGACGGCGCCAATGATAAATCTTGTTAAGTGAGTGTGCGAGATTTATGTAAAGCAATAAAGAACACCAGGCTTTTACGTGGTTCGATCGTTAATGAGATCTACGTCCACGGACGAGTGTTTCTCAATACTTTCACTATAATACGTTGAGTGTAGTTACAAGCTCTTAGTATTCGATAAGTTGCCAACCCTTCTATTGTCAGTTTTCCTTCTATTTATACAACCCCGAGCCTGCAACTGAAGGCGTGCTCAACCTCTCCATTGGTCGTGACGTGACTCTTCTTCTGGCGTGCCCTCCATTGCCGGAGCAGGGACACTTCGCCTTACGTGCGCCACGTGGAGGGTGGCGCCTGACCTTGGTTCTGGGGCGTGTCCTCCATTGGCCGAGGGTGACCTTGGTTCTGGGGCGTGTCCTCCATTGGCCGAGGTGGCGCCTCACTGGCTCGGGCGTGTCTCCATCGCCGAGGTGGCGATTCGGGGGCTAGGGTTTTGGGAGCTGATTAGGGCTCGCTTGGGCTCAACAGCGTGGGCCCGCTACCAACGTTAGGCCCAGCTCGTTTGGGCCTGTTAGTGGGCCTAATCGGTTGGGCCATATCCCATCAAATATCAATTTATTTGGTTTGGGCCAATGAACTGAAATTTTTTAGACTAGAAATTTCCTGATCTTTTTTTGTCAGAATTGACATCTCCACTCATTTTTGAATTTATGAATATTAATGTTTGTGATTATATATGATAAAATTTTAATATAAGGTTAAAGGAAACAAATAATCTATGCATTCTTATGAAGAAGATAGTTAAGAAAAGTAAATAAAAGATTTACCGAATAAACAAGTGCATTGAATAAGTTTGCTCTTTATTAACAACTTCATGAATATTTCTTATTTTTGTTTAGTTGAATAGTAATCAGAAATATAGTATCCTTGATTGTTTGGACAGCTAACATTCTCTTCTACTCTTGAATATTACTATATTTAGTAGAATATTTGTCATATCAACATAATTTGGCAATGTTATAAAATGATCAATCCTATATTTCTGGACCAATCTTAATTTACATTGAATTTCTTCACTCACACTATATTGTTCGGTCCTCTTTTGCCGGAACCAACAAATTAGGGACCTAACCAAATAAACAGAAATCAAAGCATCAAGCACGATAAATAAACTAAAGTAAGGAAAAAACAATTATAATGAGATAGAGGTAGAAATAAATGTCTTGTTACTCATCCTACACTCATATTCAAATACAATTAAGTGTTTATCTTAGTATTGTTTGTCTTATATTTGTAAATACTAACCACTCATCCATCGAAAAACAATCTTAAAAATCATCTATCCTAAACGGGATTGATCGAAACTTTAACACGACCCTAAAGCCCCGTTTGGTAGCCTTGTTTCGTCAGGATAACAAAGTTATGTGTCTGTTTGGTAGCTCTGTTTCGTATCCTGCCGGCCCGTGTTTTAATGACGGGCTTGGTGGATTTGTCTGTTTGGTAGCTCTGTTTTGCACTATTTCTTTAGGATTTATAACCTAACTAAGTTGTGGGTTACGAAACTCATTTGAACAGTACATTTTAACTAGACGAAACCTAATTAGACGAAACCTAAACGAAACCTAATTAGACGAAACCTAACTAACCTACCAAAAGTGGCCTAAATATATTATTTACTTATGTCATTATATGATAAAGTGTTTGTGTTATTTGTAAATATTTTCACAATTACTTTTTTATATAAAATACTTCACTGAAATTGTAAGACTTGATAAATTTGGGATAGAAAAGTGGAGTTTTATTAATCTAAGGCCAAATTATAACATAAGTTAGTTATTAAATCCTTGACGTGAATGATGAAAAATGATTGAAACTGTCAATCTAATACTAAGAATATCATGGATTTCGATTCCTTTTATTATTTTTCATAAATTCTTTACTAAATGCAATAGAGAACTTATGAAGGAAATTTCATTTAAAAAGTATATAAATAATTTGAAAATATAAGAAATCAAAATAGAAAGAAAAATAGACATCTCTCACTTTAAAATAAGTTATAAATTAAAGTGTGAAGTTCGTTGCGACGTCTTGTTTATATGAATGGGATTAAATAAATTGATCACAATAATGAATATAGTCACATTTTGAGGAATTAATGTGTGGGACTGAGAGGCCATATTATATTTGCCGAAAAGTTGGGTGGTGACCATAAGTTTTTAACTGAATTAATTAAGAGGTGTTGTATCTACAAAATTAGTTGGATTTGAATTTTTTCCAGCTCCACCACTCCCTTTTGTTTTGCTTGTTCCATGTGTACTTCCATTATATATCCAACGTTGTTATAAATGCTATAAATATTTAGTCGAGTACATTATTTATTGTTTATTTACACTAGTATGTAACCCGTCGAATTTCGACAGGGAATCACCTTAGCTAAAACCTATAAATATGACTTAAAAATAAATTAATATTTTATTTGAAGTGTTGATATTTTGAAAAATCTGTATAGAACTATAATAACTCAAGCTGTTAAAATTTATATAATGTCTACTTATCGGTTTTACAAGTTTCGGTTAACCTAAAGCCAAAAAAATCGGTTATCAATTAACATATAACCATTTTTTCAATTGCAGTTTGAGTATCGGTAGATTATCCAAAATAATTTTGGTTATTGGGTATAACCGAATAACCAAAATTTATATGTATGTATATATATATATCTATATATATATATATATCGAATTAATTATTAAATATTTGTAATTAATTAAATTGAAATATATATATATATATATTATATATATATTAAAAACATTTATTTTCTTTTTAATATTGTAGTTTCAGTTAATTTCGGTTATTAAATATTCATCTAATTATTTATTAAATTTTTAATATTCTAATTTTCAGAATCGATTAATCGAATTCGACTAATCGAGTCTGTTAATCGAGTAACCAAATAACCGATCGGGTTAGGTTAAGGTTAACAAAGTTTACGATTAATCAAAACCGAACCAATTAGTACCCATAATTTATAAATATAAATTGTTATAACAATTGATTAATTGTCTCAATTAAACCTTACATAACAGAGTAAATATTTTAATAATGATACAACAATAATATTTAAAAATGAAGTAAATTCCACATAGACATGTAGATTAATGGTTAGACCCGTTTAGAATTTATATACTCATTCCAAATCCATTAAAATGTATTTTACTAATGAGTCCTGCTCCAAACACATAGTAATCGTTAGTCACAACCGCTTAAATTTGTAAGTATAAGTTGTTACAATAGTGGTTTGTCCATATCAATAAATACTTGAACATTACAAAGTAAACATTAATAATAAATAGTAAAAATGTAAAATATAAAAAATGATGAAAATTGCAATTAGGCATGTCGACCAACGTTCTAGTACAAATTTGGTTTCTCAACGAATTCCTAGAATTTTAGGTGGAATGGGGATTGTAATTCTTTCCACTTCTCGGGGGATCTTTTAGATGCACATATTCCTCCAGGAGGGCGATTGGGGCGTGGGCATAAAGGTCTTTATGGTAAAGAAAAATTAGACAAAGTTATATACAAGTGGCTATCCCCCCTTGGTATTTCTTTAATTCAATTTCATTTTATTAATTCGACTCAACCAATCCGATATATTTTTCACGTTCATAGGAGTGCGTCTATGTTTTTGCTTTGGGATGGATGTAAAGCTAAACAAATCGCTTCGGCCCCAATGACCGAAGACTGTGTGAGTCGCCGGCTCATTCTTCAACATGCACGCGGTCAGAGCCCCTTCCAGTCAAGAATTGGGGCCTCACAATCACCGATCCATTTATAATTTATAAAGATGTACATTTTATTTAGACTTTAATAGATGAAGTCTCATAAAAAACGATGTTTAATTCCTTTTCTTTTCTTTTTTTAAGAATGATGTATATTAAGAAAATTTATACTATTTAACTAAAGTAATTTTGAGAATATTAAATAAATACAAATTATAATATATAAATTAAGAATGCAAAATGAGTATTTAATATAAATAAGATTAGAGAATGCAGGAGATGCTCAGATAAGGAAAAGATGTATATACATGTACATGTTTTAGACCTATTAAAAGTTATTTTATTATTCCTACTGCCTCAAACCCATTTGTAAAACCTATTAATTACTTGAACCTTTTAATTTTTGAATATAAGTTGATATAATAATTAGTTATTTGTGTCAATGAAAATCCAAACATTACAAAGTAAATATTAATAATAACTAAACAAAAGATTAAGAAATAGAGAAAATTTCACTCAGGCATGTCGAGTAATGTTCGGATCCATTTTTGAATTTTTATACCATATATGTTCCAAACCCATTAAAAATGATTTTACTACTCATTCACATCTCAAATGCGATTAGAACGTGATTTTACTATATGTCGTGGTCTCAAATATGTATAATAATAACACCCACTAATTATTCTGACCCTTTTAAATTTATGAATATGAACTGAAACAACAATTGATTATCCGTCTCAATGAAAACGTGATCATTACAAAGTAAATATTCATAGTAAGTAAACAAAAGATTAAGAAATAGAGAAAATTCCACTTAGATCAATTCATGTTTGGACCCTTTTGAATTAAACCCAGAAAATGACTTTTACTACTCCTCTAGAATTTGGATCCATTTATATGAATTAATGTTTGCACCCACTCGTAATCTAATCATCTATATATATTTATACATCTTTCAAATTAGATTAAAAATAATTTTCCTACCAGTTCCTATTTAGTCATCTTATTCTCGTATTATAATACCAGCTAATTACCCTAAGGTTAATTAATATTTGTACCCGTTTAAATTTATATTTTTATAATTATAGATTCGATAAAAAAAATTAATATTACTATCCGTTCTCATTCTATTCTCGTATAGCAATACCTGCTAATTACATAAGTTCGTTCAAAATTTTAAAATATCTAAATTATCAAATATAAATTGTTATAATATTTGGTTATCCTTTTTAATAAAAATTCAAACATTAGTACACATACATAAGATTCAAATTTTATCTTTTTATTTAAGTTTTGAATTGGTGGAATCTCGTAAAATTTTTATATAAATAATATAAATAAAATTGTATAATTATATTCAGAATAATTTTAACCTAAATTGGTTTCACCTTACGTGCACTAATATATACTCTTTCCGTCCTCCAATTTTCTTCTTAGTTTTTCTTTTTGGGATGTTCCCTAATTTTCTTCATATCTATTTATGGAAACTATCTTTTCAACTTTATCCTCAATAATATTCTTTATTTATAATTTTTACCATCCATGACCCACCACCATTTCTCCTTTTTACCCTCAAACCCCTATATATTTACACATTTGACCACCTGTGGCCCACCACTAACTAATTTAATGTTACATTAATGTGGAATCCTTATTCCACTCACAATACACTCAACAATTTTCATTAAAACCCGCAACCAAGATTCCTAGGAAGAAATTTTGGGGATGGAGGGAGTATTATGTTTATTTTTAAATTCTAATACAACCGCCAAGTATATTATTAAAAAGAAAATGTAGAAATTAGACTTCAAAAGATTAGAGTATCTATAATAAGCTACTAATTATTCGAATTTTTCTCTTTTCTTTTATGGTAATCAAGCTATAGAATAATTCAATATCCGAATCTATAAAAATTACAACTAAAATAAGAAATCATGTCTTTTAAAACCACGCTACCTAATAATGATCTACAACTTTCACTTTATGTTGAACTAAAAAAAGCAAATATAAATATGAGTGACCTCTCTTGCATAGCATTTACGTTAAACTATTAACTCATAAACGAAGGTTGCGTCAAACTTGATACAAAATATATAGAATTTGTAGTTAAAATTATGCTTCAATTGTAAGAAGCATAAACGCTTTTATTGAAATGTTTGTGTTCCATAAAAATCAAGAAAATCTATTGCTTCTCATTATCAACCTATCATGTGTATAAACTAAAACTCAATGATATTTCATTAATATAATCTAAAAAAGACAGTGATTTGGGAAGGGAATGAAATTATGAGAACTCAGCCCTATTATTCAAAAATATACAATTGGATAAGTCAATTGAGGTAGAAGGAAATCATAAACATGGGAGAGCTACACTGGAAAATTGACCTATCTTTTCCATCTAGAAAACACCTGATTGTGATGCCTATCCACATCCACTGCTGAAGTTTTCTGTTCCATGATTCGCCACCGGAGACAACATCTTTTCACTACAAGCATTGGTGCCGAAATTATGCATATTATTATGAAGAAGAAACATATACCATTGCAAAATTTAGTCATTTGTATCTATTTCTCTAATTGTTTATGATTTTGCTCTGTTTAGAACATTGCCACACTTGACATGCTATAAACTAAGCATCGGTTTCTTCCAACTCAAAATAATATAATATATCAATTTTTATCTGACTTTTCCCAATAAACAAATACTCCACCCTCAACCAGTCATACACTGTCAATGATGTACACATGGAAAAGTCAAAGCCTAGACAATTAACATGAGAAACTTCACTTGTAAAAAAGTGGCGGTACAATGTACTTTTATAAAGAACACCATCTCGAATTTGCATAGCTTGTAATGTCAAAGATATTGTTTTAGTATCTATATTCCAAGCACACTTATTTATTTGGATGAAATAACATGGGAAGAGATATTATATGAGAAGTTGATCCATAATCGTAGGTGAGTTGAACTCGTAATTTGAGAGAGAGTAAGAGAAGAGCGTATAAAAAAGCAGAGAAAAGAATTTGCATATATATTGGAGACAAAAATTACCAAAATAACTCTTAATCAATTTAATTGCAATTACATATATATAAGGAAAATAATGATTACTTCGAAATCATGGAATATTTATAATTAAATATGCGATATTGTGGCATCTAACGTATAATATGGAACAACTAATACTCATTAATCAGTAAGATTACTTTCTTTACTTATACAATCAATTATATATAACTACCTTCATTACAATACAAAGTTTCGGCTCTAATCTATAATTTATTAAATATTGGAAATTAAATTTGGAATGAAAATGACACATATTGTGGAATTTAGAATAATAAAAACATAAAATCCTTGAAATTCCATATAGGATCAATGATCAATTTGGTGCCTGTAATGTGTATTGCAGTATAGAAATAAATAGATAGATTATAAAAACTATTTGTTAGGATAGATAAAAACCGTTTAATACTGTACAATATTACTACAATTTTTCAGAATAAATGCTACGTATTATGTCAAATTATTATAGAAAAATAGGTCAAATTATAGAAGAAAAATAGGTCAAACTTTGAATTCTTCGTTTCTTTTCCATCTCTCTTATTTTGCAAAAAAAAAATCAAAAGAAATTTGTGAAATTCAAAAATTAATAATAAGTTTATATTAAAAAAATCACAATCAAGAATATAAAAGAATGACGGTAACCATTGATCTTGTAGCATAGAACAAAATTATATCAAAGGTTACACATAATTAGTATATGAATCTACAATCTTCGATTAGCTATAATGTCGGTTGAATCATACATATCTTTTAGCAGACAAACCAACCCACTACAACAATCATTTATCTTTCGTTGAAATTCTTGGAATTTTCATTCTTATATTTCTAAATTCCATAATTTCCAAATTTCATTTTCAATAATTATTTTCTTATACTCCTTTATCTAAAATATCTATATGAATAGACATATATGGAAGTAACATAAAATAATTTTCGCTCCAAATAAGATAGTTAAATTAGTTGATTGAATCTACATGTATGTTATGAATCTTACATTTAATTTTCTTATTTTTTATTTAATGATTAATTAAGAAATTATAATTAATCAATTAATGCTATGTAGGTATTATAGAAGATAGATAGACAAATTGATTTGGAAACAAAAAAATTGTCACAATACAAATGAAATTATTTATTAATTTATTTGTATACATAATCCAATAGATGCTTTTATTCCTATGTATATATATATATATATATATATATATATATATATATGTGTGTGTGTGTGTGTGTGTGTGTGTGTGTGTGTTTGTATATTCATAATTAATTCACCTTATTGATTTAGAATACGCGAGTAAATCCTTATTACCTCGAGTGAAGATTCAATTGCGTTTTGAAGCTGCAACGATTTTCCTAACAAAATATTATTTCAAATTCAAATGTTAGAATAAATCATTCTCAATTTCGTCAAAACCAATTAAAAATGCCCATATTCATAAGATGATGTAATATAAAAAAACAAACATCAAACGAATTATACAAATTGCATTCCCCCTCTAAAAATCTAATCATGAAATTGTAATATATACAATCTCCATAGTTTTGGCCCAAAATTTCGATAATCAAGGGAATTAGTTGTTGATTAAATGCCTAATCAATGGAATTAATTGTTGATTAAATGCCTTCATATTTATATAATTAATGTATGCATCTAAATATATATCCAATGAATGGATAATTATAAATTGAATTAAGAAGACATAAAAATGAGGATTTAGAAAATTGAAAATAAAAAATCAGAGAGATGCCACGTAGGATCAAGGATTGTTGTGGGCTCTCCAATGCGTATCGGATTAATAGATAGATATGCATGCTAAACATGTATGCATGTTTGTATATGAAAATCGACAGTTTCTTCCTGTACTTCAATATCAGTTCTTGGCTTGGCTCCTTTTCTCTTTTCTAGTTTGGTGATTATTGAAATTTCATACTTTTTAATTTCATTTTCTTTTACACACTGATTCGTTCTATCGTTTTACTTTTAAAAGTTAATTGTAAAAGGAAAGTGGAGATGAGAAAATATTTATCCTATACGTTTATTTAATTTGAAGATGCACGAACCCATGCATATAAACATATGTATGCACGGTGCATCCTAATTATATCTTAATTGTATTTCTAACTATAGATTAATTATTTTTGATTGAAAATTAATAAATTTTAAATAGAGATTGGTAAACCTTGATTGAAATAAATGCACCATACATCTGATTGTACATAAATTTTTATTATATGTATATATACATAAACATTTATTGAATGTAACATATATACTCCCCCCTTTTTTTAAGTGTCTCATTGACACTTTTTTTTTTAGTGTCAGTTCATAATTTGAGAGTAATGTTATGATATACTTATCCTCTTTTACCCTCTTTTATCCTTATTTAATGTCCAAGACCGCTTGTCCCATTCTTTAGAAATTTCTTCGGCATTGATATTTGTCTTCTTAAATTATTCATTTAATTCCTAGTTGTCACAAACCTAAAAAAGCCTCAATGCGACTTAGGTGTACCTTTAAATTAATTTCAATTTGGTACATGTCTAAATCCAACAATATTTCAATTGACACGCAAATCTTTGCTGGAAAAGTTCAATGCGATTAATTCTGTGTACTTCAGACCACAATTTTTATTTATAATTTTTCTATAAATCCACATCCTCCAAATTTCACTGCCAGTCCGTACATGATTATGCTCTGCTCCAATTATATTTAGAACTAGGCAATTAATATCTGATAGTTCGTAAATTAAGATTCATATCTTGATCATTTTGTTAATAAATCACAAAATTTGTTATTTTTGGACGAAGTTACCAAATCCCTAGGAGGTGGAAATTTAAGATCTAATGAGCAATGATCATGTAACTACTCAAGAAAAAAAAAATTGCTCATATATATTTAGAAACTTATTTTTTCACTAGTAATGCGTTGTGTCTACTAACATCAAGACGAAAATATATTTTGTGGCACACACGAATAAAGTATTATTCAAGTTTTACCGATGTAAAATGAGAATACCACATTATATGTAAGTAAACATGTCACAAATATATTATCCAAAAGAAATATGAAAAAAATATATACAGGTAAGTGATAAATAATCTATCAAATTAGTGAACCATGTGCCATACTGAGGCGTGTGGGCACACGAGTAGGTGTAGTGTGTGTAAGAACACTACACACTACACACCCACAAAAAAGTGGCACTATAAATGGAGTGGTGGGAGGGACAAAACCAGCCAACATTGGATATGGCTCATTTCCTACATTAACTCATATTCTTATTACTTCTATTAATTTTTTTTGTCTTCTTAATTGAATTCATTTATGGTTTGCAAAGAGGTTAGGCGAAAATAGGTCCACCTCATTAGTAAATTGTTTTTTCATCATTCAACAACGCCGATGAGGGGGAGGGAGGTTCAATTGTTGATTTCATTTATAAGATTGTGAAGTTAAGTATGAGAAAAAATCCTTCCAGCTTAGTTTAGAAATTTGGAATTGATATATGTTCCGATTAAATCTCAAAACTAATTGAAAAGATATTTTAAAGTTATATCTTTCTGATAATAGCTTTTTGGATGTATTGTCTGTTATTCAGTTCATCTGTTAGTAGACCGAACTTATTATAGACATACCTTAGTATGAGAGGGAACCAAGCTGAAAATCTCCAGTGAGAGAGTAATTTAGATGAACTTAGTTGACTCATCAGAGAATAAGCATCAAGCTCTGAAATAGTCAGAACGAGTTGACAAAGTTATGAGCAACAGGCAAAACGCTTAAAGCCAACTGAGTCAAAGCATTAGAAAGAAAGCGCTCAATGTTGAAAGATCTGAATCATAATAACTGAGTTCAGTGTAATAATTCAGAAAGCTTGAATTGTCACATTAAGAGGCTGTTTGGTGAGCTTATAAGCTCCCAAAACAAATTTTATAATCGCTTTTTAAGCTTGAAAACGGCTTATAATTTGCTTTGGAGCTTATAAGCTCAGCCAAACACCCTCTAAGTCTTAATCAAAACTGAAAATCCTTGTTATGATAGAGTCCAACACCTGACTTAGTTACACTCTTATTAAGACTACCAAAAACTAAAAAAATTTCCACTCAGGTATATTGCTCCCATATACTTAACACTCTCGTTCACGGTTTATTAAGAAGTT
Source organism: Salvia rosmarinus (assembly GCA_036937905.1). Lineage (NCBI taxonomy): Eukaryota > Viridiplantae > Streptophyta > Magnoliopsida > Lamiales > Lamiaceae > Salvia > Salvia rosmarinus. The sequence continues at coordinate 86,773,388 of CM072816.1, read as the reverse complement.
ATGATTCTAATTTGAATAATGCTTATAAATTAGTTTACTACGTATGTCTTTGTTGGAGTGGAGTTGAATGGTTACACCAACTGAATTTGGAAAATGTTTGATTTGATTAAAAAAGTTACAAGTTCTTAAGTTTACCAATTAAAATCAGAATAATTTATTATTTCGAAAAATTCTTGTACTATTTTTAATATAAATTAAAATATACAAACTCAAATTTTACTAATGAAAGTACATACACTCAAATAGGTAGGGCTGTATAACGGTCGGTTTTGGTTAAAAACTGGATTGAATTGATTAACCGAATTGTATTGAATATTTTGACCAAACCGAACCGATCTTATCTTGTGTCTTCGATAGGACCGAAACCGACTGAATGTATGTAGTCCAAACTGCCGACCGATCGAAATATATATAATTCATCATATTCCTATTTTGATCGGTTCTAATCGAACCGAAACTCACTTTTTTCGAACTACCGACCGACCGAAATAGGTTCCGATTCTTATTTTTTAAACTAACCAAAATCAAATTTCACTCTAAACCGATCGAAAATCCATCGGTTCGATACAATTTTTTGGTTTCAGTCCAGTTATACTCACCCCTACACTCAAAGGGGACGCACACGCTAAATACTTGGGTTGTGTGTCTCTATATTGATATTAATTGTTTATTTTAGATCTTAACATGAGATTGAATTTTGTTGTTGTTGAATTTTCTAAAAATATATAAAAATGTGTCAAAACTTCTATAGTGCATTGTGATAGAGCACATTAGAGTTTTTTATAAGTTTTTTGGAGTCGATGTAAGGTCACTTTGTTGCACTAAGGACCCACATTCACCACTATAATTAGAAATATAATTCAATAACAATGAAGTTTCCGTATAAAAGCTTCCAATGTAGGAACTATCGCAAATGCTTTTATCAGTATTACATTTTGTTCAAACCTATCAATCAATATTTTAGGTTGGCGGAATTCTGAGTGCTGCGTTAGTGGCCGTAGTTTCTACGTTATAATAATGTGAATACCATAGTTTCAAGTCTTCTAATTGATGGAAAACTTAATTTATCCACGATTCCGATGATCTATCTTGGATGTTATACTTCGATTATATTCCTAGCATGCTCTTATATAATTAATTACAATATACATGAGTTTTCTCGTGTTTATCTGTGAATTTCGGGACTAGAGATCAATTGCAGACTCCAACGCATTGATCTTTTGGACTTTTTTCAGATGCATATTCTCCAATACCGAGTGAGAGAAATATATGAAAAATACTGTAAAATTTCGTCCCTCGTGTTTTCTTTGTGATTTTCGAAAATCACAATGTGGCACATGATATATTTGATTTTCTTATACATTGTATTTATAATGCATTCCCTAGAATCCTATTTAAATAGGAGTCTTGCATATCTAGTAAATATAATAATTATCTTCAATCACTAAAGATAATTTTTATGTATAATAATTATCTCTTGACATCTAATAATATCAGGTAATATCTATCTAGATATATGAGATGTATTAAATAAATAATACATAAATTAGAACATAATTCCAGTGAGATCCTACTAAGGTAGATGAAATTTAGGTAGCTCCAGACCTTGATGGGCCAATCCAGGGATCAAATACAAGGAATAAAGATGGGCCTAAAATGAATTAATTATCTTATATTCAGTCCAGAACATAAATTAATTCATAAACATTTATTCATGCCACTAGAGAATTAATGCTGGCTTACCCATTTATTATCGAAATTGAGTCGGGCTTGTACTTAGACTTTTGAATCCCCGTATTTAAGATATATCACGTCCATTAATGACTTATGACACTCTGACTGCTTAAAATAATTAATCTTTTTAATTCTTTAAATAGTACCACTCAACCTTATTATTGTACTTGAGCTAACTCAACCTGCATGATTTAGTATAATAAATATTTTGAGCTCCTTAAGGGGAAGTCAACATCCTAAACGGATACGGTAACTTGAAACAGGTAACTAGCATGAATACAAGCACTACCATCACCCAAGATGCGTAGAATCTTGGATTATCTCATGTAAATATCATCCATAATAAGTCAAAGTGATGGTTAGTAACTCATACTCACCTAAAACCTTATCGAGATTTAGATCAACGTAAAATCACTGAGATCTAAGTTCTTCACAACGATCAGATAAAATAACTAATCTCACTGTGATCTATCAATACTTCAAGATACACCAGCATAGACAAGCAACCAAGTCAAGTTACTTCTTATCTATATTGCAGTCTATACCGACAATTTGTCCTCAAATTGTCTCAACTGTGATTCTTTTTATATCTCAACTAGCTTAATCAATCATACATACTTCTGTGATCTTCTACATACTGTATGATGTAACTTTTGTATAAGATAATGAGACAACATCTGCAATTAAGTAAATAGTTCAAATAGGAGATTGTAATAGTGGTAACATTAAACATTGTATGCAAGTTCAACCATTCTTCTTTCAGTATATAAATCCAACATTAGTTACTTCGAATAATTTAGTCTATACCTTGTATAAAAACTCGAATCAATTAGGGTTCATAAGTATAAATGAATGTATATTTATATAGGGTTGACTTTCGGTAGTATCCGATTTTTAGGTAGTATATAATATCCAACTTATATCACATATTTTGAACATGTGGACGGACCATAATTTGACATGTGGTAGCCCTTTTTAATTTTTTTTTAAATTTTTCGCAAGGGACAATATGGGGACACAATTCAACCTTCTTCTTCTTTTTCTTCCCCTCTCCTACGTCCTTCTTCGAGTGTTTTAATGGCGCGACGGCGAAGAAGACGTGACAGCAACGGCGCGAACAACAAATAAAGTAAAGAATTCTCTCCATAACAAGTTCATTATAAAACAAAATAAATTCATGTATATAATAAAACATAAACATGCATATGTGGTCAACAAGGGCTAGGGGTGCGTGAATGCACGTTGTGCGCCAGCATGCCACGAACCATAGTAATGCATATAACAAAACATAAACATGTATGTTGGCCAAGAGCGTTGAGAGCGCACGAGTGCATGCTGGCGTGCATTTCCAACATGCATTAAAGTCAAAATTCACATGCATGTTTGTGTTCAACTACATATATGTTTGTGTTTATTTATATGCATAAGCATGTTCAACTATATGCATGATTTATTTTTTTGTATCACATAACAAATCAAATACTAATTAATTACCCCTATTGTAGTGAAATCAACGAAAATAAATGTAAAAATCCAAAAAAAAAAAATCTCCACCATAGGATCTAGTAAATAAATGGTTGAAATTTACTATTACATACTACCTAAAGCTTGAATACAATACGATTCATTATATATATATATATATATATATGGGTTGGATCCAGTGAGAACTTATCTTTTTGAGAACTTGAGAACTATGCACAGCCGTATAAAGTTGATGAATAAAATCTATAAAGTTGTGCACAACGAAAACATTCTAAAATTGTTGCACAACAAAATAATTTTAGAAAGTTTTCGTTATGCATAACTTTATACCGTTTTGTGCATTATCTTTAACGTCTTATGCCTGGTTCGCAGAGTTCGCAAAAAAGATATAGTTCTCATTTGATCCACTCCCTATATATATATATATATATATATATATATCATAAACTCACGATACATACATATTTTTAAATCCGCCGGATGTGGATTGAATTACGAACCTCATCAGTTATCATTCACCTAACATTTTCATGAAGATACAACATGCGCGTAAGCTATCAAATTATATAGACATTTTATGGTTGATACAGTATTCGGGAGAGAGATTACAAAAATTTATTAGACTTAAAACAAGTCTAAAATTTGGAATTTGTATTTACAAAATTGCAAATATTAATTTCAAACAAAATTTCTCGAGAAAACATGTTATTTATTGGAGCTGTATGTGATTGTTTTGTTGAATCGTGGGCCGTATTCTTTCTTGCAAATTTTTTTTAAAGAAAGTCTTAATAGTTTCTGTAGGAAAAGTTTTGGATTGTTTTTCATATTATATTTCGCATGTAATAATTAATACAACTATTACATTAATACAACATTATCACCATAGATTATGACATTTATTGATTAAATAAAGCAAAAAAAAATATTACAAAATGAAATGAATTTCAAGTGATGACAACTTTAATCACATGTAGCTCCCGGCAGGTCATTTAAACCGCTATGGGACATTTTGTTACTCATTAATAAATAAAGTTAAAATCAGAGAAAACAAAAACTTAAATAAATGAGAGAAGTACTCGTGTCAAACTGCCTTCATTTATGAACATTTCATCTACACATAATTTTATTATAATTTTTTTTAAAACGAGAATTTAATTATCAATTGATTGTGCATTTACACTGTTTGGTTTGATTTGGTGCCTGAAAATTGCGGGTGAAAAATGCTTTCCAATAATTTTCGACATTTATTTTAGGATTAATTACTTATAAAATTACGAACTTTTACATATTTTAATTTTTCCTTGTAGCACTAAAATAGGAATTTGAACTTTCATTTAGAAAGAAAAGATCAAAACCAATTATCATAAAAATGCAATAAAATGAAAGTTCAAGTCAACTTATCCATTGATTCTTCAACATCAGTTATGTCGAACCTCTACTTAATTTCACTCAAACTTCATCCTAGTCATGGATAGATTGCCCAAGATGCATCTTCTTCTTTAGAACTTCGAAAAAGTATTTTATGTTACTAGTATTACAATTTAGAATTCATGAAAAAAAAATTATTGTAAAAATTTGTGGTTTTACATAAACTATATGAGACAAAACCCCAATAGGAAATATTGAGCTTAAACATGAATAGTATAAGATCATAAATATAAATTGAAAAGTCAGGGTAGGATTGAGAAAATTGGGGGTCCAAAACAAAATTTTAAGAAACTTACATTAAAAAAAAAAGATTATGTCACACACACATCTTGTTCTTTTGACGAATTTGTTGGACCATCTTTATTATTGTTTACAATAAATTTATTAAGTATTCCTTATTCAGATTTAATTAACATATCGATTACTTTTTCTTATAATTTTCATACTTTCATTAATTTTTGTATTAGACATAATTCTATTAAACTAGTTCAACAAAAATCTCATTAATATTTACGACAATAACAAATACAAGATATCAACAAAAAACTAAAATCTAAATAAACACTAGATAATTAAATATCAAAAATTAAAATTATATATATATATACACACACGCATACAGAGTTAAGTTCAAATGAGAACCATTTTTATCCTAAAAACTAAGAACTAAATGAATTTGCTATGAAAGTTGATGAATCTGTTGAGAAAATTACTGAATTCAAAAAATCAGAAATTTTCACCTGGGTTCGAATCCCATGAGAAGCGAACTCGGGTGTTTTTTGGATTCAGTAACTTTTCCAACAGATTCATCAATTTTCACAATGAATTCATCATTTTTTGGTTCTCACGTTCTCATGATAAAAATGGTTCTTACGTTAACCCTCCCCTATATATATATATAGTGCAATAATCAACGATGAAACTATAAAATTAACGATAGATACTGGTTCTCAATTCGAAACATTGTCCAAATACTCTATTTATTGAAACTCATCTTGTATCAAACTTATTTTATGATGTCGTAAATACTATATTTAGTGAAACAAACAATCTTCATTGCTATACAATACCTGAAATTTGTACAACTGTGTTTGGATTTAGAGATTGAAGTTGAAGAGTGCATTTAAAATTCATAGTTAATCTCGCTAATATTGATTTAAAATAATGTTAAATAATTCAGTTTCATCAAAATCTACTTAAAACCTAATAATTTCAATTACATGTCGGAATCTCATGCGGTAAGCCGCAATCTAGTAGCATCAGTATCACATACATTATGTACATATTGACCACACTACACACTATATACACATTACACATGCTATGTAAAATCTATTTTATATTTAATATTTTTGTTGTATTTTCCACTTTCTCGTATTCTATTTTTCCTAATTCGCTTTAATTGAATGTAAATCCACCGTACTAAATATATTTCATCAAATGTAATTTATTACCCATTTGAACGTAAACCTATTTGATTTGCCTATAAATTACAAAATATATATCGTATCACAAATTTCAAACTAATATATCACAAAAAAAATTCAAACAATTGGTCAAATAACCAGCCAAAGTGAGATAAGAAGCAATGATCTTTTCATTTTCTCACATTAACTAGTGGCAAAATAACAAAATTTTCCACTTTCTTCATATTACATTTTCTGACGGCGGATGATATTTATTGGAAATAGAGGGATTATATCTTAAACAAAAAAAAGAAAAAGAAAAACCGAACTAAGAGATAAAAGTATCAAATTAAATCTTAAACATGGCACGGTAAGAACAGAATAAAGATTATTCATATTGTAATCATTAAAATTTAAACAAATAGAAAAAAACCCCAACCTCACACGTACAACTTTTATTACAAATTTACAGAGGACAAAAGAAAAGGCAAAACCGGAAATGTACTAAAAAAAAGTGTAAATGGGTTAGCTTCTTTTAAGATCTTTGTTTGTTTAATGGTGGATTTCTAAAAGGTGCATCAGAAGTTTCTTCAGATCCGATAAAGAAGGTCAGGTAATATTACTATATAGTATTATTTTTCTCTTCTTTGAGTAAATTCGGAAGCAGATTATACAGTTAAAAAGAATTAATAAAATAATCACCAGGCAAATTCGGAAAATTAAAAATAGTAGGTTGGCTGTAAGACGCTTTCTGTTGTCAAGACTTATACATATATAAATATTTATACAGAAAGAGAGAGAGAGAGAGAGTTATATATGCGAATGGAGTTGAGTGTAAGTATGGGAGAAAGGAAAAGGAGATTGAAATAGAAGAAAACCAACGGGTTCTCATCGGTTTCCATTTTTATTTTTATTTTTATTTTTGCTTTTTAACATCACAATTTTCGTTTCCTCTTCCCAATTCTTCTAATAATTCATCTCCCTTTTTGGTTTAATTTGTTTTTAGTTTGAATTCATTGCTTTATAGTGTGAAATTTGGAGGAGGGCTTCGAATATCGGTGCAAAAAATGTCTAAAGAATTCATTTTTCCATTGGTATGCAGTTGGTTTGTGTGTACATGCTAGTCAAATTTTTTCCTTGGAAAAGATATTTATTGTGGTCTAAGTCTGCTGATACAAAGAATTCAGCAGAAAACATGATTAGCAGCGGTCAAATTGAAGAAAATGAGATTTTCTTGGACTGAACACACTCATTTTTCTTGACAGGATTCAATTTTCGAAATTTAGGAATTTGATTTTCCATGTTGAGCTGTTAATTGAGAAACTGTGTTTTTCTGCTGTTGGGACTGATTGATAATTGGGATTCAGTTTTCTTCAATCATTCTGCTTCTGCATCAATTTTGTAGCCACTTTGTTGTCTGAAGATTTTGATTGGATTAAGGTTTTGATTGTTATTGAACTTGATACAACGTTGTTTAGTTGAGATGATTACATTCATGGAAACAAAGGAGAGAAGCAGAGATTCAGAGAGATGTTTGGATTCTCAGCTGTGGCACGCCTGCGCCGGTAGCATGGTGCAGATGCCACCGGTGAATTCGAAGGTATTCTACTTTCCTCAAGGCCACTTCGAGCATGTTTCAGGCAACCTCGATTTAAGGAATTGTCCGAGGTTGCCTGCCTATGTACTTTGCGGAGTGTCTGCAGTTAAGTTCATGGCTGATCCTGAGACAGACGAGGTTTTCGCGAAGATTAGATTGGCTCCCGTTGCAGGGAATGTAGTTGATGTCGATAAGGATGGTGCTGCTGAGGTTGATGCCACTGAGAATGAAGATAAGCCCGCCTCGTTCGCCAAGACTTTGACACAGTCGGATGCCAACAATGGTGGAGGCTTCTCGGTGCCTAGGTATTGTGCGGAGACGATCTTCCCTCGTTTGGATTACTCTGCTGATCCCCCGGTGCAGACCATTCTGGTTAAGGATGTCCATGGGGAGGTTTGGAAGTTTAGGCATATCTACAGAGGGACGCCTAGGCGGCATCTCTTGACAACGGGGTGGAGCACCTTTGTGAACCACAAGAAGCTCGTGGCGGGGGATTCAATCGTGTTTCTGAGGGCGGAGAATGGTGACCTCTGTGTTGGGATCAGGCGTGCCAAGAATGGGATTGGTGGTGGACCGTCACAGTGGAACCCTAGTGGAGGTGGCCGTGCTGTGCCTTATGGGGGATTTTCGATGTTCTTCAGGGAGGATGAGAGCAAGTTGAGTCGAAATGGGAGTTTGATAAGCAAGGGGAGAAGAGTGAAAACGGAAGATGTCGTTGAAGCAGCAACTCTTGCTGCCGATGGGAAGCCCTTTGATGTGATTTACTATCCTCGAGCTAGCAATCCTGAGTTCTGTGTGGTGAAGTCTCTTGTGAAGACGGCCCTTCAAATACGTTGGTGCTCGGGGATGAGGTTCAAGATGGCCTTCGAGACAGAGGATTCTTCGCGTATAAGTTGGTTCATGGGAACTATATCATCCGTGCTGGTTGCTGATCCTGCTCGATGGCCCGATTCCCCTTGGAGGCTTCTGCAGGTGACCCGTCTTCTCTTTGCAGTAATGCGTTTTTTAACTCAATCTTGTAGTGTTTTTTGTTTTCAAATTCTGAGTTATATGGTACAAGTAGTATGAATTTTTTATATGAACATGAAGTTTTGCAGTTAGTAATTTGATTGAGTTCTTGTCTTTTCTCTGCTGTGCTGAAATTTGTACTCTTGAATATTATTAAGAAAACTAGTATTCTCTCAATTACTTATTTAGTGAAGGAAGATTAGCGCGATTTTGCTCAACTTAGCTATTATAGGAGTTGAATTTGAAGCAAAAATGTGAGTGGATAGTTCTGTGTAGGTATATTAAGGTTGTATGATAATCGAGGTGAAGCGTTGCAGGTGAGGTGGGACGAACCAGATCTGCTTCAAAACGTGAAACGCGTTAACCCTTGGTCGGTAGAATTAGTATCAAATCTTCCGAACATCCATCTATCCCCTTTCTCATCTCCTCATAAAAAGCTGAGGTTACCACAGCCTCCCGATTCCCATCTCGACAGACAGCTTCATTTGCCGGCCTTCACCGGAAGCCACCTTCTCAGGTCGAGCTACCCCTTCTGCTGTCTTACAGATAACGCTCCTGCTGGCATGCAGGGAGCCAGGCATGGTCAATACGGTATAACATTATCCGACCTCCATTTCAGTAAACTACGATCCGGTCTGTTTCCACATGATCCTCCTCGGCCTCTTGATGGAGCCTCCGTACCTACCCAACCCTTGAACTCTGTTGCCTCTGAACCCAGTAACGATGAGAACATTTCTTGTGTTCTGACCATGGGAAGTTCGGTTCAAGGACCAATGAAGTCTGATAATCGAAAAAAAGTCCCGTTTGTGCTTTTTGGCCAAGAAATACTCACGGAGAAGCAGATTTCTGTAAGCTGCTCCAGCGACACTGTTTCCACTCGTCGCACTGGGAATAGTTCTTCCAGCTGCAATGGAGACCGAGTCCGAAACACTTCAAATGGATCCGGCTCCATTCTCAAGCGGAACGACACACATGAGCCCTCATCATGTGAGTGGTTTCAATCGGAGCTCAGCATAGAGACCGATCACTGCAAAGTTTTCATGGAATCTGAGGACGTTGGCCGAACACTGAATCTTTCTTTGCTTGGATCCTACGAAGAACTACATACGAAACTGGCAAGCATGTTTCGGGTCGAAATCGCGGAGATTTCGAAGCATATTATCTACCGTGACACCGCAGGTGCAATCAGGCAACTTGGTGAAGAACCATTTAGGTAAAGCTAGCTTAGATAATTATCTTTTGAATTTCATGAACTCAATAGCATCTATGTCTATATCACTCTAAAATCTATGTTTTTGTTGGTGTTGCAGCAAATTTTCGAGGACAGCAAGAAGGTTGAGAGTTGTAGCTGATTCAAGCAGTGACAATGTAGGAGTATAGAGATTTCCGATGCAGATATATTAGGTATGTGATCAGCCTTAGCTCGACACGTTCGATGATGAAGAACGACATTCTTGGCTGCGGCGGAAGTTCGACTTAACGTTGAGCTTAGTCTATGGAAGAGTATGGATGGATTTGTTTTCTGCAGTTTGGTGCATGGTTTGTGCGAAAACGAAGGAGAAAATATGTTTGTTAGATTAATTTCTAGTGTTTGTTGCAATTCTTGAAAGAGGACCATAGGGGACTTGTTTCTTGAGCTATTAATCTTGTGGTTTAAGGTTTCCTAAGTCTCCGATAGGTTTAATGTATCTATATAGTATCACAAAAACTCTTGTACATCCATCTGTACGATAAGGACGAACAAAAGTATTATTTATATTGGAAAAAAGTATCATTTGTTTTTTGCACTTTAATTAGAAAGTGTCATTTATATTGAAAAAAAATTATTATTTATACACACGAACATTCGTACAGGAGACCATCTTATTTAGCATTTAACGATGGAGGTATAAATTTAGCCGGACCCTCTATTGCATATCTGTGTAACATTGAATAGTTGCCACGTCTCAAGAAAATTAAATCGAGAAACACACTAAGTTTTGCTTATGAAAATTCATAAGAACGGTATGATTCTAGAGATATATAAAATAATTATAAAAAAATTCGTAAGTAAAATTTAGTGATTTCTCGATTTCGTTGATGTTGACATATATATATATATATATATATAAGATGGATCAGGTAGGAATGGATAATTTGGTAGGAAATAGGAATGAATTTGGGCCTTTGATTTGCTGGATCAATGGTTGAGATTTAATTTTAGTTGTGCTACAGTTTTGTGTTGTGTGTACTACGCGGATTATTGTGCAGCACTAGAACCCTTCTTGTGCTTCGCTGCAATGAAAGATATGCTAAACTAATATATTTACCATATGTGTTGCGAAAAGATTAAATGTGCTAAACTAATATGTGGAACATAGTAATCCTGATTGTGCTACACAAATATGAAAGATATGCTAGATTTACATATCTATTTCTATTTCCTACACTTATTTTCATTCTCACAGGAACCATCTCCTATATGATGAAATCATTGGATAAGTTATTAAATATAAAAATTCGAAAAATTTCACTTTTTTGAATTCAGTACCTTTTACAGCGGATTCAGATTCATCAACTGTGAAGTTATATATCTTCTGCTAGAATAAGAGATTTTGCATTATATTATGTAATAGTCTACTGCAGACTCTAATTAGAGTTTAATTAAATTATATTTATAGTTCATAAATCTTAATTAATTCATAGTTAATGTTCTTACTGTATCTTAATTATAATTAATTTACCGATTGCCACACGGAAGTTTATATATAAAAATGTCAATTCCATGTACCTACTCTTGATTATGGTATACATATATCTGAATTTTGTGGTTGAAAACGACGTAGAAAGAAGTGACTGATTAAAAGGAAAAACAAGCCATGCGTGTGCTTAACAAAATCAACAAATGATTATGTTCAGAAACACAAGTCGCATGGAATTTAACCTAACCTAAGACTTTTCCAAAAGTTGTGACGTCAGCTTTCCTTTCTAGTGCCGCAAGTATTGCTAATACCATCTTTAATCAATATTTAATGACGCCACTCCCACTTTCCACGCTTCTTCAATGTTCTTTATCAACTAATCTAATTTCTTTTCTATGCTTAATTACGCAACTATCTTTCAAGTGTATACTTTGATAAATTGCACGGACATTAACGACGACAAAAATCGATGTTGACAATCAAAACTCCAAGATAGTACCTTATCTATATGATTTCATTTGTTGCGACTAATTTAGTCAAAAAGACTGTATGTTTCCAATTTTAATATAAAAAAGGTACTCATTTTTCCTAATCTACTCTGACAATCAGTGTCTAAAGTCGTGATTTTGGAGGTATATATATAATGTTTGCCAATAATTAATAATCCAAGTCTATTACAAATTCAACTTAACAAATTGTGAAAGGAATCTGCAATATTGTTCGACTTGTATCAACTCGACATCAGATGGAATTTCGAGCATTAAAAAATAGAATCATACATGTATTGGTATAATTTGCGTCCTGGGATAATATGTCTGAAATCCTGATATGTTACACACATTTTTTATTGTGTTAGATTTGATACATTTTGATTAGGTTATCGAGAGATTAGCCTTTATTAATTACTTATTATTATCCTACCAAACTAAAAGTCTAAAATATGACGTGCACATGCGGTCAGCGTCAGCATGAACATGTCTGGTGCTTTGAGTTTGCGCCAATTCCCACCTGCTGCTCCGAAGTCCGAACATTAAGGGAAAATAAAAGTTCCCTCCCCACCCCCTTTTTCTTGAGAAAAATTGAAAATGTTTATTTTCAATTTTCATGTATATTGTAGCTTATTTAAAATAACATAAAATGTACACATTTTGATTCACAAATTTCTATGAATAAAAAAGAAAAATAATTAAAAGAGGTGAACTCTTGTGTGGATATTGATATATTTTTTAATACAAATTATATTTTTCTCCGATTTAAATGATATTTTCTAATTATAAGATAAAAAATAAATGATACTTTTTTTAATTTAAATAATACTTTTTTAAAAAAATAAACTTTTATCTGTCCACACCGTGAGAATAATGCTATACATGAATTTTTGTGTAATTAAAAAATTATATTTGTTTTACATTTTTTTTAATGTTTGTCAAAGACCAACATTTACTTCCTTTTCGACTCCCTTTTTCTTTTAGTGGTAAATTAATTACAATTCTGTCGGAAGGGTTTCAATTATAATTTCTGTTTCAATCAAAAGTATACTCTTAATTGATTCACAATCGAATGAGGTGTTATAGTAGGAAAGCTAACCCTAGTCGCCTCCAGAAAACTTAATGTATGCTACTAAGTTGCCACGCGAAAGCAAAAAAATTCCTAAACACTCTAATATCAAAAGGGGGTTGATAGATTACCTAGGCAAGAAATTATTAAACAAAAGAAAGACCAATTAACTAGGCGGAAATTGACAAAACAGATAAATTACTTAGGCAAGAATTAAACCCTAAATCGAAGAACATGGAATCGAAATTATAAACCCTAGACATGAATGGAAAAGATTAAACGGAAGACAAGATTACTTAGACGAATATCAATACTAATCATAACCAACATAGAAATCAATAACAATCAAATACGCAGAGATTAAACGGAATAAAGCAATAGAAGAAACTTACTAACAAAATGAACGATGGAATTGATAATCAAACTTCAGAATATGAATCCAATATCCTCACGATAATTCTTGAATCACAATTTCAAAAGATAAGAGAAGGAATAAATTCTGAACTAAGAACTAGAGAGGAAGTTCTCGTCTCGAAACTTGCAGAAACAAAAAGACGGAAAATATAAATAATGAATGAGAGGTAGGTTTTCGCGTTTTTCAACAACGTATATATAGCCCACGAAAAATTAACGCGAAGCGCCGAACTCGCCCTAAGCGCCGGACGCGCGCGCTTAAAAACGACGCGAGAAGTGCCTCGCCAACGGACTCAAAGACGTCACGGACGATCATTGCTTTGAACGGAAGCCGGCGCAGACGCGGCGCCGGACGCGATGACTCTCGACGAGTTCGACTCTTCGCAGCCGCGGACGGATATGAGCGCGGACCGATGACTCTCGAATGAGTCTTATAGACGCCCAGCCGGACGCGTGGAAACTCCGGACGCGGGCACTCGCGGATGAGGCGCCAGCGCGGACGTGGGAACGCCAGACGCGGGCGCTTGCGGGACGAAGGCTCCCAGCGTCGGACGAGGGGAAACGCCGGACGCGGGTGCTTGCGGAACGAAGGCTCCCAGCGCCGGACGCGGCCTTCTCAAGCGCGCTCCTGCGAGGCAACGCGCACCCAGCGCCGGCTACGCCGAGTCCGGCGCCTGGGTGCGCTTAAGGCTCAAAAAGCTTTCAACACGATCCTTCCCTGCATAAAACCAAAACGATCATAATTCCAATAAAAAGATGTTAAAAAAAAAACTAAAATGGAATCAAATCGTCGACAACAAAACAAGGAAAAACAAAACATAAACATGCAAAACAACACCCCCACACTTAACTCTTTGCTTGTCCTCGAGCAAATTTTAGTTTCTTGAAAAGAATGGTACACATAGAATCAATACTTCAAATAGAATCAATCACATATTCACATCCCTTCAATGCATCTCAATAATACAATTCTCAATATAATGCTCCTTATTCATCAATCCAAACATGTGACTTATCATAGAATAGATGTGCTTCGACTCAATATGATTTCAGAAATCAATATACAACTTATATGGTTCCCTTTCATGTAAGATATCCCAAATGACAAAAACAAATAAGAACTTGTGGAACTTAAAACCGATTATAGGACAATAATCGTTAGGTGTAACTTTCAAGTTGAATACTCGAGTATCCTAACGTAGATATCTATACACATAGCATAGAGTCTCCATTCGAGAGACAACACAAGCAAGAGGGGTAGAGCCCCTTATTCGAATTTCAAGCCCACTTATGTCTTAACAACAAATTCCTTTTTCTTTGCTTTGCTTTTCTTTTCTTCTTCTTCTTCTTCTTCTTCTTCTTCTTCTTTTTTTTTTTTTTTTTTGTCCCCTTTTTCTCGAAAGATCATACAAGAGACGGGTTCCATTTACTAAGCATATGACATCCGATCACACACCTTGTCTAAACACGACTTTCTAATTATGTCCCACGCTCAAATTGACACCTAAGTTTCATTAAACTAAAACCATATACCAAGATGCAAAGAAATTGATTAAAACACAATTAATTCAACTTAAGGCATAATTCTTCATACACCATTGATTTCAAGAAGATAAAATCGTCTCTAATCCAAACAAAAAGTTAAGAAACGACAAAACACAACAAAGACAGAAACGGCAGAAAACAAACAAAACAAACCAAACAGATAGAAACCCCCCACACTTAAAAACAAGCAAGGACCTCATTGCAGATAAAATATTAGAGAAAGGCGGAGGAGACTTGTCACGACCCGACTATTTAATTACTTAATTAACTAAATAATCAAGCCGCGATCGGTTTAATTAACGATAATCTTTCAATAAAAGGGTGATTTAGAAGATAAGTTTGGAAACAAACGACAAGATAACGCTTGTAAATAGAGTAAGCCAACCCGCACTCGTAAAATATCCAATAACCATACAAACCGAACACAACCTCAAAATACATACATGAGAGTTTTCAAAATATTTACAAGTTATCAAAAGTATGGTTTCACGCTTCAAGGTTAACAATGGAAGACTAATGAATGTCATGTGTGAAGACATGACACTCAACCACAATGGTTCACAAGACGAAAACAAAATAGCTATTCTCGCCGCTTAGCCACACCTCTTCCATGCTCAACCTGCAGCATAAAACACTTATCGGGTGTGAGTACTAGAAGTACTCAGTGGGTAAATGCTATCATAATATTTATAACTTATAAAATTGTTCAACTAAACTTTTCTTTCAAATGATTTTAGAAATCCACAGTTTATTTGTTCATAAGAAACATTTATCTTCATAACATATCACCACAAAATTCATTTTAAACATACCGGCATAACATACCCGAGTTGGTCCCGAAGGATCACAACCACGGTCATACCCTATCTACGTCATTCGGTAAAGGGAAGTAGGCCTCCTCCCCAGTACCATGGCCGGCCTACATGAGCAAGCTCACAGCCATCTACCTGTGCACAGTAATTCACATTTTCCTACCGCAGATAGGTAATTGCCGTCATACCCACAATGTGGTAAAACATTTAGCGTGATTAACATATGGTGATCAAATGTTTTCACAAGAAATCAAACTCATAACATATCATATGTTTAGCTTTAAAATAAAGTTCATAATGATTACCCACCTCAAATCACGACGCTCAATCTACCAAGTTTGTTTCTTCGCTCTTCACTTCTCGGTTTCTCTTGCTCGATCCTTAAAACATAAGAATTATTATTGACTTTAGTAATCTTTCTCACTTATTTATACCTTTAGTAATTAAGTAATATTTAAAACATCTTATGCATATCAAATTCTACCGAAATTTCTAAGTAACAGAACATCCGTAATATGGACATCCCAAACATAACACACTACTCCAATGTCATCCCAAACTCCCAATATCATCATCACATCATCAGTTATACATTTAAGAGGCTTATACAAGACTAGTATCATCTAATTCAATGTTAATCGCCTAAGGCGATTAACTAGTTATATATATACATTTTGACATTTTGAACATCTACAACCCATTAATTATCAAATATCACATAATTATATTAAATTAACATCATTGATCATTAATTCATGATCCATTCAATTATAGATTCATTATATCACATATGAACATAACTTTAACCTAAACTTTAATTTTGTAACTTTTGATATCTATGTTCAAAATTCCCATAAATTCTACTTAAGCCTTATTTTTATCATAGATCTCAAATATCAATTCAAATTCATCAAATAAAATCAAGAACTCATAGTTCAAGACTTGCCCTTCATTTTCGAAATTTTTGAAATATTAGTATATGTTTGAATTAAATTCTTATAAATTCATTTTATACATTATTCATATCCCTAAGCATAAATACCATGTCAAATTCATCAATAAAATTAAAATCATCAAGTTCATACACTATGAAATTTTCAAAATTTCAATTATTAAACATACATGATTTAATTTTAATTTCTTTGATCACATGATGTTTATATTCATTTCTAAACATGTATTCAAGTTTAATTCAATCATATCATAACATATAAGTCATATTCAAAATTAGGGTTTAGGTGCCATTCTTTAATTTTTAAATTTCATGCATTTAAACAAATTAAATCCATAACATATGTTAATCTAACTCCATAAACATAATTAAATCATTAAACATAATAAAAATGAAACAAATCATCCATACTTATATTTCATAATTTTCGAAAATTATAGGAATAGAGAACATGTTTTTCATGAATTTAAATTGCATAATTTTGAGCTAAATCAAGGAGTTACCTTACTTGGGATGATTTGCCCTTAATTCCAAGGCTAATTATGGATTAAAAGTGAAAAATTAAAATTTGGGTGTGTGTTCTAGTGTGAGGGCCGAAAATGGAGGGAGGAATAAGGTGGAAGATGATTTTATGCTCTTAGTAAAATTTCTAGAATGTTTATGTGCATTTAAATTTAATTTGATATTCATTTTGTTTTAATTAAACACAAATTTCAATAAATTTATATTTACACCTCTAAATTTACTAATGTTATACTTTACTACAATTTAATTAATACTATTATATCTCTAATAAATTATAAAATTCAATGCAACTTATATTCATAATTGAATTTAGATTTATATAGCATAATTTAAATCCATTCATATGTTAAAATTCAATTAATCCAAATATTGCTTCTAAATTTCGAAAATTATGGAAAATAATTCTTTTATCACTAATTATTAATAAATCAAATTTATTCAAGACATTTAATATCTTAAATAATATTTTATCTCATTTTATGAGAAAAATAACATAAACAAATAATTAATGCATTTCATAGCATAATTTCTAATTAATAGCATTTTTCATGCAAACATGCATTAATATACACACAATTCACATTTAATCACAAATAAACCCATTTTAATAAATTTCTATATTTTCCCTATTATATATTCAAATTTTAAATTAATCGAACTCATATCGATTAATATTCTAATATATTGAATTTTCGAATTCTTAAGGCTTAAATAGCTTTTAAGCCTTTAATAATACTTAATTAACCTTTATCAATTACTATAAAATTTTGGTTACTACAAGACTTCCCTGAAGGCGACGAACGGAACGGCGGGGGAAGCAACAAAAGACAAGACCTACAAAAACAGAAAACAGAGAGAAGCAAAACAACGAAACAAGGAAAACGAACAAACACAAACAAAAAGGAAAACACAAACGCTCCAATAGTGAAGAATCACTATTGGTCAGAAGGCGGTGGTGGAGGAGGAGCGCCATGAAAGGTAGTCCATGCGTTCCACTGGGCTTCGAGGGCGGCCATGCGCCGATTCTGCTCAATCATCTGCTGGTTATATGTGTTCCAATACTGGTTCTCGCTGTGCCACAATTGATTCTCATCACAAGACGTTGATTTTGCTGATCAAACCGAGAAGTTATGTCTTGACGGAACTCTGTCCAGTGGCCAGCTAATTCACTCCTAAACTGACCAAACTCCTCACGAAAAGAACTATACCCTTGGCCCGATGCGTATTGCTGGGAAGGGAACTGCGGCTGATTAGGATCGGTGTCGCTCACAAGGGCTCAGATCCCTCCTCGCATCCGCCTCGCTGGTCATGGTCTTCATCGGATGGTACAGTGGTATCATAGATGATCATATCACCCGTAGGTGCATGTGATGGTCTTGCACCTGCTGCTTGGGCTACCTCACTGGTCAGCATCGCATCTTGCGCAAGCATATTGTAGACAGCTAAAAATTGTTAGCAAATTATATTGCGCCATGTGTAAATCACGAATTAAATAATTAATTATATTTCTATTTTATTAATGGAATTTATTCCAAAATTAAATAGATATGTGATTAATATTTAATTTTAGTGGTACAAAGGCCCATAAGCCCAAGCCCAAGTTCAAACTCATGGTTTGGTGGCCCATAAGCCCAAGCCCAAGCTCAAGCCCATGGTTTGGTGGCCCATAAGCCCAAGCTCAAGCCCATGGTTTGGTGGCCCATAAGCCCAAGCTTAAGCCCATGGTTTAGACCTTGGTGGCCCAAAGGTCCATAAAATTGTTAGCAAATTATATTGCGCCATGTGTAAATCAAGAATTAAATAATTAATTATATTTCTATTTTATTAATGGAATTTATTCCAAAATTAAATAGATATGTGATTAATATTTAATTTTAGTGGTACAAAGGCCCATAAGCCCAAGCCCAAGTTCAAACTCATGGTTTGGTGGCCCATAAGCCCAAGCTCAAGCCCATGGTTTGGTGGCCCATAAGCCCAAGCTCAAGCCCATGGTTTAGACCTTGGTGGCCCAAAGGTCCATAAGCCCAAGCATGGCTTGATGGCCCAAAAGGCCCATAGGCCCATAAGCCCACTAAGCCACTAGCCTACACCTATAAATAGAGGTGTTGGGGCTTCATAAGGGAGGAGAATTGAAGAGAAGAGAAGTGAAGAATCGAAGATTTGAAGAGCCCAAGACACTCGAAGAATCCTCTGTGAAGCATTCTCCGACATTCAAAGTCTTCTTCAAGCATTCAAGGCGTTCTTCCTGCAAATCATCGCGTTCATCCTCCAAATCATTCCAAAGTTGAAGATCTTCGAGGCGTTCTTCAACATTTCAAATCAAATCCGACGTCCGGTCTGAAAACAAGACTGAAGTCCTTCAGATCAACGTCGTCAAGTTCAACCTTCAAGTTCAAAGAGATCAAGGAACTACATCCCCTTCAAACAACTTGAAGAAAATTCGAAGATCGTTCAAGAAATCCACATCGAAGAGAAGAATCAGAGGATAGATAGAGATCGAACTCATCTCAAATTCATCAAATCCAAATTCAATTAATTTTTGTAGACAATTTTGTATTTATAAATTTAAATACAAAATTTGTGTTACAAATTTTGCACACCGGTGGGACATCTCTACCTCTCATCTCTACTCTTCACCAAAATCTTGAACGATGTTCATCCAACAACATGCAACCAAGGTCGCCTAAAAGCTTCTTCAGAGCATCATTGGCCATCACGAAGCAAAGCCAAACAACTTCAAGAAGCTTCAAGTCGGCCATCGCTGTGGGAAAAGAGCAACACATGGCCACTTTAAATGAAGAAGGCATTGGCTCAAGGAAGCTTCACATCCCCTATCTCAAATTCTATCACAAGTTACTCACTGAGGCACCGTGATGATGACAAACACTTCCACCGTGGAAGAACAACTTGCAAATCTTACAAGGTTGGTCAATCTTTGAGCATACACATCCAAGAGCAAGATGCAAAGATTGCAAAGCTCGGGAGAGAAGACAGAGTCAAGCCACATCAACGATAAAGGAAGTGAGCGTGATGACGATGAAGAAGCGGGCGACAAGCGAAGAAACTCACGACGAGAGAAAATCGTCGGCAAAACTTTCAAATCTCTTCCGATGGCTTCATCACGCGCACTAACCCGTGAGTTCATCGAGGTGACCATGAAGAACAAATTTGATGGAAACTCCAAATCATCATTGATTTACTCTAAGTCAGATACCCAAAGGATTGACAACTTGAGAATGCCTCTTGGTTATCAACCACCTAAATTCCAACAATTTGATGGCAAAGGAATCCAAGGCAACATGTAGCTCACTTTGTCGAGACATGCAACAACGCTGAACATTTGGAGATCACCGGTCAAGCAATTCGTTCGTTCACTCAAAGGAAATGCCTTCGACTGGTATACGGACTTGGAATCAAACTCACTTGACAGTTGGGAGCAGTTGGAGCACGAGTTCCTCAATCGCTTCTACAAAGACCGTAAGAACAACAAGATGGTGGAGCTCACGAGTTCTCGCCGCTTAAAGAAGAGCCGGTGATCGACTACATCAACAGGTGGAGAAACCTATGCCTCAACTGTAAGGACAGGTTATCCGAATCCTCTGCAATCGAAATGTGCATTCAAGGAATGCATTGGGGCTTGCAATACATCCTGCGAGGAATTCAGCCCAAGACGTCCGAAGAATTGGCCACCAGAGCTCACGATATGGAGCTAAGTATGGCAGCGAGCGGATTCAAAGGGCCTCCAATCCAAGAACCTCACAAGTTTAAAGAGAGACAAGAATTCAGAAAAGGAACCAAGTCATTTGACAATGCTCCGAAAGAAGAATCAATGGTGACGAAAGCAACTCCTGTCAAGTTTCTAAGAAAAGATGACAACAAAAACGACAAGCATAATTTTCCTCAAGACATGGGGCAAAGAAGGTTGACATTTAAGGAAATGCAACAAAAGCAATATCCTTTCTTAGACTCGACGCCTCGGGATCTTCATGACCGCTCAAAGAAGACTCGTCGAGCTACCCGAATGGCGACCAAATGAGGCGGGATGAGTGATGACCCAAGATATTGCAAATATCACCGATTGATCGGGCATCCCATACATGATTGCTTCATCTTCAAAGAAAAGATTATGAGGCTAGCTCAAGAAGGGAAGATATCACTTGAAGAAGAAAATGTTGCATCAAATGTTGTCACCCCTGAATCCGACGACATACTGGAAGGTATTGGGGCATTGTATGATACGACAAGCCAAGTAAGAGATCGATTGAAGTCAATCGTGATCGATGATGAAGATGTCTTGGCAAATACATTCTCCAACGAGGATTTGCGGCTTGGGTCCGAGACTCATAATAGTCATTGCTCGTGAGTTGCTTCACCCATGAGCACAAAATCAATAGGATTCTCATTGATGGAGGATCGGCCGTGAATATCTTGCCATTAAGAGCTGAAACAACTGGAAATTCCAGAGATGACTTGTCCAAAGATCGGTTGATGATTCAAGGATTCAATCACGAAGACAAAGGGCTCTTGCACCATAAGGTTGAACTTGCTAATGGAAGACATGAGTTCAACTGCATTGTTTCATGTCATTGATGCCAAGACGCCCTACAATATGCTTCGCCGACCGTGGCTGCATGAAAATGGTGTCATCCTCTACATTGCATCAATGCCTCAAGTATCGCCATGAGGGTGTCGAAAGACGGTGGTTGGTGATCATAAACCTTTACGTGTTCGAGTCATATTTTGTCGATGCCAAATTCTACATGACAAAGACAACGAAGAAGAAGTAATTAAGCATGACAAAGAACTTGAAGTCGGTCCGATTGTCAAGAACAAAACATCTCTCACCAAGATGGATCCGCTCGAGGACCGACGATGCCTCGACCAAGATCGATGCTAAAAGACCAACTCTCCACCTCTATAAGGGTTTGTTCGACCAAAGCAAAGTAACGCTGTCGAACATGGAGAATCTTCAAACAACGGACTCACTAAGCATTTTGGTCCAAAGGCGATAAGCTTCTTGTCAATGCCGGATATAATCCTCGCAAGCTCTACACTGAACCTCACTTGAAGAAGAAAGATGATGTGGTCCGTAATTCCAAAGTGGGTTTGGGATTGTGCCAAGCGCTGCTCGGATCACCATTAAAGGGCGACTTCATCTAACTACATCTCCAACAATGTATGCAAGTCGACCTTGACGACGATATAGAGTTGGGGCAACAACTCAAAAGTTGTTGAAGTGCTACTATTCACAAGTGTAGAGGTGAAAGCATGTACATATGTACATAGATCAAACGAAAAACAAAAAAATGAAGAAACCAAAAGTCAAAAAATTGAGAAAGCAAGAAAATCAACAAAAGAAGTCGCCATGCTCCATGACGCACGAGCATAAACTACAAGTCAACATGAAGAAAAGCAAACAAATAGCAAGATAGCCCATGACGCACGAGCCTAAACCGCACGCCACCCAAGAAAATCAACAAAAAAAAAAAAAGATACCCACGACGCACGAGCCTAAACCGCACGCCACGCCAAAAAAAAAGATACTCCACGACGACGAGCCTAAATTGCACGTCACGACCAAAAAAAACAAGACAGCTCCATGACGCATGAGCCTAAACTGCATGTTACCCGGCCCGCATGAGTATAAATTGTGCACAGCACTCCCCTAAAACACAAGTTGATCTTTTGAACTACGTTTTGACTTGATCCATTTCAAAATGGTACGTGGCGCTTAGATATCTTCTAAGTTCACCATGATACATGTTTTCTCCTTCAAGTTGCGTGGTCAAAGTTCGTCAAGAATTTGTATTTCAAGTTGGGTGATCAAAATCAAGCTCAAAATATTAAAGAAAATGATACGAACTCTTGGAAGAGACAAGATGGTGAAAATTGTAAAGAAGCAAAAGCAACATGGGCAACTACCGAGATGATAGTGCTGGTCTACACTTTGAAGATAACTCATGCTTGTTAACTCCACGGTGTTGTCAATTTTGCTTTGAATATATGCCGATTCTTAAGTCTAGCTCGATGTTGCTAGTTCTCGTCAAGATGGCTCTACCTTGTCGAGTCCAACTCCACGCCACCGCCTTGCTTTGAGGATGGCTTCACTGATAATCCCAACAACATATCGCCGACTTGATTCGAGACGACGCCGACTGATGAATCCACCGCTTTCGATTGAGAACATTGCTTCTAGTTCACGAGGTCGTGATGCCGATCTCACCGATATTTAGGCTTCAATTCTCTTCGCGGATGACGCACAACTTCAAGCTCCTCATCCATAGCCGCTTCTAGCTCGTTGAGGTCGTGATGCCGATCTCCACAGACGCTTAGGCTTCAATTCTCTTCATGGATGATACACAAACTCTAGCTTCCTTTTCGCGGGTGGCGCACAGCTTCTAGCTTCCTCTTCGCGGATGGCGCACAGCTTCTAGCTTCCTCTTCGCGGGTGGTGTACAATTTCTAGCTTCCTCTACGAAGATGGCGTGCAGCTTTGAGAGCTCACTCTATCACGAACACGCCACATCCATCTCTTCAGGCTCACGTCGATGCCGATATGCCGCAGCTTCGAGGGCACCATCACCGCCGCACATCTTCACTTGTTGCACAAGCACGACAAAGATGCCTTCGCACCGAGACGGTGAGGACTTCTTCGAGGGATGTGATAGCGATGCTACGCAAAGATGACGCTAGATGCCCACGCCGAACAACTCACGATGGCAGCTCGCGATGTCTTCCATGAACAGCCCTCGCATCTACAGCCACGCCATCATGCCTTCACGCCACCACCATCGCCACGCCGCCGTCCCAAGCTCGCATTGTCGACTTCTAGCTCGCCGAGATACAACCGCCGTCGTGAATTGTCTTCCATCCGCAGCTGCACAAAGATCTCCTTGATCGACACGCCAATGTTATCTTGATCTTTGCGGCCGCTCCGAGGTCGCCCATCGCGCCTGCGTACGGTCGTGCCGCCGCCGACCTCCGCCATCTCTTTCTCGCGCCAACGAGGCAACCTCTTCCAGCTCGACATTGTCTTCATCCTCGCCGCCGATCGCACCACCCGCCGAGGCCACCGCCGTGTATCGCCTTCTCACGCCGATGATGGTGCAGCCGCCCAACATCTACTCGTCAATACGACTTACGGCTTGCGCGCCTTATCTACATCACGAACATGCCTCCTCTCCACCCCACGCCGATGCCGAGATGCCGCAGCTTCAAATCACGAACACCTCCTCTTCGCACCAAAGACCAGCGCCAAAGAAGCCAAATCGGCTATACGGACGCAAGATCTCCTCGCCAACGTGATAAGTCTCTTGCCGCCGCTTTCGAGTAGTTCGATGTCGACTACGTGTGCTTGCCGCTTGCCGCCTATGACGCCGCTGTTCAAGACCGCCATAGCCGCCATGTTCCTCGAATAGCTCTCAACTTGCATCTTCGCCTCTATCACGCACACGCTGTCGCGCTGCCGTCTCTATCACGCACACGCCGGTCGCACCGCCGCCTCTATCACGCACACGCTTGCCGCGCCGCCGGGATCGCTCTATCACGCCACGCTTGGTCGCATCGTCGCCTCTATCACGCACACGCTTGGTCGCGCCGCCGCCTCTATCACGCACACACTTGGTCGCGCGCCGTCTCTATCACGCACACGCTTGGTCGCGCCGCCGCCTCTATCACGCACACGCTTGGTCACGCCATCGCCTCTATCACGTTACACGCTGGTCGCGCCGCCGCCTCTATCACGCACATGCTTGGTCGCGCCGTCGTCTCTATCACGCATACGCTGGTCGCGCTCGCCTCTATCACGCACACGCTGGTCGCGCCGCCGCCTCTATCACGCACACGCTGGTCGCACCGCCGCCTCTATCACGCACACGCTTGGTCGCGCCGTCCGCCTCTATCACGCACACGCTTGGTCGCTACTGCAACTTCAAGAGCTCACTCTATCACGAACTCAAGGCCCTCTCCGTCATGACACCTCTTTTCATCAGCCTAAAGCCATAGGCCAAAAAAAGCAATCAAGTTAGCTCAAATACAAAAAAAATAAGCAAAACATTCCCACATAAAAAAAAAAGGACGCAGCCCACAATTAAAAAGAAAGCCCCAAAGCCTAAGTCTCTCTCTCAACCCACATTAAAAGGCCCAAACCTTTTTTTAAAGCTACTGGCCAGTCTAGCCCAAACCCAAACTAAAAAAAAAAAAATTGGCCCAATCCCAATCTCAACCACTCCATATCTCACGTCTCTCCCTCAACCCACACCAAAAAAAGAGATACAAAAGGGGCCCATATTTTGAAATTTTTTCATCAGCCCACTGCCACATCACAAAAGAAAACCCTATTCATCTTTACTCTCTCTCTCATACAAGCCGCCTCCCTCTCATCACTCTCCTTCAACAGATATACACATTCGCGCGTCTCCATCTTCCTCGGTGAAATCGCCACCGTCGAGCAAGGCCCGGTCGAGACGTCTGCATGCCTCTGTCCAAGTCCAGCCCGCACGGTTCGCCTGCTCCTATCGAGACGCGCCGCCGCCACTCCAGTCGCATGGTGGCCGCACCTCCATCATCTTCAGTCGCCGTCGCCATCACTCACTCTTCAACCTCGAACTCCAACACTCTCGCATCAGCGCCGTCGTCCAGCGAAGCTGCCGCCATGACGCCTCCATTCTCGTGCTCAGCCGCCGCCATCGATACATCCATCTCCAACCATGGCCTGAAAGTAGGGCTTGCTCCGCCGTCTCCATCGAGCAGCTCTAGCCTTCGTCTTCGGAAGAGCATCGCGCCATCATCTCTCCTCTCAAGGCTTTAACTCTTCGAGCTAGCCTCACTACGCACAGCTTCCAGCCTGAGCATCGCCACCGTCCAGCCACCGCAGCTTCCGGCATCTCCCTCACGACCTCTTCTAGCTCGTCTCGTCTTCATCCACAGCCTTTAGCTCGTGCCGTCTTCATCTGCAGCTTTCGGCGCCTCCATCACATCGACGATGCAGCTGCTGCTAGCTCGCGCCATCCTCGCCCAACTCCTTCGAGCTCACCTCGCCACACACACTGCCGCACACCCTTACTGTTCAAACAACAGCAAACGGAACAGCCAAAGCCGCTTCTGTCACGCTCAGATTCCAGTGAAGCCACCACGCCGTGAAGCCTGGTGTTGCGTCGTGAAATAGCCCTCACCGCTCCACTACGCGTAGGAGTGCCTCCGTTGCTGTCGCGTTCACACGCCTCCTCCAGCAGCGCAGCTATCACCACCCCGATTGACGACTCCGACAGCAGCACCGCCTCCCATGCAAGTCCACCATCCAGACGTCTCGATGCCGTCTACTACCACTGCCGTCTCGATGCGCACCGGCCACCAGACGTCATTCCTGCCTCGGGAGGTCAACAACTCGAACTAGAATGCTCCGAGGCTCTGCACGAAAAATAATAGATAGTGAAGAAAGTGAAGGTGTGAAACTGAAGGATATGATAGCCGTTCAAGGAACAGGAAAAGCTGAGGCCATGAAAAAGAATAAAAGCGAGAAGCAAATACGTGAAGAGGCTGCTACAAAAAAAGCTATTGAAGATATTAAAGTGGGAAATTATGGCTGCAACTTCGAGTTCGAGAGTGAAGATTGCTGTGTGAGTGTTCCTATTTATAGACAAAAGATAGCGTAAACCCTAAACCTTAGCAGCTGTATGAAGCCGAGATAAAGACAAAAAAAGACTGAAACTGTTGGGCTGTGTTTCAACAAACTCTGTAGGTATCAAACAGATTTCATTAAATGAAATGAAGGACAGGCTGCAACTTTTGGGCATTTGCCTGCAGCTCCAACAAACTCTGCAAACTCTGAGAGGATGGTTAACATTGTAACACTATTTTGGATACCAAAAAAAGAGTCAGAATGCCTGTTTGCAAAAAAGAAAAAAAAAAGAAAAAAAAGAAGAAGATAAAAACGTTGGGCTGCCAAAATTGTTAAAATGGGCTGTGAGTTGTCGAAAAAGGGATATTGGGCCGTGAGCTCAATAAAAAAAAAAAAAAAAAAGTTGGGCTCAATTGAAAAGGGGTGTTGGACTTAATTATCAAGGCAAGTCGGGCCTAGAATGTTGAGAGATATTACAGGCCCAATGGATAATTTCTTACATGGGTTTCCAAATCAAGACAAGTAAATGGGCCAAAAGTGTGGGTTTCCAATTCCAAATGGTCCAATAAATAATTCAAAATATGGACTTCCAAATTAAAAATGTCTACATGGGCCCAATTTTGAAAACCAACTCATGAAGTTCAAATACAAAGTCAATTCAAGTCCAAGCTCAAATTCAAATTCAAATTCAAATATAAATTGAAGAATTCCTAAATACGAGTATAAACTATTTACAAATTCAAGTTCAAGAACTCCTAAATACGAGTATAAACTGTTTATAAATTCAAAATCAAATTCAAGAACTCCTAAATACGAGTATAAACTATTTAAAAATTCAAATCCAAGTCCAAGAACTCCTAAATACGAGTATAAACTATTTACAAATTCAAATCCAAGTCCAAGAACTCCTAAATACGAGTATAAACTGCTTACAAAATCAAATCAAGTTCAATAACTCCTAAATACGAGTATAAACTGCTTACAAATTCAAATTCAATTCAAGAACTCCTAAATACGAGTATAAACTGTTTATAAATTCAAATTCAAGTCAAGAACTCCTAAATACGAGTATAAACTGCTTACAAATTCAATTCAAGAACTCCTCGACAAGAGTTTAAACTATCAGTGAATTTCGAGACTGTCCATGAACAAGTCTCGATGGGCAATTTGTAGACAATTAAAATTGTTAGCAAATTATATTAGCCATGTGTAAATCACTTAATTAAATAATTAATTATATTTCTATTTTATTAATGGAATTTATTCCAAAATTAAATAGATATGTGATTAATATTTAATTTTAGTGGTACAAAGCCCATAAGCCCAAGCCCAAGTTCAAACTCATGGTTTGGTGGCCCATAAGCCCAAGCCCAAGCTCAAGCCCATGGTTTGGTGGCCCATAAGCCCAAGCTCAAGCCCATGGTTTGGTGGCCCATAAGCCCAAGCTCAAGCCCATGGTTTAGACCTTGGTGGCCCAAAGGTCCATAAGCCCAAGCATGGCTTGATGGCCCAAAAGGCCCATAGCCCATAAGCCCACTAAGCCACTAGCCTACACCTATAAATAGAGGTGTTGGGGCTTCGTAAGGGAGGAGAATCAAGAGAAGAGAAGTGAAGAATCAAGATTTGAAGAGCCCAAGACACTCGAAGAATCCTCTCTCAAGCATTCTCCGACATTCAAAGTCTTCTTCAAGCATTCGGCGCTCTTCCGCAAATCATCGCTCATCCTCCAAATCATTCCAAAGTTGAAGATCTTCGGCGTTCTTCAACATTTCAATCAAATCGACGTCCGGTGCGAAAACAAGATCAAGTCCTTCGATCAACGTCGTCAAGTTCAACCTTCAAGTTCAAAGAGATCAAGGAACTACATCCCTTCAAACAACTTGAAGAAAATTCAAGATCGCTCAAGAAATCCACATCAAGAGAAGAATCAGAGGATAGATAGAGATCGAACTCATCTCAAATTCATCAAATCCAAATTCAATTAATTTTTGTAGACAATTTTGTATTTATAAAATTTAAATACAAAAATTTGTGTTACACATATATCTTTTCACGCAATTCCTCCGATGCCGAGGTACCGAGTAGTCTCGTTGAAAGCAAAGGGCGCCTCGCAGCTCACTAAGATCAATCATCTTAGGTCGATATGATCTTGGCCGAACCGGTCGTCCATCGTTATTTATGATCCCTAAGCTCACCGCTGCACCAGTGGGATTCGGCACATGGTTGGCCTACATTTCTTCTGTTCTTTGGACCGGTTGCAAGTGGTCCCAAATAAAGTATGTCTCGCGAAATCTTCGCCTTCTTTACAAAGACATGTTAGCGAGGAAGACCTCAAAGATATTCACCTTATTAGCTTTGCTCATTTCCAAAACATTGAAAGCTATGAACTTGTGGACCATCGCCAATGCTTCATCCTCGATAAACCCACTGCATTCCGACGGATGACCGAATATTAAATCTCGATAGCTCCTTCCGCACCTCTCTAACATTGAAAGAATTGGGCACACCACGTGCACCGTAAGTCGGAAACCAAATACCCCTTCATAATACGAGCGTTATAACATACTCTTGCCCAACATGCATTTACAAGACAAGGAATCGATTCATCATCAATACACATTGTGCGGTAGAATTCAAGCAACAATGGGTTATAACCGTAAATCCATCAAAGCATATTGTAGCAATCCCAAATTTTTCAAATACTTCTTTACCCTATCCTCAAGACCTGCACTCAGATCAATCACAATTGAATTGACGCGAGGTGTGATTTCTTGAAATGCAAACGACGATAGTGTGTACCTTCCACCGATTATAAATTGGGAAGGTGGCGAGTACATAACGCTAATATCCTCCCGTGGTTCCTCCATCGAACATCGCCGGCTTGAGGATGGCGGGGCTGGACCCAGTGCATTTTAGTCCGAACCATAGTGAATTGTGCAAGAGGGCATCAGGGAAACGCCGAGAAGAGTGCACCGGAAGAACCGAGTCGCCGGACGGACAAGCGTTGAGGCGTGGCGCGCGGCGTGCGGTCGCAGCCGCCGGGCGGGGCGACGCGGACGAGGGAGGAATCGAGGCGCGCGGGGCGGAGGCGAAGCGCGGACGGAGACCAAGCGTGGCGTGAGACGACGGCGCTTGAGGCCAAGCGCCGGACCGAGGAGGAAGCGCGGTTGCGGCGTCGGACGGAGGGTAGCGTCGGACGGAGAACGAAACCAAGACCGACTAGCGTGAGGATGAGCGAGGCGCGCATGCGTGAGAAACACCTGACGGAGCCCGAGCGCCAGACGGGAGAGGATGAGAGGCGCGGCGTGTGAGGAAACGCCGACGGAAGGTGGGCGTCTGTGGCGCCGGACGGAAGTGATGAAGGCGGCGGCGGAGAGGGAGAAGGATGTCTCATGAGAGAAAGGCGTGGCGGGTAAATGAGGTGAAACCTAAACACATCAAACATATATATATATATATATATATATATATATATATATATATATTATATTATTATTATTATTTTTTATAACGATAAAGAATGGACCCAGTAGGGTTTCACTGCGTCCGGGTCACTCTATCGCCCAACATATGAAAAACACCCACGCCCCGCGCTTCAAGTTGCGTCCGCGGCCGGTGTGAGTCGCCGCCAACTTTGATTAACCCGGCCCGCCTTAACCGTCGCGTCCGGCCGGGTGTGCCTTTGCCCAAATCATGATTCACCCGGTCCGACACTTCGTCGCGTCCGTACCGGGTGTGCTCACGACCAACTTAATTCACACCGTCCGCGCTTCGCCGTCGGTGACTGGGTGAAGTCTTGCCGACTTCGATTCGTACCCAAAGACAGTTTCGTTGCGTCAAGCGCCTGGGTACTCGATGATGATATTGTGCCTGCTTCAACTTTTCGACTATTTCAAGATAAAAATACTCCTCAACCTGCACCACACAAAACATAAAAAGATATCAAAACATAAACAAGGACAAAACAAAAGGAAACACGAACAAAAACAAAAAGAAACGTGGGTTGCCTCCCACGAAGCGCTCGTTTACTGTCATTAGCTTGACAAGGATAAATCGTAACAATTAAGGGTCCGCGATGGAAATAGATTCCACCGTGAAGGAGGTCGGACTCCCTTCCATATAGGGCTTCACACGTTGGCCATTGACCTCGAAAAATTCATCAGAACTCTCTTTTGTGAGCACAATCGAACCGTACGGCTTCACTTCCTTGATAATGAACGGGCCACTCCAACGAGACTTCAATTTCCCGGGAAAAAGCTTCAGTCGGGAATTAAACAATAAAACCTTCATACCGGGCTTCAAATCCTTGTGCACTATGTGTTTGTCGTGGATGGCCTTCACTTTTTCTTTGTAAATTCGGGCATTGTCATATGCCTCATTGCGTAATTCTTCAAGCTCCGAGTTGTAACATCCGGCGCTTGGAAGCATCTTGCATCTCCAAAGAAATGGTTTTAATCGCCCACAAGGCCTTGTGCTCGATCTCCACCGAAGATGACACGCCTTCCCAAACACCAAACGATAAGGACTCATTCCAAGAATGCTTTTGTATGCGGTGCGGCACGCCCATAGTGCATCGGTAGTTTGGTGGACCAATCCTTCCGGAAGGTTGGACCATTTTCTCTAGATCCTCGATTTGCCGATTGCTAGTCTCGGCTTGTCCCGATGTCCGTGGGTGGTAAGGCATCACCACCTTGTGGTTACTCCCACTCTTCTTCATCAACTTCTCGAACAACTTGTTGAAAAATGCTTCCTCCATCACTAATGATTGCTTTGGGAAAACCAAATCGCACAAGATATTCTCTCGCACAAACTTCAAAACGATGTAAGAATCACATGTCCTAGTGGGGATAGCCTCGACCCACTTGGACACGTAGTCAACGGCAAGCAGAATATATTCAAAACCAAAAGATTTAGGGAAGGGTCCCATGAAATCGATTCCCCACACATCGAAAATTTCTACCACAAGAATATTATTGAGGGGCATCTCATTCCGGGCACCTATAGATCCCGTGCGTACCGCATCGATCACAAGCACGGTAGAAACGCTAGGCGTCTTTGAACAATGATGGCCAAGAGAATCGATTGGAGGACCTTGAACGCATCTTTTGTCCTCCGAAATGCCCTCCATAATTACCATTGTGGCATCTTTCCAACACTTGAAATTGCTCTTCCTCAGGCACACATCGACGGATCACATCATCCTTCCCGAATTTGAACAGATATGGCTCATCCGGTAAATATTGCTCGCACAAGGTTAGAAAACGCCTCTCTCGAAGGTTAGATCGTGTCTCATCTCCCACAAGCAAGATAATTCACAATGTCAATGAACCACGGGAAGATGAGACCGCAAAGCATTTTCATAAGGAAAATCATTAGCAATGAGCCTCATGCAAAAGTTTAACACTCGGGATTTAAGACGAGACAAATGATCACCACACAATTCTCACTCCCTTTTCTATCCTTAATCTCCAAATCAATTCTTGAAGGAGAAGAACCCAACGGATCAACCTAGGCTTGGCTTGAGGTTTGGTTAACAAGTACCTTAAAGCAAAGATGGTCACTATGAACAATCACTTTAGAACCTATGATATATGAACGAAATTTTCTAAAGCAAAACCACAAATTAACATTTCTTTTTCGGTTGTCGTAAATCACCCGCATGATTCAAGGTAGAACTAGCATAGTAAATTACACGGAGCATCTTATCAACACATTGCCCTAAAACAGCCCCTAGAGCATGATTGCTAGCATCACACATAATCTCAAAGTGTTCATTCCAGTTCGGGGCTACAACCACGGGCACTAGTCAACTTCTTTCAACACGTAGAAAGCATGCATACAATCATTATTAAACACAAATGGCACGCCTTGGGCAAGCAAACGACATAAGGGTTGAGAGATTTTGAAAATCCTTAATAAACCTACGGTAGAAGCCAGCATGCCCTAAGAAACTCCTAATCCCCTTAACGTCAATGTAGGGCAATTTTCCTATAACATCGATTTTGGCCCTATCCACCTCAATCCTATCATGAGAAACCAAGTGCCCGAGTACTATACCACTCTTAACCATGAAATGACTCTTCTCCCAACTTAAAGTCAAATGACTCTCGACACATCTATTAAGCACATGATCAATCTTAGCTAAACAAATCAAATGACGAGCCAAACACGTAAAAGTCATCCATAAATACCTCCATGTAGTCGCCGATCATTTCGAGAAGATAGACATCATGCACCGTTGGAAGGTTCGGTGCATTGCAAAGACCAAACGGCATACGGCGGTAAGCAAATGTCCCATGCGGGCTCATGAACGCCGTCTTGGATTGATCTTCCGGAGCTATGGCAACCTGATAATATCCAGACAAACCGTCAAGAAAACAATAAAAATCGTGTCCGGCTAACCTATCAAGCATTTGATCAACGGGTAGAGGAAGTGATCCTTTTGGTGGCGGCATTCATTTCCTAGTCAATGCACATGCGCCATCCGTGGTGGCTCGGACCGCACCAACTCCCTCGCTATTTTCTCTGTGATAATGCCCCTTCTTTGGCACTACATGCACGGGGCTCACCCATTCACTATCGGCGACAGGAAAGATGAGGCCTTCGCCAAGGAGTTTGTAGATCTCCTTCTTCACTACTTCAGATATCACGAGGTTCAACCTCCTTTGTCCGCCTCTCGTTGGGCGAGCTCCTTCTTCCAAGGTGATGCGATGCATACATGTGGCGGGGTTAATGCCACGTATATCGCCCAAACTCCACCAAGGCAAGCTTGTTCCTCTTCAAACTCCAATCAACACATCTTCCTCATACCAGCCAAAGTCGAGGAGATGATCACCGGCTCGCTCTCCTTCCTCTAAGAACACATACTTGAAATGTTGGAAGCTCCTCGAGTTCAACAGATGGCTCGGGAGCTTGCCACTCACGTGCTACTTCTTGCTCGTCGACCGATCCCATGAAGACCTCTTCAACTGTGTGTGCCTCGCAAAATACATTCTCGACCAAGGGCTCAATAGCATCGACAAAAGCACAATCATCAATATATTGAAAAGTAGGGGCATTAAGGCTATTTCTCACGAGAAAATGTAACCGTGGTCCCTAAAATAAGTCATCTTAATAAGACCACTCTTAACATCTATCATGGTATTAGTGGTGGCCATAAACGATCTACCGAGGAGAACAGTGTGAGACCTATCATCCTCCCGTACATCCCCAACTTCCAAGACCACAAAATCCATCAAAATTATCAGACCCCCCACATTAACCATAACATTTTCCACTACCCCCTTGGGGTATCTCATAGATCTATCAGCTAATTGAAGGGTCATGCCTGTGGGTTTCAATTCCTTAAGACCTAATTCTTGAAAGATAGAATAAGGCATTAAATTAATTCCCGCCCCCAAATTAAGCATACCTAAGGCCTCTTTCCCATTCCCCATAGCAATCTTAATGATAAAGCTACCTGGATCGTGAAGCTTGGGTGGAAGGGGAAGTTGCATGATTGAATTAGCCGTCTCGAAGACGACCACATTGGCAATGTCTCCCGAGTTCCTCTTCTTTGGTGAGCTCCTTAAAGAATTTCACATAGGCGGGACGGCCGGATGACGCCAAGAGACGCAGTTGACGTGTACTTAAGACAAGAACTTGTAGAAATCACGAATGTTGGTCCCGCTTGGCATTCGTCAACCGATGGGGATAAAGGACCCGGCTTGAACAAAGTCTTTGAAGTTTGTCCCGTGAACATACGGATTGGCGGCTTTGTGCAACTCACTCTCATCTTTCTTCTCGTGAACCTCTTCTTCAACATGGGTTCCTCAACAACGACGATGGGTGTCGGAGAAGGCACAGTCGGCATAGTCACCATGTTGTCGATAACCTTTCCACTTCGAGCACCGTCACGGCATGAGCTTGATGAGCTTGCCCGGCAACTTGTTCTTTTCACTCTGCGCCTCATCTCATTAAGAGAGTGGCAATCGACCCATAGTTTCCTCAAGACGCCTCGCCGCCTCCGCACTTTCATTCCTCCGATTGTTCTTAGCGATGTAGGCACCGGAGGATCCTCGGCAGAATCTGCGAGATTACGGGACCGCGTGGAAACTATTATCGCGGCGGAGGTGGTAAGGTACCGCTTGCGGCGGAGGCTGCTGCCGGTAAGGATACCGTGGGTAAGACGGTACGCGATATGGCTGCCGCGATATCGACATCTGCGACCATAAGCTTGCTTTGCTCGGATACTTCTTGCCGTGTCTTCATGCGGTACTGCATGTGCGAGGCGTCGAGTCTGTGAGTTTGAACTTGAACCCGACCTTGGCTCGGTTCTTCCACCTTGAGTTGTATTCTCACCGGTTTTCTCATAGGTCGGCCTCGGCTCATAAGGTTGTCGAGGTTGAAAACCTTGCATAGCATAAGCCTCTACTCCGCCTTCATAGACGGGCGCTCCCATATTAGGGCAAATATCCGCAGTATGTCCCATTTCCATGCAAATTCCACAAGGATGCATAGTGAATTCCTGTGGAATTGCACCGAACTCCTGCGAAGGAGCAGCGAACTCTTGGGGCGGTGAAGGGAACTCAGCCTGCTTCATCTTCATCTCGTTCATCTCTCTCATGAGCTGCGCCATCTGCCTCGTCAAATCTGATCTAGGCTCCAATGAGTTGACAGAAGATCGGTGCGTACTAGATGCCTTCTGGAGGGAATTGCTCGCCATGACGTCAAAGATTTCGTCAAGAGCCTCGGCTGTGATATGAGCTATGTTGCCCCCTGCTGCGTCGTCAGCCTTTTCTTGATCGGATTTCAGGATCCCGTCATAAAAGAATTGGCACAAAAGAACCAACGGGAAGAAGTGATGTGGACATTGTCTTTGAAGCTCTTTGAATCTTTCTCTCGCTTCATGGAACGGCTCATCTAGATCTTGCTTGAATGTCATAATTTTTGATCGAAGATCCTTGGTCTTCTGCTGCGGATAGAACCTCAACATGAACTGCTCCACCACAGAGTTCCAATTTGTCAGAGAGTCGGCTGGAAATCTCATAAGCCAAGACTTGGCTTTATTCTTCAAGGAATAGGAGAAACAGCACATCTTCAACTGTTCTTCGTTCAGGCCAAACAGAGGAAATGACTGCACCACTTGATTATACTCTATGATAAAACTTAAGGCATCCTCATTTGCCATGCCATGAAAGGTGGGAATGAGGTTGAAATGATTTGGCTTCAACTCATACCCACGTGCCGCGGGGCACAACACGATAGGATTAGTAGTCTCCCCTATCTTAGGGCGGAAGTAATCCCCCATCAGGCGAGGGGCAGCGTTCCCGTCATGATTGTTGTTCATTCGGTCACCCATGATCCTCGGAGGGAACTCTTCAAACAAAAGATTGTCGACGGTAATAAATCCCCCTTCAACTGTGAGAGAACTGTCCTCACAGAAACTATCACAATCTGAGTGATCAAAGTCTGCCACACTAGGCAGTCGCGGTTTCCTCGACTTGCAAGTATACTTCAACGGGGATGCCAATCTAGGATTTAGGCTTCGGCATCCCTGCATACACAACACTCAACAAACGAGATCAAACGCAACTGCGGTACAAAATAAGAAAGACAAGGAGAAGAATAAAAAGGAAAAACATGCAACATTAATAAACGCCTAAAGTTATCCCCGGCAACGGCGCCAAAATTTGTTTCAATCAAAAGTGTACTCTTAATTGACTCACAATCGAATGAGGTGTTATAGTAGGGAAAGCTAACCCTAGTCGTCTCTCCAGGAAAACTTAACAGGGCGTTACTAAGTTGCCACGCGAAAGCAATAAAATTCCTAAACACTCTAATATCAAAAGGGGGTTGATAGATTACCTAGGCAAGAAATTATTAAACAAAAGAAAGACGAATTAACTAGGCGGAAATTGACAAAACAGATAAATTACTTAGGCAAGAATTAAACCCTAAATCGAAGAACATGGAATCGAAATTATAAACCCTAGACATGAATGGAAAAGATTAAACGGAAGACAAGATTACTTAGACGAATATCTATACTAATCATAACCAACATAGAAATCAATAACAATCAAATACGCAGAGATTAAACGGAATAAAGCAATAGAAGAAACTTACTAACAAAACGAACGATGGAATTGATAATCAAACTTCAGAATATGAATCCAATATCCTCACGATAA
Organism: Salvia rosmarinus; assembly: GCA_036937905.1. NCBI lineage: Eukaryota > Viridiplantae > Streptophyta > Magnoliopsida > Lamiales > Lamiaceae > Salvia > Salvia rosmarinus. Next base: position 86,736,453 of record CM072816.1, on the reverse strand, counting down.
TTCTTGAATCACAATTTCAAAAGATAAGAGAAGGAATAAATTCTGAACTAAGAACTAGAGAGAAGTTCTCGTCTCAAACTTGCGTAAACAAAAGACGGAAAATATAAATAATGAATGAGAGGTAGGTTTTCGCGTTTTTCAACAACGTATATATAGCCCACGAAAAATTAACGCACAGCGCCGGACTCGCCCTAAGCGCCGGACGCGCGCGCTTAAAAACGACGCGAGAAGTGCCTCGCCACCACGACTCAAAGACGGCACGGACGATCATTGCTTTGAAACGGAAGCCAGCGCCGGACGCAACGAAGCGCCGGACGCGATGACTCTCTGGACGAGTTCTGACTCTTCGCGCAGCGCCGGACGGATATGAGGCGCCGGACTCGATGACTCTCTGGACAAGTCGTATAGGACGTCCAGCGCCGGACGCGGGCACTTCGCGGATGAGGCGCCAGCCGGACTTGGGAACGCCGGACGCGGGCGCTATGGACGAAGGCTCCCACGGACGAGGGAAACTCCGAACGCGGTGCTTATGAACGAAGGCTCCCACGGACAAGGGAAGCGCGGACGCGCCTTCTCAAGCGCCTCATGAGGCAACGCCAAGCACGCAACGCCGGCTACGCCGAGTCAGGCGCTGGGTGCGCTTAAGGCTCAAAAGCTTTCAACACAATCCTTCCTCGCATAAAACCAAACGATCATAATTCCAATAAAAAGATGTTAAAAAAAAAACTAAAATGGAATCAAATCGTCGACAACAAAACAAGGAAAACAAAACAAAAACATGCAAAACAATTTCCAAGCACCCAAAAACTCTCAAGAATTAATGTTTTCTAAATAAAAAATATAAATGTTTATTTTATAATTAAACTTTTACTTATGTCTTAGCAGAAACTATTGGACGCTAAACTCAATCTATAAATGAAAACAAATATAAAAAAGAAAAAGAAAAAATGAAAGCTTTGTAACCAGTCGTTGTCACAGTAAAAAGTAAATGACACAGTTTTCTAATCATGGAGCTGGCTCTAAGAGTTTCAATAATTGCTAATTGTTTATATATATGTGTATATATATATTTCTATATAATTCCTCTATATATATTATGTAGTATAATGCATAAACTACGTCTATTTCTGGTGATATTTTTATTATTATCAATAGACCGGGCTGCCGGAGTAGGTACATACAGCATTTAATTATATATATATTCCAAATATTACATTGAAATTATATATATTCCAAATATTACACTGAAATTAACATAAGACCATGGTACTAGTGCATGCATAGAAGGAGACAAAATTAACAATTTCCAAAGCTTTGTTTTATTGAGAAAAACCTTAGCATTTGTTTTCAGCATATGCATCCCAAAGTTTCTGCCATGGTTCCTACCGAAGCATAATCGGGATCTGTAAAATTTTATTTAATTTGGTGCAAAATTGTGAAAAATGTTTCTCTATCTATAGCACTAGTTTACCTTGGAACTTGTTTTTCATGGGAATTCATTAATCCACATAATTTATCACATACTTCGAATTCTGCAAATAGTCGACACATATTCGTGAATATACTTCTATAGCACATTAGTATCTCGATAAATAAAATAAGCCAATTTAAAAGAAACCAAAACCTACGTGAAATTATTAATTCTAGCTTTTTTCGTCCCTTCGTGACTGCCTGATGGTAAAATGGATTCATGTGGCTATATATCATAAATTTGAACATCACTAACGTATTTATAGATCTGAATCTGTCATATCTTGTTTTCCATGTATGATTTACTCATCCTGTATAGTTTTTATGTTATTGCACATGAACATAAAATTTATAGTGTGCACCAAAAGTAACGACTGCGGATTCCCCGTGACATAAAAAGAAAGTTATAGCTTTTTTAAAAGTCAATTTTAGCATCTATAATAATAGCAATAAACATACGTGCCACTACACATAATTCATATTAAAATTGATAATCTTTTCTTTTCTTCCTATCCTTAATTTTGTACACGTATGGAATTAGTAGTAAAACATTAATTCAATATTTCTATTTCTCGTTAACTTTATGTATGCCATTTCTCAAAAGTGGAGTTGAAAAATAATTTTAATATTTTTATTTCCCATTAAATACTTTAATTTAACTATATTTCACGTTATCTTCATATATACGAAGCAAAAGTGAAGCTATCGAGATTTGAGACGAGTCCTACAGTACTTACCTGAGTATAGTATATGATAATTTATGTTATATATCATACAAATAGTTTCCTGACTTTTAATAGTCACAAAATTTATATCTATATTTTTTAAGATAAACACATTACAAACTTGTTAATGTTTAACTATGAGAATACAAGCAACATATGGATATAGACTTACAGTAATCAGTATATAATAATTTGAAGATTTTTTTTCTTAAATATTAATTTATTCAAAACATTATTTACTGAAATTAAACTTCATCAGCTAATTTATACATATTAGCATATTTCTTTCTTCGCAATTTTCTGATATATTTGGCAGTGTATTATTTTTATCATATCAATTTGCGACTTCGCCAATTTGGGCCTCAAGAAAAGGCTTATAATGGTTTCGCTAAGTACGACACTATTCAGTATTCACACCCTAATTATTTGGGGAAATTCTATTAATACTTCATCCTCTTCTCTTCTTGTTTTATTTTCAGTGCGCCCATAATCCCATATTTGTATATATGATATGTAATACGTGCCATCAAGATGAGAAAGACCCCCCTATATTTAACAGTCGACACTTACCCTCTATATTAAATTTTATTCTCTCCATTCATCCACCAACTAATCAATAAATCAAGTTATTAGTTCTTTGTTTCACATTATTTGTTTTTTGCTATATGTATATATATATAGTTTGCATCCTTCCTTTTCCTATTTTTGTTGTATATCTGATATTTTACCCTCAAGTTGTTGTTATAAATTGCATATGCCCAAATGAGGCCCATAGTGGTTTAGCAGCAAAAGGGCTTAGTTAGAATGGCAATGAATCTTCGACCCATTTCAGATTTGTGGATTCAGATTCATTTGGTAGGATCTAGGTCTTTCAAATTTTGTATCCAACGAATCTGGATCGGATCTGAATCATATTCCTAAATTCTCGATTCGGATCTGGAGTTTATTTTTTGAGATCCGGATTCGGCCGTAGACCCGCCAAAATATTGTGTGTGTGTGTATTATATTTATTCTAATTAAATATCTAACTTTAAATGTAATTTTTTTTAATTTTCTTTTTCAACTTCTCCCAAATATATGCTCGATTGCTCCATGTTACACTTCAACTTCTCTAGAACATATGCTAATTGATTTTCTTCTATCTACTGTGTATTTTATTGGAATAAGTACGCATTTCTTATGATATTTCTTTCTTGGCTTCTTTAGGATGTTGATGATGTTGAAAATAGTTGCAACATATAAGATTTTCTTGAAGATTTTAGATATTGTCTATTTTATCATAATTATATATTGATGGAACTTGGATGTGTCATGTTACCGCTTGGATTATTGTAATATTTTTAGTATTATAACTTATTTCGAATGATTGGGATGTTTTTTTATGGATTAATGGTGAAATGACTTACTTAATTATTTGTATTGTTGATTTCAATGATTATTATGGTATAATGGTATTATTGTGAATTTTTATTAGTTTATGATTTATGTTCAAGAGAAATTATGTGGATTCGGGTCTAGAATCGTGGACCCTATGGATTTTATGAATCTGGGTCCGGATCTCTTTTCCTTTTTTGATCCAATGAATTTGAACCAGATTCCAACACAAATAATTTTTTTTGAATATATCTGAATCAAATAGGATCAGATCCAGATTCGATCTATTGTCATTCCTACAAAGGCTTCACCAAATATTAATCGATTTCCGTAATAGCATAGCTAAATGATCGACCCATGTTATCAGAAGAGTCGATGGGATAAACTCACTTGCAAAATCAAGAGCGACTCTAATTTCACCGGATTTATTTACTTATTTGAGAAAAATTGATCGAAAATTTAAATCGATCTTCTAATTGAATACTTTTAAGATTATATTTTTTATTTTTTATTTGCAATTCATATTAAAGCTTACAAACCAAAAAATATACAAAGTTGGCGATATTAAATGCAATTAATCTATTTTTATATTTTCTTTTTTGCAATAACAATTCCGTAAACAGGGGTAAGAGTTAGAATATGAGAATGTTCATGATTTGGGCTTGTTCAAGACTGAATTTTCTTATTGGGCTTATTTTCAGGTCCACTTTTCCTTGGGCTAAATCAAATATATTTTTTATTAAGGGGCAATTTCGCTCTTGATTCTCAATACATTTAAACCACATTGAAACACCTGAAAAAGAGAATATTTAGAAGTAAGAACGTCTCCAAGGAAAAAAAAAGGTGATAACCCCCAACCCCCCTATAAAGATGATAATAAGTTCTCACGGACTTACTTCAGTTAATTAAGAGTTAATAGATTTGGGACAAGGACCAAGAATCAAGTCCTAGCACCCACAGTGTGGAAGTTTTACTCACTTTATGGTGACTCATTGTGGGTATTATGTAAATGCCCTCCTAGTTTTTTTACCGCTAAGTCATCATGATTTACCCTCTCACATTCTCATGGAGCTTTGTCACGATTGGTCTTCACTAAGGATAGTTAAATCAGAGAAATATGACTAGGGAAGGGGAACTAGAAGCAGGTATAGAAAGGGGTACTCTGGTAACTGATTCTAAACTATATATTCTGTTACGCTCGAAATGAGACAGTTGATCAACCATTAAAAGATCACAAGATTCAAAAAAGAATACTGACAAAGAGTTGTACAACTAAACCCTAACAGTAACATTGAATATGATTAGACCAATCATAATAAAAGTATTTTGCACCAGAAAAATATAGTTGAGATACGTGTATGAAGACATGTATCTCGGGGCATCTTAACTAGACTCGAAAATAGCTCGGCTTTTCACTTCACCATTCACATCAAAATACTCAACTTTTATATTTAGAAATATATGCATAAATGAGTACAAAAGCACTCAGTGGACTCATGCAAAAATATACTAATGTTTAAGTATAAGCTAGAGTTATAAATTATCATGTCACCTCAATAATAACATAAGAGATTTTATTTTAGGAATACCATGCATACTAAAATTCTTTTGTGAAGTTGAAGTTCGACTGACCAGTCTAAGTTTTTTTGTAATCTTCGTTTTATAGTTGTTGTTGTGCCGGGAAGGAGGTCTCCTTCCACGATCACCGGACCAGCCAGCACTCTAAGATGATCACGACCACTGTGTATGCTAATCATGTCTAGCGAGTACCTAGTACAAGATCCGAATTCGATTCTGATAATTTTGGCATAGGTAAACAAAGATAGGTATCATACACAAATCAAAACATTTATGGCAAGATAATACTTGAAATGATTTTCAGATCATGCTTGAAATAAAGATTTTAGATTGCTAGTTATGTAACAATTTCTAGAATTTGAAATTTTTCATATATATAGGACATTCTGTATTGTCTATGTTGGATGCTCGTATATATGTCTGAATAAAAGCCCATCTATCTGTAACTCTTGTTCAAGGATCAAGACTCCATTCTCTTCTTCGTTACTACATTGTCCGACCTTTTTGTCGTAAGAATAACATCTAAGATGTCTGAAAGGAAAGACAATTTCTTACTGAAAGAAGTTCATGATTTATAATTGACTTAGGGTTTTATTACAGATTTGCATTCATTACTAAGACGCTACGTTATCATCTCGAATTCTCATTGGAAATTCGATATGTTTCTCCGAATGATTTAGAAGCCTTAGAACTCTTCAAACTAGGTAACGATTAAACCTAATCCAATCGTAAATAGACTTAGAAGCTTAGACTTGAACTTTAAATATTGTATACTTCCAAATATTTACTTAGGCTTAATTAAATTAATTAAATCTCTAAATTTAATTAATCAAGTCCATAGTTAAAAGCTAGATCAATGGATCATGTTATGAGTCCAATTTAATTCATCTTATAGGATAATTCTATTTATCAAGAATTGGAGATCCAACTTAAATTATTTTAGCTAAGCCCAAATAAGAGAATTCAAATGAGGTCCAATAATAAATAAATAAAGCAGCGTAATACTTGGTTAGTTTAAGCCCAACAATTAATTAAAGGCAAGTTCAATAGGTTTAATCAATTTAAGCCTACTACTAATTTAATTTAATATAATCTAACTAGGCCAAATAAATAAATAAAAATCAGCGTACACACCATTCCTTTTTGGCCCATCTCTTCGGCCCAACTAGAAAAGAATTAGGCCCAACCCAATTATAATGAGGACAAACTGAACCCTGGTCTACCATCCATTTATCTCGCCTCCCTTTCCAACAGAGATAGCCCCAGTTTCTCTCTCCCTCACGGTCTGCCACCTCCGTCTTATATCCGGCGAGCACCGTCGTCGATGTCAGCATCGACGTTCTCATCTCTCTTCACTTATGTAAAGTTTGTTGAATATTGAAGAAGAAAAGAACTAGAAGAATCTTATTTCTCTCATGTTCTACTTCTAAATTATTGATTTTGTTTACTGAAAACAGATTGATTGGATTTGTATATAATGTTTCCTATTACTACTATTCCGATCTCATATCTGAATTATTTATTTGATTGGATATGTTATTCCACTATCTCATACAAAAGTTATATCATACAGTGTGTAGAAGATCACAAAAGTCAGTATAATTGGTCAAGATAGTTGAGATATAAAAAAGATCACAATTGAGATAACTTGGGGACGAGTAGTTGGTATAAACTATAGTATAGATAAGAAGTAACTTGACTTGATTGTTTTTCTATCTTGGTACTGAAAGTTAAATGGGCTAGATTAGATTATTGGGCCTAATTAATTAATTGTTGGACATTTAATTAATTAAACCTAAAGCCCATACAACTAAGTAGTGGGTGGTTATCTTTTATTAAGTAAGTTAATCATTGTGATTAACGTGAGAAGAAAATACAGAGAACACACACTAGAAAAACCTACCGCAATATTCAATAGGAGATTCTTGGCTTCTCTCGTTGAATATTGATATCGAGGAATTGTTCCTGCGACTGATTAAAGACACGTGGATACCATAGTTGTGAAAACGATCTCGAAGGATACATTGGAAGCACGTAAGCTTTACTAATCCTTTGGAAGCGTTACAAACACATAAGTCTTCGATCTTCGTGTTCATAGGGCTCATCACATGTTTAATTATAGATCTAGATCAGTTCTTGATATTTTATTCCGCTGCGCATTAGATGTTGTCAAGATCGAATACTAACAGTGGTATCAGAGCTCGGGGCTCGATCTATAATCAATTAATTCATGTTCTAATTTAATTGTGGATTTTGATATTTTGAATTTTGGAAATCTGTTTTTGGAAATCAGATAATTTTGTGTAATTGAAAATTATAATCTGAAAATTGATTTCTAGAAAATTCGAAAATAATTCTGAATTTGGAATTTTGGGATTTTCGAAATTATTTTATTCTGTATGAAAAATTCTGGAAATCTGTTTGGTTTTGGAAATTGAAATCGTCTTCGCCGGTACCGTCTTCTCATGGGAGATCTTGCCGCCTCGAGGACACGACGGTGGTCGACGCACGCGGCACGTCTTGCTTCCGCCGCCGCGTCGATCTTGTTGCAGCACACGTCTCCTTTGCACTCTTAGCGTGCGTCTCGCCGTCGAAACCTACATCCCTATGAAAATCTTCACCGTGAAACAGCGCAGCGCATCGCCATCGTCGTTCGCACGCTGGGCGTGAGCGAGCGCTGGCGAGGGCGGAGCACGGCACCGCGGCTGGGCGAGGGTGGAGGTCGGCGGAACGGAGACACGGCGCGACGCATGCGACCGTGAACCTAACGGGCTTCGTTCGTGGGCTGGGTAGCATCCGTGCGATCTGGACCATGAGCGGGATGCGAGAAAGATGGAGTCGTCGACGGCTTGGAGTCGCCGGCGTCGAGACGAGGGCGGAACGTGGCGACGGTGAACGGGGTGGCGGCGCGCTATCGCGTCGCTCGAAACCTTAACGTTAAATCGTCTGTCGCATACCGGGCCGCGTGGCTCGGCTGGGCTTCCGGCGGGGCGGGCCGTTTCGCATGGTGGGGCTTCGCTTCATTGGGCCGCGGGCTGCGGGCCTCTGGACATTTTTTTTCCTGGGCTTCAGCTGCTGTGCATGCTACGCGGGCCGTAGGCTTCTGTTGCTGGGCTCGGCTATGAGGCGACTTTGGGCCAATTTTAAATGTGACACCACATGGGCTGCACAGAATTAAAAAAAAAAACGAATTTTGTTAATTTTGAATTAATAAAATTTAAATTTTCAATTACACAAATTAATTTATTAATTGGATTAATAAATTTTGTTGTAATATTATTATTTTTGAAATAATAACATTAATTTCGATTTTGTATTAATTTAGAATTAATACAATCTAATTATGTACATGGATTTAATTTATTAATTTAGAATTAATAAATTTAATCATAATTTATAAATTAATTTATTAATTAGATTAATAAATTTTAATTATATTATTATTTTGAAATAATAATATAAGGTTTGATTTTATATTAATTTAGAATTAGTATAATTTACTAATGTACATGGATTACTTTTATTAATTTAGAATTAATAAATCTAATCACAATTTTGGACATTAATTTATTAATTAGATTAATAAATTTTAACTTTATTATTATTTTTGAAATAACGAAGATAAAGTTTGATTTTATATTAATTTAGAATTAATATGGTTTACTAATGTTCATAAATTAGAGAATTGATTTATTAATTAAATTAATAAATCTTATTAGATTATTATTTTAGAAATAATAATGCTAAATGAATATTTATATTAATTTGGAATTAATATAAATGCCTAAATCCACTTTTAATTAGAGAATTAAATTATTAATTAGATTAATGAATTTATTCGTTGAGCCATATTTGCTGTTTTCTGTGATAAGCATGCTATTTGATTTTATGCTTATAATTTTAACTATAGTAGTTAGAGACCGTTTTGTTGTTTGGGTAGGCGGCGCCCAATACTTATAGTCCGTGTAACTATGTTTGGGTAGGCGGCGCCCAATATATGTGGTCCGCATTTCTATGCCTGGGTAGGCGGCACCCAGTAATTGTTTTAATTTAATATTGGATATTAAAATAGACAATTAGTATCACATGTTTTATCCCCACTAAATACAAGTCTTGTTTCTTTGAAACAAACGTGTCGTCCATCATAATTGTTTGAGGCCAATAACCTTTTCGTCCAAGAGTTTTACACCCTCGTGTTTACTCCCAAATCGACAAGGCCAAGACTCACTCATAGATGTATGGTTAGCATCGTGTGATGAGGTTGACTTGCTTAATTATTTTGTATTGCCCTCGTGATCAAGATAATTGGTGGACACATATTAATTGGATTAATAAACCAAGAGTTGAGGACTGTTGTTGCATTCGGATTCAAAACCGAACAAGTGTCATTATTGTGGTCATCAGCACTCGCAGAGGCTGCAATGATGCAGACTTAATCGATGCAAAATTGTTGCTGCAATTGGCTTTGAGGCCTACTGAGTGATATTATTGTAGTCATCAGCCATCGCAGAGGCTACAATAATATTGACTTGGATCTTGGACTACTAAGATTTATATTTGTTATAAATCCGTATTTTGCATTTGGGGGTGCAATATATGTTAAAATTAGTGGGAGCTAATCAATACAATAAACCCTTGTTTGATTAGTGATACGATTGTGATCTGTGTTTACTTTGTTCTAATTTCAATAAATATTTCGTTCGGTTACGATGTCAACTATGTTGTATAAGTGTTTGATGGAAATAAATTTGTTGACTGGGTCAAACTATACGGATTGGCTACGTTGCCTGCGCTTAGTATTAAGGACGGATAAGATTGGGTATGTCTTGGACAAACCAATCAGTATCATCCCCGATGAGCGTTCTTCTAAGTATGCCTCGTTTGACAAGGTTGCTCATAAGAAGCACATTGAGGATGCTATGTCGGCTCAGGGCATTATGTTGACTTCTATGAGTTTGGAACTCCAAAGGAAACATGAATGCATGCTACCCTATGAAATGATTCAGCACTTGAAGAGTTTGTTTGCCTCAGAGGCACAAACCTTGGAGTATGAGATACTCCGAGATCTCTCCAAGTGCACGCTTCATGAGAAGGGGCACTGGAAGAGAGACTGCCCAAAATATAAGGCACAAGGTGCAATGGGTGGTAGCTCGGTTATATTTGTCATTGAGATAAATATGTCTATAAATAATTCACATTCTTGGGTATTAGATACGGTTGGCTCACACATTTGTAATAATGTGGAGGGCTTTGTGACGGGAAGGTGAATCTGGGGAGGTCGATCTACGCGTTGGAAATGGAGCAAGAGTTGTTTGCGAACAGTGGGGACTTATAGATTGGATCTTTCTTCGGGTTATAGACTAGATTTACATGATTGTTATTTCGTTCCTGCTATTTCAAAGAATATAATTTCCATTCCTATGTTAGACATTGAAGGGTTTTCCTTCCATTTTGGAAACAGTAGATGCTCCTTTTCTCTTAATGGAGTATTTTATGGAAATACCTTTCTTTCGAATGGATTATATATGCTTGAATGTGAACGAGATATTCTCAATGTGCAAAACAAACGATCTAAGCTAAGTAATACGAATAATGCTACTTATCTTTGGCATTGTAGACTTGGTCATATCAATGAGAAAAGGATAGCAAGACTGAGAAAATTGGATTATCTCACATCATTTGATTTTGAATCATATGGTACTTGTGAATCTTGTCTCAAAGGAAAAATGACTAAGAAACCATTTTCTGGGAAAGGGTTACGAGCCAAAGAATTGCTAGAGTTAATCCACTCAGATGTGTGTGGACCATTTCCAACTCAAGCAAAAGGTGGATATTCGTACTTCATAACTTTCACTGATGATTTTTCAAGATATGTATATGTGTATCTGATGAAACACAAATCCGAGGCTCTTGATAAATTTAAAGAGTTTAAGTTAGAAGTCGAGAAACAACTTGGTAAAAGTATTAAGAATCTTCGATCAGATCGAGGAGGGGAATACTTAAGCCGAGAATTTCTTGATTACTTGAAATCACATGGAATCCGGTCAGACTGGACTCCTCCGGGAACACCACAATTGAATGGTGTATCCGAGAGAAGAAATCGAACCTTATTAGACATGGTTCGATCCATGATGAGTTTCGCAAGTCTCCCTTTATTCCTTTGGGGCCATGCCTTACTTACCGCTGCTCATATTTTAAATAGGGTTCCTTCTAAATCAATCGAGAAAACACCATATGAGATATGGTATGGGAAAAGAGCAAATCTTAACTATATTCGGACCTGGGGTTGTCCTGCTTTTGTTAAGAAAATGCTGACTGATAAGTTGGAATCGAAAAGTGAGAAATGTTATCTTGTGGGATATCCTAAGGAAACTAGAGGATATGAATTCTACTCACCTGGAGATCACAAGATGATCATTTCTAGGAATGTGACGTTTCTTGAAGACTCATATGTTTCCAAAGAACAAGGTCACAACGAGGTAGATCTTGAAGAAATTCGAGAACCACAAAACAACATAGATGACGAAAATTGTTCAATGGTGTGAACAAAAATTCAGTTGGAGTATTTGATGATCTATTGGGATGGGAAATGACTCTTAGATGGTCACAACCATCTCAGGAAGACAATGAGATTCATCAAGTACAAGATGACACAATAGTTGTGCCACCTCCACCTCAAGAAAATCATGATGAAATTCTTGAGAATATCCAAAATGTTGATCAGATCAACACGGAGGAACCTACTCACGTTCAGAATGAACAGCATGAACCTGCGCAAACAACCCAACTCAATAGGCCACAGAGGACTCGTCGTGCACCCGAAAGATTGAATCTAATGGTTGAGAACCAAGATGATGAAGTCGAATCGGATGATGATGAACCTAAGACCTATAATGAAGCGGTGTCTGGCACCGATTCAAAGATGTGGCTAGAAGCTTTAATATCTGAAATGGACTCGATGTATTTCAATTTAGTCTGGGAACTAGTTGATGACTTACCAGATGGGGTTTACCCCATAGGCTGCAAATGGATCTTCAAAAGAAGAGATGCAGATGGTAAGATACAAACCTACTGAAGGCTAGGTTGGTGGCAAGGGTTATAGTCAACGTGAAGGCATTGACTATGATGAGACCTTTTCACCGGTTGCAAAATCAAGTCCATTAGGATATTACTTGCAATAGTTGCATACTACAATTTTGACATTTGGCAAATGGATGTCAAAACCGCGTTTCTCAATGGAGAACTAGAAGGTGATGTCTACATGACTCAGCCTGAAGGTTTTGTGTCCAAAGAGAGGCCGAATGCAGTATGTAGGCTAAAGAAGTCCATTTATGGACTTAAGTAAGCATCGAGGAGTTGGAAAATTTGTTTTGACAGAGCTATCAAATTGTTTGACTTTGTCAGAAGCAAAGAGGATCCTTGCGTTTATAGTAAGCGCGAGAATGGAAACGTTGTCTACCTTGTAATATATGTCGATGACATTCTGATTATGGGGAGCGACCGATCCATGATGCAATCCGTGAAAGATTGGCTGTCTAAATCCTTTATGATGAAGGATCTTGGTGAGGCCTCCTACATCCTTGGGATCAAGATCTATCGGGATAGACCTAATAGATTGTTGGGGCTATCACAATCCACTTATATAGACAAATTGCTACGGCGTTTTTCAATGGAAAATTCTAAGAAAGGATTTCTTCCTATGGGACATGGCATCAAGTTGTCTAAGAAGGATTGTCCTTCTAATGACAAAGAAGTTGCTTGCATGAAAATGATCCCATATGCTTCTGCTATAGGATCAATCATGTATGCCATGATATGCACTAGGCCAGATGTGGCCTATGCGCTTAGCATGACAGGCAGATTTCAGCAAAATCCCGGTGATGAACATTGGAAAACTGTTAAGACTATTCTTAAGTACCTTAGAAGGACTAAAGAATACTTCTTAGTCTATGGTGGGCAGCCAGAGCTATCAGTGACTGGGTACACTGATGCTAGCTTCCAAACAGACCATGACGACTATAAGTCTCAGTCTGGATATGTTTTCATCCTCAATGGTGGAGCAGTGAGTTGGAACAGTTCCAAACAAACTACTACTGCCGATTCCACCACCGAAGTCGAGTATATTGCTGCATCTGAAGCTGCTAAAGAGGCGGTTGCCCTGTTGGAGTTTGTGAAAGAATTGGATGTTGTTCCAAGTGCAAGCGGTCCGATACCATTGTTCTGTGACAATACTGGTGCGGTCGCGCAAGCAAAGGAACCAAGAGCCACAAATAGAAACAAGCATGTTCCAAGACGATATCATCTGATTAGAGAAATAATAGAAATGGGACATGTAAAATTAGAAAGAGTACCCACTGACGATAACTTAGCTGATCCTTTTACCAAGCCGTTGTGTATAGAAAAACACAACAAACATTTTGAGAGCTTGGGTGTTAGACATGTGGGAAATTGCTCTGATTCAGTGGGAGTTTATAGTTTGTATGTTTTAGAAACTCCTTTGTTGAGACATACTTTCTTTTGATCACAATCGAAGATAATGTTTATCTATGGGTTTTGTACATTTAATGAAATAATTATTTTGATGTTTGTCGTTATTCTCTTATTTGTTCCCTTGAATTATCACTGTCATTTTTGCTGTGAGACATCAATGATATAGTATAATTCTAAAATAGCCCTAACCAATGATCATCAAGAATGAGATATTGATGATATGTTATAGGTTAGCATGTGGTCTGCATCACATTCTTAGAGAATGTAGTGGTTCTCACAACTACGAGATATTTGATATCCGTGATGGACACATGAATACTTTGGAGAGTATTGGTATACCATGCTATTAAATCGCTTGTTAGATGTCTACGATTTCTTAGTGTGTTGAGTATGTAATAGTCCTTAGACTTGAGGTCATTACACATTTTGTTTGTTGAGTGTTGTACTTTGACCAAGGCAATGCTTGGAGTGGCAAGACACGACTTGGATTGGGTGCATCATGAGACAAATGAAAATGGTAGTTGAGCCAAGAATGGGATTCATTCCTCGATTAGATTTTCGAGTGAGCACTTATTTTCTCTATATTATTCGACCATAAAGTCATTGGCCAATGCAAGAGATATATTCAATTAAAGTAATTGAATATGATCATATGGGTCTTATAATAAAGATGAGAAAAATGGTTGAGCTATTGGGATAGACACATAGCAAAATCCTTGGCTCAATCAAGTGTGTCATGAATGAAAGGATATTACATAAACTTCATGTAAATGTTAGTTTACTGTTTTCCACGTAAACGTCCGTCATATATCGAGTTCGCTGCACAATGCATTCCAAGAGTTTTGTGCAGACTTTGATTAGATCATCGTCGGTAATGGGGGCCTATTGGGTCACACTATCAAGTGTATTGTTAATCAGTTCAAGGATATATGCATGGTGCACGATATGTTGTCTAATGCTAGTCCAAGTGGGAGATTGAAAGTTAAATGGGCTAGATTAGATTATTGGGCCTAATTAATTAATTGTTGGACATTTAATTAATTAAATCTAAAGCCCATACAACTAAGTAGTGGGTGGTTATCTTTTATTAAGTAAGTTAATCATTGTGATTAACGTGAGAAGAAGATACAGAGAACACACACTAGAAAAACCTACCGCAATATTCAATAGGAGATTCTTGGCTTCTCTCGTTGAATATTGATATCGAGGAATTGTTCATGCGACTGATTAAAGACACGTGGATACCATAGTTGTGGAAACGATCTCGAAGGATACATTGGAAGCACGGAAGCTTTACTAATCCTTTGGAAGCGTTACAAACACGTAAGTCTTCGATCTTTGTGTTCATAGGGCTCATCACATGTTTAATTATAGATCTAGATCAGTTCTTGATGTTTTATTCCACTACGCATTAGATGTTGTCAAGATCGAATACTAACATGTACCACTACTACAAAAAAACTAATAGACAACGGGCATTGTCCGTTTTTATAGGGTAAAATTGTCTGTTGCTGTAGGTGGTGATGCCGTAGGGTGTTGAAAAAATGCGCTTAAAGATAATAGACATTGTGGGTTGTCCTAGATAGGTATGACAATGGGCAACGATCGATGTCGTATAGTGTAGTGTCCGTTTTCATAGACACTTACGACATTGCCAAATGTCCGTAGTAGTAGATATTGTGTCTGATACGGTAGATCCCTACAACATCAGTACATGCCAGTTGTCATGGAGTTTAGACCCTGATTTCGTTTCCATCTATAAAATTGGTTTTTCCTATTGTCATGTATAGGTGTTGCTATTGTTGTCGTAGGTTGCATCTGTTTATTTTGGACTTGTTTTCAATTAACAATTTTTGTAATTTTAACATTTAATAGAAATCCATAATATCACAGTCATATTTAATTCAAACAAACAATCCTAAAAATATCATGATCATATTCAATTACAACGTAATAAATCATAAAATTACCAAAATATTCAGGAAAAGTTCAATCATAAAACCATTCATTACAAAGAAAAAAAGGTCCAAACGATAATACACTTGTTAGTCCATCGTTCCTTTATATTATAACATCTCCACGATGACCATTTCTTCACCTGCATTGACTAAAATCATAAGCAAATTTTTGTTCCAACCACATGTAGTTTAGGAAAATCTTTTTATATATGACCACACATTAAAACATAAATTGGTGAATTTATCACCCCAATCATATATTTTACAAATTTAACCATAAATAACTAATAAGAATTATTAATATGCAATCTCATATACGTATATATCTAGAAAAATAAAATTAATTAAAGACACCAATACACATGTATGTTCATAAATCGATTATAAGCTGAGTTCATTACCTTCTACTCCATTATGTATTCTTGAACACATTATGCCCACTTTATACACACTTCATCAATCTCTTCGATAGAATACTTTGCATTACCATTGAACTGTTAAGTACAACCATAATTTATAACATCAAACACTTTGAATAATAAAAACAAATTCAAAGAAAACAACTATAACAATTTAATCTACAATATTTTTACCAAAGATTGCAGTGAACTAATCGTCCAAAGATGATCATTCTTAATTATCTCCCTTATGTATTTCATGACAATAGAAACCACATTGGAAGCAATCCGGTTGTTTAGGAACCTTGATTGAAAATTTAATTAATTAGTGAATAAATTTTAATTTAAAGGCTTATGTTCGGTAAAATATCTTAATGATTGTCCATGTAACTTTATCTCCGTATGAATAACTTTAGGGACCTTCATACATAAAACAATGTAATCACATGAAATGAAACATTGTTAAAATTTCAAAAGTACAAAGTCTTACGCAACGGAACTTACAATTTCACGAACTACTTTCTAACTTTCATCATGATTTCCCAGATATAGAGAATCCAATATAACAATCTTCTCTTGTGAGGGTCGATGACCATAAGAATCCAATGATAACTATATGTAACACACACAAGTTTAGAGGAATTTAATTATCATAAATTGAAATGATGTTAGAAGTCTTACCCCACATTGCACGGATTTAAGACAATTTGATTGGTTTATGTACCAATATCATAAATGGTTTGAAATATTTGTAATGAAACAAGTCAAAAAAGAAAGTAAGACATTTTAAATGGAATGTGGGAGTTCTTAAATTTAATGTTTTTGGTGCTTGCAGTTTGTTTTGTTGGAAATTAATAAAGTTGGATAGAAACTCATATGGTTAGGGCTATGAATCGGTGCTGGTTTAGTTAATAGAATCGAAAATTCTCCAAATATTAAAACCGCAACCAAACTGTTTACAGAGTTCGGTTAATCTAACAACGAATTAACTGATTCGGGGTTCGATTAACCGAAAAATAATTTAAAAAATATATTTTTTATTTTTTTAAAAAATTCTAAACAACTCATAATAAATTTGGACGGGGGATATCAACAATAGGGCTGGGGAGAGATATAGTCAATTTGAGGGAGGGAGGAGAGAGACGAGACGCGAAACAATTCATCAAATTAGGATAGGATTCAAATATATTTTACATTTACATAGTAGTATTTTACAAAATTAGAATAAATAATTAAAATTAATAAAAATTATTTTTCAGGTTTTAATTGTTCGATTACGATTTAATCGAAAATTAAAAAATTCAGAACATCTTACTGTGAACCGTACTGCAAATAAAATATGATGTATTCTTTTATTGAACTTGGAACGCGTTCGATTCAATTCTGTATTAATTGAAAATCAGTAATCGATTCCCCAACACTACTAATAGTAGGGCTGCTTATTGGATCAGTTTCGGTTAACCGAAACCGAAGTTCCCTATATTCAATAATCGATACCGAAACTGATAGGTTAATCGGTTATCTAATTAACCGATCAATTAATCTATTCGGTTATTGGATAACCTAAATTATCCAAATTAAATTTCTTTTTCTACCTATTTGACTAATTAAATTGATTTTAAATTTAATAATAATAATAAATTAATATTTATTATAGTTTTGGTTATTCGTGTATATCCATTCGGTTATCGATATCCTCGATAACCAAAATCAATCTTAAACCAATAATCGGTTATTGTATACCGAGGACCGATCAATATCGGTTCGATTCGGTAATAACCCATATCCAATAACCATTTCACCAATCCTAACTAATAGTTTATTTATGGAACACAAATTTATATAGATTCCACAATTTAATGCTAAAGTGATATGGATGAAAGCATTTGGGGAAAAAAAAGCTTTACTTAACTAGCTATTTTGGTATATCTCTAGCTTTTGTATAGGGTCGATTTATGTTGAATGAATTTAAAAAGATTTCGGTGGATAAAATTATCGCTTTGTTCTGTTTTAAATGTTTCATTAGCATTTTTATTTTATTTTTTAGTAAGTGTTCGAATTCATAATTTGAGAATAAAATTATAATATATTTCTTATTTATTCTTATTTAATATTATTAAAATTTGATAATTAGTTGTATAAATACATTTATCATAATAATTAGTAAAGTTACAAATGTAATTTTTTTTATTTTCTTAATATTATAAAAGAACAAAGAGAATAGAAACTTTAACCATATGCATTACACAAAATGCATTTTGGCTATGACTTGTTTCATATGTGAAGGATGGGATTTGATTTTTGATTTTGGGTTACTCACGTTAAAATGAATGTGATCTTGAGTGAGATTATCTCATGACTTAAGATTCAAATTTAAACACCATTAAATATTAGAAAAATAGCAAATGTGCAATTAGATTCATACACTGGCTCGTTTTATGAATTTTTATAGATATTAATCTATTAAAAATAAATTCTGACACCTCTAGATCATGTGTTATCAAATGTAAGATCCGATTTGGGATTAGTCGCAGGTGAGTCCATTGTACGTAAAGTATTTTACTTTATTTTTTTCGTTTAACTAAAATCAGCAATAAAACAAACATTTCCTTCTTGTCCAACTAAGACTAATCGATCATTTTCTATAGTAAGACTGATTCCCGTTACAAGCAAAAACAAACAAATAAAATAAAATAATCGCTCATATAATTAATTTGAGTTAGTCATCCATGTCATATTTATCTGAAATTTGTACCCGGAAACATGACGACAAAATTTTGACATTATGAGTAATCAAGGTTTAGATAGCAATAGTTGTCACTGGGCGACTTGTTTTCTTACCTACCAATGCTATAACAAACCAACTAATTTCGTCTTAATAATGCGCCTTTTCCTTCTGAATAAATAAATAAATAATAATAAATTCGTCTTTTCTTTCTTCTCCAAATAATGAAAGATTTTTGTTATTATTATTATTTAATTCCCCACTTTAATACCGAATAAACAAGAACAAGAAAACCGTCTAAGCCACAAAAACACGTATAACTTGCAATAACATAATGCAAATAATTGTTCTCCGAGTTCATGCGTATTTAATTTAGTTAAAGTTTCGTTCAAGATTACATAAACTAATTAGCTTTAAGCGTCCACTGAAACATTTTATGATTGTACATGCGCTGTGAAAATACGGAGAATTTGATTATACATTTACAATAATATACAGAAGAAATACGATTGGTGTGGTAGAATTTCTTCCATGTGTATTTTGTCAACATTTTTGTTCATACAAGACAATTGATATCAAATTGGGTTTAGGATTTTCTTATGATCCAGAAAAATTTGCAAATTACTTTCATACGAGATTTTCGTTGATATTCCATCTTAAATTTCAATTATTCCAAAACATCATCACGTATCGTATTTCTTGTCAAGTTAATTTTTATCTATAGACGTTACCAAAACAAAACAGTCAAATATATATAAGACCACAAAAAACTCCATCTAACAAACCCTCAGGTTAAATTAAACTAATTATCATTATGATTATTAGTATTGAAATTAATCTTCAAAGCCTATTTGTTTCCAAATGGCATTTCTAACCCTACTCAAATCCCTGCCCTTGAGCGTTCTTCCCTCACCTTCATGCACCGACAAAGAAGCGCCTCTAGTCCTCGCCAAATACTCATGAGGGGGTATTCGGTCATTTTCCTCTTCCTCCTCCTCATACTCATCATCTCGGGCGCGACGCCTGCACTCGCCGCCGAGGATCTTAGACCAGTCCGGAATGTTCACCGGCAGCGATCTCGGCAGACGATCGACGAAGTCGTTCTTCGCCCTCAGCAGCTTCCGCGCCGGCCGCGGGCTACCACGAGGAGCCTGCATTTTCGGTTCGAGAAAAACGACGCCAGCCCCGTCGGCGCTCCAAACCTCAGATTCATCGAGTTCGAACCGATCATCGTTTGGCGACGGAGTTACTTCCACGCCGGCGCAGCTGAGGTAGGGGTGGCTCTTTCTTGCAGTCATTGCATTTCTTTACGAAGAGAGAAATGAGAAAAATGTGGTTGTGTTTGTTTGTGTGTGTGTGTGTGAGAGAGAGAGAGAGAGAGAGAGAGAGGGTTTGGTTGAAGAGATTTATAATGGGAATGGGTTTATTTTATTTCATTTTTTTATTTGAATGAGATAAGATGATGATCTTATGTTGATAATAGTGTAAGTGGAGAAATGTATTTATTTAAATGGAAAGGGGCCCCTTTGGATTATGAGAGATATTTGAACAATATTTATCCAACCTAATTTGTCATCTACTGTCTAGTATGTGACTACGTGTGCAATGAAACGAAGAAATGGTTAGGTGACTAGATAAACAACTCATAATTGTACAAATTTAATTTGCTCGTTACTTTCATTCAATGCAAAATTGAGAATGTTGTGAATCTGGGCAAGTATTGTTTCTTTATAAAGGGGGAATTGGTGTAACGTGAATTAATTCTCACTTTGGTTGCATTTCATAAACACACATAACAAAAGCTATTTTTTAGATACATAAAGAAAGTTATTAATAGTATGTTATCGATTACTTTTCACACATTCAAATAACACTTAACATTATCCCATCATAAATACTTGTGTGATCAAATGATTAAAACCCTTTTAATGGGTTATGAAGATGAAGGAGCAATTGTTTAGTGAGACTATTTTGCACATAAGAAAGCATAAGAGGTTTGTCAGTTTTGGAGATGCAATAACACATAAAAGGTATAGGAATTTTAATGTCTCAGTTTTTTTGCATTAATTATATTATAAAATATCTCATTCCATTTTAAGAAATAATCATCCCTTCAAAAGGTGTGAGTCATACTTACTTTTTATCTCTTTAACTATATTTTTATATTTTACTCTTAAATATTTGTGTCTAAAAGAAATGTGACACTTTAAATATGACGGTGGGAATATCTTTCAACTCAATTGTAAAAAATACTCTATTCGTCCACCAAAAGCTTGCATTGCTTTTAGTGGGTACAAAATTTTAATAAATTGTAATAAGTGTAAAGTGAGTGGAGATAATAAATGAATATATTAATTGATAGTAAGAGTATAAAGATGGCTCATGTGTGATTTTTTTTGTAAATAAGTGATAGATTGAGAGTATTTGATGTTTCTAAAAATGAAAAATGTAAGTTTTGAGTAGATGTTCTAAAAAGAATTAAATGTAAAATTTTAGTAAATGGAGGAAAGGGAGTAACTAATAATTATTATTATTATCCCTTTTCAATTCAATCATGAAAATGAGATGAGATTTATCAGTTTATCATCATAATAAACTTCTACTCAGTTCCAGCACAGCACGATGACTTCTTCTTTCCTTTATATTAAATTTACAATTTCACCCCTAGTTGAACATAAAAAGGGATTTCGTACATTCTCACCAAAAATCAATGTATCAATAAATAAATAAAAAGATAAAATAGAATAGCAATCTTGAAAAAGACTTGATATATAGATAATTGTGAAAATCAATAATCAAACCAACAAGGGTGAAGAAACGTAAGAATATATTTTCTCAAAATTCATCCAATCATACGAGACGGACGCGTAGGAAATGGTGGGTTTATTTATTGTTAGTATTATTAATTTTTTATTTGTTTTAGAAGGTCTACAGGAATTTAGAAAAACACGTAGCTATCTAGTACTTATATTCTTTGTTTGAGATATACAATATTTAGCCAATATAGAAAGACTTGTTAAATAAATAATCGGTGCATACTTTTCTAGCAAATGGACATTACAAAATTCGTTTATATTCATACAACTACATACAGAGGGTGATAATTTTAATTATTAGAATACTGTTTATTTTGTATTTTTGTAATATGGAATCACAAATGGATTGTAATTGATGATTAATTTCGTTGCTGCGTAACAGTGTAAATAAAAATATTTTTGGAGAACAATTTTAGTAAAATTATTGATGTGTAGGATTAGAATGACTTTTGAATTTAGAATTTTAAAATGATTCATGCCCAGTGAAAGAAAATTTTTAAATTCCAACAAAAAGAATTTATTTCATTAAATATTATAAAGTGATTACGAGAATTTTTATATATAATATAATAATCGAATATGATTTATATATATATACTTATAAATCATTATATCAATAATATTATGCTAATGTTTAATTAATTAATAGTCTTTAGGATCAAACTTTGAGCCCATAAGAGTAAATTATTTAATGGGCTTTAGTTTGAAAAAGCCCAAAAGTAAAGCCCATTGGAAAATCCAAATCCTACACTATACAAGCTTCACTTCTCCCCTCTTTTTGAACCCTGGCCTCACAATTCATTCACTCTTTCCTGCAGCCTCAACAAGAGAAACACTAAGGTTTAAACTTTTAATCTTCTATTTCATTTTAATGTGTTCTATTTGATGTGTGTGCGTGAGTTTTAGAGAAAGAAAAAATGAGTTTGTGTGTTATGTGTGTGTGCTTGAGGTACAGAGAGAATGAGAGAATAAGGAGGAAAAGGGGGAGGGTTTTGTGTTTGGTTTTTGGGGGAGGGGTTATGAGTGAGAGAGAGATAGAGACGGATGAGAGGCAAGGGAGAGAGGCTGGTGGTGGCGGCGGCGCTGAAAGGGCAGCGAGTGGTGGTGGCGGCAGAAAGAAGCGGCGACGTGGCGGCGGCGGCGCTGCGGGTGGAAGAACGGTGGCTGTCGTCGTCGCGTGCGTGTGTGTGCTGTCGCGTTGTGTGCGTGCGTCGTCGTGTGTGTGTGCGTCGTTGTGTGTGTGTGTGTGTAGGTATACAGTAGTCCCGAGAGAGAGAAGAACCGAGAAGAGAGTAGAGAGGAGGTCGTGACCGGCGACGTGGCCGGCAAAACATGGAGGCGGCGGCGGCAGTCTTCCGCGTGTGTGTGTGTGTGTTGTGAGTGAGTGCCGAGAGAGATGTGGGGGCGAGAGAGAGAGAGACGAAGAGAAAAAAAATGTGAGGTCGTCGGATTTTGGCGGTGTGGTGGCATGATTCTTGAAAAGCGGCGCCGAAAAAATGAGGGGGATATAGGTTTAGGGTTTGTGAGTATTGGGCTGGGTTGATTTTATTTAAATGTGTTGAGCTTGGTTTTTTCAAAAAGAATGTGTTGGGCCTTATTCTGTTGATAATAATATTTGTAGATGGGCCTTTGGAATTAAATTAGATATGGGCCGAAAATATAAGATGGTAAATATGTGATGTGGGCTGATTTTATTTTAAATGTTGGGCTGGACTTTATTTTTAATTAAATGTTAATGGGCTGTATTAATTTTTTCCCAAGTTATAATAAGTAACATGAGCTATGACTTGTTTTAATAGTGGGCCAGAAATAAATAAGGTTTAACTTTGAGACTTAATTAATTAAATTATATTAAGTCTAATTAAATAAATAATTAATTTAAACTTAAACATAAGTTTAAAATTATTTAATTATGGTAAGTTAATTAATTAATTAATTGCTATTAAGTTTAATTAATTAATTGACTAAGTCAAGGTTAAGTCCAAGTTTAAGTTACTTTATTTATGATTATGACCTATTTAATTAATTTAATTAAATTCTTTTTAATGAAATTAATTAAGTTAGAATATTTAATAAATGTCCCTGTGGGACGACCTGATAGTTAAGGTGGGTTCACGTGGTAGAGAGGTCACGAGTTCAACCCCACCAAATGCCTCTATGGGTTTGAGCTTGTCACACCCGTTTTTCAAGTATGGTTTACACATCTGTGTGGTTTGCGTGCTATTGCAGACCGTGGGGTTTACCCAGTGCACACCTAAGGTAGCGGCTGCGGGTTCCCCATGATACCAAAAAAAAAGAATATTTAATAAATTAAATTATGTTAGACAAGTGAATAATTTGAGAATTTTATTATGTGTTATATTAAGCGATGGTTCTTAATATATATGAATTTAGTATGTATTTCAATTGCATTATACTTTTTGTAAAAGTTATTTATCATAAGAAGATTATGAAATTAAATGCGTTTTTAAACAAAAAATCGAGCAAGGGTATTGTTGGTGCCCTTAGCCGATATATATTAGTTCTCAAATTTATTTATATTTTGAAGACTCGGGTTTAACGAATCATAAGTTAGTATCCTACTTTACTTGAACTTAAGGCTAGCTTTTCGAGACCTATTAAGATTAGTGCTTCTTGTAGGTTTTGTCGATCAAGGGGATTAGCGTTGCTTTCCCGAGACGCGTACTATAGTGATTTCTTCAGGATTTGTCCTATCAAGGTGGGCTTTATTTTCAAAAGTATATTTGAGTTATATGCTCGATATTTCATGAAATGTTGTTTATCCAATAAAATGTTTTTGTGCGCTCTACTGCTTAAGTCTCGTAAATGTATCGATCGAGATTCTCTTTTAAACTTGATATGTTAATTGAGAATTGTGTACACTAGTTAGTTGTTTCGGTGGGTTGATCTCCATCGGGCACTAACAAAATCATGAGGCGTTATAAGGGTGTTTGTCTGGATACGTTCCGAAGTACGTCATGAAATTATAAATTTTTTCGGGTTACGTCCCCGATGACAATAATGTGGGAATGTGATCCGACGGTGGCTAGAGGTCCGGGATCAAAGCGAGTTACAGAAGGGTCGTGACAATGGGCCCAATGAATGAAATATTTTCGCATGCTTAGAAGTGATTTCTCTTTTTAAAACCTTCTAAGTCATGTTATTATGATTGGATAAACTGCTTTTACGAATTTATGAAATATTTTTAGCAAATGCATGTCCACTGGATACATTAGTACTCAGCCCAAATATTTTCAAATGTTTTCAGGTTGATCAATGGGCGCTGACGGGGCAGAGCTGAGATTAGGGTTCACTCTGTATTTTTGACGGATTATTTCCGTATTTTTGGACTTCCGCTGATGAGCTAGCTCTAATTACATTTTTCCTTCTTATCTATGACTTGAATTATATCTTTTGATGAGCTTAGACTCTGAATCCTTGATGTTAGTTGATTAGGCGTATTTTATACGTATATTTTAGATGATTTTTGATGAGTTTAAATGCTTAATATCTACTTAATCATATTTTATGAAGCTAATTGCATATTTGGTGGATTTTGTAGGTGTTAATATTATTTTGGAAGAATTAACATCAAATTGGAAGAGTTTTGGAATATCTAAAGTAAAGTCGATGTCGAAGGTTGTGCGGTATGCCCATACTTGCCTTTGTTTATTGGACTTGACGAAAATGACGTGAATTAAATGGTTTTTTGAAGACTTTGTGATATCAAACGAAGTTTAATTATGTAATAGGTCTCAAATATTGATTTGGGCCCCTTTAGTTATTATTTTGAAGTATCTATTTGTTTCCTTATTATATTAGATTAGTTTCTCCTTTTTTATAGGGATTTTATTAGATTTTTATGGGAAGAGATTTGTTTTGGAGATCTTTCCATATAGGATAGCTTTATCCCTTTTCTCCCATATTATGATTATTATTCACGCAAGGAATAGACGTCCAGAATTGAGTTGGAGAATTCCAATTGAAAAGTTTTGCTTTAATTAATATTATTGTTTTCTTTCATTCATTGCTTTCCTTATGATTTTTAGCTTGAATTCATTTATGAGTTCTAGCTAATCTCTTTCATTCCGGTGAAGATTAAGGAAGCTCTAGCGCGACACGTTCCGTGAGATCTAATCGGTTTTATCCTTTAATTTTATGCACGCATCTGTTATTCTCTGTGTTTATTGTCGTTAATTATTTCGTCTCTGCTAGATAATCATGAATATTTAGTAGTTCGAAATTAATTAGTAGCCAATTGAATCGGCCATCCGTAATTGTGGTTTAGATTTGATTAGTGGTAAAGTGATTCATCAGAGTCAAGAGTTTAACAGTCTTAATTCGATAATCCTGTGTCAGAGTTTATCGATTTTGAATCGGGTTTCTCTAGTTCTTAAAGCTGTCGGCTCATTAAATCTATAGAGTGTCTCTTACGGTTGTCAGTCGATTAGAGAAGTAGTTAGTGAAGTGTCTTCCTAATTATCGATAAATTAAGGAGAGATAAGATTGCGTCAGAAGTGTCTTCGGTGATCATAACCGGTTTGTTTGCATGAATTGAAGTTATATTTGCATCGAGGATCGGATTTGTCTAAGCTAGAGTGGAATTAATTGGAACCGGGATAACCTCATCATATTTGTTACAGACAAACATCTGGATACCTTTCTTATTTGCTATTTTCGATTTTATAGTTTAATCTCTTATCACAACTTATTTTATAGGTGGAAAATTGGAGAAATTCTCGCCAATCCTTTGGGAGACGATTTTGCTTACTGCTTTCTGTGCAGTTTGGGCATCTTGTTGAGTGTCGAATCTGGATCGCTATCTATCGTGCAAGGTGGGCACACTGACCGAGTGTCAGATTTATTTTTGGTGAAAACGACACATCAAATTTTGGCGCCGTTGCCGGGGATTGGTTTTAAGCAGTAATTTATTCGATTTTCTGTCTATTTTATTTTTATTTTATTGTTTTTGGTTTATGCCTCGTTCTTCTCGTACAGGAGAATTAGTCTTTGATCCAGAAATTGAGAAAACTGCGCGAAAATTGACAAAGGTAGCTAAGGAATGAAAGAAAGCTACTACAATCATCATGGAGATACAAAATGAAGGGAATGGAGGAGCAAATCCACAGCCGTTGATTAAAGACTAGGGATGTCACAGGAGCAACCGCTCTTTGTGCATTGTGCTACCTACTATCAACCAGAACTCTGAAATTAGACCTGGATTTATTCAAGTTCTTCCCAAGTTTGGAGATATGCCTGGAGAGAGTGCACATAAACATCTTGCTGAATTTGATTTAGTGTGCTCTACTTTACGCCCACAAGGATTTACCGATGATAATTTGAGATTGCTAACATTTTCTCACACTTTGCAGGGCAGGGCTAGAGATTGGCTATTTGATCTTCCCCCTAATTCAGTTCGAACATGGATCCAGTTAGAAGAATACTTTTTACGTAAATTCTTTCCAGAATCAAGAGCTGTAAATTTAAGAATGGCTATCAGTAGCATTAAACAAAAGAATGGAGAGAGTTTAGCAGATTATTGAGAACGATTCCAGCAATTGTGTCGCAAGTGTCCTGACCACGGATTTTCTGATTATCAATTGCTTACTAATTATTTTTACCGTGGTATGCTCATCATTGACATGGTCTCGAATGGCCAACAATATGAAGACGAGGATGATGATAGATATGGTCTCTGTAAAAGCGAGGATGATGATAGATCGAGAGTTGGAGAGATCGATGTGCACAACAAGATTGATGCTCTAACATCCTTAGTTCGAGAGCTTGCGATGACAAACGCAAAAATTGAATGTGGCATATGTTGAAAATGGTCATTATCTCGATGCATGTCCTACTGCGGGATCCTCAACCCGAACAAGCATGCTATGGTTCGGGTGATGCATAATATGATGCACAAAGGCGAGGCAAAGACGAAATGATCCATTTTCAAACACATATAACTCGGGATGGAGGAATAATACAAATTTTAGTTGGAGTCAAGAGGACTTGGGTTTATACTCGAGGCGGTCATGAGTGGGCGATATGGCCATCTTGACGGTCGAACCAAGTCTCGAATGAAATTGTGAAGAGTTTGGCCCAAAGTCAACAAGCTTTCCAACAAGAGACACGAGTGAAGTTAAGCGATATGGGCACACGATCACACGATTAGCCACTCAAATGAACAAGTTGCGGGTTTCTCAAGGTAAAATTCCGTCGCAAACAGAGATTAATCCAAGAGGAAGTGTTTGTGCAGTCACGCTACAGAGCGACAAGGAGCTGGTCGAGCACGACCTCAAGAATGATGCAAAAGAAGAAATTGAACATGGAGGAATGAAGGAAGATGGAGCCAATCAAGAAACACAAAAATCTGAAACACATTTATCTTCCAAGGTAAGTGTCGGTTCCAATATTTTAAATCATAAAAAACTAACTGATGCAACTTTTCCTTCTAGGTTGATCCGCAACAAGAAAGAAGATGATGAAAAAGAGATCCTAGAGGTATTCAAGAAGGTAGAAATCAACATACCATTGATCGATGCTATCAAGCAAGTTCCCATGTATGCAAATTTTTGAAAGAATTATGTGCTAAAAAGATGAGACATGGGAAAGATGCAAGGATCCAAGTAGGGGAGAATGTCTCTGCTATTATTCAAAAGAAATTACCACAAAAATGTCGGGATCCTGGTATGTTTACAATCCCCTGCATTATTGGTAAAAAGCAAGTTGAGAGAGCCATGCTAGATTTAGGAGCATCCATAAATGTCATGCCATATTCTGTTTATAAGGAGTTGCATTTAGGACCATTGAAAGAAACTCGCGTAATCATTCAGTTAGCTGATAGGTCCAATGCATATCCTTTAGGTGTAGTTGAGGATGTTCTTGTTAAAGTAAATGATTTGATCTTTCCCGTGGATTTCTATATTATTGACATGGATGATTCTTCCTCTGCTCATAAGTCTTTGATTTTATTAGGAAGACCATTCATGAAAACAGCAAATGCAATAATTAATGTTGATAAAGGCATGCTTAGCTTGGAATTTGATGGAGAAATTGTCACATTTAATATTTTTGAATCTATGAAGCATGTTGATGATCATGAATCTATATTTATTATTGATATTATTGATCCTTGGGCTGAAGATTTTATTGAGAATAGTTGCAAGGAAGATAATTTCGAGCATGTTCTTTTTAGCCATATGATAGAGAAGAATGCATCAGTAGAAAGTGATCAACACTGTTCGAGCAGGATGCCCATACTGACCGAGACGGAGAAAATTATGTCATCTTTTGTGAAAGACCTAAAGCTGGAATTGAACAAACTCCTACAACATTTGAAGTATGCAATTTTAGAAGAGGATGACACGCTGCCCGTTGTTGTCAACAAGGACCTCAATGTTGTTAAACATTTAAGCAGACTGCAGAAGGAGTCAGACAATATGCCCATACCGCACGATCCTCCAGATGGACAGCAGTTTATAATTGAAGAGATGAAGATAGCCGAGTTTCAAGAGATGAAATTGGCTACTTCCATCGTCAACTCCTGATCGTACCACCATGGTGTCCGGCCTTGGACCTTAAACAAGGGCGCTACTTGGGAGACAACCCAAGTTTTTCTTTTTTGTTTCTTTTACCTGCTTTTTAGTTTCCTTTTATTTTTTTTCCTTTTTCTACATGTTTGGAAGCTCTGCTCTACATGGCATGAATACTCCAGCAGCCAGTCATGACGCCCAAGTGAACCACCACAAGAGCCGCGCACCGAGGTCCCTCACAACCTGCATTCATCGCCCGTTGTATGCCTCGTCCTCTTCTTGATTTGTTCAGGAAAGTTTCTATTCTTATTCTCTTTTCTGTTTTGTTGTTCTTTTATGTTTTTTATCTGTTGGTCTCTTTTTCACACAATGAGGACATTGTGTTGTCTAAGTGTGGGGGGATAGTTTGGTTGGGTTATGTTCGTAGTTTCTTTGTTCTTAAAAGAAAAAAGAAAAAAAAAGTTTTT
This sequence comes from Salvia rosmarinus, assembly GCA_036937905.1. Classification (NCBI taxonomy): domain Eukaryota; kingdom Viridiplantae; phylum Streptophyta; class Magnoliopsida; order Lamiales; family Lamiaceae; genus Salvia; species Salvia rosmarinus. The sequence continues at coordinate 86,706,923 of CM072816.1, read as the reverse complement.
TATCTTGTTTTGTTTTGAGTTATTGGCAACTTCAAGATGGATGAATTGAATATGAGAGATTAGGATATTGCCTTGGTCTGTTTGGTTGTTTTCTTTTGATGATAAATTATGCAAAAACATCTGTATGTACTCATGGACGATGAATAAGTGCAAGATTGATCAAATTGTTGAGCTTACTTATATGGTGAGATTTGAGCCTATGAGCAAAAACTTTAAAATGCTCCATGTTTCTTTGAAGAGTGTTGTGTCTGACTTAATTGCTTGATGTCTAGTTTGCCTTGTTTCCATAGTTGAAACTGCATATGAAACTCTAGCACTAAAGTGATCTAAGTAATTTTTTTGATATCCTTATATATTTGGCCTAATTATATACTTCATACCCTAAATTTTCCACTAGTTAGCCTTTTTGTGCTTTAATCTTTTTCTTGATCATTAAAAGCTACTAAATATGAGCCTTAGCCTTTCTTAGCCTTCTTTTGACCCACCAATAATATGCAAGTTTTGTGAATTTTTTGACATGATCAGTGGGATTATATTTTGGTTTTCATATTGATTGAAAATGTGGAAGATTATGCTGGGGTTTCATAGAAAAAAGAAAAGAAAGAGAATGGGAAAAGAAATACAAAAAAAAAAAGGAAAAGAAGAAAAGCAAGTAAACTGGGGAATCATGTGAATGAGCAAAATGTTCGAAGGTATATTTTGATACTTTCGTTTATTAAGAACGTAAGCCGATGGTATAATGGAAGGTGTGCAACAACGTGTATTGATGAGATAAAAGATTTGAGGAGTACATACTTGCATATTTTGGTATTATAAACCTATTTTTATCCCTTTCTTTATCCTACCTATGCACCTAAGCCCCATTACAACCCATCGAAAGACTTAGTGATTGTGCATGAGTTCATTTGTAGTGGATACAGTGACATATGGGTAAACTTGTGATTGAAAGCATCAAGTCATGATTTAATGAGTGAAATCTCCTATTTTCTTTCTTTGAGAGTCTTGGAGTGAACTTGGTGAGGTTTGGATTGATCTTGCATGATTTTGACTTGAATGAAAGATGTTTGCATAGTTTTGAATCGAATGAAGGGTTGGAGGATTGCGGAGGATTGTATTCTAATCCCGACTATGATCTTTGTCCGTTGAGTCGTTGCCAATTTCTGTTTTGTGTCTGTGTCTTTTTCTGTCGTTTCGGTTTTTGTTTTGCTTCCCTTTCTTTATGCTCGAGGGCGAGCATTATCCAAGTGTGGTGGGATTTGATTAGGCGTATTTTATACGTATATTTTGGATGATTTTTGATGAGTTTAAATGCTTAATATCTATTTAATCATATTTTATTAAGCTAATTGCATATTTGATGGATTTTGTAGGTGTTAATATTATTTTGGAAGAATTAACATCAAATTGGAAGAGTTTTGGAATATCTAAAGTAAAGTCGATGTCGAAGGTTGTGCGGTATGCCCATACCGCCTTTGTTTATTGGACTTGACAAAAATGACGTGAATTAAATTATTTTTTGAAGACTTTGTGATATCAAACGAAGTTTAATTATATAATAGGCCTCAAATATTGATTTGGGCCCCTTTAGTTATTATTTTGAAGTATCTATTTGTTTCCTTATTATATTAGATTAGTTTCTCCGTTTTTATAGGGATTTTATTAAATTTTTATGGGAAGGGATTTGTTTTGGAGATCTTTCCATATAGGATAGCTTTATCCCTTTTCTCCCATATTATGATTATTATTCACGCAAGGAATAGACGTCCAGAATTGAGTTGGAGAATTCCAATTGAAAAGTTTTGCTTTAATTAATATTATTGTTTTCTTTCATTCATTGCTTTCCTTATGATTTTTAGCTTGAATTCATTTATGAGTTCTAGCTAATCTCTTTCATTCCGGTGAAGATTAAGGAAGCTCTAGCGACACGTTCCGTGAGATCTAATCGGTTTTATCCTTTAATTTTATGCACGCATCTGTTATTCTCTGTGTTTATTGTCGTTAATTATTTCGTCTCTGCTAGATAATCGCGAATATTTAGTAGTTCGAAATTAATTAGTAGCCAATTGAATCGGCCATCCGTAATTGTGGTTTAGATTTGATTAGTGGTAAAGTGATTCATCAGAGTCAAGAGTTTAACAGTCTTAATTCGATAATCCTGTGTCAGAGTTTATCGATTTTGAATCGGGTTTCTCTAGTTCTTAAAGTTGTCGGCTCATTAAATCTATAGAGTGTCTCTTACGGTTGTCAGTCGATTAGAGAAGTAGTTAGTGAAGTGTCTTCCTAATTATCGATAAATTAAGGAGAGATAAGATTGCATCAGAAGTGTCTTCGGTGATCATAACCGGTTTGTTTGCATGAATTGAAGTTATATTTGCATCGAGGATCGGATTTTTCTAAGCTAGAGTGGAATTAATTGGAACCGGGATAACCTCATCATATTTGTTACAGACAAACATTTGGATACCTTACTTATTTGCTATTTTCGATTTTATAGTTTAATCTCTTATCACAACTTATTTTATAGGTGGAAAATTGGAGAAATTCTCGCCAATCCTTTGGGAGAAGATTTTGCTTCTCGCTTTCGTGCGGTTTGGGCATATTGACCGAGTGTCGAATCTGGCGATCGCTATCTCGCGGTGTGGGCACACCGACCGAGTGTCGGTTTATTTTGGTGAAAACGACACACCATTAGTATTTTGATGTATATTGGCTATCAGAAGCACGAAACTAAACTTGTGATCCTGAGGATAAATGTTGTTTTGATTGGATTACATCATTCGATGTCTTCCATTTTTCATTCAGGAAGCTATTCCCAATTCTAAGGGTTTATTGCCTTGATCATTTGAGTCAACTTACTTACTTTATATTTTTCCGTATCTTTATTAGTCGTGCCTCGATTTACGAGCTTCTATTATATTAGAATTTGGGCGTGACAGAGTGGTATCAGAGTCGAACCTCTCCCAGTACGGTGTGATTCGAGGACTAACCAAGCGGAAGCTGGTGGGCATATGACGCCCGGGGCAGAAGTACGGAGTGATCGTCGGTACGGAGGCATGGACAAGAAGCGGCTCTGATTAAGACTTCAAAGCGGAGGGGTACATGAATGAATCGAAACGCACCAGAATGAGAGGAATTTCGAGAATATGTAGATATGGGACTGCATATTTGAGGAGAGCTTAAAGGATTTGATATGTGCTACTCATACCAACAAGATGCATCTTCTTTTCGGGAGTCCATATAATAAAAACTCTAAAGTTAAGCGTGCTTGGCTTGGAGCAATTGTGGGACGGGTGACCCCTGTGAAGTTTTTTCTCAGGAAGTGTGTGAGTGAGGATAAAGCACACTGAAAAGACTCGTGTTGGTCTGTGGGGTCAGCCGTCAATCCGGAAGTCGGTCGTGACAGAGTGGTATCAGAGCATAAGTTTTCTTTCGTGTCTATGACCACCAAAATCTTTTGATGTCGAGTCTAGAATAGTATCTCTAGACTTCTTGTAATCTCAGTGACTCTCAGCTTATCGTCACGCCAACTGATCAACAAAGGTATGATTTAAATGTTTCAAAGTTGGACTATGAAATAATGTACGCCATTGATGAATGTTGCCATGTAAATTACAAGTTATTTTCATATGTTGATTTGTGAATTGTCTAATTGCTTTCACATTGTTATTGTGAGTCATTGTATTCAGATAGCTAAGTTTATTGTCGTGTTAGGGACAACCCGAACCCTTAACGACCCAAATGAAATTGATTGTCGAATTGGATTTTCAAACCTTTTCGATCATGCATGAGACTTTTGGAACCTACATGACAATAGGTTTCACAAAAACGAAAATGTTTGATGACGATATTTTTGGATTCATATCCTAAAATGATCGGAATAAGTTATGGGTTCTCTCACAAACTGTTTGTGTACCCAAGGGCTATTTTAAAAATGTAAGTCGTGATAGCCTCGCTATAACAACTTAGAAAGAACTAGTTCACTGTTTCACATAGATGGGTTTGAACATAGAAGTAACATGAAAAGATTGGGGATTTACTTGAGATTATACCATTATTGTTAGGATTAGTTTCTCATATAGGTGTTATCTTTTCAGAATGGAAGACGCACTAATAGGAGATGGCATGGAAGATGCACCGATAGGGAATGGTAGGGGCCGAGGACGAGGATGAGGACGTGGTTGTGTACAAGGAAGAGGTTTTGTCCATCAGGAACCTAACCCACAAGTAGCACCGGACCGTACGACTGAAGAAAGGTTCCGCAAAGAGAAGCCTCCGTTGTTCGATGGACTAGGTGACCCGATGGATGCTGAGAAATGGATACGAGCTGTGGAACGGATTTTTAACTATATCCGATGTGAAGACAAAGAAAAAGTGAAGTGCGCCACCTACCATCTTGTGGAAGAAGTTGACTTCTGGTGGGAGTCAGTGAGACGCACCATGACTGAGGAGGAACTCGAGAACCTCACATGAGAAGAATTCAAGACTGAATTGTATGAGAAGTACATACCAGGATGTTACTATCAGAAGAAATAGAACGAGTTCTGAAATCTAAAGCAGAGAACTGGAATAGTCACTGAATATGACAGAGCTTTCAACCAACTATCAAGGTATGCTCCACATCTGGTGGACACTGATGCAAAACGCGCTGAGAAGTCCAGAAACGGACTACGTCATGAAATATCGATTTCCCTAGCAAGTCAGGGTGATCTTACATATGCACAAACGCTGAGCAGAGCTCTTACCATCGAGTCACTTCTGCCAAGAGAGAAAGGAAAAGCTCCCCTACAGGTTGTGCATGCGCCCTCTCAAGACAATGGCAAAGGAAAAAGAAAATGGAATGAGGGTAATGCAGGAAACTTTGGAAATGGAAAGAAACCTAGAATCGAATCGAATCGAGCGAGCGAATCGAATCAACCTCAAATGATAGGCCGAACACCTTGCCCGGAATGCCAGAAACCCCACCTAGGCAAATGTCTGAAGGGGGCAAATGCTTGTTTTTACTGTGGAGAAACTGGACATTTTGCTACAGTATGCCCAAAGAAAAATGGGAGAGCACCCCAGCAGCCAAACCCTAGAAATCAACAAAGGCAAATCCATGGTCCCAGAGGAAACCAAGGACAACCACCAAACGCGAGGGCCTATGCTCTAAACCAGAAGCAAGCGGCCCGAGCACGGGAAATCTGATAGGTATGATCAATGTGACTGGTATACCTGTTATAGCTTTGTTTGATACGGGAGCATCACACTCTTTCATTTCAAATGTTGTTTGTAAGGCATTAGACTTAACTCCTGAACCATCTAGTGAAGCTTTAGTTATTAGCACACCCGGTGGGGAAAGAATGTCTGCAGAATATATTGTCTCGAACTTAGAATTGAACATAGGTGCTAAAAAATTTAGGACAGACTTATATGTCATCTCTATGATAGAATTTGACATCATCTTAGGAATGAATTGGCTCACCAAAATCAATGCCACGATTTTGTGTAACGAGAGAAAGATCTTCTTCCAGACCCTTGGAAATGAGGGGACGAATTTCAATGGGATAAGAATGGGAAAAGGAGTATCGGTAATATCTGCCATGAAAGCCACCAAGATTATGAAGAAAGGAGGTTGCTATGCATTTCTAGTTAGCCTGACGAGAAAACCAGAGGTGGAGAAAACAATTGGAGAAGTTCCAGTGGTTCGAGAGTACGAAGATGTTTTTCTAGAAGAATCGCCAGGTATGCCACCAGATCGGCAATTAGAGTTCACAATCGACTTAGAACCCGGAGCAACTCCAGTATCAAAAGCACCATATAGGATGGCCCCACCTGAATTACAAGAACAAAAGGTTCAGTTGCATGAGCTATTGGATCTAGGTTTCATACAACCTAGTGTATCGCCATGGGGAGCACCAGTCCTATTCGTCAAGAAGAATGACGGAACATTAAAGATGTGTATCGATTACAGAGAATTGAACAAGCTCACTATTAAGAATAGATATCCTCTCCCCAGGATAGACGACTTGTTCGACCAACTGAAAGGAGCTGGAGTATTTTCCAAGATAGACTTAAGGTCTGGATACCATCAGCTCAAAATGAGAAGGGAGATATTCCCGAGACAGCGTTTAGAACACGTTACGGACATTACGAGTTGACAGTGATGCCGTTTGGGTTGACAAATGCCCCAGTTGTTTTTATGGATCTAATGAATAGAGTCTTCCATCAGTATCTTGATAGTTTCGTCTTAGTGTTTATCGATGATATTCTCATCTACTCTAAGACCGAGGAACAACACGAAGAGCACTTGCGTGTTGTACTCGAGACTTTGCTTGACGAGAATTATGCACCAAATTCAAAGAGTGTGAATTTTGGTTAAAGGAAGTGATGTTCCTCGGACATATCGTGTCAGCCGAAGGAATCAAAGTAGATCCTGCTAAAGTGGAAGCCGTCAAAGGATAGAGGACACCATCAAACGCCAATGAGATCAGAAGTTTCTTAGGGAGTGTGTGAGTGAGGACAAAACACACTGAAAAGACTCGTGTTGGTCTGTGGGGTCAGCCGTCAATCCGAAAGTCGGATCGTTACAGATGGTATCAGAGCCGAACCTCTCCCAGTACGGTGTGATTCGAGGACTAACCAAGCGAAAGCTGGTGGGCATGTGACGCCCGGGGCAGAAGTACGGAGTGATCGTCGGTGCGGAGGCATGGACAAGGAGCGGCCCCGATTAAAACTTCAAAGCGGGGGGGGATACATGAATGAATCAAAACGCACCAGAATGAGAGGGATTTCGAGAATATGTAGGTATAGACTGCATATTTGAGGAGAGCTTAAAGGATTTGATATGTGCTACTCATACCAACAAGATGCATCTTCTTTCGAGTCCATCTAATAAAACTCTAAAGTTAAGCGTGTTTGGCTTGGAGCAATTGTGGGATGGGTGACCCATGAAGTTTTTTCGGGAAGTGTGTGAGTGAGACAAAGACACCTGAAAAGACTCGTGTTGATGCATGGGGTCGGTAGTCAATCTAGAAGTCGGGTCGTTACAATATGTGTGTGTGTGTGTGTGTTATGGATCTTACATTCTACCATACAATCCAATCATTTGCATCTGTAAAACATATATCTATATAATTGATTCACCAATCTTAGTTATTTAATCAATGCTTGAGTTAACATGCATATATAATATGACATTATGGCAAGATCAGTTTATATTTGTGATTTGAAAAAAAATCACAACCCTTGTATAAAAGTATCTTTGATTTTTATTTTCTTTGGATGGGTACACGTAATAACTAGTAACAAAAGGACAGAAAAAAAAAATTACAGTTTAATTTTGATATTGGTAGAGTAATAAGAAAGCAAGGAAAATCCGAATTTGCTGCGTCGTGTAAAAACCACTAGTTGGCTGTCTCTTCTCAATTAATAGGGCTACATAATAATTAAAAAGAAGAAGAAGAAGATGGGTTCTCATCAAACAACTCGATCCCACAAAAGCTTATAGTGTATTTAAGTTCAATCAATAAGACCAAAAGAATAACACAAAATAAAGAGACCAAACCAAAGAACCCTTACAATGAAAAACGAGAGGACAAGAGTAGTCTATTTTCCCATGAATTGAATATAAAAAGAGAATTTAAGCCAAAGAAAAACTGATGATCTAAATGGCTGCTATATCTGCGGTGAAACAGGACATTTCCAGTATGATTGTCCCAAGCTCTCCAAGAAAGCTCGTGAGGAGAGATAAGGTACAATCTAGACATTTATCTTGTTATTCTTCCTCTGTATCCACTATAGCCTTGAGCACAAATCAGTCTATATGCCATCACTGATGAGGAGACAAAAGGTTAATGAGTCAAAAGCTGAACTTAACTGAGGAGTTTAATGCCTTAAAAGACATATCTAATGACTAGGTTAAGAAGATTGAGGAGCTCAGGAAACTAAAGCACTAGTTTGATAACCTCACACAAGAGCACAAGATCACAAAGACAAGTGAGGAGTTCTTGCAAGCAACGATAGCTGGTCTGAACGAATCATCTATTGCTTTAGAGACAATTCATAGCTATCAAATGGCACAATCAACAGAAATGGACTTGGTTTTTATCCAATATCTACTATTCAATCTGGTCTAGGTGTTGCTTCCTCAAGTAGTACGACTGTAAAACCAATAGTGATCACTAAGCCTGGTCATCCTCTTACTGGTAAAAGAAGGGACATCAGACCAGCTGCTCACACTAAGGACCTGAAAGAAACACAGAATGCTTCAGGTTAGGAGTATCCAAAGTACTTTAGGGTGGACATGACTAAACTCAGAGTATGAAAGTCAACCTGAAATCTAGAAATGGTCATGCACCTGATCAGACTACAACAATCTATAAGAAACGTTCTAAATCTGAGAAAAAAACAGACCTAAGAGTGCTCCTCCACAGACTGGGAAATGGAGAAGAAGAGTTAACACACAAAAAGCTTCCTCTCACTCCAAAACACATGCATGCATATCCACTCAATAGAAGTCGGTTCTCAAAAGGAACAAGACTATTTATGTTGATGTGCATGGAAAATCAATCTGCCTCTCTGTAGTTGTCAAGGTGATTAGACCGATTTGAATTCCTAAGGATGTGGCTAACACTCTAAGACCCAATTCAAAGTGGGTCACAAGAACCTGATTTCTTTTCAAGTTAGAGCACTAAAGGAGAACATCCAGCAAAGCTGCATGCTGCGGATGCTCAAAGCACATGACTATACAGAAGAATCTTCTCATGAACTTTAAAGTCAAAGAAGGTCCAACCGTAACCTTTGTTGACAACTCACAAAGTTTCATTGAAGGATTTAGTACTTTAAATGTTGTATCTGTTCATATTTTAAATATTTCTTATGTGTTTCAGGATTAAAACACAACCTACTGTCCATAAGTCAATTCTGCGATCGTGGTTGTAGTGTTGATTTTACTGCTAACGTTTGAATTGTAAGGAATAGAGGCACTAGAAAATGAACGATCTACTTAATTGATTGAAAGTCAAGCCAGACAGAAGTCTTTCTGGTAGCAAATAGCCATTTCGAAGTTAATTGGCCATGGCACAAAAGGCTAGACCATTTAAACTTAAGATTGTCAAATCTTCACTTGTCGAAGGTCTGCCCAACAAAAATCGATCATCAAAATTGTGACGACACGTTGACCTGAAAGATATCACATCACCAGCAATCAGTCAATTCTTTGTATATGATAACAAGCTACAATGCGCTTATTAGGTCTTTTAAGAAGAGCCCACCTATAATATATTTAAGAAAAATACTAATAAATATTATTAGAGTGAAAATTTGAGATAGAGAGAAGTAAGAAGAGAAAGATTTGTGTTGTTAATTTCCTATGGAGTGACAGCTATAATGATAAAAGATCATGTTTATATATGATTTAATTTGGAGTTATGAGGATAAAATAGTACACACTATTAATATTTTTATTATTTTTTTAAATAAGAGTTATGAAAAGAAAAAAAAAACCCTTAACAGTGAACACCAAAAGGTGGATAGATAGTGTTATGAGGATAATATAGTACACACTATTAATATTTTTATTATTTTTTAAATAAGAGTTAATGAAAAGAAGAAAAAAAAAACCTTAACAGTGAACACCAAAAGGTGAGATAGTCATAAGTGTCCAAAGACCATAAGAGCTTCTTCAATGGTTAACTTTATTGTAAAGTTAACTCTACATTATTATAGAGTAAAACTAGCATGTAACTTGTCGAATTTTCACGGAGAATTACTTAATGTTAAAGTTTATAAGTTAAAATTTTAAGAAGCTATTCAATACTTTATTTCGTCTCCTGAAAAGATAATATTAACAATGTAAAACATAATATACATAATATATTTTGAGAAATTGTTTTTTCAACCAAACTGTAACACCCTAAATTCATAATTTAAAAGTTATATTTTCTTAAATAGCTAATGCAGAAACAGGTAAAAGTATATATTTTTTCTTTTATTTAATATCTATTGTGATAGGACGCTAATGTAAACCATATAAAATAACACCAATAAAACTGTCAAATATTAATTCCATCAAATTCAAGTATAAAGTTGCATAATAGAACGAACTCTAAACAATGGCCCAACTCAAAACCACACCAGATCTAATAGCATAAGATAAGTTGGAGTTCCAATAAACCCAAGTCCAACAACGATAATAAAGAAAACTAAATAGATGTAGGAAAAGTCTTGGAAAGAAATAATAACGACATAAAATCACTAGGCAAACCAATGCCGCCACGTCGCTCCATGATCACTGACCTGAAAATATTTTAGATAAAAGGGGATGAGCACAAGGAATATCATTATTTTGTCCAAACGTGTATACATTGTTGGAAAGCGATAACCAATCATATTCAATCTCACTGGCATGAAATTCTGCCTCACCGGCATGTCCACTAGGGGTGAGCAAAAACCGAACCGAATCGAAAAACCAAACCGAACCGAACCGAAATTAGCGGTTTGGTTCGGTTTATCTGATAATTCGGTTCAAAATTTTACCGTTTTGATCTGGGAAAAAATCGATTTTCAAACCGAACCGCCTAATTTTATTTATTTTATATATTTTATATATATATATATATATATATATATTTATTTATATTATTAATATTTAAATTGGTTAATATTATATACATATATATAATTATATATATATATATATATATATATATATATAATATTATATTATATTATATTATATTATATTATATTATAAATATTATAATATTTTTCATATCAACTAATTATTTGGTTCTTAGTTTTAGGATTGGTTCTTAAATTCGGTATATATATATATAATATATATATATATTATAATATTTATATTAATTATAATTTAAATTGGTTAGAACCAAACCGAACCGAATATTTCGATTCGGTTTCGGTTCGATATATATAAAGCAGTGGTTTTGGTTCGGTTTGGTTTTAAAAATTGATTTTTGATTTTTTTTGGGTTCAGTTCGGTTTTGAACCGAACCGCCCGAATGCTCACCCCTAATGTCCACTTGCATACTCACCACATGCAATCAATATCATATCCAGCCTCACCGACATGGGATATACACGTAGCCAATGACTCACTATCAAGGCTGAGCCTCACCGTTTAAAATCCCACATCACCGGCATAGGATCTACCGTAGTCAATGACTCACCGTCAAGGCTTCCCATTTACATGCTCATAGCATGCAATCGATATCATATCACAATCCAAACCATGATATACACGTTGGACATAAAAGAATATGTTGGGAAAATTATGTTAACTATTGGAAATATTATGTTCTAACTGTGTTCTTTGATTAGATCTAAAAACCTTTGATGTTTTCCCTGCTGGCATAACTGGTGTTGCTCACATGTTAGAGAGTTAGCCGTTTTTGGTTACAGGCTCCGGTAGAATAACTGTCAGTTTGGGCAGGCCCAAGCTGATGGTGTTCAAGCAGCATGAAGTCAGCTATACTGATATGAGTATCAGTATCAGCAAAATTGAGAGAGCATTGACTGAAGATAGCGTACTGAAGACTGAAGTTAGGCCAACTGAAGTGGGAAGAATGAAGTGTAGCGATGTTAATGAACAGAGCTACTGCAGAGTGAAGTCGAAGACTGAAAACTAAAGATCGAAGATTAAAGACTCGGAGCTGCTAGAAGCAAAGAAGTCAGGATATGACTAAGTGTCATACCAACAACTGACTGCCCAAGCTGGGAAGTCAAAGCTGGCTACCAAAAGCCAAAGTTGGCGACTGAAAGTCAAAGCTAATGATCAATGGTCAAAGTTGGTAACAAGTAGTATAAGTTGGCTGATGAAAAATCAAAGATGACTATTTCCACGTCAAAGCTGAAGCATCATACTGACTCAGGTTTCTAAACTGACAAAAGACGAAGTCCAGCCTGTTGATAAAAGATGGAGCAGTCTCGACTAGCCCAACTTGAAGTCAACATACTGATAAAACACGGAATAAACTTAACTGAAAAAACAAGAAGACACTTTAGCCTTGAGTGTTTGACCCGTCACGTGTTGTAGCGCATTTGCAGAAGATTCTGACATGGCAGATCTACTATTCAGAGTTGTTGACACAACATACAAGGATTCAAACGGGAAGAATTCAAATGACAAATATAAGGATGTGATTGGTGCTCTATCCAATGGCACTATTCATCGTTCTCTCTATAAATACACATATAATCCAACCTTTGAAGGTTATCGAAATATTGTGCATTCGAATTGTCTAAAGCATTCAAAACTTAAAGCTCAAGATCTATCACATAACAATTTCTAAGAATGAAGTTTATAGTGTTATCAGCAAATCTTAAAAGCTCAAATATATCTATCAGCTCAAGGTTTCAGCATACACTTCCTTAAGTCTAGGATACTCTTTGTATATCTCAAGCCTAGACATATTGAGCTTGTCGCATGTGACAACTGAACTGTTAGTTGGACCCTCTCTATGAAAACCCCCCAATTTAAGTAGAAGTTTGGGTAAGTAGGTAAAAAGTGTCAGTTGCTGAAAACTTGGCTATCTTTCACCTGTAAGCTAAAGGTTTAGGTCGACTGCACCCATAAGCAGTCAGAGGTTTCCTAGCACTTGCAAGAATAGAAAGAACACCCAGATCGACGGGATACAATAAGGTTAACTCTGTAACTAGGTTATATCTTATACCAATAAACAAGACCAAATCCCAAGTTAGTGGATTGATTGAGCAATCGGTCCGTGAATGTAGGAGTTGATCTCTTCGAACCACGTAAAAACCAAGTGTTGTTTACTTTATGTTCTTTACTTTCATTTCTTTACATTTAGTATCGTATTTACATTGCATGCTATTGAACTAATATCACTAGCACATAACATCTTTTTGAAACACTCTATCAGATAGTTTGATATTGAAGAGTTAAAACTGAAAACTGACTAAGTCATACTCGACTAAGTCTTTTAAGTCAGTTTAAGGTTTTCAGTATTAAAGAAAAGACTCTCAATGTGAATAGACGTTGAAAAACATTCTGCTTACAATTACTCTCCGAAAGACCAAGCTGATTTTACCTTTGAAAATAGAAAACAAGACTAGTTTGACAACCTGGCAAAGAACATTTTCTCCAGGACAATTCTCAACTCTCACATCGGAAAAATAATGAACTGCCAGACCACCAAAAAGATGTGGATTCGCTCGAAAGCCTATGTGCTGGTTTAGATGAGATAAACAAAAACAAATGACGATAGCTTGTCAAAAGTTAGATAACTTCAAACAGAATAATAGAGAATCAATTGATGACATGTGATAAACGCGCATTTTACACGTTTATTGTTGATATTTAAAGATGAGTTAGATCATTTAATGTGCGTTTACATATCGATTCTTAATGTTTTATCTATTTCTAGAAGATACTGCTCTTGGGTGTTCTTTTGGTGTTGTGTAGGTCCGTATGTTGAAAATCGAAGCAAGGAACGAAGCACGAGCCAAAATGAACATCTGCCGGCTTAGCGACCAGCCTAGCGGTCGCTAGGCTGGCCGCCAGCAATCTGCGCGAGAGCAAGCGAGATCGCGATCGCGACGTCGTGCACGCGAGCAAGCCCCAGTACAGAAGTCATCGATGATCTCGCGACCATGGCTAGCGACCGCCAGCCGTGCCATGAGGAAACCATGCGAGCGCAGAGGCGATCATGAGCGAAGATTGTCTTGCGCAAGAAGACATACCTCGGATCGACCTAGCGACCGCGAGGAGTGGTCGCGAGACCCAGCGGCGAAGGAAAAATTAGGGTTTGGTGTGCTATATATATGGCAACACCCTCGCGCCCCCAACCGCACACGTTCCCAGACCTCTTTCTTCGTTTTCTTGATTTTCGCTTTTAGCTTTGGCTTTCATCTAATTTCATTCTAGAGTTTAGTTGAGCATTGTTCTTCGTTAGTTTTATCGTTTTGTCTACGATCCGAACGTTTTCGTCCTGACAATCTTTGCAAATTTCCGTTTTCATTGAGGTTGATTCAAGCCCAACGATTGTTCATCGACGCCTAACACGGGTTTCATTTATATAATTTCTATTTTATGGTTAAATCGTATTTTATTCCGTTTATTATGTCCGGCTAGAATTCGCTCTAATCCTTGGGTTTGCGTGATCCGATCCTATATGTTGTGATTCTCGTTATCGCTATTTACCTTCCGTGCAATCGATTCATGATTCTTGGTGCTTATTTATATGTGTTAATTTCGATCAATCTTGATGCATATCTAGTTGCCGCTTAATTACGTAATCTGTTTTAATTGTCAATCGATCTTGAATGCATGATACGAATAAGCCTCGAGTCGTAGCTGAGATAGGATATTCGTAGGAAGCATATTCTTTGTGATCTGTTTGGAGTTGCTTATTTTCACCTAGAGACGTAACAATAATAGGGAAAACTAGTAATCTACAACCGCAATTGTCGTAATGTGGTTGCCGGTTATATATGTGATCTTCCATCCGTCTCGAATTAAAATTGGCTAATAGGAATGGATAAACATACGTTGTGGATAGGATTAATGCATCCCTGGGTTAGTCTTCCTTATCTGCTTTTACCATCCGAGTGTTTATTGCTTTATTTTATTTTCGCAAGGTTACATCCGCTTTGGATTAAATTCAAGCCCTAAAATCTTACCAAACCAAATCATTGCTTGGATAATGATGAATTCTTGTTGAGTTAGCTTCGTGTTTAGCATTACAATCCCAATGGATACGATACTCTGCTTACCTTATGCTTGCGCGTTTTCGTGTTAGAAAAGTGAGCGATCAACATGGAACTCAGATTGTGACAATCATCAATGAGATCTCATCCTTAAGGAATGACAAATATACACAACGAGATATCAATCTGAAAGTCCCTTGGGCACTCTTAGCTAGTGACTGGAAAGTTTACACAGTATCCCTTCAGAAAATTGGATTCAATGAGATATCAATTGATAAACTCTTCTCAGCATTGAAAGCTGGTTGGTTTGTTTTCAGTGTAATAAATAGGTTTTGGCATCATCAAAAAGGATAAATTTTTTGGAAAAATTCTATTATACTTACGTGTTTTGAAGATACCAAAACCTCTTATGATGTTAGTGTAGGGAAATCTTATTTTACCCTCTTCCGTAGACTAATCTTCTCTACAAGTATGTCACCTCGTCGTACGATTTCTCGTATGATATGGTACTTTCTCTCTATATGTTTCGTCACCTTGTAGGTCCATGGTTCTTTTGAGTTTGTTACTGCACAAGAGTTATCACAAAAGACTATGATACTCTTGGACAAACGAGGTACCACATATATATCCATGAGGTAGTTCTTGAACCATACCGCTTCCTTGGCAGCCTCTGATGTAACTACATATTCGGCTTCCATGGTGGAGTCTGCAATGCATCGTTGTTTTGTACTCCGCCAAGATACGGCTCCACCTCCCAAGGTAAACACATAGCCTCAGGTAGACTTCTTCTCATCATGGTCAGCTTGGAAATCCGAGTTTGAATAACCCAAATGCATTAGACTATCTGCATGGTAAACTAGCCTATAATCTCGAGTCCTTCTCAAGTACTTAAGTAATATGCTTTACCGCAGTCCAATGAGCTTGTCTAGGGTTAGACTGATATCTTGCTACTAAGTCTACTGTATAACAAGTATCGGGCCTCATACTCATCATTGCATACATGGGACTTCCTACGACGGAAACGTATGGAACATGCCTCATTTCCTCTATCTCCTTTGTAGTCTTGGGCGACTGCTCCTTAGATAAAGGAACGCCATGTCTGAAGGTTAGCAATCCCTTCTTAACGGTTTGAATGCTAAAACGAGTAATTACAACATTAATGTAAGACGTCTGAGATGAGCTCAATATTTTTCTCTTGCGATCTCGGTAAACCTTGATCCCAAGAATGTACACTGCATCTCCTAAATCTTTCATCAGAAACTGATAGGATAACCAACTCTTTACGTCTGATAACATCTTCACATTGTTGCCAAGTAGAAGGATATCATCTACGTAAAGTGCAAGAAATACCACATCACCGTTGACATATAAACCATACACGCAACTCTCGCTAGGCAGTTGTGCGAGACCTTCTGCAAGCACCAAGCACGGCCAACGTGCTGTCGCCCGCACTTCGTCCTACCGCTTGCGCTTCTGGCCGTGCGTCCAGCTGCTACCGGTGTGCCCCCATAGCGTCGTGCAACGAGCTTCGGTTGTGTCGTCTCATTCTTCGTCTTCATTCTTCATTTTTACAGATTTAATTTATAAAAAATAAATTCTAATATAACCACGAATTTTCTCGTTGTGAAAAATGATTCTAATCAAAAAACAAACAACCGAGCCACAATAAACGACGGATCCACAATTAATTATAGTGCATGTAATAATCAAACGTGAATTAATTCAACAGAGACAAGATACTGATCCCAGACTTTGATACCAATTGTAGGAAATCTTATTTAACCCTCTTCTCGATGATTTATCTTTGATATTTAATTCACCATACATTGATTATATACCTAGCATGCATCTATATAATTAATTGCAACACATAAGTGTTTACTCGTGTTTTACCTACGAATTTCTGGTATAACAGATCAATGAAAGACTCCAGCTTTGACCTTCTGGACTGTATCCCGGATGCCTATTCTCTAATACTGAGTGAGAGCAATTTATGGAGAATACTGCAAAATTCCGCCTCCTACTCGTGTCTATGAGATTTTTGAAAATATCAAAAAAATGAATAGGATTGTATCTGATTTTCTCTCACCTTGTATTTATAATGCATTCCTAGAATCTTGTTTAGATAGGATCTTGCATAACTAATAAATATAATAATATCTTTGCAGATAAATCATATCTAGAATAATTATCTCTTGATATCTAATAATATCATATAATATCTATTGATATCTAAGAATATAAGATAATATCTATCTAGATATTGGAGATAGGGTGGGTCGATGCGGTATATATCTAAAAATTTTCGTCGCATCAGACATCGCATCGAAAATTACTATATGAAAAATTTTATACCGATACCGTACCGAACCGGTCGACATATCGAAGATTACGGTATGATAAAATTTTATACCGTTACCTTACCGACTTTTACGGTATACCGTACCGGACTTCGGTATACCAAAATTACCGAAAATTGTCGAAAATTACCAAAATTACCGAAAATTATCGGAATTATCGAAAATTACCGGAATTATCAAAAATTACTTAATTATAATTATATGTATATAAATATGACTATGTGATTCGTACTTCTATATTTATATACTTTAGCATAATTAACTATATTGATATTCTAATTTAAAATAAAACAATTAATAAATCATGTAATTACTTCTCAAGTTTTATAATTAACTATAATGATATTATATTATTCTAATCTAGTGTCATTAACTAACTATATTGATATTATAATATACATGAAAATATATTATGGTTTGATTAAAATATAAAATACATATATAGTTATTGAATGTTTAAAGTATATGGCAAAAATAAGTATTTTTCATTACGTACTAATAATATCGATATATGCAATGTATGAATATCGTTTGATTATTTTATCCCATTTATTTTTCAAAGTCTACTTATGAATTATAATATTCTTATCTCAATGTAGATTAGTTATATAAGTTAGCCGTAATTTATTTATCGTTATAATTATAGATATATAAATAAAACTATATAACTCGTACTTATATATTTAATTTTATAATCATATATGTTAATATTATAGTTTCAAATAATAACTTAGTAGATCATGTAATTATTTTTGAGTTTAACCAATAGGTATCTCATTGCATTAATTCATTTTTTTTATTTTACATCATAATATACATAAAAGTATATATTAAGATTTGATTAAAACAAAAAATCATATATCGTTATTACAAGTTTAGAATGTATGTAAAACATAAGTTATTTGCATTATCTAATAGTAATATAGACTATACTATAAATTGAATATATTATTTAACATAATCTATTGTATAATTTATATTACTCCATTTATTTACTTTTAAAGGTCTAATTAAAAGTTATAATTATTTTAAATTAGTCATATAACATAGATGTCCCTTAGTTTATAATTATACATTATCAATAACAATATAGTTTATAATTTATCATTAATTATGAATTAGTATATATTTTTAAGTTAACACTAATTATATATAATAAATAAGTATTATATTTCGGTACGGTATACCAGTATACCGTACCGGAAATTATACCAAAAAATTCGGTATATCGGTATGTACCGCATACCGATATATACCGACATACCGGTATGTACCGATATACCAGTATATACCAAAAATTTCGGTATATATCGTGGTACGGTATATACCGGTATACCGCAGTATCCAAAAAATTGATACCGTTACCGTACCAAAAATTAACGGTACATTATTATACCGTACCGAAAATTACGGTATATCGAAAATTTGATAGTTTTTCGACACGGTAAGTCCGGTATACCAATTTTTCGGTATTTTTTCCCACCCATAATTGGAGATGTATTAATATAATACATAAATCAGAACAGAGTCCAAGTAGGACTCATATAGTTAGTGTGCGAAATTCTCAGAAGTTATAAGCCTTGATGGGCCACCCCAGGGATCTAATGCATAGATAGGCCTAAAATGAATTAATTATCTTATGTTCAGCTCAGAATATAAATTAATTCATAAACATTTATTCAATCCACTAGAGAATAAATGTTGACTTATCCATTTATTACCAAAGTTGAGTTGGACTTACACTTAGACTTACGAATCCTCGTATTTAAGATATCGCACGTCCATTAATTATTTATAGCATTCTGACTGCTTAAAATAATTAATCTCTTTAATTCCTTAAGTAATACCACTCAACCTTATTATTGTACTTGGGCTAACTCAACCTGCAGGGTTTAGTACAATAAATCTTTTGAGCTCCTTATAGGAACGTCTTCATCCTAAACGGATACAGTGACTCGATACAAGTAACTAGCATGACATACAAACACTGCCACCATCCAAGATGCAGAGAATCTTGGGTTATCCATGTAACCCTCACCCATAACAAGTTAAAATGATGGTCAGTAACTCATACTCACCTAAAACCTTATCGAGGTTTAGATCAACATAAAGTTATCGAGATCTAGGTTCTTCACGACGGTCAGATAGAAGAACTCACCTCATTGTGATCCATCAATACGTCAAGACGTACCAGCATAGACAAGCAACCAAGTCAAGTCACTTCTTATTTATTCTACATCCTATACCGACAACTCGTCCTCAAGTTGTTTCAGCTGTGATCCTTTTTATATCTCAACTAGCTTAACTAATCATACATAATTCTGTGATCTTCTACAAACCGTATGATCTAACTTTTGCATGAGATAATAGGACAACATATGCAATCAAGTAAACAATTCAAATAGGAGATTGAAATAGTGGTAACATAAAACATTGTATATAAGCTCAACCATTCTAATTTCAGTATACAAATCCAACAGTTTGCCCTTCTGATGTAACATGTTGTTGCTCATATGTTAGAGAGCAAGCTTTTATGTTTACGAGTTTCAACAGAAGAACCATCAATATAGTTATCCAATACTGAATGAGTTCAAGAGCTGTGTTGAACTCAATCGTATTGATAGAAGGATCAGTACAACGCTACTGAAGATAAGTGCTACTGAAGACTAAAGAACTCAATACTACTGAAGTGGAGTGCTATCGAAAGCTTAAAGACTTAGTGCTACTGAAGACTGAAGGACTTAGGGCTATTGAAGTCTGAAGGACAATAACAACTGAAGATAAACTGATGAAGAAGTCAAGAAAATGACCAAGTGTCATTTCAACAAAAGAGAAGAAAAAGTTGTTGAAGAGTAATGTTAGTGAAAGTGTTTACTGAAGTTATACGGAGTAAACATACAGAAGATACACGAAGTCAACTCAACTGAAGAAACAAGGAGTCGACTCTACTGAAGAGACTCGAAGTCAACCATACTAAAGAGACACATAATCAACTCTACTGAAGAAACATAGAATATTTTAAAGCGTTAGTATTTGACTTCCAACGTGTCAGAGCGTATATGAAGATAATCCTTTCATGCCAAAGTGAAGTACCAGACCTACAGTATGCTTTATGTACGATGTTGCAGGCACGGAAAGTGGCGTATTACGATTCAACGAGAAGAATTCAAATCACAAGTGAAACAAATGTGATTGATGTTCCCTCCAATGGTAATATTCATCGTCCCTCCTATAAAACCAGGGAAATTCAACCTCTGAAGGTTACCGAAAAATATTAAGCTCTCAAGTCTATAAGCTTTCAAGTTCATAACCTTCAACATTTGAACAACATATTTTTGAAGAAGAGAATTCTACAAAGTTATTAGTAAATTCTAAGAGTACAAATATATATATTTATTCAAGATTTCAGCATACGTACCCTTAGTGTCTATGCTTTCTATTGAAAAAATCTTACACCTAGATTTGGTTAGCTTAATCATAAGTTGAAAAATTAAACCCTTTTCAAACCCCTATGACTAGGAGTTAGAAGAAGAAGTATGCAATGAAGTGTTAGTTGCAGAAAACTTATGTTTTATTATACTAGTAAGCAAGAAAGTTATGTCGCTTGCACCCATAAGCAAGCATTATGTTTTCTTGCACCAGTAAGCGAAGGAAGATACGACAAATAAGCCGGGATACTGATAAAGTGATCTTCTGTATCTAGGTATTCTTGCACCCATAAGCAAGACAATCCCAAGTAGTAGACTAAGTGATTTATCAGTTGGTGGATGTAGAAACTGATCTTTCTGAATCACGTAAAACTCTAAGTGTGTTGTCTTTACACTCAGTACTTTAAATTACAAATTATTGAACTGTCATCACTATCAGCATACGCAACACATCATACCTTTGAAATATACTTTAGTATCAATTTGCTATTGGGGAAAAAACTAATACTGACTAAGCGAATATTTGATTAAGTATTTTTCAATATCAGTTTCAGTAAGGCAAACACATAACCACCATATTCTCGATCAAAGTTAGTTATCGCTCGATCGATCACCGGTGAGAAGCCAAGAGGATTGCTAATCGACCACACTCAAGATAAGACTCATTTGTTTGATCGATCACCAATACTATTCTCGTGATTGATGAAATTAGTTACGATATCTCTTGATGAGTAGAATGTCAAGTTTTATTTAAGAAAGGTTTTTATTTGTCTTAGCTGGTGTATTCCCTCCCTCCATATACCAGTACAACCTCCACGTGACCATTACAAATGCATTAACTTTCATAGAGAATTCATTTTATTCATAATATATTTTTGTGATTCTTAATTCTTATGTTAAAAATAATTTTTATTTGAACCTCACCGTATATATATTCCATATATAAAAGGATATGGTCTAGTTGTGACATGAATTATTCTATATATTTAAGCTTGAACCGTAATCCGGTATTATTGAGTGGTATAGTTAAGCAATACACTTATTGAAATTTTTTATCTTACAATTTAGAACCCCCAAAAAGAAGAGAAATAAAAAGTCGAAGTATGTCATTTCATTATGCAATATATTACATTACCAAATAACCTAATCCACAACCAAAATAATACTACTAATTAAAAATGTTTATACTAAGAGACCGTCATCTCAAATTCGATCATTGACACTTTGCTATCTGATACCCAGGAGTTATAGAAAAATTGGATCTGGCTGAATTTAAAGTATAATCAATGATATTAATTAACTTAATGATTGGTTGGTGATTGATTGAGATAGGCTGCGGCCGCGGCGGTCGGAGAGGTGGGTATTGGTATAGTGACGGTGAAGAGAAATTTATGGCTAATAATGCACGGTCGGTTTGTCATTATAGCTCTTCGAATTATATATTATCATTATGTGATAGAAATTGATATATATATATACATATATGGAGGATAGATCATATAAGATGATGCACAAAATGATATAAAATTATGCATAACGAAAACTTTCTAAAATATTGCACAACAAAATAATTTTAGAAAGTTTTAGATATGCATAAATTTATACCGCTTTGTGCATCATATTCAACGTCTTATGCGTGGTTCGCCCAAAAAGATGTGGTTCTCATTTGATCCATATAGATGTAGACTCAATCTCATCCACTCATCTAATAGATCCTATGGTTCATATTTTTCGACTTTTTAAGCTTAATTTCGCTAATTTTCGCTTCATTAAGGGTAGATTAGTAATTTGATTTGTTATGTGATTACGAAAACAAACAATGCATTTAGTTGAATAATAATGCATTGAAATGAACAAAAATGCATGCGATTGAGAATAATGCATGTGATTAGAGCTCACGCCCGGCGCGGCGGCGCCAGCGTGCTTCGGCGCACCCAACGTGCGTTCGTTCGCATGAAACACACTCCAAGACTCGCTTGCTCCCACCCGCGCGGTTGGACGCGATGCATTTTATGTTCAAGTAAATGCGGTGTTATGTTATTTCATATGCATTTTTGTGTTTTGTTGTGGCTCTTCCAACCCAATGTCTCTACCCAACGGCAAGCACCAGCGCCCTTACCCAACATTGGAGCCCACCCATACCCGCTTATTCGCACTTCAGCGCGGTTGGGCGCGATGCGCTTTGTGTTCATTTAAATGCATTGTCATGTTATTTTGTATGCATTATCGTGTTTTGTTGTGCATCAACCCAAACTCGGCCATCGGAGACCCCAACGCCGCGGACTCCCCTACCCGGCCCGGACGGCACCCAATACCATTGGTGCGTTCCCATTTTGCCCCGAGCGAAAATGGGTTGGCACGTGTCAAATTTTGGTGCGTCCACGTGTTCAAAATGTGTGGTCTAGATTGAGTCTTACATACTATCCGGGGATCGGATGCTTTAACTCAACCCTATATATATATATATATATATATGTGTGTGTGTGTGTATTTTAATCTTATTTTCATTTCATGTAGTAGTAATAGTAATAATAATAAAATATAATAGTTTTATACCTGATATATCAGACTAAAATGAAGAGGAAGAGTTATTTTTTTCTAAAACAAGTCTCGTTGAGGAAACGAGAGACTTCTAGAGCTACGTAACTCATAGTTCTTTTTCCGAAACCGGAAGTTTTTTCTAACAATTAAAAATTAAAATATATGGAACTTTTTGAAAGTATAAATATTTTCAATTTTCAACTTTTTGAAATTGTGTTAGATGTTTCAAACCTCACAAACCTCATGTACATCTGTTTGTGTAGTGTGGATGGATAAAAATATTACTTATTTTAAAAAAGATATCATTTATATTGAAGAAAAATATTATTTATTTTTTTTATCCTGTAACTAAAAAATATTATTTAAATTGAAAAAATTATCACTTGTAATGAAGAAAAATATCAGTAACCATATATATAAACGTTTGTATAGGATTGTTTCAGAGTATTAGTTTTATGTTTGGCAGTTTCGTTCTAATATTTTATTTTAGACTAACATGATTATTTGAAATTAGTGATGCATATGAATTTTATCATAAAAATCGGTGATAATATGCAATATATGAGGTGAGGAAAAACTATATATATGTATATGTAAGTTTAATTTCATGTTGCATTTTTCTCACTTAGTCATGTCATATTTAATATATCAGTTGAATAAACATATATTATGTGACATGTATGAATAATCTAATATGTCGATTTTGAACAGGATTAAAATATGAATCGGTTCTTATTGAAATTCAAATATTCTTTCGAACAGATGAAGTAATAATTCTTTTAAAAATAAAACATGAAAACAAAATTCCAATCCTAATATTCCTTCAAAAATATTTATCAACCGTATAAACAAAATTTCAAAAACAAAATTGCACCCAAAAGTTAGCGCTCTAAACCCAAATAAATAAACTATGAGAACACTTGCAAATTCAGAAAAATAGCAACCCAAACAAGTTGAGATCCAATGTCACAAATTGGTTTTCCACTTTATATCCCACTTTCAATTATCATGGTATTTTTCATCTTTTTTTCTTCAGTTTCAAGTTTATATGCTTTAATTTTAATTTTGTAATTATTACCTAGGGTTTATTCTACCCAATTGGGGTATATAACTATTTTTTATCGTTTAATTTTACTTTTATTAGTTAATAATTCATTATTAGGGTTGATAAATCCAAAGTTAGGATATATGATTTTAAAAAAATTAATTTTTAATATCAAAATTATATATGATGCATAATATTATAGTGAATTTTTTTTTTAAATATTATTAAAACAATAAATATAATAATGACACATGATGGTAAACATAAAATTATGAATACTGGATCCCATCTCAATCCCAATCCAACCAAATTAGGGAAGTAAGTGGTAGTAGGGATGTCAATGAGTGAGTTTTATCTTGATCGATCTGGAACCGTTCATAGCCCATTAAATTTTAAAGCAGCGATTTCGGTTCTTGTTCTAGTTTGGTTCCGGTTCGATTCGGTCCCGCTTTAGACCCATAGTTTGATGGTCCGGTCCGAGTCTGGTTCTGATTTCAGAACAAGAATCGATACTTATTTATTGGTTTTGGTCTGATTAAAACTCATCTATTGACAAGCCTAAGCTTAAGTGTGCTTGTTAATGAGTCGGTTTTACCCATACCGATCTGGAATCACTCATATCCCATTAAATTTTAAAGCAATGATTTAGGTTCTAGTTTCGATTATGATCCGATTCTGGTTTCAGGTCCGCTCATCCGGACCGTTTCAGATCCATAGTTAACGGTCTGGGTCCGATCCGGATCCAATATCTAATGGGTCGATTCCAGAACTAGAACCGATACTTATTTATTGGTTCTGGTCCGAATAAAATTAGCTCATTGACATCCCTAAATGATAAGGCCACTAAAGCATAATAAAACAAAATAAATAATAAATCGAAGTGGGGCGGCAAAATTCCATCTATTATCCAAAATTTGAACACTTTGTCTAGTTCTATATATATACCACTCCAGCGCCAATCTACAGATCATCAACACAAAAATTGTTAGTAAATAGTCAAATTCGACTCAATATTGAAATAAGGAAAATGGGCAAGAATATTGAGGTCGGAGGAGCCATTGTCGAACACGGAGGCAAGGACTACCAAGATCCTCCACCGGCGCCGCTCATCGACGTGGAGGAGCTGGGCAAGTGGTCTTTTTACAGAGCAATCATAGCTGAATTCGTCGCAACCCTTTTGTTTCTCTACGTCACTGTCCTCACTGTCATTGGTTACAAGAGCCAGAGCGCCGCCGACGACGAGTGCGGCAGCGTTGGCATTCTCGGCATCGCTTGGGCCTTCGGCGGCATGATCTTTATCCTCGTTTACTGCACTGCCGGCATTTTCGGTTAGCTCTCTCTCACTCTCTCTAGACACACAACATGTATACATGCAGTTGCAGATCAAGGGGGCTGGGGGAGCACCAGCACCCCCAACCTTTTCTCTTTTTTTTTAAATAAAAATAAAATTCGAATCTTACTCCCTTGGTATGTTTTAGAATACACTTTCCTCTCTGTAATACCCCGTTTTTCTCGATAGAATTTTTCGAGGAATTTTGAACTTAGAATTCATTAAGTCGATTCTTGCCCTGGAGAAAGAAAATTTTAAATTCCAACAAAAAGAATTTACTTCGATAAATATTATGAAGTGAATACGAGAATTATTATATATAATATAATAATCGAATATGATTTATATATATATATACCTATAAATCATTATATTAATAATTTTATGTTAATGATTAATTATTAATTCATAGTCTTTAAGATCGGACTTTAAGCCCGTAAGAATAAAATGTCTAATGGGCTACTTTTTTTAAAAAAGCCAAAAGAAAAGCCCAATTGGAAAATCCATTACATACACTATGAGCTCATTCTTCCCCATTTTGAACCCTAGCCCCCAAAACACACTCCATCTTCCTGCAGCCTCAAAGGTTTAAGCTTTTACTCTCCTTTTCATTTTAGTGTATATGTGTATATGTATTTGTATGTGTGTGCGTGAGTTGTAAAGAAGGTGGAAAGGAGTTTGTATGTTTGTGTGAGTGCCGAGAGGATGGGGGCGGACATGGACGGCCGGCCGCCACCGTCGATGACGGTAGGCGGCGGCGGTCGAGCAGCGCCACTGTGTGTGCGTTGCGTGCGTGTGTGCATTGTGCAGCCATGTGTGTGTGCGTTCATGTGTGTGTGGGCGTTCATATATGTATGTGTTGTGCGCCGCGTCTGAGTGAGCCGAGAAGAGAGGAGGTTGCCACGGTCGAGGTGGCGGCGAAGTCGATCTCAGTGTGTGTGCGTGCGTGTGTGAGAGCCGAGAGAGAATAGGTAGAGAGAGTGAGGAGAACGAGGTGGAGACTCCCGGCGAGTCATCGCCGGAAATCGGAGGCGACGACGGCGATCGTGTGTATGTGTGTGTGTCCGCATATGTGTGTGTTGTGTGTGTCGAGAGTGAGAGAGAGAGAGAGAGAGACAAGAAGAGAGAGAGAGATAGAGAGAAAATAAAAATGTCGCGGAATTTTCAAGCCGTACCTTGAAAGTGAGCAGTCTTAGGTTTAGGGTTTTGTGAGAATGGGCCTTGTTCTATTTTTAATTGAATTGGGTTGGGTTTATTTAAGTGCATTGGGCTTGTTTTTTAATTAAATGTTAGTTGGGCCTTATTTTAAGAAAGGGTGATTTTTATTTTAAATGGTCAATGTTCTATTTTAAGTGTTAATGATTTTAATAAGTTTTGGCTGAAACTTATTTATTCTTTCGCCAAATAGAAGGACTTTCAAATAAAATGATGTGGGAAGTAATTCTTGATGGGCCATGATTATGGTGATAATAATAAAGGTAAGATGGACTTTAATTAATTAAATAAACGAGGTTTAACTTTGAGACTTAATTAATTATATTAAGTCTAATTAATTAAATAATTAACTTAAACTTAAATGTAAGTTTAAATTATTTAATTATGGTAAGTTAATTAATTAATTAATTAATTAATTAATTACTATTAAGTTTAATTAATTAATTGATTAAGTTAAGGTTAAGTTCAAGTTTAATTTACTTTTATTTATAATCATGATCTATTTAATTAATGTAATTAATTTCTCTTAATGAAATTAATTAAGTTATAATGTTTAATAAATTAAATAATGTTAAACAAGTGCATAATTTGAGAATTATATTATGAGTTATATTAAGCGAGATTCTTTAATATATACGAAATTAGTATGTAATTCAATTGCATTATACTTTTGCAAAAAAAGTATTTATCATAAGAAGATTATGAAATTAAATGCGTTTTTAAACGAAAAGTCGAGCAAGGGTATTGTTGGTGCCCTTAGCCGATATATATATTGGTTTTCAAATTTATTTATATTTTGAAAACTCGGCTAACGAATCATAACTTAGTATCCTCAATTACTTGAACTTAAGGCTAGCTTTTCGAGACCTATTAAGATTAGTGCTTCTTGTAGGTTTTGTCAATCAAGCGGATTAACGTTGCTTCCCGAGACGTATACTATAGTGATTCGTCAGACTTTGTCCTATCAAGGTGGGTCTACTTTTCAAAAGTATATTTGAGTTATATGCTCTGATATTTCATGAAATGCAAACCGCTTATCCAATAAAATGTTTTTGTGCGCTACTGCTTTTAAAGCTCGTATATGTATCGATCGAGATTCTCTTTAATCTTAATACGTTAATTGAGAATTGTGTACACTAGTTAGTTGTTTCGGTGGGTTGATCTCCATCGGGCACTAACATAATCATGAGCGTTATAAGGGTGTTTGTCTGGATGCGTTCGGCACGTCATGTTATTATGGTGCTTGTTTGGATACGCCCGAAGACGTCATGGAATTATGAATTGTCCGGTTACGCCCCGATGACAATAATGGGGCATGTGATCCGACGGTGGCTAGAGGCCCGGATCAAAGCGAGTAATGTAAGAGTCGTGACAACGGACCCAATAAATGAAATATTTTGCATGCTTAGAAGTGTTTTCTCTTTAAAACCTTCTAAGTTATGT
Organism: Salvia rosmarinus; assembly: GCA_036937905.1. NCBI lineage: Eukaryota > Viridiplantae > Streptophyta > Magnoliopsida > Lamiales > Lamiaceae > Salvia > Salvia rosmarinus. The sequence goes on along the minus strand of CM072816.1, from coordinate 86,678,894 downwards.
TATCATGATTGGATAAACCGCTTACGGTTTATGAAATGTTTATGAAAATGCATGTCCACCGAGTACATTAGTACTCACCCAAATATTTCCAAATGTTTCGGGTTGATCAATGGCGGACAGTAAGGTGAGTGAGATTAGAGTTCACTCCATATTTTTGACGGATTATTTCCGTATTTAGACTTCCGCTGATGAACTAGCTCTAATTTTATTTTCTTTCTTGTCTATGACTTGAATTGTACCTTTTGATGAGCTTAGACTCTAAATCCTTGATGTTTAGTATTTTGATGTACGTTGGCTATCAGAAGCACGAAACTAAACTTGTGATCCCGAGGATAATCATTGTTTTGATTGGATTTCATCCTTCGATGTCTTCCATTTTCATATAGGAAGCTATTCCCAAATTCTAAGGGTTTATTGCCTTGATCATTTGAATCAACTTTATTCCTTATATGTTTCGCATTTTATTAGTCGCGTCTCGATTTACGGGCTTCCATTATTGTAAGAATTGGGGCGTGACAGAGTGGTATCAGAGCATAAGTTTTCTTTTGTGTCTCTGACCGCCAAAATCTTTTCATGTCGAGTCTAGAATAGTATCTCTAGATTTCTTGTAATCTCAGTGACTCTCAGCTTACCTTCACGCCAACTGATCAACAAAGGTATGATTTAAAAGTTTCAAAGTTGGATTATGAAATGATGTGCGCAAAAGGCTTGGTATTTTACATATTCCAAATGTTTATTGTTTATGCTTATAAAGAAGGATATCATTTTGGGCCAGCAAGCCCTTATGTCAAGCAAAGTATTTTGTCATGATGAGTCTCTTTGAGCTATATGACCATGTTTCATAGAAGAAAATTATGATGAGTCTCTCTGAGCTCACATAACTGAGTTGTAGAAAGAAGAAATGAAAGAGAATAGATTTGTCATATTTATGACTCATGAGCTATGTGATAGCATTTCAATTATTTGTCATTTTGAGTTTTGACTCTATGACCTGTTTTAATGTTAAGATACCTTTTGAGTTTTAACTCTGTGGTAAGAAAGATGTTACTCAACATAAAGGATATTTGTCATATTAGGTTTCTCACGACCTTCATGACACACGCTTATCGCCTGTAATAGTGCGCCTCATGATTAGCGAGATGACTAGTTTATGCTATGATAGGATTGCGATCCTTATGATATAGACTTTTTGTCTACATTAGAAGGCTTGAACCATAAAAGAAATATAGAAGGATGGAACATAGAAGAACGTAAGAATGATCTTGAAGAACAAGAACTTAGAATGCTTATGGAAGTTAGAACTTTAGTCCGATTTAACCCTGCGTTATTTCTGTTGAAATGGAACTGATTAAGATGCTTCTTTTAGATGGATAGAAAAGACGAGACACTCAGTAAGTTATTGAACAAGAACTTTATGTCGAGAGGTTCTTATGAGAATTTATGACTCGTTGGAAGAACGCATGCAATGGGAAAGTGAATGATATCGAAGCGTCGATAAGGCTCATACAACATCTTCTGAATGAATGAAAAGCATGGACATTCGACCAAAGGACTGAGATAGTAGGTGCGGGTTTAATAACTAACGTCTTTTCGTAAGCAGACCAATCATCTTTGAAATCGCTGAAGCACGTTTGGCACACCGCCACTGGTAACCTCAAATCTTGAACGACTCTAATTCAACCCAGTCAAGTAAAAGTTGCACGCTGAGGGAAATACAAAAGCGTAAGTGGAAAGACTTGAATTAAGAACGACAACGACAAAGTAAAGAAGCCATTGCAGAGAGCCTACCCGATGAGATAACATGGAGAGTCAGGGACGTATGAGAATGCACCGTAACCCGCCCGAACCAATGTCACGTGATGAAGACCATGATGATGATCTCGAGGAAGCAATCATAGAAAAAGGCGACTATATGACTTTTTATTTAATTAATTATTTATTTTCATAACGAATCAAGATGGATGTGTCAGAATTTTATGATCTTGAATGATTAGAAAGAGCTCATATTTTGTCAGGTCTATCAAACTCTTTTAGTTGTAGTCAGGCTCTTTTGTGTATAGTCTAGACTACTTTTGTGCACCTCAATCCTTATGTCAGCTATTGTATTATTCTTATGTATTCAAGAGTCATATTGGAAAGAAACTATGTCGTTTGAAAAAAAAAATGAAAGTCCTATTTTAAAGCATATTATATATAAATATTATGCTCATACCTTAATGCGTGTTATTCTTGTTCTCTTCCTAGTAACACGCCTAGCTATTTTCATTAATGCACATACAATGTCAAAAGCTTTATTAACCAATTAAACCTTTGACCACATAATGGGAGGCAGATATGCGGGACGTGATGGAGGACAAGGAAGAGGACGAAGTCGAGGGCCGAACGTGGTCGGGAAGAGATTTATTCTCGGTCGTCAATACAACAAGTAACACCGAATGATCATCACATCAAATTTTCTCACCAAGAAACCACCAACGTTTGATGGATCAAGCGATTCTATGGATGCGAGAAAATGGATACGGCGATGGAGCGGATCTTTAATTATATACGTTGCAAAGATAGAGAAGTGACATGCGCCACGTTTGGTGAACAACGAGGAGAAACGCAGAGTTCGAAACGGACTATGCCGTAAGCTATCGATTTTACCTAGCAAGTCAAAGAGATCTCACCTATGCACTAACGTTGAGCGTAACACTCACCATCGAGTTGTTACTACCGAAGGAGAAAGGAAAGCTACTACGCAATTTTGAATAAGCATAATGATGTAGCCTTAAGTTAAGACTTGGGCTATGGGAGGAAATTAATAAGGATATTCAATCATGAGATCATGATATTTATTAGAACAAAGTAGATTGTTCTATATTAAAAGTACGTAGAATTGTTAAATACGAACAAGAAAAAGTGGGACCATCATAGGATGGAGGAGGCCACATAGAAGCTGAATAATAGTGCAAAAATCTAGTATCTCAAGTTAGGGATCAAAGAACCAAATTTCGAGGACGAAATTTTTATAAGGATGGAGGATGTAATACCCGTTTTCTCGATAGAATTTTTAGAATTTTGAACTTAGAATTCATTAAGTCGATTCATGCCCGGAGAAAGAAAATTTTAAATTCAACAAAAGAATTTACTTCGATAAATATTATGAAGTGAATACGAGAATTATTATATATAATATAATAATCGAATATGATTTATATATATATACCTATAAATCATTATATTAATAATTTTATGTTAATGATTAATTATTAATTCATAGTCTTTAAGATCGGACTTTAAGCCCGTAAGAATAAAATGTCTAATGGGCTTCAGTTTTTAAAAAACCCAAAAGAAAAGCCCAATTGGAAAATCCATTACATACACTATATGAGCTCCTTCTTCCCCATTTTGAACCCTAGCCCCCAAAACACACTCCATCTTCCTGCAGCCTCAAAGGTTTAAGCTTTTACTCTCATTTTCATTTTAGTGTATATGTGTATATGTATTTGTATGTGTGTGCGTGAGTTGTAAAGAAGGTGGAAAGGAGTTTGTATGTTTGTATGAGTGCCGAGAGGATGGGGGCGGACATGGACGGTCGGTCGCCACCGTCGACGACGGCAGGCGGCGGCGGTCGAGCAGCGCCACTGTGTGTGCGTTGCGTGCGTGTGTGCGTCGCGTGCGTGTGTGCGTTGTGCAGCCATGTGTGTGTGCGTTCATGTGTGTGTGGGCGTTCGTATATGTATGTGTTGTGCGCCGCGTCTGAGTGAGCCGAGATGAGAGGAGGTTGCCACGGTGGAGGTGTCGGCGGCGGCGCCGACCGGCGACGTGACCGTGGAGGCGGCGACGTCGATCTCAGTGTGTGTGCGTGCGCGTGTAAGAGCCGAGAGAGAATAGGTAGAGAGAGTGAGGAGAATGAGGTGGAGACTCCCGGCGAGTCATCGCCGGAAATCGGAGGCGACGACGGCGGTCGTATGTGTGTGTGTGTCGCATATGTGTGTGTTGTGTGTGTGAGTGGCAGAGGAGAGGCCGAGAGAGAGAGAGAGAGAGAAAAATAAAATGTGTTGTTGAATTTTCGCCTTGGCCGCCGGAAAGTGAGCAGGTCTTAGGTTTAGGGTTTTGTGAGAATGGGCCTTGTTCTATTTTTAATTGAATTGGGTTGGGTTTATTTAAGTGCATTGGGCTTGTTTTTTTTAATTAAATGTTAGTGGGCCTTTTTTTAAGAAGTGGGCTGATTTTTATTTTAAATGGTTGGCTTCTATTTTTAAGTGTTGGGCCGATTTTAATAAGTTTTGGGCTGAAACTTATTTATTCTTTGGGCCAAATAGAAGGACTTTCAAATAAAATGATGTGGGCCGAAAGTAATTACTGATGGGCCATGATTATGGGCTGATAATAATAAATGTAAGATGGACTTTAATTAATTAAATAAATGAGGTTTAACTTTGAGACTTAATTAATTATATTAAGTCTAATTAATTAAATAATTAACTTAAACTTAAATATAAGTTTAAATTATTTAATTATGGTAAGTTAATTAATTAATTAATTAATTAATTACTATTAAGTTTAATTAATTAATTGATTAAGTTAAGGTTAAGTTCAAGTTTAATTTACTTTTATTTATAATCATGATCTATTTAATTAATGTATTTAATTTCTCTTAATGAAATTAATTAAGTTATAATGTTTAATTAAATTAAATTATGTTAAACAAGTGCATAATTTGAGAATTATATTATGAGTTATATTAAGCGAGATTCTTTAATATATCTGAAATTAGTATGTAATTCAATTGCATTATACTTTGCAAAAAGTATTTATCATAAGAAGATTATGAAATTAAATGCGTTTTTAAGCGAAAAGTCGAGCAAAGGTATTGTTGGTGCCTTAGCGATATATATATATTGGTTTTCAAATTTATTTATATTTTTGAAAACTTCTGCTTAACGAATCATAACTTAGTATCCTCAATTACTTGAACTTAAGGCTAGCTTTTGAGACCTATTAAGATTAGTGCTTCTTGTAGGTTTTGTCGATCGAGGGATTAGCGTTGCTTCAGGGGCGTATACTATAGTGATTCGTCGGGCTTTGTCCTATCAAGGTGGGCTACTTTACAAAAGTATATTTGAATTATATGCTCGATATTTCATGAAATGCTGTTGTTTATCGAATAAAATGTTTTGGGCGCTACTACTGCTTAAGGCTCGTATATGTATCGATCGAGATTCTCTTTAATCTTAATACGATTAGTTGTTTCGTGGGTTGATCTCCATCGCACTAACATAATCATGAGGCATTATAAGGGTGCTTGTGCGGATGCGTTCAAGCACGTCGTGTTATTATGGTGCTTGTGCGGATACGTTCGAAGTTCGTCATGGAATTATGAATTGTCCGGGTTCGTCCCGATGACAATAATGGGCATGTGATCAAAGCGAGTAATGTAAGAGTCGTGACAATGGGCCCAATAAATGAAATATTTTGCATGCTTAGAAGTGGTTTCTCTTTTAAAACCTTCTAAGTTATGTTATCATGATTGGATAAACCGCTTTACGGTTTATGAAATGTTTATGAAAAATGCATGTCCACCGAGTACATTAGTACTCATTGAAATATTTTCAAATGTTTTCGGGTTTATCAATGGGCCGACAAGCGAGCCGAGATTAGAGTTCACTTCATTTTGACGGATTATTTCGTATTTAGACTTCATGATGAACTAGCTCTAATTTTATTTTCTTTCTTGTCTATGACTTGAATTGTACCTTTTGATGAGCTTAGACTCGAATCCTTGATGTTTAGTATTTTGATGTCGTTGGCTATCGAAGCGAAACTAAACTTGTGATCCCGAGGATAATTATTGTTTTGATTGGTTTCATCCTTCGATGTCTTTCATTTTCATTTAGGAAGCTATTCCCAAATTCTAAGGGTTTATTGCCTTGATCATTTGAATCAACTTTATTCCTTATATGTTTCGCATTTTATTAGTCGCGTCTCGATTTACGGGCTTCCATTATTTTATGAATTGGGGCGTGACACTCTCTTCTTTGGAAATTTAGCTCTCCCAAATTATTTTTCCGCCCTTTTATACATGAGAATTAATTTATATGCAGGTGGTCATATTAATCCGGCGGTGACATTTGGGCTTTTGCTGGCCCAGAAGGTGTCGTTAGTTCGGGCCGTGCTGTACATGGCGGCGCAGTGCTTAGAAGCGGTGTGTGGTATGGGCTGGTGAAGGCGTTCCAGAAGGCATACTACGTTAGATACGGCGGCGGCGCCAATGAGCTGGCCGATGGTTACAGCACCGGCACCGGCACCGACGTGGCCGTGGAGATCATCGGAACCTTTGGCCTTGTTTATACTATCTTCGCTGCCACCGATCCCAAGAGAAATGCCAGAGACTCCCACGTTTCGGTGAGTACATAAATACATCATTAGAAACTTTTTGTGCATTTGTTTTACAATGTAATAGTAGGTGATTACTGCATGCATGGGTGCCTACGTGGCAATGTTAGTTAAGTTGCTAGAGTCTGTTAGAGTGCAGTTAGTAAGTTAAAACAGATTTGTAATCTTCTTATAAATACTGTAAAGAACACAGATCAATGTTAAGCTTCTTTTTCATTTGTCTGCTATTCTACTCTCTTTTTTTCTACTTTTACTTATATTTTATCATGGTACCAGAGCCAAGATAATCTCATTTTTTTTAGATCAGCGTCTTCCTTCTTCTTCTCTCATGGCTACAACTACTCAACTAAATCTTCTATCTATTCATCCTATCAGCATAAAGTTAGATAGAACCAACTGCAATTTTTGGAAAACTCAAATTTTTACCACAGCACATGCTTATGGCTTTGAGGACGTTCTTCTACCAAATTCTGCTCCATCTCAGTTCATTGATGAACTCACTCCAAATCCAGAATACTCAGTGTGGCTTCGCAGAGATCAATTCATTTTTAGTTGGATTCTTGCAGCTATTTCACCTACTATGGTTGGATATGTAGGTCGCTGCACCACAGCTCATCAACTATGGCATGTTTTTGAAACTTTGTCTCAATCAAATTCAAAGGCCAGATCTGCACAATTACGGTTTCACCTACAGACCTTGACGAAAGGAGATCTCTCGATCGATGAATACATTCTGAAATTTCGTGGAATTTCAAATCAACTCTTCAGCATTGGTCAGAAAATCAATGATTCTGAACTAATCAACTATGTTCTTGGTGGTTTAGGTCCAGAATTTGAAAGTGTATGCGTCTTCCTTGGATCCAAGTGTGAAGATCTGTCTCTGGATGATGTTCAATTCACTCTACAGACTCATAAAATCAGATTATTAAATCAGGCAACATAGAACATCAATAGCTCGACTGCTTTCACAACGCAAACCACACCCCAAGCAAATTCTGTCTTCACCACTCACCTCAATCCATGAGGAACTGGCAGATATGGATATCGAGGATCATACAATCGCAATAGAGGATGAGACAAGTCTCATTATGGAAATAGTGGTAAAGTCATTTGTCAGATTTGTGGTAAGACAAATCATGTTGCTATTAAATGCTTTAAAAGGTTTGATGTTAGTTTCAATGGTATAGACTCAGCCTCTAGTTCACCACAGGCTCATTACACAAATGTTGTTCTTCCATCTCCTCAATATACCTTCAACAACACACCACCGCCCATACCTCAGCAAAATCTCAGATCAGCATATAATCCAGTTACCATGCCTAGGGGTGTGCATCGGTCGGTCGATTCGACCGACCGATCGAAATTTTCAAAACCGAACCGAACGAATAATTTTGAACCGAACCGAACCGATTTATAATTTCGGACCGATCGAAAACCGAACCGAAAAAACCGATCGGTTTCGGTCGGACCGAAAAACCGACCGAAATATAAATTATATATATATTTTTCTAAATAAACATATTTTTATCCTAATTATTTAATTAAAATATTAATTAATTATTATATAAAATATATAAATATATAAAATAATAGTTTCGGTTCGGTTCGATTCGATGTAATCTAAAACGTAAACCGAAAACCGAACCGAAACCGATTTTAGTTAAAATTTTGAACCGAATCGAAACCGACTTTCAAAACCGAACCGAATCGACCGAAACCGATCGGTTCGTTCGGTTCTTTCGGTTCGGTTCGTTCGGTTCTTTCGGTTCGGTTCGGTCCATGCACACCCCTAACCATGCCTCCCTCTCTCTCAGCCTACAACATCTCCGCTATACCTCCTACTCAAAATGATTATGACTGGTGTCTGGATTCAGGAGCATCTTCACATGTTACAGCAGATTTAACAAACCTTCATCATCACACTTCATATCATGGACATGAGGCTCTAACAGTAGGTAATGGCTCTCGCATTCCTATCATACATATAGGATCTGCTTCATTACTTAATAATTCTGCAGCACCTCTTGTTCTTGGTAACGTACTGTTGGTACCTCACATTACAAAAAATCTACTCAGTATATCTAAATTCACTGCAGATAATAAAGTTTTCCTTGAGTTTCACTCTAATTTCTGATGTGTTAAGGATCAAGTCACCAACAAAATCCTACTGGAGGGCACTCTTAAAGACGGGTTGTATCATCTCACACCATTTCAACACTCTACTCATTATGCCAACACTACACAACCGGCCTTGTCATGCTTCCAGACACAAACAGCTTCTTCCACAGCCTCTGATTCCAGCTTCAAACTGTGGCACAATAGGTTAGGTCATCCATGTGTTCAAGTGTCAAGAACAGCTCTAGGTGGCAAAAGTTCAAAAATAAAATGGTCACAACGCAGTTTTTGTGATGCGTGTGCCATGGGGAAAATGCACTGTATAAGTTTTCCTTCTATTCTTGTACGAACTAATAAATCTTTTCAGTTAGTGCACACTGATCTTTGGGGCCCGAGCTCTACTCCCTCTACTCATGGCTTCAAATATTACATACACGTTGTTGATGATTTCACACGTTTCACTTGGATTTTTCCTCTTCACACAAAAGCTGAGTTTACAATATTTTTGTTAATTTCAACAGTTATGTTGAAAGACAATTTAATACAAAGCTTTTGTGTATCCAATCTGATTGGGGGAGGGGGGGGAGTATAGGCGTCTACAACCATTACTTCTTCAATTAGGTATCAAGTTTCGTCATCTATGCCCGTATACTCATCAGCAAAATGGTAGAGCTGAAAGAAAACACCAACATATCTCTGAAATGGGACTCACCTTATTTGCCTCAGCACGCCTTCCTTATAAATTCTGGTGGGATGCATTTGCAACTGCTGTCCATCTCATCAATCGTCTTCCTTCCCCATCTCTACATAACATGTCCCATTTTCAGTGCTTATACAAGATCTTGCCAGACTATACTTTTCTAAGAACCTTTGAATGCTGCTGTTTCCTTTTCTTAGACCTTAAAACTCATCCAAACTCCAGTTTCGCTCGAGCAAATGTATCTTCCTAGGCTATAGCTCTTCCCATAAAGGCTACAAATGCCTTCACCCATCGGGTAGAGTTTACATAGCTCGGACGGTTTTGTTCAATGAAGAGGAATTCCCTTATCCCACTATATTCCCCACTTCTCAATCTCACTCCACAGAGGTAGATTCATCATCAAGCTCCTTTCCTATACCATCAAATTGTGTATCTACTGTCCATCTCACGTTGCCAATGCCAAATTCACATTCTCATCAAAATCAAAGTCCCATGTCTAGCTCTCCTTCTTTATCATTATCTGCAAGTAATCAAAATAGAAACATGAATTCGAGCACATCCTCCTCATCTTCCTCACCTGCCCCTCTTACATCTCCTCCATCTGCTCCTCTTATCTCTGAAAATTATCATCATGTGCGAACCAAGGCAAGAAATGGCATATTCAAACCCAAGGTGTTTATAGCTCAACATCTCACACCTGGCTTTACCACTACTACCGTGATTGAACCTGCTTCCACTGCTGAAGCCCTTGCTCAACCCGAGTGGTAAAAAGCTATGGAATCAGAATTTGGTGCTATCATTTCCAAGTCCACCTAGGAGCTTGTTCCGTATACTGAAGATATGAATATAATTCAATGCAAATGGGTATTCAGGGTTAATACTAATGCTGATGGTTCCTTGGATCGTCTGAAAGCTAAACTTGTAGCCAAAGGCTTTCAACAACGAGCTGGTATCAATTTCCTTGACACGTTTAGTCCGATGGTGAAACTTGTGTCAATGCGTCTTCTATTAGCTCTTGTTGCCACTTTTCAATGGGATATTCAACACATAGATGTTAACAATGCTTTTCTAAATGGTGATCTTGAAAATCCGGTATTCATGGAACAACCTGAAGGCTTCATCGATCCACAGTTTCCAAGTCATGTGTGCAAGCTACGGAAATCACTCTATGGTCTAAAACAGGCGCCTAAAGCCTGGTATGACAAACTGAAATCTCACTTACTACACTATGGTTTTAGGTATTCCACTTCTGACCAGTCATTCTTTCACATACGAAAGGCTGGAAAACTCCTACTCGTCCCAGTCTACGTAGATGACATCCTCATCACAGGAGAAAACCCACTCTTGTCTCCCATCTTATCAAAAATCTCTCTAGCTACCACGTTTGCTCTTAAAACCTTAGGTTCTGTGAACTACTTCCTAGGTATTAAAGTAACCAAAACCAACACCCACTCCTACTTCCTAAATCAAACCAAGTACATCCGAGAACTTCTGCATAAAACAAAAATGTCCGAGAGCAAACCACAACCCTCTCCCTATGATCTAGGTACCAAACTTCACTCAAATGATAGCCCACTTTTTCATGACCTTACACTCTATCGAAGCACCATATGAGCACTCCAACATCTCACCATTTCCCGTCCGGATATTTCATACATTGTCAATAAACTCAGTCAATTTTTACACAGTCCCACGGTCCTTCAGTGGAAAGCTTGTCGGCGTTTACTCCGGTATCTGAAAGGAACGAGTGACTTCAATCTCACTTTTCATTCGTCTCTATATCTTCACATCAAAGCTTTTTCAGATGCAGATTGGGTAGGTTCTCTTGATGATCGCAAATCTACTGGAGGGTTCTGTGTTTTCTTGGGTTCAAACTTGTTGTCATGGAGCTCCAAGAAACAAAATGTTGTTTCCAGAAGTTCCACGGAGTCAGAGTATCGGGCTCTGGCGGATACGGCCGTCGAGATAGTTTGGATACAATCCTTATTACAAGAAATAGGTGTAAATGTTGCTTCCAAACCAGTTATCTGGTGCGATAATAAGAGCGCAACAGCCATAGCTTCGAATCCAGTACACCATGCTCGCACAAAACATATTGAAATTGACACGCACTTCGTCAGAGATACAGTACAGAAAAAAATGAGATGGATGTTCGTCACATTTCCACGGTTGATTAACTCGCAGATATCTTCACCAAGCCTCTCACTGTTGTTCGACTGGATCATCTTCTTAATAAGTTTCCAATCGAGAAACGATAATGAGAATTACGTAAGGGTTGTATTAGGTGATTACTGCATGCATGGGTGCCTACGTGGAAATGTTAGTTAGATGTTAGTTAAGTTGTTAGAGTATGATAGAGTGCAGTTAGTAAGTTAAAACAGATTTGTAATCTTCTTATAAATACTGTAAAGAACGCAGATCAATGTTAAGCTTCTTTTTCATTTGTTTGCTATTCTACTTTTTTTTTTCTGCTTTTGCTTATACTTTACCATGTAAATATTACTACTATAAAAATGATTATGCTTGCAAATTTTAAAATAATATAGATACGTTAAAATTTAGACACATAGACATACATATTTTATTTATTTGATATAGATAATTAAAAATTTCCTATTTAAAATCTCTTAAACTATGACATAATTTATTTATTTTTGGATGACATATATATATATATATATCATAACTCGTACATCTGCCGTACGTACATATCAGTTCAGCTAATTAAATAAAAATGAAACTAATAGATTTGAATTTGCATTACAGGTTTTGGCTCCACTTCCAATTGGATTTGCAGTGTTCATGGTTCACTTAGCAACCATCCTGATCACGGGCACGGGCATCAACCCGGCCCGAAGTTTCGGAGCCGCCGTCATCTATGGCAAAGACAAAGCCTGGGATGATCAAGTATGTATATACATTAACCTTCAATTTACTAAACAATCTTTTAAATCATACAAACCAACACAAAATTAAACTGATCATATAATTATTTTCGATCAATTCTTGTAGTGGATTTTCTGGGTCGGGCCCTTCGTCGGAGCAACCATAGCTGCTATCTACCATCAATTCGTTCTTCGGGCCGGAGCTGCAAAATCTTTTGGATCGTTCAAGAGCTCTGCTTATTAATTGAGAATCATTTTCCGAGTGAGGATTAACTAGTCGTCCTTCAAGATTGATTTTTCAGGTGGAGAAAATTTAAATTAATAAGTATTTGTGGTATGTTGTTTGACAAACGGGCCAATATTTTAAGAGCCCGATCGGGTGAGGTACCTTCTTCGTCTGTTTCGGGCCTACTTTGGATTGCTGCTTATGAGAATTAATTTATGTTATTGCAAGTTGTGAACTCTTTGGATTTAATGGTGAATTTGTGGAGTCTAGTATTGGTTATTAATATTTTAGTCGACGCTATTAGATCATGAAATTACATAGTCGGGGTACGTGCAATTTACTATATTCTTAATATTGAGAAATTTTCACGTGAGTATGCTATGGACAAACCTAGTTTCTATATGATAATTGAAAAATCACAAACAAAAATCAGCATTTGAGTTATTGTCAAAAACCAGTTAAATCGTTATTTATCATTTTTTTTTGAAGGGATCACACTTAACCAATTACTTTGCAAATCAGAATATATTAACAAGAATCATAATTTATAAACTTGTCTAACCTTTTGAGGAGGGTTGGTAAGAATCTTGATTAAGACAAAAAAAAAGTGTAATTATCTCATCCTTCCTTGTAGAAATTACATGAAAATATTAATTTATTGTAATTAGTTTCAATAAATAAGGATAAAATAGAAATTTTCGTTGAAACCAAAATGGACAACATATAATTGGAACTCGCATAGTATACACTTGCATAATTTTGCATAAAGTGAATAATGTATAAATTAACCCCTGAAGTGTAGTGTCGATGGTTATCGAAATATGTCACTCATCTTAAATAGATTATTTCACACTAAAATTTGTATTATTTTAAATTTGAATTGATGTGATACCCATATTCATATGAAAGAATGAGTCTTCTTGTGAATCCAAACAGCCTCGTCGTCGTCAACGCGCACCCGGACAGCACCTCAACGTCTCGTTTTGGCAGCTTTCTTGACCTGCACTCAACAAGGAAAGAAAAAAAGAAAAATAGAGATAGAAATTCGGCTCAGGTGCGGCTCCTCATTTGACGCACACACACAACCGCGACTCAACCAAAGGGAGGGGCTATCTCGTCGGCTCGACAATCGCAGCCCACAAAGGCCAACCCTTGTTGTGCACCTCGTTCCCCCCCTCCCCCTCTCTTGCTCTGTCTCTAGGCGAGAGGCAGCAGCTTCCGACGAACTGCAGCAGCTTCCGACGAACGGCGACAGCTTCCGGCAAGTGGCAGCAGCTTCCGATGAGTGGCAGCAGCTTCCTTCTTCCTCGGTGCAGTTTTCTCTTTTTCTCTCTCTCGCTACAAGCTGTATTCAGAATGGGGGGGAGGCGTATTTTTTTTTGCTGCTCACATTAGAGTGGCGCAGAATAGGTCTTAAGTAAACATTAAGAAGATAAAATGGGCTTGGGCTGTTTGGACGGCAAATTTGGGCCAACCATAACAACAATCTCCACATTTGGTCCAACCGTGTTGCTGTGTGCATCGGAGAACAAATCGCACAATCATCATCGCCGAGTCTCCTAGTAAAATCACGAAGATAGAACAAGGGGACAGTTTGCCCCATGTAAAACCAAAAAGTTAAACAGGGGACTTTTCGTACAAACATAGTTTGTACGGATCACAAAGATCCAATGGTAAACTAACCAAAGTCAAAGTTCAAGATCCAGGATTAAAATCAGTGTGCACTTTCTCAAGTTTAATTATATATGCCTTTATCAACAATGTCACATATAAAATGAAACCTCACATCAATATGCTTAGTTCTATCATGAAACACATGGTTCTTGCATAATTGAATAGCAGATTGACTATCAAAAAAAAGCACAACATCTTTATCAAGAAAACTAATTTCAGATAATAGACCTATAAACCAAATAGCTTCTTTTAAGGCTTCAGTAGCAGCAACATACTCAGCTTCGATAGCAGATAAAGCAACAATAGGTTGTAATTGAGATTTCCAACTTATGCATGATTCACACAAAGTAAACACATAAGAGATGGTGGATTTCCTATTGTCTCTATCATTAGCATAATTAGAATCCACATAACCAACGAGAAAATGGGCTTGGGCTGTTTGGCAAATTTGGGCCAACCCATAACAACAAGTCTAAACTTATAATTTGTATATATTGTTACGATAGGTAACACTACATGTCTACACGACTTACAACTTTAGTGGAAACTGGAAATCCCAACATTTTATTTTGTTTTTTGGGTTTACCGTAAGGCTACGATCCGTCAATATTATAATTTATACATTACCAATTAAATTTAAAAGGCAATAATGTTTTAATTCTAATTTTAGCGCCATTTTATTGTACAATCACTATAATTTTCTAATAATTCCAGCAAGTAGCAAGTAAATAAATTTATAATCATCTTAATTCTATCTCAGTTTACTTTGAGGACAGAAAGGATGAAATCATTTCCAATACAAATTTATATTAAGTACTATCTTTCAGAACATTTTTTGTTTACTTCCCAACTTAAAAAAATTAAAAATAATTTAACGGTGTCCATATATTGAATCAATGTTCAAATTCTAATCTGGGAAAAACTCATGCATTTTATAGTACTCAATTAATTGAAAAACTAATGTGTAGTATCAAATTAGACACGAGTGTTTTTATGGTTTAGTGATTAATTGGTCATATAATAAACTCCTAAGATGCTTACGAAATTATTTCTTAATCATAATTCCTCAAGAAGAGTTTAATAAAACACGTACAAATTTACATTTATAAGGATCTGGCATTCGTTGTGACATGAATAAACTATTCAATTAAATTCGATAAATTGTCATTATTAAATTATAGGTCTTAAACCATCTAGTATCTGTGAGTTGTTTAGCAACCGATACATGAATAATTGATGAGTTCTTTAACTGAAATACGAAGGAAAATAAGATAAGAAAGAAAAGCCCGTGATTTCATTAAGCAAAATATTATATGTGTTAATGGAGAGAATTGCCCCAAATGTTAACATTGCTACTTAAATTAACTCATATGTTAAGTTGCTACTCTTTTTACCCAATTTAAAGTAAAATTAAAAATATCCTTCATTTGTAAAAAAAAACAGACGAATGAAATGGGGGGACGTTGGCCGCCGGGAAACCGAGGGGAAGGGAGGGTGGCCGTGGAAAAGGGGAGGAGGATGTTGGTCACCGGCGAAGGGAGGAGGATGGTTGGCCACCGGGAAAAGGGAGAGGGAGGAGGTTGGTCACTGGGAGGTTGGCCGGGAGGGTTGGCACCGGGAGGTTGGCGAGGGAGTTGATGGGAGGTTGGCCGGGGAGTTGGCATTGGGAGGATTGACCGTTGGGGAGGTTGGCCGCTGGGAAGGTTGGCCGCTGGGAGGGTTAAATTGTACAATTGGTTAAAAAGAGTAGCAACTTAATATATGAGATAAAATGAATGTCAAACTTAACATATAGGTTATATAAAATTTTCGGTCATATTATATTACCGACCAAGTAACCTAATCCACATCAAAAAATAATTAAACAATAAGTTATATAAAAGCTTGTAATAAGAGACCGCCATCCCAATGACAGTGGCTATCTAATAACTAGGAAATATATGAATCTAATAAACATATGAGAAAATTCATAATAGTCAATTATAAAAATTGTAAAACCGTCAAATAAGTCATTTGTGAAACATGTATTAATTAGTTAAGATTGTGATCAATCAATTAACTAAATAATTAAGTTAACACAAATTATTGGTTGGTAATGGGTTGAGATAGGATGCGTTGGCGGCGTTTTGAGTGAGGTGGCAGTTTGATAATTGATGCATGGTCGGTTTGTCATTTTAATTCTTTGAGTATATATGTCGTCGTGTCATGGCCCGATTTCTAAAAATAATGGAAGCTCGTAAATCGAGGCACGACTAATGAAATGCGAAAAATATAAGGAATAAAGTTGATTCGAATGATCAAGGCAATAAACCCTTAGAATTTGGGAATAGCTTCCTAAGTGAAAGCGGAAGACATCGAATGATGTAATCCAATCAAAACAATAATTATCCTCAGGATCACAAGTTTAGTTTCGTGCTTCTGATAGCCAATATACATCAACAATACTAACATCAAGGATTTAGAGTCTAAGCTCAATCAAAAGAAATAATTCAAGTCATAGACAAGAAGGAAAATAAAATTTGAGCTAGTTCATCAGCGGAAGACTAAATATGGAATAATCCACAAAGTACGGAGTGAACTCAAATCCCACCTGCCGTCGGCACCCATTGATCATCCCGAAAACCTTTGAAATATTTGGGCTAAGTACTAATGTACTCGGTGGGCACGCATTTTCATAAACATTTCATAAATCCGTAAGCGGTTTATCCAATCATGATAACATAACTTAGAAGGTTTTAAAAGAGAAACCACTTCTAAGCATGCAAAATATTTCATTTATTTGGGCCCATTGTCACGACTCTTACATTACTCGCTTTGATCCGGGCCTCTAGCCACCGTCGGATCACATGCCCCATTATTGTCATCGGGACGTAACCGGACAATTCATGACGTGCCGAACGTATCGAGACAAACACCATAATAACATGACGTACTTGAACGCATCCAGACAAGCACCCTTATAACGCCTCATGATTATGTTAGTGCCCGAAGGAGATCAACCCACCGAAACAACTAACTAGTGTACACAATTCTCAATTAACGTATTAGATTAAAAGAGAATCTCGATCGATACATATACGAGCCTTAAACAGAGCAGATCGCACAAAAACATTTTATTGGATAAACAGTTTGTATTTCATGAAATATCAGAGCATATAACTCAAATATACTTTTGTAAGATAAGCCCACCTCGATAGGACAAAGCCTGAAGAATCACTATAGTACGCGTCTCGGGAAAGCAGCGCTAATCCCCTTGATCGATAAAACCTACAAGAAGCACTAATCTTAATAGGTCTCAAAAAGCTAGCATTAAGTTCAAGTAAAGAAGGCTACTAACTTATGATTCGTTAAGCCCGGGTTTTCAAAATATAATTAAATATGAAAACTGATATATATATCGGCTAAGGCACCAACAATACCCTTGCTCGACATTTCGTTTAAAAACGCATTTAATTTCATAATCTTCTTATGATAAATACTTTTTTTTACAAAAGTATAATAAAATTGACATACATTCTAAATTCATATATATTAAGGAATCTCGCTTAATATAACTCAAAATAATAAAATTATCAAATTATGCACTTGTTTAACATAATTTAATTCATTTAATTATTCTAACTTAATTAATTACATTAATTAAAGAGGTCTTAATCATAAATTAAGGTAACTTAAACTTGAATTTGACATTAACTTAATCAATTAATTAATTAACTTAATAGTAATTTATTAATTAATTAACTTACCATAATTAAATGATTTAAACTTATAATTAAGTTAATTATTTAATTAATAAGACTTAATATAATTTAATTAATTAAGTCTTAAGGTTAAATCATATTTATTTAATTAATTGAGCCCAAAGATTTAAATTAATTAAGGTCCAACTACAAATAAATTCACTGGAGCCCAACTCATAAATTTTCAACCCACAATTTAAATTCTGGCCCAGAATTAAAACAATTCCATAGTCCATCAGCATTTAAATAAATAAATAGGTCCAGCTCAATCCTTTAACTAAATTCAGCCCATCTCATTAAATAAGAGAGCCCAACCCTTTTTATATAATAACTTGGGCCCAAATTTTAATTAATTAAAAGCCCATAACATTTAAACAGAAACATAGAAGCCCAAGGTAATTAATTAAATGAGCCCAACTCATTTAAATAGTTTAAGCCCAATACATTTTAAATTAAAAAGCATAAATCCATAACTCTCAAACCCTAACCCTAATTACATCCGATTTTAAAGCATTTCCGTGCAATTCGCCGTCATCGTCGTGAAATTTCTGCGACACCATTTTTTTTTTCTTTTTCTTTCTCACACGCCTCTCGCCTCTCTCTCTCATTCAACACACACACATATGCGACCACACACACACCGCACGACGTCGCCGTCGCCTCCACGTCCGGCCAGCAACGTCGCTGGTCGTGAGCCGCGCGACCGTCTCCGCCACGGCCTCCTCTCTTCTCGGTTCTCCCTCTCTGCACACACACACACACACGACGCACACACACTGGCGACGGAGACACACGCAACGGCGACGACGCAGCCATGGTCACCGCAGCGCCGCCGCCTCTCTGCCTCCCCACTGCCTCTCCACGCACCCACACGACATACACAAAGGCACACGCACAGCACACACCACGCAACACACACGCGACGACGCACACTCACGGCCGACGCCGACTCGGCGTCCATCGCGCCGCCAGCCGCCGCCGCCTCTTCCTCCTCGCCTGCTCTCTGCTCCCTCACTCACGCCAGTACACACACACACACGAAACATATACATATGCATGAACATACTAAAATAATAGACGATTATTATTCAAATTTCTATAAGTTTAGAGCTTATACCCTTGTGTTTCTTGTTTTTGGCTGCAGAAATGAGAGAGTAAAGTTCTAAAAATGGAGGCTAGGGTTCAAGAATAAGGAGAAGTGAAGCCTTTATAGTGTAGGGTTTTGATTATCCATGGGCCTTCATTTTTGGGCCTTATTAAACCAAAGCCCATTATTAAATTAAACACTAGTATAATTATTGATATATGACTTATAAGTTTATATATATATAAATCATATTCGATTATCAAAATATATATAAAAATTCTCGTAATCACTTTATAATAATTAGTGAAATAAATTCTTTTTGTTGGAATTTAAAAGTTTTCTTTCTTTGGGCACGAATCTTTTTAAATTCTAAGTTCGAAAGTCCTTCAAATCTTATTAAGAAAGACGGGATATGACACGTCGTCCGTGCATCATATAGTTCGATTGTTTTCCTATATTTTAATGTATAATTATTGAAGGATTTTTCATTTTTAATATAAAATTTAATAAATGTAAATTAAAAATATTTTTAAAATCTTAGATTGACTGAGTCGATCATTCAAGTCATAAATTGATAGTTTTCCCATTTTAAATCTTCGTTTGATCATAGTTAATATCTTTCATGTACTAAGGCCATCTCAAAACTTAATATTAAATTTAACTGCATTTTACATTAATTATCTTATCAAATAATAATTCATCTCCAACCCACAAACTCAATTCTAACTCAAAAGAATATTCATATATATTCATCCTCAATTAATAGATTAGTTTTGGAATTTTCAACTAAAAAGAAATGTGTTTGTGAGCAGTGCAAACGCATTTATGAGAAAAGTCATAAAACAACAAAATGAGTATGCGTTTGTAATTACTTTAGAGTTATTCTTTTACTGCAATTTTGAATTAGTAGAGTATTCAAGATGACCTAAATACATAAAATTTAATAAAATCATTGTATATAGTATGTGTTAATAGGATAAACTACGAAGAATAAAAATTATTTTAGAAAATATAATTTAATGCATTAAGGAGGATAGGATCGATAACTCATATTCTATATTTTTAAATGGGATACAGACTTTACATTTAATCACTCTAAAGCAAATTAATCAAGTGTGTCGCGTTAACCACCCTTAAAACACAAGAAAACTATATTTTGGCTATATTTTGTTAATTCACTCTCATTCATCAACAAGCTGTTAATAACTTGGACATCAAATCTAATAGTTTACTTTGAATTTCTTTCTGATTCCATCTTAAATTTTATCTTACTGGAGCATGCATAGATAAGCCCGATTTAATAAAGAGATGGTATGTTTAATCGAAAAAAGTAGGAATTTACCCGGAGGAAATAATAAGAAAACATTGACACCAAACAATTATTAAAAAGTAGTAGCCCAATTAGGGCGGTTGATGATAGGGTCAAATAAAATAACAAAAATAAGAAGAAAAAAAATGGAAGCTAATTCTAGCGGGGCGGCAAAACTCAATCAATTAACTATCAATAATTTCTCCTATTTCATGTATAAATACCACTCCAATTCCAACCCACAAAGCATCATAATTACACACAAAAAGAAAAAACTCAAACAATTTATAGTAAATCTTCATCTCAATTCGATCTTGAAGAGAAGATAAAATGGGTAAGGATATTGAGGTCGGAGCCACCGCCGAACACGGCGGCAAGGACTACCAAGATCCTCCACCAGCGCCGCTCATCGACATGGAGGAGCTCGGAAAGTGGTCGTTTTACAGAGCTATCATCGCCGAATTCGTTGCAACCCTTCTGTTCCTCTACGTCACTGTTCTCACCGTCATCGGCTATAAGAGCCAGAGCGCCGCCGACGAATGCGGCGGCGTTGGCATTCTCGGCATCGCTTGGGCCTTCGGCGGCATGATCTTTGCCCTCGTTTACTGCACTGCCGGCATTTCCGGTCAGCCCTCTCTCCCTCTCTCTAAATGCACACCCACTCGGTGGGTGTTTGTTTGTGGGTGCTGAAGGAGAGCACCAGCACTCCCAACCCTTTTTTATAATTTTTAACCTTTTATTTAGTTTATTCGTTTTTTTTTATTCTACTATACCTCAACGCCTAAAATTTCGATTTTAGCTCCATCGAACTATTTTTCAGCTTCCACCCTTCATATTATATAACGAGGGTGAATATATATGCAGGCGGTCACATTAATCCGGCGGTGACTTTCGGGCTTTTGCTGGCCCGGAAGGTGTCGTTGGTTCGGGCGGTACTGTACATGGTGGCGCAGTGCTTAGGTGCCGTGTGCGGGTGTGGATTGGTGAAGGCGTTCCAGAAGGCCTACTACGTCAGATACGGTGGCGGCGCTAATGAGCTTGCCGATGGGTACAGCACCGGCACTGGTGTCGCGGCGGAGATCATCGGAACCTTTGTCCTCGTCTACACCGTCTTCGCCGCCACCGACCCCAAGAGGAATGCTAGAGACTCCCACGTTCCGGTGAGAATATATATAAAAACGAAATGGAAAGTTTTTAAGTTCATCATTTTCTAGTTATTTAGCATACAAGTTAAACTTAACTAAAAACTTTGTGATTTTACAAAATAAAATGTTTGACAAAAAATCTGAGTACACAACAAAGGGGAAAAAGAGGTTTGTCCAAAATCAGTATACAAACTTAATCCTTACCATAACATGGGCTCCCAAATTTGAGACTCGTCAAGTTATGGGTTTGTGACCCATTTCGTTGTGGAACTTTATATATATATTTACAGTATAAAAAGTTGAAATTAATTGATGAATATTATTTATTGTGATTTACGAATAAAATATAAAAATGATATTAAGAAGAAATACATCATCATCGCATAAATCTCGCCATCCTTTTTAATTATAGGAATTCATCAACCTCTTTCAAATCTTCACAAAATATAACATATATTGAATAAATTTATTGCATATGTATAATGAAAATATTGCATTATTCCTGAAATTAAATATTATACTTTTTTTTGTATTGAATGTGGAATGTTGATTGCTGCACGCATAAGATAATCTTTAAAAATTTATAACATACATTTTGCTTATTTATTGTTGCACAAACTAGATTACAACAAATCCTTAAATGGAACAAAATTACTAGTATAAATTTTAATTAATCCAACGAATTTAAAATATAGTATATGTAGTTATGAACTATGACACAACGTAAATGAATTGTTCATTGATTTACTAAAATCAATAGCTTAGATTTATTTTTATTTCTTACAAATAATTTTATTCCTACATGATCCATCATCTATATAAGGAGTGGATCAAATGAGAACTCCACTTTTTTGAGAACTAAGAACTAATATGGTCCATCCATTTTTAGTAATTTAACGATCAATATAAATTATAAATCATTTATTATCCTTAAATTTTAACAGTAACTGATTAGCATTATAATCAAAGGATTTTACATATTTATTTTCAGTAATTATACTCATATGCATAATAACTACGATTACATAAACAACAATTACGATTACATGCATAAAAACATGAATTTACATGAATATAACAATGAATTAAAATGTAATAGCACGCACAAGAGCTACAATTAGATGAACAATAACATGAATTACATGAACAACGAATAATAGAATGTAAAATATCCAAATAGCAACTATATATATATATATATATATATATATATAGGGAGGTTAACGTAAAACCATTTTATTGTGAGAACGTGAACCAAAAATGATGAATTCACAGTGAAACTTGATGAATCCGTTGGAAAGTTCTCGAATCCAAAAAAAAAATTTTTGTCCTCATGGAATTGAACCCGGTGAAAAAATCTCAATTTTTGATTCATTAACTTTCTTGCAGATTCATTAACTTTCATCAAATTCATTTTGTTCATAAAGAATTTACGTGGTTCTTGGTTTTCACGTTAAAATTGGTTCTTATTCAACCTCACTATATATATATATAACCCGGATCAGTTAGCTTGCGAAGTTCGAAATATTTTATTTACAGTCGAATTTATTTAAACTTATTTCAGTTCCTTCTTTATTTCTGATTTGAATCTGGATTGCAGGTTTTGGCGCCACTTCCAATTGGATTTGCAGTGTTCATGGTTCACTTAGCAACCATCCCAATCACAGGCACGGGCATCAACCCGGCCCGAAGTTTCGGAGCCGCCGTCATCTACGGCAAAGACAAAGCTTGGGATGATCAAGTATGTACATTTGTATTAACTTTGAATGTGTTAAATAATCTGTCAATCATATAAACTAACACAGAAACTGATTATATATATTTACATATACATTAACATCGATGAATTCTTGCAGTGGATATTCTGGGTGGGGCCCTTCGCCGGAGCAGCCATCGCTGCAATCTACCATCAGTTCGTTCTTCGGGCCGGAGCTTCAAAATCTTTTGGATAATCTAAGGGCTCTTATTGATAATAATTTTCTGGGGGTTCGAATAAAAATTAATCCTTCAAGATTGATTGGAGCAATTGTAAATCGAAGTATTATTAGTGTGATTTTGGCAAATGGGCCGTGCTTTTATGGGCCCGAATGATGATTTCTCTTTTTTCTTTTGTTTCGTTTCGGGCTTATTTTTTTCTTTCTTGGTTTCGCTACTTTGAGCATCCAAGTGATATGTTGTTGTAAGTGCGTTATCCACAAAATTAATGTGTGAATTCTGTGAAGCACTTGTGTTGGTTATACTTTGTATTTATAATTTTTTTGTTGAGTTAAACGAAATTGAGGATGAAAAGATTTTTAATATGTTGAGATTCGAACAAGATTTCAATCGCAACAATTTAGACAACAACTTCAACAAATGTAGAATTCAAAACTAAAACTCAAAGCGAAGAACACAGCTAGCGATGTACGTGGTCCACTCATCGGAGCTTGTTATTGATCGCCCGAAATTACAAAGAATACACGATTCAATCAAGAAATCGGCAGCTACTGCTCTCTCTCTCTCTCTCTCTCTATTTTGCACTATTGTATTTCTCCTTTGATTTGATTTGATTTCACATACAAGAAAGTGATCGACTATGTGTTAAGCTAACAACCACAATCTATATAATAAGATCGGTGCATCACAGCCGAGCAAATGGACATACAAGATCACGATCTGTCATGAGCTTCCACTGTTCGCAACTAACTTTGATAACAAAATTGCAAAACAGTCCCTCACCTCATTCCATCTTTCAGTTCAGCCCTTTAAAGTAAAACCTTATTTCTTCGTTTATCAAAAGTTTGCATTTAATTTTTTTTTTCAATCCATTCAATAAAAGTTTGCATTTTCTATTTTTGGAGACATTAACTCCATAAGTTTTACTTTCAATCTACCCACTTATTTACAGAAAAATTACACATGACCCACCATTTTATTTTCACTATTCATTTATTATATCCATCGCCCATCTTTTAGCCAGACTGCTCATTAATATATTCCTTTATTATCCTCTACTCATTTTATACTTATTACAATTTATTAAAATTCGTACCACCAAAAGCAATGTAAACTTTTAATGGACGTAGCGATTATTTGATTTTCCAATCACACAAACTACAGGATACCTATGTATTAAGGTACAACTAAATTTGTTCTACTTGTGATGCACAGTAATAGTTATAATTAAATATAAAAATAAAAGATAATAGTAACTACAATTAACATATAAATATGAATATTTAAATAATATAAATTTTATATGTTTATTTTATATAAATTCATAGTTGTATTACAAAAAATATAGTAGTAGTACATTAACAAAATAAAAGTTTTAAGAGCAAGTTTTACTATCCATCTGGATATGTAATATAAAAGATGTCAAACTCAATTTGATGGTAAAACAGATATGTAACAACATTAAAGCAAACTATGTTTTCAGACTAAAGTAAAATTTGATGCCTCGCCCTAATTATGCCACACTTAAAATTCACAAGTATCTAACCTAAAAATAACGTCGTTTCAAGCAATAATACATAAAATACGTCACCATTTCAAACGATATGAATGTATTGGGCTGTTTTATTACTTGAAACAATGATGTTTTCAGACTAAAGTTTCTCTTTATATAATTTAATTACAATTTTCTGTGGTATTGGCAAGCCATGTTGACATTTAATATGGTCGCAAAATGATCTCTGAAATATATTTGTTTAGAATTTCGATAGTTCAGGACATTAGTTGATATTGTAGATAATTCAAAATATTCAAAAAAAATGAAATCCAGTTTGGAATTTAATGTGATAGGCTTCCGTATATTTATTCTTTTGGAATTATAATAACTCATATATTATCAACAAATGGAAGGTCGAATATACCACTACAATAATTTTAAACGCTACTAAAAAAAGGTACAACTTCCATGGTTCTATACTTCTATTCCACTTACTTATACATGATAATCATTTACTTTAATTCATATTTTAAAACATAACAATAAGTATTGTTAAACATGAATAAATTAATGGCCATTATAAAATATATCTAAACATCATTTCTATAGTAAAAGAACTGCCATGATTATATTCAAAAATTATAATTAACAATCAAACTTTAAATTACATAACTTAAATTGAAAATAAGTAAAATAAAAATACCTCTAATTTGAAAGGAAAACGCAAAGGAAAAAAGGATAGAAACTAATAATAATAATAATAATAATAATAATAATAATAATAATAATAATAATAATAATAATAATAATAATAATAATAATAATAATAATAATAATAATAATAAATCATTACAAATAAATTGGTGGACAAAATAGAAATTGATTGGAAAGTTGAAAAAGTAATTTCAAAATTTATTTCAAAATTAACTTCAAATATCAAATGATAATGACCTTTTCATTTTAAATATATTTTTCAGAAGTTATATTATCATGATCTTCATATACAGATGGGATATTTTAACATTAGACAATTTGCATGATTTTTTTATAAAAGAAAAACAAGCAAAATGAATAAATCTGTAATTGCACTCTCTCTCTCTCTCTCTCTCTCTCTCTCTCTCTCTCTCTCTCTCTCTCTCTCATCACCACGTCTAGGGAATATGGTTAAAAATTAGATACGCCAATTTCTTTGTGTATATATATAGAAATCTGACCTTGAATATATTTAAATTTACAAAATTGCCATTCAATTGAAAACTTCATTTTTAATATAATGGATCTGGAAACGATTCAATAGGTGTCGAAATAGACCCATCCCGGCTTTTGGGTAGGTCTAGGTAGAGATATCAATGGGTGAGTTTTACCCGGACCAGAACTAATAAATAAGTTATGATTCTGGTTCTGGAACCGACCCATTAGACATTGGATCCGGACCGGACCCGGACCATCAACTATGGATCTTAAGCGGTCCGGATCTTAGTGGGTTTGGAATCAGAACCGGACCAGAACCAGACAAGAACCAGAATTAGAACCGAAACCGTTGCTTTATAACTTAATGTGTTATGAGTGATTTTGAATCGATATAGATAAAACTAGCTCATTGACAAGTCTATTTAAACTTAGGCTTATCAATAGACGAGTTTTACTCGACCAAAACCAATAAATAAGTTTTGGTTCGGAACGAACTAGATCCGCTTCATCAAACTATTTAATGGGTTTGAAAGCGGTCCGCCGAACCGAATCGAACCGCTTCGGGTCGATCCGGATAAAACCCACCCATTGACATCCCTAGGCCTAGACTACATTTTCTTTTGCGCAACTACATTTCCGAACGGATTCAGTTTCAATTACCCTTGGGCCTGTTAGTTCGGGCCAGATGTGCCTCCATCTCAGAAAAACCCGATTTTTTGGATCGAGACGGACTGCTTTTCTAGGCCCATTACCCAAATCAATTATCGATTTGGCCCTAGGAAATTTGATTGGGCCAATTTTACATCCCTAAATAGGAGCAAGAATTTCTTAAAACAATTGAAATATTTATTTTATTTTTTAATACAAGTGGTTTAAAAATACTCACCCACCTCTATTTATTGTGTGCTTTGGGGTAAGTACTTGTTTTTTTATAATAGTCCATGGTAAAATTATACTCCCTCCGTCCCACCCAAGACGTTCCATTTTTTTGGCACGGTTATTTAGGAGAAGAGTATAAAGTGATTAAAGTAATAAAAAGTAGATAGGTTCCACAACTTTTGAAGAAATAATTATTTTCTAAAAATGAAACAGGTCATCTTGGATGAGACAGTCCAAAAATGAATACAGACCATCTTGGGTGGGATAGGGGGTGTAATATCCCGAAGAATTAAAGGCCTAATTACGTTGATATAATTTCGTAAATTAGGGTTTCGCTGTGATATTTGAATATGTAATTTATCGAATAATGATTTAGATAAATTATGAGATAATGAATTCCTATATCATATTCACTAATGATTGTGAATTAAGGAATATAATTATATAAAGTATTTCGGCAGTAATATTTTAACGTCGATTGGATATCGATAGTTAAAATTTCGTAAAATTTTCTAAGTGTCGAAGCTTAGAATTAAATTCCCTTATTAATGGAATAATTTAATCAAGTGATTACGACTTTGTTACGACCATTTTGAGATGGGTCGATTATGAACGTTTTGAGACGTTTTGAACGTCAACGTTTAGAGACGATTAGAAAATCGAGTTTAATGATCAAGGACTTATAATATTTAAATTCCTATGATTATTTTATGTAATTAGAGTATTATTTAGCATTAAAATAATACTAGAGAATTAAGGAATAATTATTGAACAAATTGAAATTTTTGAAAACCCTAATTTCGAAAATTAGGGTTTTCACCTATAAATCATTCTAATTATTTTTCCTATGATATAATTTATCATCTAAGATATATATTATGATATATATCTATAAATAGCAAGAAAATCAAAATTTTGGCACTCAAGTATGAAATTGCAGTGAACTTGTGGTGTAGTATCATGATTTAATTATTATTGCTACCTTGGGACATGCTTAGCAATTAATTGACCAAGTAAGATATTTTCTACACAATAACCAAGTAAATTAATTGAGGATCAAGTGGATGTGTGTTGTGTTGTGTTATAACCGTGAGTTTGCTTCCAATTGAGGTGAGAAGAATTATTAAAACTCTTCTTGATGATGTATTACATTTGTAATTGTGTAGCATTTACTTATGTGACATAAGGCAAAGAAAAAAATAAAGACTTCTCCCTTAACATGTGAGAGTGCCGACGGCACATATGGAACCAAGTAAAGAAAATATTTTGTTTCTTTCAAAATGTGTAAATGCATTAAATTGTGTAAGAACATTTACTTTGATGATGTATTACATTGGTGAGTCATAAAGTAGAAGTAAAAGGCTTGCAATATTATGTGAGTGAGAGAGAGAACCGAGAGAGAGATTGGAAGCTATTGATTCAAATTGTTTAAGTAAGGATTACACAAATCAAACCATTTCACTTTCCAAAAACCAAGAACCACCGTGAGCTTCTTGAGAAGAAAAAGCTTGAGTGTTCATCATTTTCTTTAGCCAAACCCTTGCTATTAAATCCTTGTGCACTTAATCGACACCGTTAAAGAGGTTAGAAATCGAACGAGTTTCGATTATACGTTAGAATTTCCAATTTTTAATGGTTCGATTTTAATTTATAAGCATGTGATCTTAGTGAGAAATTATGCTAGCATGTGTAGCTGTTCATTAATAATGTTTAGTGTAGTGTATATGTTTCATATATGATGAATTATTGCAAAGTTAAGCATGCTATGATTTTATAAGTGATTATCGAAAATTCTAGAGTTGATTTTAATGTTGGATTAATGTTATATATTAGCAAGGGAACTCATAGTGATTATTTGGGAATTTTTAAAATCCTATGCTATTATTTTTATTATTACCGAAAATGAAAGAAAAGGGTAAGTTGATGTACAAATTTTATTTAAGTGATATTATAGCATAATGTTGATCTAGAGCATTGATTTTGTGACATGTGAATTTATTAGAATTTTTAGAAATTATATGCTCATATGTTCAAAATTTTCGAAGGCTTTATAGAATGGATACATGATATATGAGTTGATATTGATGAATATTATGATGTATTAGTAATGTAAAATGGTGTTTAAGCATTGTGTGAATTTGTAGAATTTTTACAAAATTGTTTGGTTGAATGTTGATTGGGACCGTGATCTTTAAGGGTTGATACATTGATGTAGAAATTATAAATGTTGGACATTATGTTATAATTATGATATAGAATGATGTTTAAGTGTTGTAGAATTTAATTAGAATTTTAGGAATTTGTTTGATGATTTTTAGAAAAATAATCGAGACCTATAAGTATGATATACATATTAATGATCCTATGATAATACAATATACTAATGTTTATAGCTAATGTTTATACATATTAATGATCCTATGATAATATAGTATACTATATGAATTTAGAAGAATTTTTGGAAGAAGTTTGAAAATTTTAGCAAGAAGACCGTGAGTTTTAGTTGTAATATTAAGGGTTTTAAATCCTTTTTATCAAGAAAAATAATACATTATATGTCTAGAAATTATTTTAGACATATTAAGAAATTATGGGATTTTATAAACATAGTATACTATGTTTATGGCGAAACGTTATATTAAATAACGTTAGAAATGAAAAATAATGTATAATGAATAAGTTAATTCATATTAAAGGAAAATATTAATCAAGTTTATTGATTAGCGTGAAAAATCGAGAATTAGGATTTTATGAAAAGAAATCGATTGAAAATCGATTTATATAGAAATTAGTTATAAAATATGTTGAGAAAAGTCAAAACGTTGACTTAAGATTAAACGTATGAAATACGTTGAGTAAATACGCGAATACGTGTAAAACGTATTAATTTTATAAGAATATCTCAATTGTGAGAAAAGATTTCATAATTGAAATCATTTTATCAAAAGACGTTAGTATATGTTGAACGTTTAACCTAAATGGTGAATAAGAGATAGTAGATCATATTACGTCTCTATCGAAGTACGAAAAATATTTAGTTAAAGATACGCGTTGAAACGACGTATTAAAAATTAGGTTGGGATTCGAGTTATTACTTTTAAAGTTATCAAAGTTTACTTAAACTTTGAAAATCTCGAAAAACGTGACCGACGTACTGAAATAGTTTTTACGTAAAGGTTGGACGCGGACGTGACGAATTGACGTAGAAGGAAATCGAGTCAAGACGACCTACAGTCCAGGTGGGCTTTACTATACTCAAAATGATAAATGATTTATTTACGATGCTTACTTTGCAAGAAACGATAATGAAATGATTTATTTAATTACCTGCCCAAAATGTTATGTTTTATGTATGTATCCTATCCATGCTCGATTTATGAATGATGTTGGGTAGCTCCCAATATATGAAATGTTGAATTCGTATCCTTGTAAGTACCCACAAGGATGATTGAGAATTCGTATCCTGTGCCGGAGTGGCAAGGATTTTGTGCACTATTTTGTGACTGTGTGCTGAAAGGGTGCTCGACCGATCACGACGTCCGTAAGAGGAGGCCTCCTCTACGGCGCAAGATGAAATTAATGAGATGAGATAATGGAACCGTTGTGATAAATGGAAAGGGATATGGATCATACATACAAGGAAAATATGTATGGCCAGACGAATATTTATAGAAAATGACAGAAAATGTTTAGTAAGCACGAGTATTTCAATTAAAACCTCGTGTGTTACTGTGATGGGGCAGTGTAATTTAATTTGATAAAATGTTTTGGCATGAGTTCACTGAGTGCATTCTTGTACTCGACCGCATGTTTGTTTTAAATGTGCGAGTTGAGCGGATGGTGGATGGAGCGTGTTAAGTAGTCAGGCTCTTTTGATGATTATGTTAGAAACCTTGAATGCATATCGTCATATATGCATTCACATGCTTCTCCGCTGCGATTGAATGTTATGTTTATGTATTGATGTTGACAGTTAAATCCATCCGAATCAGTGAACCATTTTGTTAAGAACTTGTAGTCTTTCTATATGTAAATTATGTGTGCCTTGTAAATAAGGGTTGAAACTTCCTAGTTCACATGATGTTTGTTTCATAATCCTTTGATAAATTATCTTTAATGTTCTGTGATTACTGTTCCAAGTTCCACTCCTCGTTAATCCGTCCTTAGGATTAGAGGGCTGTTACAAAGTGGTATCAGAGCAGTTCGCTCTTTGAATCCCAAAACCTTCTTTTAAAAGTCAAGTCTAGATTGAGTCACTAGACTTCTAGAAATCAACTGACTATGCTCAACACTCCATCACATCATGCTCAACCGGGATGAGGTAAGTGATTTCTTCTCAAATTTTGAAATGAAAGGTTAAATGTGAAAAAGATTGAAGTCGTGTTTTGGAAAGTAGAAGTGAAAATTTGTTGTGAAGTTTTATCGAAATGAAAGTTGCGAGAAAAGATTGAAAGGAAATTCAAAACCTTATTTTGAAATCATGTCTTGAAAATTCATGAAAGTTATGTTATTGATTTTGAAATCAATGAAAGTTTATGACAAATGATGTGAAATGAAGGTTATGGAGGAAGTGTTGGAAATGGAAGTGATCAAGTTAGAATTGAAGGTCTATGTTTGGAATGGGCATGAAGTGCCAATGATGAAATGTTAAATTTACAAAGTTCAAGTGAAATATGTTTACGAGCAAACTATGTTATGAAATCAAATAAAACATTCAAGTTTTAAGTTTTTTTTTTATAATGAATGAATATGTCTGAATTGACCATGAATGGCCATTGTTGAAAGGATGAATCCTCCGAAATTCAAGAAAATGTACTTGTACAAATGAACTATGTTTTCAATATTTGAAACTGTAGTTTCAAATCTCAAGATTGATTATGACAAATGAATATGTCATCTCAAAAAGAACATAGACGATATAAGAAGCATGCTTATTTATTGCGAAAGAACATAGAAGTACGAACTTCCTTCCATTACGAGAACAAAAGAAAAATGAACGACATGGAAAACAAAATTTAAGTTTTACTCGAGACCGAAAGCAGTAGTTTAATACGAAATAAATGACAACGGCGTCGGCATCTTCATGTACGACCTTGGTGTCGGCATTGGCAATTATTTGAACGACATCGACAATTATGACTTCGACTTCGTCATTTACATCCTCGACCTCGGCATCATGTTCGACTTTGATGTCGGCAGTATCATCTTCGACTTCGGCGTCGATACCTTCGACCTCGGCATTGGTGTGAATAATTTCGGCATTGTCTTTGACTTCGACTTTGATGTCGACCTTTTCGACTTCGACTTCGGCGTCGACCTTGTCAACTATGACTTCGGCATGGGCAATGACTTCGGCCTCTATGACTTCGACCTCGTCACGTCGACCTCGGCACGTCGACCTCGGCACCTCGGCACTTCGACTTCAACTTCAACCTCGGCAGATATGACCTTGGCTTCGGTATCAGCCTGTACGACCTCGACATCGGCATCGGCACGCACGACTTCGGCATCGACAACATCTACGACTTTGGCTCGGGCGCGCGGATTTTCCTGCACTGCGCAGTGATTTTGTTTTGACCATTTCTCCTTCGTTTGAACTCCAAATTACGCATGGTTTTCGCCTACATACTCCTAAAACACTGTAATTCATTTGTTATGAAGGACAGAACCCCTGTTTCCTTCTCCAGAATTCACGAGAATCAGTGGAAGTTTAGTTCGTGGTTTACTTAAGACAAGAACCTTATAGTATGATAAGAATCTTAGAACGCTACTAGATAGTAAGCTTCCCAGTAGATTAAGAAAGCTATGACGTGTGTTGTATATGAAAACATTTTCTGATAACATTTATCTATTTACCAGATGTGTTTGGATTGTTTATCTGCTTTATAGATTGTCCAGTTTATCCTATCTGCTTAACAGACGCGTTTAAGTTTATCTTATCTGTTTATCAGATATATTTAGTTTGACTTATGCTAGTTTTGTCTGTGACAGATGGCGAGGACGCGTCACACGGCTAGGAGGAGGTTAGGGCCGAGAGCTACGCCAGCAGAAGTGATTCACGCATATCGTGAGTATTGGATGTGCTGGGGAGATGATTTGGGTGAATTTTTGATGCATTACCTCCGACACTGGAGGGATGCACGTGAGCATGGCGTGACGGACTTTGATGGCATCAAGCGCCTTTTGACTCGACTACCTGTGGACTGGGAAGATTATGCCAGAGAAGTGTCTGGCGACTATATTTACCGCGTGGACGGTAACTATGATCTGATCGGGGACTTACCGAGGTTCATTAGTCATCTGACCTATGTTTACAGCGTGTATGGGGTTGCACCGAGAGGACCTTATCTCCCCTCGAGAGAGTATACTTGGCGCGACGACTCGCCAGAGTGGCTGTATACGGAGGTCCCGAGGCAGGTTGACCTTGTGGTGCCCAGATATCTAGAGGATGAGGGTAGGCTTGCCCACGTGGAGAGAGCAGCACGACCGAGAGCCTTGGGGACACCGATTTTTCCCCCACTATCGGTTGGACATCCATCACGACCACCACTTCTGGTCCTACCACCGATGATGGCGCCACCACCTCCAGTAGAGCCATACCGCCAGACAGCACGGATGAGGGTGTCGGACACTCGCGATGACTATAGTCCGATACGCGATATACATGCTATTGGGGATGACGGAGCGGGACCATCTAGGGTACGCGCACGCGAGGATGATTCAGATGAGGACTCTGATGAGGAGGAGGATCCGGATGAGGATCCTGAAGAGGATGAGGACCCAGATGAGGACGAGTGATGACTTCAGACGATGATGATGGATGTAAATTTGTGTAGATATGTATAGCATAGTATGTGTGTGGCGTGCTTAGTAATGTAAGGTAGTGAAAGAGAAGCTTAGTATTTTGTAATGATATGTATGCCAGTATTCATGTGACTTCTTTTGTGTTGGCTGCTTGTACATAACAGTCCTCCTAGAGGCACAATTTTTTGATATATATATATATATATATATATATATATATATATATGATGACCCTGAAATGGGCTTTTGCGACAAAAATGAGTATGACAAAGATGAATGGTGTTATTTAAAGCCGTTTTACGATAAGATTACATGATGATACTATATATGTTTAAATTAATCATGATATGCGGTTCTAATTATATGTTTAAATGACAGAATGCTGCCTAGACGAGATCCTGAGTAGGGAATTAGAGGTAGAGGAAGAGGAAGAGGCGGAGGTAGGGGAAGGGGTAGAGTTCCCCAACCCGAAGTAGAAGAAGCAATACCACAACCACCACCACCTCCACCCGATCGTAGGATCGAAGAACTGTTTCTTAGGCAGAACCCTCCAGCCTTTAATGGGAAAGGAAGTCCGGACGATGCAGAACAGTTGACAAGAACCATGGAAAGGATTTTTGACTTTCTACGATGCACAGTATGAAGAGCGATCTGTCAGACACTTTTCAACTCTATGGACCTGCCGACTTCTGGTGGGAAGCCAGGAGGAAAATCTTAACACCAGAACTGATGGATGAGTTTACATGTGAGGATTTTAAATGGGAGATGTATGAGAAATACATCCCAAAGAGTTATAGGAAGAGAAAGGAGCATGCATTCTTCAATTTGAAACAAGAAAAGATGTCTGTGACGGATTATGATCGCACTTTCTGCGATATGTCAATATATGCCCCTGATAAAGTGAGAATGGATATGAAGATGTCAGAAAAGTTTAGATCTGGTCGGAGGCCAGAGATAAGGATGTCTCTCGCCAGTCATGGAGATTTGACCTACACTGAAGCTCTTGGCCGGGCTTTAGATATCGAGGCGGCTATGCCAGAGGAGTAGTCAGCACAAACTCAGACACATAGTACAGTGGACAAGGGAATGAGAAGATGGGAAGAAAACGTCAGTAACAATCAACGAGAAGGTTTTGGAAACCAGAATAACAAGCGGCCGAGGCAGGGAAACGTGGCGCCTCAAGGGCAGGGATGGAAAAGGCCAGTCTTTTCCCCTCCGACGGGAGGACCACAAGAGCAGACAAGGGCTCTTCCTTGTCCAAAATGCCAAAAGTTTCACAAAGGAGTTTGCTTAATGGTAAATTGTTTTAAGTGTGGGGTGAAGGGGCATTATGCAAATAATTACCCAGGGATACGCCCGGGAACGGTGGGAAGGCCGAACCAGCCTGGCAATGCCCAACCACTCAGGGTTATTCAATTTTAGCCCCAACCTCGGTGAAACCACAACAACAACAAAGGCAACAACCCCAAAGAACAACGGCGACGACAACCACAAAGAAGAACGTCGAGAATAAAGACCACATCAACAACAACAAAATCAAGAGGCAAGCATCCCGCCACCTCGGTGGCCCGAACTAGGCGTATGCTCTACACTAAATGAACAGAACCGGAAACACGGCGGTATGGAAAACTTCTCAACATACATGTTATACTTTTGTTCGATACGGGTGCTTCGCATTCTTTTATCGCAATAGCATGTGTCGATATGTTGGAACTTAGAGCTGAAAAAGCGAATCAGGACAAGAGAATCTCTTCACCCATAGGAGGGATTATGACTATTACGCATGTTTGCTCGAACCTAGAGTTGAACTTAGGATCACTTAAGGTTCTGGCGAATAACTTGAACATAATACCCATGGGCGATGTAGATATAATTTTAGGGATGGATTGGTTAGCTGAAAACCATTCTACGATTCTATGCAAGGAGAGGAAAATTTCGTTCCATTTTCCTGGACAAAAAGCTACGAGCTTCCATGGAATCAACATGGGGAACAAAATCCCGATTATATCAGCACTGAAGGCAAGAAGAATGATAAACAAGAAAGAATGTCGTGCATTTCTTGTTTACCTGAATGGAGAAGATAAAACAGAGATAAAAGCTGAAGATGTGGAGATCGTTCGAGAATTTCGGATGTTTTTCCGAAAATCTACCGAGATTACCCCGACGATGAGCAGTTGGAATTCACCATCGACCTGGAACCCGGATCAGCTCCAGTGTCGAAGGCACCTTACAGAATGGCTCCAAAGGAACTGGAAGAATTGAAAATCCAAATTCAAGAACTGTTGGACCTAGGTTTTATCGGACCTAGTGTATCGCCTTGGGGAGCACCGGTCTTATTTGTCAAGAAGAAGGACGGATCCTTGAGGATGTGCATAGATTACCGGGAACTGAATAAAATGACGCTTAAAAACAAGTATCCACTGCCAAGGATAGATGACTTGTTTGATCAGTTACGAGGAGCAAGTGTATTCTCGAAGATCTATCTCAAGTCAGGATATCACCAACTCAAGGTACGGCCAGAAGATGTATCTAAAACTGCATTCCGAACGAGATATGGCTACTATGAGTTTATAGTTGTGCCGTTCGGATTAACAAATGCACCAGTCGTATTCATGGATCTCATGAATAGAGTGTTCCATCCATACTAAGACAAATTTATCTTAGTCTTCATAGATGATATTCTCATCTATTCGAAGAATGAAGAAGAACATAAGGAGCACTTGAGAACGGTTTGCAATCCTTGAGATCCGAACAACTTTTGCTAAATTTAGCAAATGTGAGTTTTGGTGAAGGAAGTAATGTTCCTTGGACACATTGTGTCGTGAGAGGGATTAAAGTGGATCCACCCAAGGTAGAAGCGATGCAAGAATGGAAATCGCCAGGACCCAAATGAAATCGAAGTTTCTTAGGATTAGTGGTTACTATCGGAGATTCATTGAAGGATTCTCAAAGATAGAAAGGCCAATAACACAGCTACTCCGAAAGGGGATTAAATTTACTTGGACTGAAGAATGTGAGACGAATTTCCAAAAGCTTAAGGAAAGTTAACAAGTGCGCCAGTACTAGCAGTTCCAGAAGCAGACAAAGAGTATGTGGTCTACACTGATGCTTCTAAGAACGGACTGGGTTGTGTGTTGATGCAGGAAGGAAAAGTGATAGCTTATGCATCCCGACAACCTAGATCACATGAACTGAACTATCCAAATCACGACCTGGAACTAGCAGCAGTAGTACATGCACTAAAGATATGGAGACATCATCTCTATGGAGTGAGATGTGATATCTTTACAGATCATAAGAGTTTGAAATACTTTTTCGAGCAAAGAGATCTAAACATGAGGCAGAGAAGATGGCTCGAATTGGTAAAAGATTACGACTGTGGTATAAATTATCACCCGGGCAAGGCAAATGTGGTAGCTGATGCTTTGAGTCGTAAGAATCAAACCAAGCTGGGATGTCTCTTTACAAAGGAAGAAAAGCTCGTTGAAGAGTTTGAGAGAATGAAGATAGAGATGGATGAACAACCAGAGACGATCATGAGTCGTATTGCTACACTCACTTTGACGTCTGACTTAAGAAAGAGGATAATATACGAACAGAGGAAGGATGAAAAGTTGGAGAAGACAAGGGTCAAGGTGAGAACTGAAGGACAGAAGAATTTTCGAGAAGCGTCAGACAATGCTTTATTGTTTGAGGAAAGATTGTGTATTCCGAACAATGACGAGCTTCGAAACGAAATCATGAGTGAAGCTCATGATACTCCTTATACCGCCCATCCGAGCGGTACTAAGATGTACAAAGAGTTACGAGAAAAGTCGGTGAAGGCATGAAGCGAGGCGTAGCCTCTTTTGTAGGCGTTGTCTTGCTTGTCGACAAGTAAAGCATTGCACCAAAGACCCTACGGAAAGTTCTGACCTTTGGGAATACCGAATGGAAATGGGAGGATATAGCGATGGATTTTGTTACGGGATTACCAAAGTCAAAAGAGGAACACCGCTATATGGGTAGTAGTGGATAGACTCACAAAGTGTGCGCATTTTCCGCGATTCAGACACGCATGGTTCGATAAGTTAGCCCGTTATGCGTAAAAAAATTGTGCTTTGCATGGGGTACCAAAATCTATCACGTCGTATAGAGATTCTAAATTCACTTCAAGATTACGGGTCACCACAAAAGAATTAGGCACGAAGTTGAATTTCAAGACAAACGTTTCACCCATGCATCGATGGACAATCGAAAGGACAATTCAAACACTCGAAGATATCTTGAGAACGAGAGTGTTGGATCGAGGTGCAAAGTGGGAAGATGTTTTACCCCGATTGAGTTTGCTACAATAATAGTTATCAAGCACGATTAATATGGCCCGTCATGAAGCTTTATATGGAAAGAAATGCCGATCACCGCTTAATTGGGATGAAGTAGGTGAGAGAAGAGTTTTAGGGCTGAAGCGATAAGTGAGATGATCGAGATCGTCCGTCAAATTAGGCGAAAGAATAAAAAGCTCAAGATGAGCGAAGTCTTACGACGATCTGCGTGATCTCGAGCTACACTTCGAAGGAGGAGATAAAGTTTTTCTTAAAGTCTCTCCATCGAAGGGAATTACAAGGTTTGGAGTAAAGGAAAAATTAAGACCCCGTTTTATAGGACCTTATGAAATCCTAGAAAGAATAGGCCCAGTTGCCTATAGATTGGCTCTTCCGCCAAGTTTGGGGAATGTACACAATGTTTTTCACGTGTCGCAACTAAGAAAGTACGTGTATGATCCAAAACATGTGATCCATCAAGACGACGTGATCCTCAACCCAGATATGAGTTATGAAGAAGAACCTACGGCTATTCTAGACCGCAAGGTTCAACAGTTGAGAAATAAGTCCATTCCGCTTGTCAAAGTGCTGTGGAGACATCATGGATAAGAGGAGGCCACGTGGGAGCTTGAAGATGCTATGAAAGAAAGATACCCCGAACTTTTCTAAGGTATGCAAATTTCGGGATGAAATTTCTTTAAGGGGGGTGGAATGTAATATCCCGAAGAATTAAAGGCCTAATTACGTTGATATAATTTCGTAAATTAAGGTTTCGCTGTGATATTTGAATATGTAATTTATTGAATAATGATTTCGATAAATTATGAGATAATGAATTCCTATATCATGTTCACTAATGATTGTGAATTAAGGAATATAATTATATAAAGTATTTCGGTAGTAATATTTTAACGTCGATTGGATATCGATAGTTAAAATTTCGTAAAATTTTCTAAGTGTCGAAGCTTAGAATTAAATTCCCTTATTAATGGAATAATCTAATCAAGTGATTACGACTTTGTTACGACCATTTTGAGATGGGTCGATTATGAACGTTTTGAGACGTTTTGAACGTCAACGTTTAGAGACGATTAGAAAATCGAGTTTAATGATCAAGGAATTATAATATTTAAATTCCTATGATTATTTTATGTAATTAGAGTATTA
Source organism: Salvia rosmarinus (assembly GCA_036937905.1). Lineage (NCBI taxonomy): Eukaryota > Viridiplantae > Streptophyta > Magnoliopsida > Lamiales > Lamiaceae > Salvia > Salvia rosmarinus. The sequence continues at coordinate 86,639,857 of CM072816.1, read as the reverse complement.
TTTAGCATTAAAATAATACTAGAGAATTAAGGAATGATTATTGAACAAATTGAAATTTTCGAAAACCCTAATTTCGAAAATTATGGTTTTCACCTATAAATCATTCTAATTATTTTTCCTATGATATAATTTATCATCTAAGATATATATTATGATATATATCTATAAATAGCAAGAAAATCAAAATTTTGGCACTCAAGTATGAAATTGCCGTGAACTTGTGGTGTAGTATCATGATTTAATTATTTTTGCTACCTTGGGACATGCTTAGCAATTAATTGACCAAGTAAGATATTTTCTACACAATAACCAAGTAAATTAATTGAGGATCAAGTGGATGTGTGTTGTGTTGTGTTATAACCGTGAGTTTGCTTCCAATTGAGGTGAGAAGAATTATTAAAACTCTTCTTGATGATGTATTACATTTGTTATTGTGTAGCTTTTACTTATGTGACATAAGGCAAAGAAAAAATAAAGACTTCTCCTTAACATGTGAGAGTGCCGACGCACATATGGAACAAGTAAAGAAAATATTTTGTTTCTTTCAAAATGTGTAAATGCATTAAATTGTGTAAGAACATTTACTTTGATGATGTATTACATTGGTGAGTCATAAAGTAGAAGTAAAGGCTTGCAATATTATGTGAGTGAGAGAGTCTTGAGAGAGAGATTGGAAGCTATTGATTCAAATTGTTTAAGTAAGGATTACACAAATCAAACCATTTCACTTTCCAAAACCAAGAACCACCGTGAGCTTCTTGAGAAGAAAAAGCTTGAGTGTTTATCATTTTCTTTAGCCAAACCCTTGCTATTAAATCCTTGTGCACTTAATCGACAATCAAGAAAGAGGTTAGAAATCGAGCGAGTTTCGATTATATGTTAAATTTTCAATTTTAATGGTTCGATTTTAATTTATAAGCATGTGATCTTAGTGAGAAATTATGCTAGCATGTGTAGTTGTTCATTAATAATGTTTAGTGTAGTGTATATGTTTCATATGTGATGAATTATTGCAAAGTTAAGCATGCTATGATTTTATAAGTGATTATCGAAAATTCTAGAGTTGATTTTAATGTTGGATTAATGTTATATATTAGCAAGGGAACTCAGTGATTATTTGGGAATTTTTAAAAATCCTATGCTATTGTTTTTATTATTACCGAAAATGAAAGAAAAGGGTAAGTTGATGTACAAATTTTATTTAAGTGATATTATAGCATAATGTTGATCTAGAGCATTGATTTTGTGACATGTGAATTTATTAAATTTTTAGAAATTATATGCTCATATGTTCAAAATTTTCGAAGGCTTTATAGAATGGATACATGATATATGAGTTGATATTGATGAATATTATGATGTATTAGTAATGTAAAATGGTGTTTAAGCATTGTGTGAATTTGTAGAATTTCTACAAAATTGTTTGGTTGAATGTTGATTGGAACCGTTAGCTTTAAGGGTTGATACATTGATGTAGAAATTATAAATGTTGGACATTATGTTATAATTATGATATAGAATGATGTTTAAGTGTTGTAGAATTTAATTAGAATTTTAGGAATTTGTTTGATGATTTTCATAAAAATAATCGAGACCTATAAGTATGATATAGGTGTTGCCCAAATTTTCTATAGCTAATGTTTATACATATTAATGATCCTATGATAATATAGTATAGTATATGAATTTAGAAGAATTTTTTGGAAGATGTTTGAAAATTTTAGCAAGAAGACCGTGAGTTTTAGTTGTAATATTAAGGGTTTTAAATCCTTTTATCAAGAAAATAATACATTATATGTCTAGAAATTATTTTAGACATATTAAGAAATTATGGGATTTTATAAACATAGTATACTATGTTTATGGCGAAACGTTATATTAAATAACGTTAGAAATGAAAAATAATGTATAATGAATAAGTTAATTCATATTAAAGGAAAATATTAATCAAGTTTATTGATTAGCGTGAAAATCGAGAATTAGGGTTTTATGAAAAGAAATCGATTGAAAATCGATTTATATAGAAATTAGTTATAAAATATGTTGATAAAAGTCAAACGTTGACTTAAGATTAAGCGTATGAAATACGTTGAGTAAATACGAATACGTGTAAAACGATTAATTTTATAAGAATATCTCAATTGTGAGAAAAGATTTCATAATTGAAATCATTTTATCAAAAGATGTTAGTATCGTTGAGCGTTTAACCTAAATGGTGAATAAGAGATAGTAGATCATATTAGGTCTCTATCAATCGAAAATATTTAGTTAAAGATACGCGTTGAAGCGACGTATTAAAAATTAGGTTGGGATTCGAGTTATTACTTTTAAAGTTATCAAAGTTTATTTAAACTTTGAAAATCTCGAAAAACGTGACCGACGTACTGAAATAGTTTTTACGTAAAGGTTGGACGCGGACGTGACGAATTGACGTAGAAGGAAATCGAGTCAAGACGATCTACAGTCCAGGTGGACTTTACTATACTCAAAATGATAAATTATTTATTTACGATGCTTACTTTGCATGAAACGATAATGAAATGATTTATTTAATTACTTGCCCAAAATGTTATGTTTTATGTTTGTATCCTATCCATGCTCGATTTATGAATGTTGTTGGGTAGCTCCCAATATATGAAATGTTGAATTCCTTGTATCCTTGTAAGTACCCGTAAAGCGTGAAATCAAAGTAGATGATTGAGAATTAAAGGTATCATTTCCAAAATTTTGCCTGACAAGATATGCCTTATCCGTAAGGGATTTTGTGCACTATTTTGTGCACTATTTTGTATTTGGTCTTTGAAAGGGTGCTCGGCCGATCACGGCGTCCGTAAGAGGAGGCCTCCTCTACGGCGCAAGATGAAATTAATGAGATGAGATAATGGAACCGTTGTGATAAATGGAAAGGGATATGGATCATACATACAAGGAAAATAGTCTGGCCAGACGAATATTTATAGAAAATGATAGAAAATGTTTAGTAAGCACGAGTATTTCAATTAAAACCTCGTGTGTTACTGTGATGGGGCAGTGTAATTTAATTTGATAAAATGTTTTGGCATGAGTTCACTGAGTGCATTCTTGTACTCAGCCCTGCATGTTTATTTTTAAATGTGCAGGTTGAGCAGATGGTGGATGGAGGCGTGTTGAGTAGTCAGGCTCTTTTTGATGATTATGTTAGAAACCTTGAATGCATATCGTCATATATGCATTCACATGTTTCTCCGCTGCGATTGAATGTTATGTTTATGTATTGATGTTGACAGTTAAATCCATCCGAATCAGTGAACCATTTTGTTAAGAACTTGTAGTCTTTCTATATGTAAATTATGTGTGCCATGTAAATAAGGGTTGAAACTTCCTAGTTCACATGATGTTTGTTTCATAATCCTTTGATAAATTATCTTTAATGTTCTGTTATTACTGTTCCAAGTTCCGGTCCTCGTTAATCCGTCCTTAGGATTAGCGGGCTGTTACAAAGTGGTATCAGAGCAGTTCTCTCTTTGAATCCCAAAACCTTCTTTTAAAAGTCAAGTCTAGATTGAGTCACTAGACTTCTAGAAATCAGCTGACTATGCTCAACACTCCATCACATCATGCTCAACCGGGATGAGGTAAGTGATTTCTTCTCAAATTTTGAAATGAAAGGCTAAATGTGAAAAAGATTGAAGTCGTGTTTTGGAAAGTAGAAGTGAAAATTTGTTGTGAAGTTTTATCGAAATGAAAGTTGCGAAAAAGATTGAAAGGAAATTCAAAACCTTATTTTGAAATCATGTCTTGAAAATTCATGAAAGTTATGTTATTGATTTTCAAATCAATTAAAGTTTATGACAAATGATGTGAAATGAAGGTTATGGAGGAAGTGTTGGAAATGGAAGTGATCAAGTTAGAATTGAAGGTCTATGTTTGAAATGGGCATGAAGTGCCAATGATGAAATGTTAAATTTACAAAGTTCAGTGAAATATGTTTACGAGCAAACTATGTTATGAAATCAAATAAAACATTCAAGTTTCAAGTTTTTTTATAATGAATGAATATGTCGAATTGACCATGAATGGCCATTGTTGAATGGATGAATCCTCCGAAATTCAAGAAAATGTACTTGTACAAATGAACTATGTTTTCAATATTTGAAAGCGTAGTTTCAAATCTCAAGATTGATTATGACAAATGAATATGTCATCTCAAAAAGAACGTAGACGATATAAGAAGCATGCTCATTTATTGCGAAAGAACATAGAAGTACGAACTTCCTTCCATTACGAGAACAAAAGAAAAAGGAACGACATGGAAAACAAAATTTAAGTTTTACTCGAGACCGAAAGCAGTAGTTTAATACGAAATAAATGACAATGGCGTCGGTATCTTCATGTACGACCTTGGTGTCGGCATTGGCAATTATTTGAACAACATCGACAATTATGACTTCGACTTCGTCATTTACATCCTCGACCTCAGCATCATGTTCGACTTTGATGTCGGCAGTATCATCTTCGACTTCGGCGTCGATACCTTCGACCTCGGCATTGGTGTGAATAATTTCAGCATTGTATTCGACTTCGACTTTGATGTCGACCTTTTCGACTTCGACTTCGGCGTCAACCTTGTCAACTATGACTTCGGCATGGGCAATGACTTCGGCCTCTATGACTTCGACCTCGTCACGTCGACTTTGGCACGTCGACCTCGGCACCTCGGCACCTCGGCACTTCGACTTCAACTTCAACCTCGGCAAATATGACCTTGGCTTCAGTATCGGCCTGTACGACCTCGACATCGGCATCGGCACGCACGACTTCGGCATCTACAGCATCTACAACTTTGGCTCGGGCGCGCGGATTTTCCTGCACTGTGCAGTGATTTTGTTTGACCATTTCTCCTTCGTTTGAACTCGAATTACGCATGGTTTTAAACACATACTCCTAAAACACTGTACTTCATTTGTTATGAAGGACAGAACCCTGTTTCCATCTCCAGAATTCACGAGAATCAGTGGAAGTTTAGTTCGTGGTTTACTTAAGACAAGAACCTTATAGTATGATAAGAATCTTAGAACGCTACTAGATAGTAAGCTTCCCATTAATTAAGAAATCTATGGCGTGTGTTGTATATGAAAACATTTCGATAACATTTATCATTTTACCGATGTGTTTGGATTGTTTATCCGCTTTATAGATTGTCCAGTTTATCCTATCTGCTTAACAGACGCGTTTAAGTTTATCTTATCTGTTTATCAGATATATTTAGTTTGACTTATGCTAGTTTTGTCTGTGACAGATGGCGAGGACGCGTCACACGGCTAGGAGGAGGTTAGGGCCGAGAGCTACGCCAGCAGAAGTGATTCACGCATATCGTGAGTATTGGATGTGCTGGGGAGATGATTTGAGTGAATTTTTTATGCATAACCTCCGACACTGGAGGGATGCACGTGAGCATGGCATGACGGACTTTGATGGCATCAAGCGCCTTTTGACTCGACTACCTGTGGACTTGGAAGATTATGCCAGAGAAGTGTCTGGCGACTATATTTACCGCGTGGACGGTAACTATGATCTGATCGGGGACTTACCGAGGTTCATTAGTCATCTGACCTATGGTTACAGCGTGTATGGGGTTGCACCGAGAGGACCTTATCTCCCCTCGAGAGAGTATACATGGTGCGATGACTCGCCAGAGTGGCTGTATACGGAGGTCCCGATGCAGGTTGACCCTGTGGTGCCCAGATATCTAGAGGATGAGGTGAAGCTTACCCACGTGGAAGAAGCGACGGCCGAGCCTTGGGGACACCGATTATTCCCCACCGTCGGTTGGACATCCATCACGACCACCACTTCTGGTCCTACCACAGATGATGGCGCCACCGCCTCCAGCAGAGCCATACCGCCAGACAGCGCGGATGAGGGTGTCGGACACTCACGACGACTATAGTCCGAAACACGATATACATGCTATTGGGGATGACGGAGCGGGACCATCTAGGGTACGCGCACGCGAGGATGATTCAGATGAGGATTCTGATGAGGAGGAGGATCCGGAGGAGGATCCTGAAGAGGATGAGGACCCAGATGAGGACGAGTGATGACTTCAGACGATGATGATGGATGTAAATTTGTGTAGATATGTATAGCATAGTATGTGTGTGGCGTGCTTAGTAATGTAAGGTAGTGAAAGAGAAGCTTAGTATTTTGTAATGATATGTATGCCAGTATGCATGTGACTTCTTTTGTGTTGGCTGCTTGTACATAACAGTCCTCCTTGAGGCACAATTTTCTGATATATATATATTATGATGACCCTGAAATGGGCTTTTGCGACAAAAATGAGCATGACAAAGATGAATGGTGTTATTTAAAGCCGTTTTACGATAAGATTACATTATGAAACTATATATGTTTGAATTAATCATGATATGCGGTTCTAATTATATGTTTAAATGATAGAATGTCGCCTAGACGAGATCCTGAGCAGGGAATTAGAGGTAGAGGAAGAGGAAGCGGAGGTAGGGAAGGGTAGAGTTCCCCAACCCGAAGTAGAAGAAGCAATACCACAACCACCACCACCTCCACCCGATCGTATGATCGAAGAAATGTTCTTAAGCGTAACCTCCCGCCTTTAATGGGAAAGGAAGTGCGACGATGCGAGCGGTGGATAAGAACCATGGAAAGGATTTTTTACTTTCTACAATGCACAAGCCTGAGCGATCGTCTGTAGACTTTTCAACTCTCGGACTGCCGTCTTCGGTGGGAAGCCGGAGGAAAATCTTAACACCGCGATGGATGAGTTTACACTGAGGATTTTAAGCGGGGATGTATTAGAAATACATCCCAAAGAGTTATAGGAAGAAAGGAGCATGAATTCTTCAATTTAAAACAAGAAAAGATGTATGTGACGGATTATGATCGCACTTTCTGCGATATGTCAAGATATGCCCCTGATCAAGTGAGCACGGATATGAAGATGTCGGAAAAGTTTAGATCTGGTCTGAGGCCAGAGATAAGGATGTCTCTCGCCAGTCATGGAGTTTGACCTACACTGAAGCTCTTGGACGGGCTTTAGATATCAAGGCGGCTATGCCAGAGGAGAAGTCGGCCAAACTCGGACACAAGATCAAATGGACAAGGGAAAGAGAATATTGGAAGGCAAAGTTAGTAACAATAACCGAGAAGGTTTTGGAAACCAGAATAACAAGCGACCGTGGCAGGGAAACGTGGCGCCTCAAGGGCAGGGATGGAAAAGGCCAGTCTTTTCCCTTGACGGAGGACCACAAGAGCGGACAAGGGCTCTTCCTCGCCCAAATGCCAAAAGTTTCACAAAGGAGTTTGCTTAATGGTAAATTGTTTTAAGTGTGGTGTGAAGGGGCATTATGCAAATAATTGCCGTGGATACGCCCGGGAGCAGATGGGAAGGCCGAACCAGCCTGGTAATGCCCAACCACTCGTATTATTCAATTTCAGCCCCAACCTCGGCGAAGAACCACAGCAACAACAAAGGGCAACAACCCCAAGAACAACGACGGCGACAACCACAAAGGCGGCGACAACGTCACAACAAAGACCACAACAACAACAAAATCAGCGGAGGCAAGTGATTACGACTTTGTTACGACCATGTTCACTAATGATTGTGAATTAAGGAATATAATTATATAAAGTATTTCGGCAGTAATATTTTAACGTCGATTGGATATCGATAGTTAAAATTTCGTAAAATTTTCTAAGTGTCGAAGCTTAGAATTAAATTCCCTTATTAATGGAATAATTTAATCAAGTGATTACGACTTTGTTACGACCATTTTGAGATGGGTCGATTATGAACGTTTTGAGATGTTTTGAACGTCAACGTTTAGAGACGATTAGAAAATCGAGTTTAATGATCAAGGAATTATAATATTTAAATTCCTATGATTATTTTATGTAATTAGAGTATTATTTAGCATTAAAATAATACTAGAGAATTAAGGAATAATTATTGAACAATTGAAATTTTTGAAAACCCTAATTTCGAAAATTAGGGTTTTCACCTATAAATCATTCTAATTATTTTTCCTATGATATAATTTATCATCAAAGATATATATTATGATATATATCTATAAATAGCAAGAAAATCAAAATTTTGGCACTCAAGTATGAAATTACCGTGAACTTGTGGTGTAGTATCATGATTTAATTATTTTTGCTACCTTGGGACATGCTTAACAATTAATTGACCAAGTAAGATATTTTCTACACAATAACCAAGTAAATTAATTGAGGATCAAGTGGATGTGTGTTGTGTTGTGTTATAACCGTGAGTTTGCTTCCAATTGAGGTGAGAAGAATTATTAAAACTCTTCTTATGATGTATTACATTTGTAATTGTGTAGCATTTACTTATGTGACATAAGGCAAATAAAAAATAAAGACTTCTCCTTAACATGTGAGAGTGCCGACGGCACATATGGAACAAGTAAAGAAAATATTTTGTTTCTTTCAAATGTGTAAATGCATTAAATTGTGTAAGAACATTTACTTTGATGATGTATTACATTGGTGAGTCATAAAGTAGAAGTAAAAGGCTTGCAATATTATGTGAGTGAGAGAGAGGCGAGAGAGAGATTGGAAGCTATTGATTCAAATTGTTTAAGTAAGGATTACACAAATCAAACCATTTCACTTTCCAAAAACCAAGAACCACCGTGAGCTTCTTGAGAAGAAAAGGCTTGAGTGTTCATCATTTTCTTTAAATCCTTGTGCACTTAATCGACAATCGTTAAAGAGGTTAGAAATCGAACGAGTTTCGATTATCGTTAAATTTCAATTTTAATGGTTCGATTTTAATTTATAAGCATGTGATCTTCGTGAGAAATTATGCTAGCATGTGTAGTTGTTCATTAATAATGTTTAGTGTAGTGTATATGTTTCATATATGATGAATTATTGCAAAGTTAAGCATGCTATGATTTTATAAGTGATTATCGAAAATTCTAGAGTTAATTTTAATGTTGGATTAATGTTATATATTAGCAAGGGAACTCATAGTGATTATTTGGGAATTTTTAAAAATCCTATGCTATTATTTTTATTATTACCGAAAATGAAAGAAATGGGTAAGTTGATGTATAAATTTTATTTAAGTGATATTATAGCATAATGTTGATCTAGAGCATTGATTTTGTGACATGTGAATTTATTAAAAAATTTAGAAATTATATGCTCATATGTTCAAAATTTTCGAAGGCTTAAAGAATGGATACATGATATATGAGTTGATATTGATGAATATTATGATGTATTAGTAATGTAAAATGGTGTTTAAGCATTGTGTGAATTTGTAGAATTTTTACAAAATTGTTTGGTTGAATGTTGATTGGAACCGTGAGCTTTAAGGGTTGATACATTGATGTAGAAATTATAAATGTTGGACATTATGTTATAATTATGATATAGAATGATTTTTAAGTGTTGTAGAATTTAATTAGAATTTTAGGAATTTGTTTGATGATTTTTAGAAAAATAATCGAGAACTATAAGTATGATATAGGTGATGCCCAAATTTTCTATAGCTAATGTTTATACATATTAATGATCCTATGATAATATAGTATACTATATGAATTTAGAAGAATTTTTGGAAGATGTTTGAAAATTTTAGCAAGAAGACCGTGAGTTTTAGTTGTAATATTAAGGGTTTTAAATCCTTTTTATCAAGAAAAATAATACATTATATGTCTAGAAATTATTTTAGACATATTAAGAAATTATGAGATTTTATAAACATAGTATACTATGTTTATGGCGAAACGTTATATTAAATAACGTTAGAAATGAAAAATAATGTATAATGAATAAGTTAATTCATATTAAAGGAAAATATTAATCAAGTTTATTGATTAGCGTGAAAAATCAAGAATTAGGGTTTTATGAAAAAAAATCGATTGAAAATCGATTTATATAGAAATTAGTTATAAAATATGTTGAGAAAAGTCAAAACGTTGACTTAAGATTAAACGTATGAAATACGTTGAGTAAATACTGTAAATACGTGTAAAACGATTAATTTTATAAGAATATCTCAATTGTGAGAAAAGATTTCATAATTGAAATCATTTTATCAAAAGACGTTAGTATCGTTGAGCGTTTAACCTAAATGGTGAATAAGAGATAGTAGATCATATTACGTCTCTATCAAATGCGAGAAATATTTAGTTAAAGATACGCGTTGAAACGACGTATTAAAAATTAGGTTGGGATTCGAGTTATTACTTTTAAAGCTATCAAAGTTTATTTAAACTTTGAAAATCTCGAAAAACGTGACCGACGTACTGAAATAGTTTTTACGTAAAGGTTGGACGCGGACGTGACGAATTGACGTAGAAGGAAATCGAGTTAAGACGACCTACAGTCCAGGTGGGCTTTACTATACTCAAAATGATAAATGATTTATTTACGATGCTTACTTTGCAAGAAACGATAATGAAATGATTTATTTAATTACCTTCCCAAAATGTTATGTTTTATGTATGTATCCTATCCATGCTCGATTTATGAATGTTGTTGGGTAGCTCCCAACATATGAAATGTTGAATTCGTATCCTTGTAAGTACCCACAAGGATGATTGAGAATTCGTATCCTGTATATATTTCACAGAAACGTGAAATCAAAGTAGGTGATAAAGTAGCCGGAAGGCATGGAAATAAAGGTATCATTTCCAAAATTTTGCCTAGACAAGATATGCCTTATCTGCAAGATGGAAAACCCGTTGATATGGTGCCGGAGTGGCAAGGATTTTGTGCACTATTTTGTGACTGTGTGCTGAAAGGGTGCTCGGCCGGTCACGGCGTCCGTAAGAGGAGGCCTCCTCTACGGCGCAAGATGAAATTAATGAGATAAGATAATGGAACCGTTGTGATAAATGGAAAGGGATATGGATCATACATACAAGGAAAATATGTCTGGCCATACGAATATTTATAGAAAATGACAGAAAATGTTTAGTAAGCACGAGTATTTCAATTAAAACCTCGTGTGTTACAGTGATGAGGCAGTGTAATTTAATTTGATAAAATGTTTTGACATGAGTTCACTGAGTGCATTCTTGTACTCAGCCCTGCATGTTTGTTTTTAAATGTGTAGGTTGAGCAGATGGTGGATGGAGGCGTATTAAGTAGTCAGACTCTTTTTGATGATTATGTTAGAAACCTTGAATGCATATTGTCATATATGCATTCACATGCTTCTCCGCTGCGATTGAATGTTATGTTTATGTATTGATGTTGACAGTTAAATCCATCCGAATCAGTGAACCATTTTGTTAAGAACTTGTAGTCTTTCTATATGTAAATTATGTGTGCCTTGTAAATTAAGATTTAAACTTCCTAGTTCACATGATGTTTGTTTCATAATCCTTTGATAAATTATCTTTAATGTTCTGTGATTACTGTTCCAAGTTCCAGTCCTCGTTAATCCGTCCTTATTGTTACAGGGGGAGTATATTTGATCAAGTGACCTTTGTTCACTTGATCATTAATCTCATCAAAGGGCATACTTGCATTATATTGTTTCATATGAGAAAAGACAACAGTGTAATTGAGCTGAGTTGATCTAACTCACAAGTTACTCGAAATTCGACTCGAAAAATGCTCCAATAAAGATCAATTTGTAAGACTGTAAGTTCCTTCGAATCTTTGTTATTACTCAACTCATAACTCGTAAGCCTGCTCAATATTTAATATTTTACTAATACTTAAAACGTTCATGTGATTTTATATACTACTTATTAACGAAACATGCCAATTTTGACAATTTTACTTTATTAAAAAAGTATGTTTCATCAATTCTATTATAATTTTTATCCATAATGTTCACATTAACTAAGTAATTGTTTGATAAATAAATTTAACTTTTGATTTATCTCTATTAGGGCTTGTGTTGCTAGAGGTGATTAGGGTGTATGATGTACCTTTGATGTTCTAATATCTTATTTGCTTCAAAACACAAGATCCTTAAAGCAAGAGCTCATTATATATTACTATCTTTAGGAATCTGTATACCATGCACCTAGCTCCTAGGTGGGATGCGTATTAAAAATTCTAATTATAACATATATTAATTTATCAATAGATTTATCCTCCTTACCATAAATTAATAAACTGAACTACCAAAATTTCACTCCCCTACGATAGTTTATATATATAGAAAATAATTAGTATTTTCAAACTCAATTAAACTCGTTTAGGTTAGTGAACCAATCTCGAACTTTTCGACATTATTCAAGCTCGACTTTATAGCAAGCGAGCCAATTTGCATTTATTGATACTCGACTCGGCTTATGTACACTCTAGAAATATCGTTACGAAATAGAGTTGGATCTATTATATATGTTAACTTCATATGTCAAAACTTAGGTTTCCTTTTCTTTTTTTTCCCTTACCAAGTTGCTTTAATTTTTAGTTGTAGACACAACTTGATTTTCTTTTATTATATTTATAGAATCTGTAAATACTACATATATAAGTAATTTAAACTTATTAACATGCTATTGAATACCATAACACTTAATAAATACTATGAATATGAATATTAATAATAGTAATAAAAACAAAGGTACATGTATGGTTGTACGCATTCATATAAAGCACTCAGTTTTCTGCAGGTTCAAAGCAATATAATTACCATTTAATTAATATCAAAATCTTTATTGGCAACAGTAGTAGTATCGGTCAAATAATAATACTATATATTACAACATTAAGTGAAAGTTCAGATCCCTCAAACTTGTAATATCGCTTACCATGACACAATTTACGAGTAATTAATCTCTAATTCCTTGGGAAAAAAATATAATTAATAAACTAAAACTTCAGAAGAATTTTTTTATATATATAATGTGCATTAGCTATAAATAAGAGGTGCCACAATATATGTACATGGCTATCTACCTACAACTTTTAGCTCTCTACTAAAATGTGGACTAGGCATCTGCATATATAGCATAGCTTGCCTCTCTCAAAACACAAGATTCTAATAAGACGGCTGCTTTTACTATACTATGTAGCTAATAATAGGGTTAACTGATAAAAACTAACCTTATTTTGTTACTTGTGAACAATGCATGATTATAATGTATATGAAAAGTATTATTTCATGCGCAAAAAAAGGATAATCCCGTTTGAAAAATAATCTTAACCATTAATCAGTCAAAATCTACTAATTAAGTTAGTTTCTAGTTACCAATATGAGGATGACTGTAATTGATGGATTTCATAATTTTGGAGAATTTTAGATACAAAGAGATTTTTATCATAAACCAAAATAAATAAAACCTTAATATATATACACATATATATATATTTATATATCATCCTTATCAATTAAAATAATTAACCATATTATATAAAGGTATAAAAATGCACGCTTTCATAATAGTAAATATAGTAGACCTCGCTACGTATTTAAATTATGGTTTTATCATCTTTAAAAGTACTGGTGATAAACAAATTTAGTTATATACTTGACTTACCCAACTTTTGAAGGTAGAAACTTGTGTGAATCTGGATGCATAGTTGTATAGTGCAGTTGCACTAATTAAATTTAATTTGGATTTATTAATCTCTAGTTAAAATTTATTAATTACTTTATTATATTTAATTAAATTTTTATTTAAAGAATTGAATAAATAAATGGGGGTGGGGCCCGGTACGGCATGATGCAACCAAGATCACCTCATTTTTGAAATGCTGTAACATCTAAATTTTATTTGCACACTTTGATAGGAGCTCTACCTAACTCTTGTTGCAAAATTGATCTTCTATTCAAGAATCTTCTAAATTAATAACAACAAAATTACCCATCAATTCAAACTTCCATTTCTACGATTTTGGAGCTATTGAATAGAAACAAAGTTTATCCAAAATGCAGCATCGGATAGCAATCCTGAATTTTTCCTCTTCATGCACCCCAAAGAGTAGAAAAGTATATTCTTTTAGAATAATAAAAGAGTTGAAACAGGAAAGAGCTTCTATGTTACTAAGATTTATGTAACTACTACATCATCTTGCCTCAAATAAATAAAATAAAAAATAAACACATATATCATGGCGTTGTTGTCGTACCGTGAGTTAATATACAAGCCTGGCTAAGCATAAGAATCACAGAGTTATGGTCCAACTAACCAAGGTCAATGGTTATACTCTCTTAATCACTCCCATTATTGATGGACATTTATAAGCCTAGCTAGGGTTATTACATTACTACTCCAAAATTGATTAACCCTGATTACTTGGAATAAATTTGAGCTCGCTCATGTCATCGTTATGTGCTGCAACAAACCACAATCATCGAAATTCAGCTTCCAAACAGAGAGAGTTTAAACATGAAGGATAAACAAATTCTGCTTTATGTAGAAGAAAAGACATCAAAATCACAGAAGATGAGGAGATTCTTCCAAGATGGATGGGCCCCCCTTTATAGCTGCCATTCATCGACTTCATACTTACACATTGAGCCCTTCCAAAACCTAGCTATCTTCTGACAGAAAAATTAAAGAAAAGAAAAAGGAAACATTAAAGAAATCAAGAAAACTTGGGAAATGATGTTTCTTTTTCAGGTGAAGTGATCCTCTATTACCAGTCAGCTTTTACACACTGTTTTTTCCAACTAAAAAGGTACTAGCTTTGTCGTTGAATAGGCAGTTGCTGTGGGGTGGGGGTGGGGGGGTGACCTTACTGATTGCAGAGCGACCATTTCTTGAATTCCTATAAATATGATAGAGTAAGTCTGATGCTTTTCAAACACCAGTTGTTCATTTTTGATCAATGTTCGAGAATGTCGGCAATTTGAGTAGCATGGCGTTGGTTGTTTACCGAGGTATGTGCTGTGCGTGCCTGGCTCCCTGTATGCCATTCACGGCGTCCCTCCATAGACGGAAGGCCGTCGTGAATGGCATGCGTGGAGCCATGCATGCTTTATCATGTCTTGAGTTTGAGGTTCTTATGTCTCGTATGATTGAACGGTGGAGGTGATTTTATTTATTTATTATTTTGAATCAATCTTATTTCGAATTGAGAATCTCTAGTGGATTATTGAATTCTTGGTAGAGAAATTTTTGGTTGATTTCCAATATTTTTCGGTTTGTCTATATATATCATGTAAATATGTTGGAGACAGTCATGATTCGAGTAAGGCTCTTTCGAGTGAGCTCTCCAGGAGAGAGAGAGAGACAGAGAAAGAGAGCTAGACGGTGGTTGATCAATTGCAAATTGTTA
The DNA here is from genome assembly GCA_036937905.1 of Salvia rosmarinus. Taxonomy (NCBI): domain Eukaryota; kingdom Viridiplantae; phylum Streptophyta; class Magnoliopsida; order Lamiales; family Lamiaceae; genus Salvia; species Salvia rosmarinus. The sequence goes on along the minus strand of CM072816.1, from coordinate 86,624,611 downwards.
GCAGCAGCAACCTCGGTAACAATTTTACACAAATACCTACTTCATTACATAAACTTATATACCTGATAAGATTTACATTTCCAAATGTATCAATTAATTAGAAGGTTTAAGCAAATTAAGGTGTGTAGTGAATAGTGATCACTCATATTCCTATGTTTTAGCCCAAATTATCTGTACTGACTTAATCTCTCAATTTGTCAAACTGAGACAATCTCCAAGGGTTCGCATCATTTTATAGCTTCTCTATCTTTATTTTACAGCAAAAATAGTAATTTGTTTCCAACCATCTATTCTATTTTATAGCAGAAAAAGAATATTCTTCTTTGTTTATTAAACTTAATAATTTTTTTAATTTATTTTAGTTCAAAGTTAAAATATTAAAACTAAAAACTCAATTATTAAAACTTATATTATATTAATACAAAAAAAACATAAATTAAATTAAACTTAATATATGTGTGTTTTAAATTTGTGTCATCTTTGGTTATTTTATGTAATTTTATTTGGTTTTAGTTATTGTTTCAGCTTGAGTTATTTTATGTAATGTTTGGTTTGAGTTAATTATGTAATTTCGTATTTCACTTTGTGTATCTTTAGTGTAATATTAATTTCTTAAAAAAAATCTAAAAGAAAATTTAAATAATTAAATAAAATAAATATGCAGTAGCCTCCTACTTTTAGCATACACATCAAATAAAATAAATATACATTAATATATATTAAAAAAATTAAAAGCGAAATTAAAAAGGGGGGATTGCGTAGCTACAATTGCTGCTGTATTTTTACAATAAAAATTGCATGGCTCAATAATAGAGCATAAATATGAAGTATGGTTGGAGGCTTTTGATAACAAAATAGCGTTGGGCGCTATTTTGGCTACTCCTTTGGAGATGCACTGACGGGTCAGGTTGACTCCAAAATTTATTGGGTCTAAAGAGAGATTCGATTTGAAACGGACACTTTCGAGGTGCTCATGAACAAAATGCATAACTTTTCAAACCTGGCCCAAGCCCACGAGCTAAATAGCCATTGGACTGGGTCAAATGTAGCCAATTGGGCTCACCGATCGTTAAGATCTATTGATATATCTATCGGCCCCCGATTTTCAAGAAGACCATCTCCAACCATCTTGTAAAACTTATTTTACAAAGAGCAAATCTCTCAATCCTAACTCAAACTAAAAATAAGTATTTGGTACCTTTCTCTCCCTCGACTTATATTTATGCACCATACTCAAACCACTTTTCATCTTTTGAAAATTGCACATGGATCCTCCTATTATGAGCTTAATCCAAATCTTGAATAAACGAGGTATAGAAGAGATCATGCTATCTTACGACAATTTTCTTTTAATAGTAAAACATTGGTTTATGTTCCAAAAATTTGCGGTTGTCGATAAGGTTATGATTACCTGTGAAGACGATCGGTCCAGGTTGTCGATAAGGTTATGATTCAATCCACTAATTTAGTGATTAATTAATTAGTTTCAATTTATATAATTTGTAATAATAATAACATTATACTAATAACATTGATACATAAAGTAAATGACAATAACATTGATTCATAATTAATATACTAGAGTACATGACCTAGAACATATTACAAGATAATTAATTGATAATACATCAAATGCATGACATTCTAAAAACTTAATACATAAAATCGATCACAATAACATAAAGGTACAAGACATACTATAATATTAAATAAAACCTAATAGTCGTTATTGAAATATGAAGGTAAGTTCGGTTGCAGACCTTGTTGAGCTCTTTTTTGCATAATACGTGCTTTATTGTGGATCTCTTATGTCTTGATATAAAATTTTATTTTCTTCCTTTCTGCTCTATTTTTAACGCAAGTTGATGTGTGAAATAGGACTTTATCTCTCCATAAACCTTTTATTATCGCTCGAGTTTGTCAATCATAGATGATGATTCATCCGCTTTTTTATTTCAATTTGGCTTTCTTTACCCTTGAGGCCGTGATGACGAAGAACCTCCACATTCTTTGTTTGATCATCATCATCATCATCATCACCTAAGTTCATGGAAAATGAAGCGAAATCGAGGTTTACCAATCGGGAAAGATGTGGTTGAGTGGTTGCCTAGACCTCCTTCCGTAATCACCATCCGCCAGTAACACTTATTAGCTTTCTCCATCTCGCAAATAGTTATAAATAATTAGTAATATGTTGAAAACATAATTTATGCAAGAGTATATACTAACAATATCTTCATTCAAGCTCCACTTTGATGCTCGTTTTCAGTTTGTCTAATGCACCCATGGAGTCTCTTCAACGCTTTCTCAATAGTTTGAATTCTCTTTTCGCACGATGCTCCTCCACGTGCTTTTTTCGTTGAACTTTCCTTCAATCCGAGACCAAAACGATCGGTGATTGGTACGCCCAATGACGGGATCTTGAGAAATTTCCATGTACACTCGACATCGTCTTGAATAGTTAGATGCACGAGGAACCATTTTCATCGGAAAATATGAAATTGTGTGTAGTTCAATGAAAATCATCCATATTTATAATGATTTTTTGATTGAAAATAATAAAATGTAGACACATTTTTTATATAAAAATTTTGTAACACTCTACCATCAATCCGTGATTACGCCATAAGTTTCCAAACTACTCGCACAAAAGAAAAGGCAATGAAATGACTAAACACTACAATTTCACTCGATATATCTACACAAATGTAAAGCAATGAAATTACTAACATTCACACAATTTACTAAACACCGGCCAGACTATCGCAAAATATTAAAGTTATGAAATGACTACGATTATTACGATAGCAACAACTCCAACCTAAAGTAAGCTACTCCGCAGATATATTTTTCTCTCTCTCAAATGAATTTCATTTGGTGTTTCATCATCTTCTTCATCGATGATGGAGAAGAAATAATAGCCAATCATTTGAGAAAACAAGAAGCCGTGTTATTAATAATAACATAATGATAGAGCATCTTCTTCTTCAAAGAAGACCACCAAACAACACATGGTGGTTCGGTTCCATCGTTTAATCATGATCGAGAGGCGCAACTATTATTTTGCGATAATCCGATCTATAATGAAGCCATGTTTCGCAGAGAGATCGAATGTCTCGCTCATTGTTCGTGCGCATTGTTAATCTTATTATGAACATGATCGATACTTTCAACAACAAGCAATCATGAGGTGGGATTATCACCCCTCACAATTAAAATAGGTATTTTCATCTCAATATTTAATGACACCAACAATGATGATATTGCTAGACTTCTCTATATTGGTAAAACACGTGGATTTCTAGGAATGTTAGGTAGTTTAGATTGTATGAACTGAAGTGGAAAAATTGTCATTATGCGGTCGTAGTGGAAGTCCCACGATTATTCTCGGTAGTGTGATTATGATCTTTGGATATAGCATGCTTATTTCGTTTGCTATCAACGTGTTGGAGTCATCACATCTTTTCAATAATCTCACTCAAGGTATACGCTCGAGGAAAGAATATAACATGGGCTATTATTTAGCATCAGTTAAATGCAAAAATTAATGTCTTAGTTTTGTTGAAAATTTTCATGGAAATTATTGAATGAGTTGACACATATGCTCTCTTTTAAGTTTGAGTTTGAGTTTGTGGGTTGAAGAAAATTACTGTTTGAGGTTGCAGTCAGATAGCTGGCCTCTTATTATAGGCGAGGAAATAGATTGCAAATATTAAAAATTATTAAATGCACTTGATAATTAATTCAAGTTGCAAAAATATACGTATATATATATATATATGCATTCACTCCATATATCGATAAATTATTAATTTATTGATTATAACCAGTTGCTTTCATTTATAGAGTTTACATGCAAATATGCAATTGTAAACAAGCGTTACCTGATAACCTAGAACACCACAAATATAAACTGTCAATAATTTATTATTTCAATTAGTTTAACAAAAGGATAGATCCATATTAATTGTATCATTTTGATTAGTCTTAAGACGGGGCAAATAAAGGAAATGACCATCAATCGAAAAAAGATGTAATTGTAGTTTCATACAAAATTAAAATTTTTAATTTTGTAGAGCGAGTGATGCTATATCAAAAAATAATAATAATTAAATAATAGTTCAGCATATTTTATATGGTAAATGAAATATACTTTTAATTTTACGATACTATGTGGCCCAAAAGACTGCATTAGTCCAATAGGATTGGATTGGATGGGACTAATAATATTAGCATTGGCACGTGGACCCGCCCAATCCGACCAGCCCAATCGGCCCCAAAAGATGCAACATCCTAACGGATTCAATCCGATCATTTTGACACCTCTAACGAATATTATTAAAGAAGATGCTATTGTATATATCCACATGTTGACCAAAATTCATACATTTTGGTATTACCAATCTTGTCGAGAGCCACCATCCGTACATTTGGTTGAGATAATTGATTTGCACTTCCACCGGCTAAGTTCAATTAGTTAAGAGTTAGTAGATTTGAAGTAATGACTAAAACCGAGTTCTAGTAGCCGTAGTGTGTGAGTTTCATCCTTTTTTTAGGATGACTCCTTATGGATATTAAGTACTAGTCATCATATATTTTTAACTGCTGAGTCATTTACTCTCTCACATTTGCATGGGACAAGAATGTAGAGACCCTACAGGACCCCCTTGATTAGTAAAGGGAAATGTAAGTGCGCTCCTGCAAACAGCTGAGCTCATAATTTATTCTCTTATATCCGCGTGTGATAAGAGTGTGGAGACTCTAGAGAAGAAATTACCTTCATTTTTTGGGAGCAAATACGATGATTTATTTGCACCAAGTGCTCGTTTAATATCAACGGGTTCCCAACTAATATATACCTATATAAAAATGAAATCGCTTTTAGTGAGTGGGGAACACTTCATTTCCTAATAATAATGGATTCAATAACTTTATCTAAACTTAAAAAAGAAGAAAGAATATAACAAATTACTTTGAAACAATTATTCGAGTTTGTGACGGCAAACAAATTGCAAGACATTTCCATGTGGAATATTATCCGGTACCATCAAATAATTTGTATTCGAGATGAAATAATTCTGAACATGTACACTTTTATTTTACAATCAGCTCACAGCCTCACATGAGTCGAACTTTCCTCAATCAAAGATTGGGGATTAATAATAACCAATACGAAAGACTAGTGCTCCTCAAGATCGACTTTGCATGACCGAACCAACTTTTTCTAAAAGAGTTATTACCTCAAGTAAATTATAGGTTCTTAAATTTTTAGTTGATTTTTTAGAATGAGAGAGAGAGATGTTATGGTTGAAAGAACTTGTATATTAAGGGAAAACACCATTTCATATCATTAATGTTTGAATATTTTTCATAATTGTATCCTGATATATATTATGAGTGATTATTGTGTGGACACTTTTTATAGTGTAAGCATGAAGATAAATATCAACACTTGATAAATCAATATGGACGCTTCAGATTTCAATGCACAAATTAAGACGTAAATGTACAAATGCATAATTATATGTAAAAATGTGCAGAAAACTAATCCAGATGCACACATAAATATAACCATTAGATTTTTAAATCTAATGGACATGATTTGTTCTCATTTATATATGTTAATGATTGTATGTACATGAACAAATTATAATATATATAAATGTTCAAATAAGAACCATTTTTAAGAACCACGAAAATTAGTTATGAATAAAATGAATTCGCTATGAAATTTAATGCATCCGTTGGGAAAGTTACTGAATCCAAAAATTCAGAATTTTTCATCTGGATTCGAATCTTATAAGGGGCGAATTTTTTTTTTTTTTGGATTCAGTAATTTACCTATCGGATTCATCATTTTTTAATTCTCACGTTCACACGATAAAACTCCCGTTAACCTTTCTATATATATATAATATGTAATTATAAATTAATCATATACTATCAATGTCGTTAGTTATTTTACCATATCATTCTTTTTTCAGCATATTTTTCCAGCCAGAACTCTCAAACGATGACGGTTTTAGCCACAATTTTTCTCTTCTTTTTTTTACTTTTGACGTGTTCACACATGTGTACTATTAGCGTGCTAAGTCAGCACCCAATCGTCGAAAATAGAATGATATATTGTATAGATACCAATTTATAATTTTTTGTAAATCGGAGTACAGTTGATAAAAATCATTTAGATATAAAATAGTGTTTTCTCCTCAATTAATTGAAGAAGATTAATGATTGAGCATAATTGAGGGAGGACTAAAGTTGGTTAGTGGAATTTAGCGAAGAAAGGATAGCCATTGCTAGTGGGTTAAAGCTTGGGCTTAATGCTCCTTTCCTTTCGGGTAACTTCGAGCGAAGGGCCCACCATCTACTTACATCATTACTTATAAATATTTAGGTCGTGTGTGTGTGTTGGCCTAATGGTAGAGTGGTTAATATCCGAGGTCAAAGGTTTCGGATTCGAGTCCACCCTAACGCAGTCTTAACGTAAAAATCATTTTTATCGTGAGAATCAAAAAATGATGAATTTTGTGTGAAACTTGATGAATCCGCTGTGAAAATTACTAAATCCAAAAAAAAAAATTTTCGCCTCTCATGGGATTCGAACCCTGCGTGAAAATTCCGAATTTTTAATTCAGTAACTTTCCCAGCGGATTCATTAACTTTCATAGCAAATTCATTTTGTTCGTAAAGAATTTTCGTGGTTCTTAGTTCTCACGTTAAAATTGGTTCTTATTTGAACTTCTCTCTCTCTCTCTCTCTCTCTCTCTCTATATATATATATATATATATGGTTGGGTTTCCATAATATCCGGTCCGTAAATAGTATGTAGTACACAATCTAGACCACACACTTTGAACATGTGGTCGCACCACAAGCTGACATGTGGTAGGCTCATTTTCCATTTTTTTATAATTTTTCGCAATTGACAAAATGGAGAAGAAATAAAATCAACATCATTCTTCTTCTCTTCTCCTCCTATCTTCTTTGATTTTTTTTACAACGACAGCAGCAGACGACGGCGGACAGCAGCAACGACACATGAACAACAAAAATAATAGATTCTGAAAGAAAAAAATTTGATAACAAAATTGATTGATTTTAAGGAAAAAATAGAAGATGTATTTGATAGAAAATTGAGGAATCGATATTACGGTGAAATTTGCTGGGAATTAGGGAAAGAGACGGAAGAATTATCGGAGAATGATGGATGAGAGATTTGTTATCGAAAACATAATCATGCATATAACAAAACATATTCATGCATTTAACAAAACACAAAATTGCATGCTGACACGAAACACAAACGTGCATATAACAAAACATGTTCATCCATATAACAAAACATAAACTTGCATATTGGTCACGAAACACAAATATGTAGACAAAATAAATTCATGCATTTAATAAAAACATGCTCATGCATTTAACAAAACATAAAAAATGCATGTTGGCCAATGGATGTTAAGAGACGCGTGAGCGTGTGCCGGGGTGACGTGCGAGCACAAATGCACACTTCCAACCTACATGCATATTTGTGTTCAACTGCATGTATTTTTATATTCATTTAAATGTAGAAGTCAGTTCAACTATATGCATGATTTGTTTTTTCGCAATCACATAACAAATCAAATTACTAATCTACACTTACTGTGGCGAAATCAGTGAAAATAAGCTTAAAAAATAAAAAAAAATCTTCACCATAAGATCTATGAGATTGAGTACTACATACTACCTCAGACTCGAGTACTAAATGATCCTAAATGATCCCTATATATATATATATATATATAATTTGGTTCAAATGAGAACCATTTTTATCCTAAAATCTAAGAACCAAATGAATTTGTCATGAACGTTGATGAATCTATTGAGAAAGTTACTTGAATTCAAAATTCGAATTTTCACCCGGGTTCGAATCCCATATAGGCTAAAATTCTATTTTTTAATTCAAGAACTTTCTCAATGGATTCATCAACTTTCACTAAATTCATCATTTTTAATTCTATTATATATATATATATATATATATATATATATATATATATATATAGAGGGTTAACGTGATAGCCATTTTTATTGTGAGAACGTGAGAACCAAAAATGATGAATTCACGGTGAAAGTTGATGAATCACGAGAAAGTTATGAATCCAAAAATAGAATTTTGCCCTCATCGATTCGAACACGGTGAAAAATTCGAATTTTGAATTCATTAAATTTCTCAACCGATTCATCAACTTTCATAAAGAATTCATTTGGTTCTTAGTTTTGAGATAAGAATGGTTCTCATTCAACCAAACTCTCTCTCTATATATATATATATATATATATATAGCGCTTTTACTTGTATTTCAAAACAATAGTGCAAACAATTCTTACGCAAATGTTTGGATGAAAATGAAAACTCGGATAAAATATTTTAAGAATAAATATTATTTAAAATCTCAATAATATTTCTTTTCTCAAAAGTACCTCAAATTTTCATAAATATTTATTAAAATCATCAACTATCAACTTTGTATCACAAAATATCTCACCTTCATTTTTCGGCCCTCAAAATCTTAACATAGCTTGCTGGATGCCACCAAGAAAAGATAGAAAATAAAATATTATAGATGCCACATGAAATTAGGTGGCATTTCCATAATGGCATTCATCGAGCCACATCAAGACTCCAAGTAGGGTTGTGTATCGACTGACCAAAATTCTTTAAACCGAAATCGAATTGAATTGTATTTTTTGAATCGAATCGACTGACTTGAAATTTTAGACCGGTCAAAACCCGAACCAAAAAATTGATCGATTTCAATCGGATCAAAAATTCAATCGAAGTTTACTATATATATGGGAGGGTTAAGTGAGAACTATTTTATCGTGAGAACCAAAAAATGATTAATTCACTGTGAAAGTTGATGAATCTGTTGGGAAACTTACTGAATCCAAAAATAGAATTTTCGCCCCTCATGAGATTCGAACTCGGGTGAAAAATTCTGAATTTTTAAATTTAGTAATTTTCTCGATGGATTCATCAACTTTCATAGCAAATTCACTTGGTTCTTCATTTTTAGGATAAAAATGATTTTCATTTGAACCTAACTATATACATATATATATATATATATATATATATATATATAAACATATTTTTATCCTAATTATCTAATTAAAATATATATTAATTATTATATAAAATATTTAAAAAATTATTTTGGTTCGGTTGCCGATCGAGTCTAGAATTCAAAACTGACAACCGAACCGAAAACCGACTTTTATAAAAGAAAATCAATCGAACTGAAAACCGTTGTTCTTAAAACAAACAGGACAAACCGAAAGCTTTCGGTTCGATTCGGTGCATGCAAAACTCTAACTCCAAGGGCTAGAAAATAGACAGAATATATTTTTGATACAATACTTATAGTTGGTGGTTTAAATGATATTTCTAACGGTTCAATATATTTTTGTAAAATTCAGTATAATTTGGGATTAAAGTGATCATTTACCCATATTAATTTATGTTTAATATTTCTTTCTAGATGGAGAAGGAGGTGCGGCGACTGAACCGACGTGTAGATCTACCATTTGCGCATCATTGAAACGATTAGAGTACGAAATAATTTAAGAATAAGTTTTATTTTAAGTATACCAAGTTGCAGGCTATCCCTAAATAGTTTATTTTAGCATATCTAAAGGCATTTCCAAATTAGCTTTCATTTAAAGCTTTGCATCTTGTAAGTACCCAACCAAAATTGATTCGACTTTTATTAATAGTTTTTCTTCGGTGTTTGATTTTAGGAAGATAATGATGTTTACTCCGACCATGTAAAATTTTCCTCTTTCGGGAATTCCGTCAAAAGAAAATTCTTTCTTGGCAATGAAAATGTGCTCTTTTTTTTTAATGAAAGATGCTAATCTTTTGCAAGTGTTGAATTTAGATACTTATTTATCACCTAATTACAATTATGCAAGATTGCTTAACTTATTCCCACCAACAATAAGAATTAATTTGCAAAGTAGACTGATGGGATCGGTTGGAATTAGGAAATTTATTTTTTTACGATGAGAGCAATCATTGCCGTTATTCGAGATGTGTACTGAACAAACTTTGATCTCGTGCAATAGTAAGTGATGGGTTCCATTGGATATGTACTTATGTATGAAGGGATATATATCAATTAGGTAAAAGTTAAAACTTTTTCTTAAAACAAGATTGACTGGTTCTTGACAGCAGCTAAACGGATAACTGATAATCCAGTACTGATATCGGTACTGCTGATAAGTTCAGATAAATGATGTCTTTGACTGAGTGATATCAGTTAGCAAACCTACTGACTGCTAGGACTGCAAATCAGTTGGACTGATAACTAACGTGCGTCCGGAGTATGGTGGTTATTGTATTTGTTTTACCGAAAACTGAGACTCGGTTTGAAATATTTAGTCAAATGTTGATTAGTCAGTTTTTAGTTTAAATCTCTTCAGTAGCAGACGGATACTAATAGATGATTTCAAGACTATAATGTGCTGATGTGTGCTGCTGATGGTAGTTCAATAACATGCAATTAAAGCAATATTGAAAGTAAATAACACATTGATTTTTATGTGATCCGGAGAGATCAACTCATATGTCCACAGACTGATTGTTCAGTCAATCCACTAATTTCGGATTGGTCTTGTTTACGGGTACAAGAGCAAACCTAGATACCGAGGTCACCTTATAGTATCCCGCCTAACTTGCCGTTTTTTCATACGCTTGTTGGTGCTAGAAAATCTTAACTGCTTTAGGACGCAATCGACTTAACCTATAGCTTGCGAGTGTTAGAAACTAAGCTTTCAACAACTGACACTTTGTTGTTTATTTACCCAAACTTCTACTCAGCTATGAGGGGTTTTCCAACTATGGATCTGAGTTATCACAGATGATAAACTCAGGATGTCTAGATTTAAGATATATAAGATGAATATCCTAGACGTAAAGAATTGTATGATGAAATCTCGAGCTAATAAATATATGTGAGCTCTTGAGATTTGCTAATACCACTGTGAACTTCCTTCTGCGAAATCGTTGTTTGATTGACTTGAGCTTTAGCTTGAATGATTTAAGAATTCAATTGTATATTTTTCGGTTACCTTCAAAGTTTGGATTTTGCACATATATATAGAGAGGAATAAATATATAGTTGTTGGAGAGACTACCATTCAAATCCTTCTATTTGTCGTTTGAATTCTTCCCGTTGAGAATCCTCGTACGTCTTCTGACAAAGGTCGCATCATTGTATATTGTGTCTCTACAACTCTGAAAATATGGTATGACATGTCAGGATCTTCTACAGATACGCTATCATGCATGTCGAGTCAAATACTCAAGGCTTAAATTCTTTCGTATTTCTTCAGTTGAGTTGACTCTGTGTTTTGTCGAGATTGACTTGAGTTGGGCGATCGAGGCTAACTTCTTCTTTATCGCGATCTAGACTCCGTCTTTTATCAGCTTCGAACTTCATAGTCAGTATGATGCATTCAGTTAGACATAAATATAAATAGTCAGCTCTGACCTTTTATCAGTTAGCTTTGACTTGATATAGCCAACATTGAGTACTTGTCTCCATTTTGACTACCGATAAACAGCTTTGACTACTAGATGTTAACTTTGATTCCTAGTAGTCAGCTTTGACTACTGGTATAACTTTGACTTCCGTAAGGCGATCATCACGATATGACGCTTAGTCATATCCTCACTCCTTCTCGTCCATCGGTCTTTGAGTCTTGAGCTTGATCTTGACGTCGATCTTGATCTTTGACTATACTCTAGCAGCTCTGATCACGAACATCGCTTGTACTTTCATATTTAGACATTGATTGGCCTTCCTTCAGTCTTTAGTACGCGATCCTTCAGTTGAGCTGTCATCAGTTACGCTGATATTGATAATCCTATCAGTATGACCTACTTCAGTACTGCTGGAACCCCTTCAGTCTTGGGTCTGTTCAAGCTTTTACTTCTTTTGCTAAAACTTATAACAAAAACATCTAACTCCAAAACAAGTCAGTAGCATTAGTTATTTCAGCAAGACAATCATTAGAGATTTTAGAATCTAATTATGACACACAATTAAGATAGATTAATTCCTGATACTTAGGAATTTTTCCAATATTCTCGATACTTAGGAATTTTCCTAATAGTCTGCAAATCACACATGAATGGTAAATCATATTTGAAAAATTAAATGTGATAGATTCAGCCTATAAAACATTGGTGGATTTCAAACTTGAGATATTTAACCTCAAATTATCCATTTTACCACTAAATCATCTCCAAAAGACAAATTTTACCATTTCGTTTGTGATTGGAATGTTCTCTAAAATGTATCTACATCCTGCATCATTTTGTATAATCGATTTATTTAAAAATTATAATGTAGTAATTTACATATTAATTTGGATCAAGCTGTGGGACAAGGTGTCATCCATCATACTATAGACACTAGAAAAACAGGTCATCAGGTTCAATTATTCACCAGTACTGATCAGGGAGAGGATGTTGCAGTCCGATGAACTCGCGCTTCATGCCATGAATCCCAGTTTCGAAGAAGACGAAAGAGATCGTCATCCAAGAGGGCACGAAGAAAAAAAAAGACGCAGAGACCAGCTACAACTGGTAAAGGAAAGAAACCTCTCCAAGAGGAGAATGAGAGGGATACTGATGAAGAGAAGTCCCCAGCATAGCAATCTCTTTTGAAAAGAAGAATGAGGACTACTATTGAGCTTGCCAGGACCTTCCTTTTTGACAAACCTGAAAATCAACCTGACCCCAAGCCTACCACTCATTCCTTAGCTCACACCACAAATTCACCTCATCACTCTCTCTTCAACCTGAGCCTACCTCATCCCCTCCGAAAATCCCTTCTCTTCTACCCCAAGCTAATACTCCCTAACATCAGCCTAACTCACCCCAACCTGGCTCCCCACAGCCTGCCTCACCCCAGCACATATCCCCCAACATCCAGCCTTCTTACCCACTCTACTGTAGTCTCTAAATGATTCATGGAGATAAGCCCCTGTACCCAACTAGCCTCCAGAATTTCCATTCTTTTTTTCTCATTTAACCAGAAAGCTCATTCTTTTCTTCTAAAAACCTTTCCGGTATTCTTTCAAAGGCCATGCAAGGTTATTAAAAACACTGAGCATTCAAGTATTCAAAGATCTCAAAGCCCACATCTACGAAGCATTTAACCAATATATTTTGAAGAAGAAAGTTCCAATTGATATAAGTAAATCTTTGGAATTTAAATATATTTATTTGCTCATGATTTCAACATATATTCCGTTAGCATCTAGACAATTTTCTTATTATATCTTAAGCCTAGAAAGCCTTGAGTTGTCATATGTGACAACTCAAATATAAGATAAACACTCTCTACCAAAACCCCTAAGTTGAAGTATAAGTTGGGCAAGTCAGCAACAAAATGTTCGTTGTTGCAAGCTTGGTTTTTTTTGCTTGTAAGCAAGAAGATTAGATCGACTGCACCTGTAAACAGTCAGAGGTTTTTCTAGCACCAGTAAGAGTGGGAAGGAACGACAAGTCGGGATAAAAAAAAAAGGTTAAAGTCTGTATCTAGATTTTCTTTTCTACCCGTAAAAAAGATCAAATCCCAAATAGTGGATTGACTATGTTATCAGTCCGTGGACGTAGGAGCTGATTTATCCGAACCACGTTAAAACTAAGTGTGTTATTTAATTTTAGCATAGTTTAAATTATATGTTATTGAACATAACATCACTTAGTACATTCAACAAAACATAATGTTCAAAACCCTCAATCACTAAGCACTTTATTACTGACAAGAAAACTAATACTGACTAAGCAATACTCGACTAAGTATTTTATCAGTATCAGTTTTTAGTAAAGCCAAAACTTAACCACTATACTTTCGCACCACATTAGTTATCAGTCCAATTGATCACCTATTTCAATTGTCAGTAGGATTGCGAACTGATACACTCAGTACAAGACTCCACGAACTTGAACATCAACAGTATTGATATTATTACAGAACTGTCATCACTAAACTGACATCTACCGATCAGTAAAACTTTCAGTCTTGTTTTAGAAAAAGTTTTAATTTATCTTAGGCCATCTCCAACCCTCCCCACTAAATCTATACCTATTTTACAGTAACTGTCACATCAAACAGTAATTCTTCTCCAACCCACAAACTCAAACTCAAAATTAAAAGAATATTCTCTTTATATTCTTCCAACCACTATTTTTATATTTTTGCAATCACACCCTTATAAATTTCAATATTTTACACAATAGACTACTCTAAAATTTAAAATTATTAAATCAACTATTTATTAAATAAGATAAAATTACATAACTTGAAGAAAAAAAAGACATTAAAACATATTACTACTATTCATCGCTAGACATAAACTTAAATCAAACGAAAATAGATTGATATTCAAGACTCGGAATTAGTGTATTCCTCCCACAAATGATCAATTAATGCATTCCGAAGTTCTATGTGAGCATCTCTATTCCTGATTTTTTCATATCGAGATAAGAACTCCTGAAACCGAGAACTTTCCTCCATCACCATTTCGACCTCCGGTTGTGGCGCCTCTAGTGTAACTTCAATTGGAGCATGAAGATCGCGTTCATCATCAACTATCATATTATGAAGAATTATACATGTAGTCACGATGTCATGTAACACGCCTTTTCTCCAATAACGCATCGGTCCTGCTACAATGGCAAAACGTGATTGGGGAACTCCAATGCTCGTTCAACGTCTTTCCCGCATGCTTCTTGTTTCATTGCAAAATGCCTTGCCTTTGGAGTACGAGGCTCATGAATTGTTTGCACAATTGTAGACCATTTAGGATATATACCATCAGCTAAATAATAGCCCATGTTATATTCTTTTCCTTGAATGACATAATGAGCCGGAGGAGCAATACCTTGAGTGAGATTATTGAAAAGATGTGATGACTCCAACACGTTGATATCGTTGTTGGTGCCCGCAAACCGAAATAAGCATGCCATATCCAAAGATCATAATCACTACTGACTTGAGAATAATCGTAGGACTTCCACTACGACCTGCATATTGTCCAGCCCATGCGGTAGGACAATTTTTCCACTTCCAGTGCATACAATCTAAACTACCTAACATTCCTGGAAATCCACGTGTTTTACCAATATAGAGAAGTCTAGCAATATCATCAGTTGTTGGTGTCCTTAAATATTGAGATGAAAATATCTCTATTATTGCCCGACAAATTTTTTCATGCTTTCAATTGCAGTAGACTCACCTATTTTAATATACTCGTCTGTGGCGTCTGCTGGTATCCCATATGCTAATATACGCAATGCAATTGTTGCTTTTGTAGGGGTGATAATCCCACCTCCATGATTGTCTACTCGTTGTTGGAAGTATCGATCATGTTACGTAACGATTAACAATGCGTCGAACAATAGCGAGACATTCGATATCTCCGCGAAACACGGCTTCATTATAGATCGGATTATCGCAAAATAATCGTTATACAATCTCGATGTGCGCCTCTCGATCACGATTAATGACGATGTGCCAACCGAACCACCATGTGTTATTTGGTGGTCTTCTTTGAAGAAGAAGATGCTTTATCATTGTGTTATTATTATTGATAACACGACATATTGCTTCTTGTTTTCTCAAATGATTGGCTATTATTTCTTCATCATCGATGAAGAAGATGATGAAACACCAAATTGAAATTCATTTGAGAGAGAAAAATATATCTGCGGGAGTAGCTTACTTTAGGTTGTAGTAAGTTGTTGCGATCAAGTTTTGATATATATATATATATATATATATAAGTGAAAGTGGGTTGTAATAATACGTATTGTCATTTCATAACTTTAATATTTTGCGTCATTGTAGTCATAATTTCATGCTTTTCTTGTGTGTTTTGCGGTGTTTAGTAATTTCATTGCTTTTCTTTTGTGTGTAGTCATCGTGCATAGTCTTTTGCGGTGTTTAGTAATTTCATTGCTTTTACATTTGTGTGTAGTCATTGTGCATAGTGTTTGTGCGGTGTTTAGTCGTTTCATTCACTTTTCTAGAGTGTTAAAATTTATAGTATGTGCAAGATATTTCTGCATTGCATTTTTATATAAAAAATGTGTCTACATTTTATTATTTTTCAATCAAAAATCATTATAAATATGGATGATTTTCATTCAGAACCTACACACAATTTCATATTTTCCAAAGAAAATGGCTCCTCGTCATCTAACTATTCAAGACGAGGATATCCTCTTATGTCGAGTGTACATGGAAATTTCTCAAGATCCCGTCATTGGGCGCACTAATCACCGATCGTTTTGGTCTCGAATTGAAGGAAAGTTCAACGAAAAAAGCCCGTGGAGGAGCATCGTTAAAAGATCTTTGCAAGCTCGAATTCAAACTATTGAGAAAGCGAAGAAGAGACTCCATGGGTGCATTAGACAAACCGAAAACGAGCATCAAAGTGGAACTTGAATGAAGATATTGTTAGTATATACTCTTGTTTTTTAAAACTTATAAATTATGTTTTCAACATATTACTAATTATTTATAACTATTTGCGTATGGAGAAAGCTAATAAGTGTTACAGTATGGATAAAAACACAAAGCGTGCTTTAAATTGCTCACGTGTGGAACATCATTAAGAATTTTGAAAAATTTAAGGATTGCGGAAGGAGGTCTAGCAACCACTCAACCACATCTTTCTTCCGATTCAGAAAATCCGATTGGTAACTCTTCGACCTCAGATTTCGCTTCATTTTCCATGAACTTAGGTGATGATGATGATGATGATGATGATCAAAACAAAGAATGTGGAGGTTCTTCGTCATCACGGCCTCAAGGGGTAAAGAAAGCCAAATTGAAATAAAAAAAAGCGGATGAATCATCATCTATGATTGACAAACTCAGAGACGATAATAAAAGGTTTATGGAGGAGATAAAGTCCTCGAATGCACAGCTCACATATCAACTTGCAGTTAAGAATGCACTTAGAGCAAAGAAAGGAAGAAAATAAAATTTTGTATCAAGATGTGAGCTCCATAAGAGATCCACAATATCGTGCATTTATTGAAGTGAACAAGCACGTATTATGCAAAAAAGAGCTTAACAAGGTCAATTGGATCCGTTTGCAACGGAACTTACCTCCATATTTCAATAACATTGGAGGATCCGGTTCGATTTACCGCACTATTAGGTTTTATTTAATATTATAGTATGTCTTGTACCTTTATGTTATTGTGATCGATTTTAATTATGTATTAAGTTTTTAGAATGTCATGCATTTGATGTATTATCAATTAATTATCTTGTAATATGTTCTAGGTCATGTACTCTAGTATATTAATTATGAATCAATGTTATTGTCATTTACTTTATGTATCAATGTTATTAGTATAATGTTATTATTATTACAAATTATATAAATTGGAAACTAATTAATTAATCACTAAATTAGTGGATCACGGCGGAATCATAACCTTATCGACAACTGCAAATTTCGGCAATTGATCGTCTTCACTTTTTTTTGGAACATTAACCTTTCACTGCGGAATCATAACCTTATCGACAACTGCAAATTTTTGGAACATAAACCTTAAAAATAGATTATGTTTTTACCATTAAAAGAAAATTGTCGTAAGATAGAATCAAAAATCAAAAATAGAAGCGCATGATCTCTTCTCAATGGGTCCAGCCCATTGCTCAACGAAAAGAAGGCCAGTAAACCCAACCTCGTTTATTCCAAGATTTGGATTAATTTTCTTTTTTCTTTGAGAAGGGGGTGGGGGAGAGGGGGTTTGGGGGGCTCAAATATTATATTTTTATTTGCAGTCACTGTGTTCTTTCTTCATCTTCTTCTCTGTTCTTCATCTTCTTCATCCGCCTTCTCTGCAACCAAAACCAAACACATCATAATAGGAGGATCCATGTGCAATTTTCAAAAGATGAAAAGTGGTTTGAGTATGGTGAACAGTGCAGACGCAAATATAAGTCAAGGGGAGAGAGAAAGGTACCAAATACTTATTTTTAGTTTGAGTTCTGATGGGATTGGAGAGGATTTGCTCTTGTAAAATAAGTTTCTGATAAGAGGTTGGAGATGGTCTTAACTAGGGTGTGCTTAAACGGGTATCGGTTATCGGTTAATCGATAACCAAACCGAAAAGTTCGGTTATCGGTTAACCGATAACCGATTTTTTCGATTTCGTTCGATTATCGGTTCCCATTGCAAGTGAATTTCGGTTATCGGGTATAACCGATTAATCGACAGTTATACCGATTAACCAAATTAATTAATTAATTAATTAATTTATTTATTTATTTAATTATTAGGTAAAAATTATTTAATTTAATATTATAATTTCTGTAATATTTGAAATAATCTCGGTTAATTTCGGTTATTTTCGGTTATTTTCGGTTAATTTTTGTATTTTTTTTTTATTTTTTTTTTAAATTTAATTTTAATTTCGGTTAACCGATAACCGAACCGACTAACCGAATCGGTTAATCGGTTATCGGTTCCGGTTATCTATTTTGGGTTAATTCGGTTTCTTAACTGATGTATTCTCGCCCCTCCCTCCCCTCATCCATATATCGATCGACTCTTAAGTGAATAATTGAACTTATAAGCTAAAGATAAAATCATGAGTTAGGAAAAGAAAATCAAAACCAAAGAAATAAAATCAGAGTTAGTATGATATTGAAAAGATATATATTGAAATAATGAATTATAGTATGATTATTTTATAAATTTATTATTACTTATAAGCTATTAAAATTTATTACTTATAAGATAGTTAAGAGTTTATTTATCAAACACTTTTTAAGAATTTATTAACTTCACCAGACACCCCCTAAATGTTATGCATGAAATATACGGACACTAGAAAATTATAATTAGGATATTGTAAATTACACGAGTATTGAATATTTTTACGATAGTTCGTATCTTATTATATTCCAATTCACGGACACGCATATTCATCTTTGTTTTATTTATACAAATATATGGAATGAGAAAACAGAAAAATGTGTAGTACTGCATGTGACATGTCGTCCAATATTTTTTCAGTAAAATAATGATTTGAATTTGTATCATTATCATAATAATGGGTAGTAAAAAGATTTTTGAAAATTGTGACCTAAGGATACCAAAAGATTTCATCACTCCATGTCAAATCAAAATCATGTTAAATTAGATAATTCTCGATTTTTGGTACAATAATAGCAATAATCAAATAATACTTTTAGTGGGCTACTAATTGTAGATTTGTAACCAAGAATTGAAGGGAAGAACATGCGAGGGTCGCACTAGTATCTGCATTAATTCTTAGTCTGAAATTTATAACTTTTTAAAAGAACTATATTTTATTTACAATTTTTTAATTGCAGAGGATAACCTTTTGTTTTATTTTATATTCATGTTTTTATTGCTTAAATTAGCTATAGATAGGGCGACCAAAATTGTCGATGATCAGAATGTGAATGAACTAAAAGAAACCTCTTTTTCCTTTCTTCTATTCTTTGGGTTGAAGGAACTCAAAAGTAACTAGTTTGATTATGCTAAAATCATTTACAATGTTATATTTAAGATATTTTCCATACTAAGAAATTAATAATAACGTGATATCGTAACTGCCCATAATCGAAGGGTCACGTATTTTGATCGTGCCAAAAATAATTTATAATTTGCTTTTAGTTTTAAAATTATTAATATGTTATAACAACATAGTCGTTAATTAATCAAGTATAATCTGCCGAACTATAAAATTTTAATTTATCAAATTTCCAAATGTGTACAAATAAAATTACATAACTCGTGTCATACAACATGATTTTTCTATCACATATTCGTCATTAGACTATCGATCCTTGTAAATGATATTGTCAAAAGACACAAAACTATTAAAAGTAAAATAAACAATAAATAATAGTAAGGTTACTAGCGACCCCAATTTATGGCGATTAATATATTTCAATCTTTGAAATTTATGAATTATACCCCAACTTTTTTAACATTTGTTAATTTTACCAATTTTTTTAGAAATTTATTTTATAAAAATAAAATAATTTCTTATTAAATTCGAGTGATGAAGTCTTATATTAGTGTACTTGTGTCGAATATTAATATATCTTCCTCTTACGTTCTCGATAGGATATAGCCCAACTCCGGCCAAGCATCGGGCCCAACATAAATAAGCGCGATATGAAGCTCGGCCATACGAGTCCGCCCAAGAAAGCTCGGAACCAAGTAGGAGCGCGAAGATTCGGTCATATCTACGAGAATCCTAATTAGAGATAGATAGATTCAAATCCTATCTTAGAATAGATCTCGGATTCGAGATCTAGGTTATCATAATCGTGTATAAATAGATGATAGATTAGATGGAAAAGATCATCTACACTTCTTGTAATCACTTCTCATATTTTCAATACACGAATACTATCTCTCCCCGTGGACGTAGATCTTATTCATAGATCGAACCACGTAAATCTCTGGTGTTCTTGCGTGCATTTAATTCCCTTACGAAACAAGATCGATCATCATGGCGCCGTGCGTGGAACGAAAATTTTTGTTTTCGATCAACCATTGTTCACGGGGAATCAATCACGATGATGTATACCGAAGTCACGCATCGAGTCGCCACGGCAACAACAACAACGGCGGTCGGACATGCCGAGCTCGGCTGGAAAAAGCCGGTCCTGAATCGACCCGAAGGCATGTCCAAAGCCTCGACGAACAAGGGAATCCCATCCTGCATGAAGAAGCAGGATACCAAAGCGAAGGAGATCGCAGTAGCAACCAAGGAGAACCTCCAGCTCCTCAGATAAACCTTGACGACGCCGTCAAGGGGTTTCTTGAGAAAAATAAGGAGAGCTTCCTCCAATACCTCGGCCAAGCACAAGGTCGGTCGCATCCCGAAGAAAGGAACGCCGAAGCCTCGTCTAAACACGAGGCACCGCGACGAGGTGGATGCCCCAGCATCCAAATCATGGGCGCTCACACCTCCGCACAAGTCGGGGCCCAAACCCACCACGGGAGGGATGAACAGCGAGGGAAAGGACGTCGCGACCGCCGCGAGGCCAGCCCTCACTACCAAAACGAGTTCGGTCGACGAACTCCGCCTCACTCTCCAGAGGGCGGTTTCGATGGGTACGGAGGATAGTCACCCGTTCTCAAACGAAATACTCGACACCCCACTCCCGACAAATACCGGTGCGAGCATCACCCCTCACGACGGACTAAGGGACCCGAGAACTTTCTCTCAGCTTCAAGACAATATGATCAATCAACGCCTCGGCACAATTCATATGTGCAAGCTCTTCCCGAATGCTAGTTGACAACGCCCACGGTGGTTCGACGATCTACCTCCAGGAGCATTGGTTCCTACCGCGATCGATGAAGGCCTTCCATCGAAGGTTCTTCCGTAGGCCGAAAAATGACTTGCACATCTCCTCACCTTGAGGCGAGACCGAAAAGAGTCCATCAACGACTTTATGACCAGGTTCAATAAAGAAAGCCTGAAGGTCGCAGACGTGAACGACCTCCTCATCATCTCAGCCTTCCAGAACGGCATCCAGCCCGGGGCTTTATATAAAGAGATCGTCAAGTACGAATCCCGTACTGCCACGGAGCTATGGCGCATAGCCGATCGGTTCGCCAAGGCGGAGAGGCCGATAGAATGAAGCGAGGCGAAAAAGCGGATCCTTCGAAAAGGAAGAAGAGAAGAAGGCGAGGAGACCGTGGCCAAGGCCGACGCGCTTGGAAAGAATACGTCGTCCCATAGAGTCCGTGCTCGGACCGCGCAACACCTCCGAGCGACCTCAATACACTCGTTTGACGAAGCGAAGGCGTAAATCTGAACTCCACATGGATAAGTTCGAGAAACCTCGACCAATGACAGGGGTCAAAGCCAAACAAAGGACAATCTTGCTCCTTCCATGAAGATTACGGCACGACACGGAGGAGTGCCGAGACCTCATGGAGGATATCGAGATGTTAGTACGGGACGGGGTCTCGAGAAAATACAAAGGTCATGACCGACGAGTTTGGCGATGACGAGGCCCCCATGAAGCGAAAAAGGAGAAAGCAGCGAAGGGGTGTTCCCCAAAAAGAAGACAAAGCGCGCGAAGACGAAGAAGGAGACGAAGAACCGCAATATGGCGGAGTCATCTCCACTATTATGGGGCTCCCCCGCGGAGTCACGAAGTCCTCCTTGAAAGCCGATGCCCGAGGTCCACATATCGTGAACCGCCAACAAAAGGTTCGGAAGGACGGGCGATCACCTTCTCCGTAGAAGACCACAGACTCACGGTAGTGCCCCACCGAGGATCTGTTGGTAATCCGAGCGATGGTCGCAAACAAGTTGGTGAAGCGCGTATACATCGACAGTGGCGCGTCGGTAAGCATCATTTTCAAGGAATGCTTTGATAAATTAGGAGTAGAGGAGGCGGGCCTCGCACAGGCACCGCTGCCACTCCGTAGCTTCGTTCAAGAAGAGACACGTCCGGAAGGGATAATCGAGCTACCTGTCACGGTAGGGAAAGCTCCGACGAGCTCCACCAAGGTGGTACACTTCTTCGTAGTGAAGGCCTACTCGCCGTATAACATCATACTTGGGCGAGATTGGTGAGCAGCTATAAAGGCGGTATGCTCAACATACCACCGATGATGAAGATCCCCAAAAATGGGGGTAGGCGTGATCAGGAGATCGAGAAGCGGCCAAGGAATGCTTACAGTCGCCCTACGGTGCGGGGCTCCAACCCAAAGACCCCAGGCATAGCAACTAAAGAAACCCGAGGAGTTGGAAGTAAAAGAGACAACGCCTATCTCTGGCAGCCCGGTGGAAGAGATCACGCTATACAAAGACGAGCCACTCAAGGTCGTCAAGATTGGCTTTACCGAGGCATCTGAATTGAGAGAACAGGTTATCCAACTCCTGAGGGAATTCCGAGACGTGTTTGCTTGGTCGTCCCTCGACATGATCGGGTCTCCCGGTATCATCACCCATAAGCTTAACATCGACCGAGCACAAAACCGGTTCGGCGAGCAACAATTTTTGCAACGAGCGGAACCAAGTCATCCATGACGGTAAATCAATTGTTAAAAGCTCGCATATTGTTTGAAGTCAAATATCCGACATGGATAGCCAACCCTGATGGTGAAGAAAGGAAGAGGGATGGCGAATGTGTATTGACTACACCGACCTCAATAAATATTGCCCAAAGGATTGCTATCCCCTTCCCAACATCGATAAGAAGGTCGACGCATTGGTCGGGTTCGAAGTCTTCAGTTTCTTAGACTTGTATAAAGGGTATCACCAAGTCTTGATGGATGACGAAGACGCGGCCAAGACAACCTTCATTACAGACTTCGGAGTCTTCGCATACAGGAAGATGTCATTCGGACTTAAGAATGCAGGAGCTACCTATCAAAGAATGGTAGACAAAATATTTCAGCCCTACATAGGCCGGAATGTAGAGGTGTACGTCGACGACATCGTAGTAAAAAGCAAGGAGGAAGCCGCATGTGTCGCCGACCTCCGGATCGTCCTCGGCTTACTTCGAAAAGTCAACCTCAAACTGAACCCCCAGAAGTGCACGTTTGCAGTTCGATCCGGAAAATTCTTAGGATGCTGGGTTTCACAAGAAGGGTTAAAAGCCAACCCATCCAAGGTTCAAACCATTCTAGAAATGAAGATGCCGAAGACCATTCACGACGTACACAGACTGACGGGCTGCATAGCCGCACTAAGCCGCTTTCTTTCAAAGGCCGCGGACAAGCAGCTACCCTTCTTCAAGGTACTCAAAAAGGCTCCGGAGTTCTCCTGGAATGATACACATAAGTCCGCTTTTGAAGATCTCAAAAACTACCTCGCCAAACTTCCTACTCGTCGGTTCGAAAGAAGGAGGTCATTTCCTATACCTCGTCGCTTTGGACGAAACAATAAGTCTTGATCTTGATGCGAGAGGAAGGACGTCAGCTCCCGGTATATTTCATCAGCCGAGCATTAAAAGGCCTAGAAACAAGGTATCAACCTTTGGAGAAGCTCGCCCTAGCATTAGTAAATGCTGCAAGGAGACTGCGTCCATATTTCCATGCACATCCCATACAAGTCCTCACTGACCATCCACTTCGGCAAGTATTGACGAAGCCAGAAGCTTCGGGGAGAATTGCGAAGTGGGCAATAGAACTGGGCGAACATGATATATCTTTATGCCCCCGTCAAGCCATCAAAGGTCAAGCCTTAGCGAACTTTCTTGCCGAGGCCCACTTCGCCGAGAAACCGAAGCCCCCCGAGCCCGTATCAAACAAAGTCGAGGCCGAACCAGTGGAGAAAACACCGGAGGATTGCTGGCAAGTCTACGTTGACGGAGCTTCGGGAAAAACAGGTAGCAGAGCTGGCATCTTGCTCCTTGGACCGGATGGCCAAGAGATCACGTACGCACTTCGGTTCTCATTCAAAAATACGAACAACAAAGTAGAGTATGAGGCCTTGATCGTAGGACTTCGCCTGGCTCAAAGTCTTCAGATACGAGCAGTAAAAGTTCATAGTGACTCTCAAGACATCGTAAGCCACATGTTGGGGAAGTGCGAGGCAAAAGGCGATGGGATGAAGAAATACCTCGAGAAAGCCAAAAGCCTACAACAAACTTTCTCCCGCTTCCAGATAATTCGCATCCCAAGGGAGAAAAATGGTCGAGCTGACATCTTAAGCAAATTGGCCTCGTCGTCAACAAGCCCACCAGTAGAGGAAATCCAACACCGAAGCATAGACGATGCTGATGAAGGAGCCGAGGTCAGCGTGGTCTCAGATGAAGAGCCAAATTGGATGACTCCCATTCGAGATTATCTGGAGAAAGGCGAACTGCCCCAAGATAAGCTCGAGGCCAGGAGGATCTTGGGCAAATCATTGCGATATATACTTGAGCAGGGAATTCTCTACAGAAAATCATACCTCCAGCCTCTCCTAAGGTGCTTGGGCCCGAACCGAGCTGATTACGTACTACGGGAAGTACACGAAGGATCGTGTGGAAGTCACATCGGACCCCGAGCCTTGTCAAAAAAGGTCATGCGATGGGGATACTATTGGCCAACAATGTTCGAAGACTCACTTAACCTTGTGAAAAGGTGTCCGAAGTGTCAAATTCACGGGAACGTGCCAAGGCTACCGCAGACCGACCTCGCCTCCGTACAAAGCCCCTGGCCATTTATGCAATGGGGGATCGATATTGTAGGACCTTTCTGCAAAGCACCGGGGCAACTCCAATTCCTGATTGTCGCAATTGACTACTTCACGAAGTGGGTAGAAGCTGAGCCCTTGGCAAAGATCACAAGCAAAAACGCCCTCAACTTCGTCTGGAAGAACATAGTATGTCGATTCGGCATCCCTCATATCCTTCTTTCGGATAATGGGACGCAGTTCACTGATAAGATATTCAAAGACTGGTGTCAAGAACTTCGGATCCAACAAAAGTTCACCTCGGTGGCCCATCCTCAAGCAAATGGTCAGACCGAGGTCACCAACAGGACGATTGTGAAGGGTCTCAAAACCCGTCTTGACCGAGCTAAGGGTCTTTGGGTGGAGAATTTATCACAAGTCTTATGGTCATACCGAACAACACCTCGAATAGCGAACGGAGAAACGCCCTACGATGCGGGCGTATGGAACCAAGCGGTGATCCTGAAATCGAATACGAGAGCCCCGCACCATTCACTTCTCCGCCGAAGCAAATGGGGAAAATCTACGAACTGATCTAGATCTGCTCGAAGAAAAGAGAGACCTCGCCTACATCAAGGAAGCTCGGTACAAACAACAAGTAGCTCGGTATTACAACCAGCGTGTCAAGTCCCGACAGTTCCAAGTGGGCGACCTCGTGCTCCGAAATAATGAAGTCAGTAAAGCCGCAAAGCTCGACAAACTGGAAGCCACATGGGAAGGACCTTACCGGGTCGAAGAAGTCCTCGGAAAAGGAGCCTATAAGCTCGCCCATTTGTCCGGTGAGCAAATACCCAACACATGGCACATCATTCATTTGAAGAGATATTTTGCATAAGTGTCAAAAGTTGAGTCTTGTTCGTCTTTGAGTCCTGTTAGGTCGAGTCCGAGTCTTGTCGTCTTGTTCCATTATCTTTTATCAATAAAAATCTTTTCTCTATCTATATTTTTGTCTTGCATGTTTTTATTTGTCACTTATGCATATAACTCTTATAAAAATTACTATACCCTCTTCGGAGGACGAACTATACCCTCGACGGAGGACAGACTACCTTCGTTTAATACGAAGACGAACTATAAACGCGCGTAAGGGGACCACCCCTCCCGATAAAACTTGGCAAAACAGGAACCCATACCTTCGTACGAGGACGGATACCTTCGTTTATTTCGAGGACGGATACCTTCATACGAGGACGAACTATCCTCGTTTATTTCGAGAAGCTTCGCATTTTGTGAATGAGGGATATACCTTCATTTATTTCGAGGACGGATACCTTCATACGAGGCGAACTACGAGGGAAGCTTCGACCATGTAGCCCAAGTTTTGTGAATTTATTATTATATGGCATATGGGCCACATTTTGTATCAAGATTTTTCGGTATTTTTAGGTTTGATTATCTAGAGTCCTAGTCTATTAAAACTTCTTTTGTAAATTAGAGTTCTACTTTGATTAGAGTCCTTCTTTGATAAGGTTTAGACTTGATTTTCAGCCTATATAAAGGCTCATTTAGTTTTGATATAGGTGACGACTTGGATTTGAGGACAAATCCTTTTCAAGAGAAGAGGAATGATGCAGCCCAAGTTTTGTGAATTTAATTATTATATGGCATATGGGCCACGTTTGTTATCAAGATTTTCTCAGCATTTTTAGGTTTGATTATCTAGAGTCTATCTATTAAAACTTCTTTTGTAAATTAGAGTTCTACTTTGATTAAGAGTCCTTCTTCTTTAGACTTGCTTTAAGCTATATAAAGGCTTGTAAGCATTATTCGGTTTTGATTGATCAATAAATGTGAATTTTATTCTCTCTTCATTAGTGAATTTTCTTGTGTTTGCCAAGAGTCAATTATCGACAATCGCAAACATCCATCCTCGTTAATTCATTATTTCAACTATCTAGTTGGGGTATAGGCGAAATCTTGACCTTATCACTTGTTAGATTCAGGTTTTGGGATATTCCATCTTGTTCGTTCTTCCGTCACACGTCGATAGATCCTTCGTACCAGCGAGGATCGTATCAGGATACCTTCGTTTATTTCGGGACGGATACCTTCGGAAAATCTACCTTTGTTTACGGCAGGACGAGCTATCCGCTAAACAAAACCTTCTTATTGGTTACGGTAATTAAAGACAAGTGTTCTCGAAGAGCATCTATACTAATCCTTATTTCAACATATCTTTGTACATCACGTCCGGGAAAAGTCGATCTAATCGCAAAATCGGGATTCAACAGAGCCTATACTAATCCTACCTCTACCTCATCCTCGATCTATGCTCGAGCCACTCGACCTCACGCTGACGAGTAGCCACGCTAGATCGACCTCGGCCGCTCGATGACGCACGACTTGGCCCTTGAGGATCCACGTCTCTCTTGGGCCATAGCGCGTCTCTCTTGAGCTCGCCACTCGGATCTTCAAAATTCGAACAAATTGTAGTCTGGCGGCGAGAAGCCCGGCGAAGAAGAGGCCTCAGATACGGGTTGAAGCAGTTCTTGTTTGTGGTCACGAGCAACGATCTTGTATATGCCTCGAGTCTTTTCAATTCGACGAACTGCTCCGTGAACCGCCAGATTTCTTGCCGTACTCACGCTGCATTTCGCCATGACGGCCTCAATAACCTTAGCTTCGACCTCAGGAATGGTCATCCCACCACTTCGGTGGATGACTTCCTCGTACTCGGAGTGCTCTTCAGCTACTGTTCTAGCCTCCTCCTTGGCAATCTCGGACTTCTCCTCCAACTCCAAGAGGCAAGCCTGAAGCTCGTCACAGCTCTCCTGGGCAGCCCTAAGCTTCGTATCAGCCTCTGCCTGCACATGGTCTAGCTGTTCCCTCAAACGGAGGAGTTCGACCTCCTTTGATTCAAGAGCCCGCGTCAAAGCTTCGATGTGATTTAACCAAGGGGAAGCATCAGGCATTTCAGGAGAAGACTGGATAAAGAGAAAACAAGAAAGGCAAGTCTCTTCAGTGAAAAGCAAATTTTATTAAGGCCTCAAGGGCAGAATATCGTGCTCAATTACAAAAAAAAAATAAAAAAATTTACAAGGATCAATCGACCCGCCATCGCCCGAGCTGCATCTCCTCAGTGCCAACCCCGCCTGCCTCAGCCTTGGCAATCTCTACCTCGGCCTCAACGGCTTCAGGCATTTCAGCAGCCGACACCTCGGCCTCCTTCTGAACTTCGGCCGCCGACACCTCGGTCACCTTATCAGCTTCAACGGGCACCACCTCGGCCTCCGGCTCCTTAGTCAGCTCGGCCATGATAGCTTCGGAGAGGGGATCTCGATCCACCGAGCAAGCACGGACGGACTCGGCAGTCAGCAAAGTCGAGGACGAGGCGGACTACGAGCGACAGGCGGGCTCTTCAGACCGCCAGCGAGGAGACCAACATAAGACCGCACCAGAGCGTGGTCTCCACCACCTCATATCCATACTTATATTTATCTAAGTCAGGATAGTCATCGGCGACGTCATCCAGAGTATCAGACACCGCCCTCTTATTTAGCAGCTCGGCCATCTTGTTCGCCAGCCCGGAAAACTTCCGAGACAAAAAAAGTTTCTGGTGTAAGCACGAGAAGCCCCCAGCCGCCGCCTCGGCTTCCCTCGGCTGGCCGCCCACTCCGGCCTTCAATCCGCCTTGCCGGCCGAAGCCGCCGGCCTTCAAAAGTTATCTCGGCCGACGCTCCGCCTGCGGCCTCAATCCCAGCCTGACCTTCTCCACCACGGCCAGGTCGTGGCCTCCCTCCCGGCCGCAACCCGAGCCTTCTCCTCCGCCTCGATCGCCTCCGCCACAAGAAGGGTCTTCTCCCCCTCCAGCTCGTGGGCGTAGCGAGCCAAGTGCTCGAAATGAGCCACGGCATCATTTAAATGCCCAACAACAAGTTCGGACGCCGCCATCAATTGGACCTTCACGTCCTCGGTCCCCTGTTATAAAGCTAACAACGTCAAGCAAAGCCTCTATACGACTTGAAAAAGTACAGCACAGTGCATTACCTGGGGAAAAGACGGACGTGCGACCTCGGTACCAAGGATCGTGCAATCGTCGTCGTCATCGGCAGGAGGATGACGCTTCTCTTTTCCGGAGCGGGAGGTGCGCGGAGGCGACGAATGCTTCGCCTGAGGCGACGAAGTCTTCGGTTGAGGTGACGAACGCTTACCGAGGCGAGTCGCGATCTTTTCACCTCTTCGGGTGACCTCGGCGAGTCTTGCGACCTTCTTGGATTGCTCGGCCTCGGACTCCGACCCCTTTCTCTTCCTTGAGGAGACGAATTCCACTACAGAAATAACACATATCAAGTCAATACAGAGCAACACAAAAATAATCTGACACTAAAGCTAAGTGCAGGGCCTCACCCTCGGCTCATCTGCAGCAGCAGGGTCATAGGGGCTCAGCCCCGCGGCCGCTAGTTCGGCCTCAGAGAAGACTTCGTCGACCAGGCCAACCCCGTCTAGATACGTCTCCACATCGCCGAAGCAATCTCCAACGGCTACATCGACCAATTTATCACGCTTCCAAGCAAATTCATAAGAGCCGTCAAACCGGCAGAAGAAGTACTTCTTCTGCTAGTTTGATATCTTCGACTTCGTCTTTATCGTAAATTTACGACGGGGCGCTAAATAATACCACCCCGCACTATATTTAAGGCGAAAAAATCTAAGGATGAGCCCTAGACTCAACGGGCGCTTATGCTATACGCATATCGCCAGGCCGTCGGTGACGAAAGAGTTCGGTGTTAATTGGGCGAAGGGATAGCGAAAAGTCATTGTAACTCAACAAACACGGAAGGATAAGGAAGGCGAAGACCGCACTTAAGGTCGTCCTCAGATCTTGTTACAAATCCGTGCGGAGGGAGGCTAGCCCTATCCCCCGGACGAGGGGCAATCAACCCAACGGATTTCGGAACAAAAAATTTAGAAGCAAGCTCTAATATCACAGGGGTTGTCAGAATGGAAGGAAACGAAGAAAATTTACCTAAATCATAGAAAGGCGGAAAATCTAATCTACACAAGGTAGCTTGGGGGGAACCAAGATGATAAACTTCAAAATCCACCAGAGAATCCGGTGGTGATACAGACACAATACGGCGCTCAGGGCCGTGAGAATCAGAAGAAGGTGACGAAGATGAGGAAGCCATAACTTACTGGTTTTAAGATTCGAGGAAGATAGCACTGAAACTCGCGAGGACGATAATGGCGACAGAGAAATTTTTGGAACACAAGAAGTTTCAGAATTTTTTGAATATTGAAATGTACAAGTGATAGGCGAAAAGGCGTATCACGGAAGTTATTCTCCCAATATGCGCTTTATTGGGAATCCAACCGCTGCTACATTAAATGCGCATTAAATGCTATGAGGCATCCGCGTTCGATCCTCGGCTTCACGCCTCGTAGAAGCGGCCGACCCAAACACCTCGGCAAAATGCTTCGTCGACAAAGCGGTCCAAAGACCTCGGCATAAAGCCTCGTCGGTGCGGTTAACTCAAAGACCTCGGCATAAAGCCCGTCGAAGCCAAACACCCCAAACACCTCGACAAAATGCCTGCCTCGAAGTGAAGCTGTCAAAGACCTCGGCATAACGCCTCGTCAGCGATGCGGTCAAAGACCTCGGCATAAAGCCCGTCGGTGAAGTCCATCCAAAGACATCGGCGCAAAGCCTAATCAAGTCAAGGCATAAATCTGAAGTCAAGATCTGAGGATAACTACTAGATCGACCATACTCCACTCCGTCACGGACACATCTCGGCAAATATCCCCAAACCCATCGCGACCTCGCTGCGTCTTTTTTTTGGGGATATGATAGGATCTGCCCAACTCTCGTGCCCAAGCATCGTGCCCAACATAAATAAGCCTCGATATGAAGCTCGGCCATACGAGTCCGGCCCAAGAAAGCTCCTAACCAGTAGGGCAGAAGATTCGGTCCATATCTACGAGAATCCTAATTAGAGAGAGATAGATTCAAATCCTATCTTAGAATAGATCTCGGATTCGAGATCTAGATTATCATAATCGTGTATTAATAGAGGATAGATTAGACGAAAAAGATCATCTACACTTCTTGTAATCACTCCTCATATTTTCAATACACGAATACTATCTCTCCCCGTGGACGTAGATCTTATTCATAGATCGAACCACGTAAATCTCTGGTGTTCTTGCGTGCATTTAATTCCCTTACGAAAACAAGATCGATCAGTTACAATTCAGTTGTCGAACATAAATTTCGATAATCAAATTGATATAATTTGAAAGGATCTTTTAAAAGTTGGAATAAAATTGGTACAATATAAAGATTGAGATAGAATTAATATATTTTAAAAATTGGAATAGTATTAATAAAATCGCTAACTGAAGATTAGGATAAATAAGGACGTTAACCATAATAATATTAGAGTTATTGATGCATAAATACACAAATTTTGAGTTCATTTTGATTTTTCTCATGAACTTTAAAAATTATTATAAAAGATACACATTTAATCACTTTAGCGATTTTACCATGATTTTAAATTTAAGCCAAATTAAATCCGACTTGACATCTCAAAAATTTACTATTAACAAAGCGGTCAGTGATATAAACGACATCGTAAAGAGATGATATCAATTATTTTGATCTCAACTAGAACCAGACGATGAAACAAACGAGAAGACATGATTTGTATATTGAGGGTTGATGCAATGAATACTAAAAATCAAAAAATCTGATTTATTTTGATTGAACGTCGATTTTTTATGCTCTCTCTCTACGATTCTTTTATATCACTAATCGTTTTGTTTATGGTAAATTTTTTGAGATATCAAGTTAGATCTAATTTGGTCTGAATTTAAAATCATATTAAAATCACTAAAGTTGATGTATTTTATGATAATTTTTAAAAATCATGAAAAAAATTATAATAAACTCAAAATTGATGTATTTATGGGTAATAACTAGGGATGTCAATCAGCCAACCCGCCGAGTTCGGCTAACCCACTCGGGTTGTCAGGCTATTCGGTTCGATATTCGGGTTGACATTTTTTCTAACCAACCCTAACCCTAAACTCTAAGTTTGGCTAACCCATCGCCGTAGAAGCAATATATATATATATTATATATATATATATATATATATATATATATATATATATATATGATTGAGTTGAAATAAAACACATTCAAAAATAAGAAATGAGAACAAATTTGAACCATTGATTTTTGAAGATGTGTGGTTGTGATTAAATCAAATTAGGGTATAATGGTAATTACGAATATTACGAAAATAACAGTCCCTTAATTATAGGGAATGTGATAACTTAATCTTGAACCATTGATTAATGGTAAATGGATGATCAAGATGAATTCTTATTTCTTATTTTAAGGGGGTTTGTATTATAACTCATTTATATATATATATATCAAATATTTTATATTAAGCGTTGAAGTAAAAATAAATAATTGAAAATAAATATAATACATTCCACAAGTTCTTTTTTAATCTTATTATATTAACTTTGAATAGCAAACAATAAAAATTAAAAATAGTGCTCATAATTAAATTCTTTTTTTCTAATATCTTTTAATGTCCGCATTCCATGTAACTAAATGATCTCTAATAATATAATACAATTATAAGCTAATTAAAACTAATATCTAGAAAAATTTTAATAAGTTAATTCAATATAATACTATTTAAAATATATTACAATATCAAAATTAGAAAATAATGCTCACAACTAAATTATTTTTTAATATATCCGAATATTCATATTCCATAATAATTAATTCACTATTTTTTGTAACTTTTATTTACTATGAATATCTTCTATAATTTCAGATAAGTTGTAGCCTTGTAGGGATAAAATCATATTAAAATTACTAAAGTTGATTGTATTTTATTCGGTTTGGTATTATTTTTGACATTTTTTCTATTATAAAATTAACCCTAACCTCTAATTTTATCAAAATTGATGTATTTATGGACATCCCTAGTAATAACCTATAATATTATGTAAGAAAATTGCATGATAATCATGATTCACATAAAAACTATTTGAGGGCGGGGATGGTGGAGCTTCACGCCACCGCAATCGCCACCCCCAAATTCTCATCTCCATCATTAGATTCCACTTCCACTGTCTCCTTTTTTTCTTTTTCCCCACCACCTATACATACATTCCCCATGTATCACCTTTCTCCCTCCACTCCCTTCCATTCCCATTCCTCCCTTCCTCAATTGGGTTTCTCTCTTTCCTCACCGTAATCGAGAAAAACCCAAACCACAACTCCCTCACCCCAGAAAATGGGTAACATATGCAGCAGCGGCGTCCCCGGCCCGAGAAGGAACTCGAGCCGGCGGAGCCACCCCCCTCCGCCGCCGCCGCAGGCCCCGCAGCCTGAGATCACCGCCAACCGTTACGTATTCGCGGCGGCGACGCCCTACCCCCCGTCGTCGCAGTACCCCAACCCCAACGCGCCGCCGCCGTATTACCAGTACCCCGGCTACTACCCGCCGCCGCCGCCCCCGGCGGCGATGCCGATGCCCCTCCCGGCCCCCTATGACCATCATCACCACCCCAATTGGGTTAACGGTCGGTACCACTATGGGCCGATGATGCAGGCGGCTCCGCCGCCCTGCGTGGAGCACCAGAAGGCGGTGACGATTCGGAACGATGTGAATTTGAAGAAGGAGACGCTGAGGATTGAACCGGATGAGGAAAATCCCGGGAAATATCTTGTGTCGTTCACGTATGACGCCACGGTGGCGGGAAGGTATAAAAAGGTTTTTTCTTTTTCGTTTTTTTGTGTCAATTTTTGTGGTAGATTTTGTTGATGATTGATGATCATAATTTGAAATGTTTGGAAGGAGTTATTTCTTGTGTTGTAGGTTTTGAGATTTGAGTTGAGTAATTCTATGCTAATTGGCGTGTTGAATAGGTTTTGAGTTGATGCCCTAATACAATCTCAAGATGATAGATAGTTGAATCAAGTAGTTAAATGAGTGATAAAGTTTTTTTGAATTTAGCTAAAGTTTGTGTCTTTAATATTGAGAAAACCGTTAAACATTAGTGTTCGTCTCGAAAGTTTGGAATGACTTGAGCATTTCGGAAGCTGTGGAGAGTGGGATCAAATTTCTGAGTTATATCTGTACAACTAGGCTGGAATTAATCTCTGTGTTATTTTTGGAAATTTAGAAGCTCGTTGTATCATTTTCAAGTTTGTGTGCCTCATTTGAATTTCGTTGTGATGCGTTTAGCAATATATTGCTTCTATTATCCCGGGTGCATTTAGAATGTACAGATTGTGAATATTTCAATATTACAATTCGGATAACTTGGCTGAGATAACATAGTCTTGAGGATTAGCTGGATGGTTTACCTGTTAAACTGAAGAATTTGGATTGACTCTTGTATGCAGCATTACAATTATTTTCTTTGCGAAGGAGGGTGAGGATTGTTGCTTGACTCCAATCAAGGAAAGCTTGCATCCACCGATCAAGGTGGATTTTGGACAGGGTTTAGCCCAGAAATTTAAACAGCCCTCTGGAACTAGGATAGACCTTTCAACGTTTGAGGAGGGAGAATTGTTGAAAGATGGGGACATGGACATTTATCCTCTTGTGGTCAAAGCAGAGGCATCGACATATGGTCAAAACGGAAACTCTGACAACGGGTCCTCAAACTCCCAGATAACTCAGGCGGTGTTTGAGAAGGATAAAGGTGAATATCATGTAAGAGTGGTGAAGCAGATATTGTGGGTGAATGGCATGAGGTATGAATTGCAAGAGATATATGGAATTGGAAATTCTGTCGAGGGTGAATTTGATGGGAATGATCCTGGAAAAGAATGCGTTATATGCCTCTCTGAACCTCGAGACACCACTGTCCTCCCCTGTCGTCACATGGTACTACCCGCTCCTTCTAGAACATTCTCTAAGAGCAGGTTTCTGTTGACATAACTAATACTCTGTTTAAGCATATTCAGAAACGAGCCACATTCTGGTGCATCCATCCTAATAAATCCTAATTGTGATTAATAAACCCCAATCAAGGATTGGTGAACCACCCAATTGGGGCGGATGTACTGTACATTTTGGATGTACACAAACTTTTGCCTTCAGAAATTTATGCCAATATGATTTCCTTTAATTAAACGTGATTACTATCAATTAATAGATCAAGGTTCCTTGTAATTATTTGTAAATGACATATATGCTTTGTCGTGCAGTGTATGTGTAGTGAGTGTGCGAAAGTTCTGAGGTTCCAAACAAACAGGTGTCCGATATGCAGACAGCCGGGGGAGCTCCTTTTAGAGATCAAGGTCAACAATGGAGCCGATGAATAGCCAAAAGAAAAAAGAAAAAGAGAAATAGGTGATGCTGCCGCTGCTTCTGTAAAGTTTTTGCTTGATCTTAAAATCTTTTTTATCTTGTTTATTCTCTCCTTGTTTGTTTGTTTTGCCCCATTTTCTTTTTCTCTTCCCAACCTCGTCATGCCCTCATATTGCCCTGCAGTTATAGACTTTACTATCAGATTGCAGTCTCATTACTAGGCAAATGGAATTCTATATATTAACTTATATCAAGAATGATTTTCAGAAGGTATAGAATGTATGTTTGGCTTGTCGTGTGTGAAGCATCTTCGTCTCAGTACACTTTATTGTTGCATCCTAATTCTTAGCTAGTTAGTTGCATCTTTATCTCACTTTATGTAAGTCATAGTGTGAAGAGTGGCTATAACCCGATAACCATTCGTAGATATTTCCTGCAAACGAGATTTTTGTTATGTGTTTTCTCCTATAACTTAATGATGTGCTATTCTCTGAAATGTACTGTAAATTATGCTGTTAGTATGTGTGGTAAGGGAAGCTATGAAGGTGAACTTTCCTCGCTTTGAGATTCACTGTGTTGTTCTGTCCGTTGAGTGTGTATTTTTTTTGTCTAAATATATGGGTTTTTTACAATGCTTCTCGTGTTGCTGGGATGATTGGATTCCAATGATGTATTTCAGTCCTTAGAAATGCTGTGGTGATTTAAAATTCAAATGATGCATAAGCGGACTGTTGCTGCTACTTTAGGTTGGGTTGCTCAAGATTTGCATTTGCATTTTTTGATCTTCAGAAAGTGAGTGGTGGTTTCTTTACTTTATTTTATTTTATTGAGAACTTGGTGGTGTCTATCATTTGAGAAGCAGCAAAATAATTATTCTAATTTCTCCTTAAAAAAGCAGGTGGGAATGTGGCTTTTTAGCGTGCAATCATAGTTCCGTATTGTGTAAAATGGTGTGCTAAATAGTCATGAAAATCCCCTTAGGCTAAGTTTGACCCATTCCTCATCAAACTTATTAAACAGTTTGGTGAAAGGTTTACCTCATCTTTTTGTGGGTTTCATATGCTTCTAGGATTGTCGGAAGGAGGTAAAATTGTGGGTTTGATGCAAAATTTGCGTAAAGTGGATGTCAATACTAGTTGGAATTGAACACCTGCGATATGATTTCTTCTAACAAGGCGAAGATTTGCCTTACGAGTTAAAAATTTATCTCAGTTTTATCCCCTACAAATATCTTTTTCTCTTGAAAATATTACATAACCCCCGACTTTTAATACCCAGGTTTGGCTCAATTGAACATTTGGACTGCACCAATAGCTTTCAGACCTTAATTTCAATAGGGGAAATATATAACTTTAGCTTGATAAATTGATTTTGCGATAATTTTAGTTTAATAAATCAATAATATACCAATCATGTCTAATGAATTGATTTTACGATAATTTTAGCTCATAACTGACTTTTGGCATCAAAGAATACAATCGACAACGGAAAATGATATATAGAAAGTAAAAGTCAAAAACATCGTTGGAATTAAATGACTTATGGGTTATATGTTACTTTTTTGTGTCAATTGTGTTTTTTTATGTAGAAAAATTAATTACGCTTCATTAAGGTATTATTAATCTATCAGGTTAAAATTATCACAAAGTTAATTTACTAGACTAAATTGTGTGTTTTCCCATTTCAATAAAGAAAAATGAAAGAGGGTCGGGTTGGGTTTATGAAGCGAACCTTGGATCCAGATGGGTTTGGACTGGGCCCCACGGTTGTTAGGTTGGTTTCAATTAGGTCTTAATTGGGCTTGCTTATATCTGTTTTATTGTGATAACCATCATGTTTTGTTTTATAAATATACATTAATAGACAAATAGCTATAAGTTACGTGGATTGTGATCATTATGAATTCGTTTGTATTTGTAGAAAACACATACGGAATGCCATGGTTCATAACCATTACATTTTATCTTATAAATCTAGATTCGTAAATAAGATTTTTTTTTTCCAAATTAAAGAATTAAGACTTTTCTCTTA
Source organism: Salvia rosmarinus (assembly GCA_036937905.1). NCBI lineage: Eukaryota > Viridiplantae > Streptophyta > Magnoliopsida > Lamiales > Lamiaceae > Salvia > Salvia rosmarinus. The sequence goes on along the minus strand of CM072816.1, from coordinate 86,587,020 downwards.
TATTACTGAATAGTTGGATAAATATAAAGCTGCAATGTGGGTTCATTGATAAAAGAATTGTGACGCGACACCAGATGATCATATGGATGAATGTATTTTATTTAATTGAACCTCAATAGTTTAAACAGTTTAATGATAAAACTCGTGTTTACTGTCTATACATTCTTGTATATGGAAGCTTGAGATAACAATATATGTATTAATTTGTAAATTCCGAAAGTTTATCTGACTTTTGGTGTACCTTGGTTTTGATATGCATATAGTTTTTAGGTTTCTTGTTTGCTTTCTTTTTCACTTTTATATTAAGGCCGTTTTTCAAATATTGCATGTATGGTAGAAAGTTATATCAGAACAATAAAAATTTAACAAAATAACGACCGAAAACCTGCATTTAATTCCCAACTCACAAAATAATAAAATTTATAGTGATGGAAAAATCCATTACTAATTTTAAAATAGGAAATTCCAATAAAATTACAATCATGCGTTTACATGCATCAATGTCCGATCTAATACCAAATCTAACAGTACGAGAAGGCAATGGGTTACCATTCACCAATAGACAGTTCGTGATTTATTTTCGAAAGGTCAAGCAAAGTTATCCGTTGTGGTTAAGGCAATAATTACCGTCATACTAATTATCTAATCTATCCATAATGCAATTACAAAGATGATATCTATCTACTCTTTAAATGATGCAATTATCGTGATGATAATATCTAATCTACGGTATCTACCACTCGCGATTACCGTGATGGTAATTAGCTAATTTATCAACTATGCAATTATAGTAATCAAGTTGCAACTAATGCACGGCAATTAACACGAAAGTAAGGAAATAGAATATGGTGAATGCTTGTATCCATTAAATAATTATAATTTGGCAAATACATATCAAGTATCTACAGATAATCATTAAGTGGGCGTTCATATGAGGTGGTAGATTAAATTGACAATGTATAAAATTGAGAGTTTGAAGGATTATATGAATATTATTTTTATCTATCTAGATTATCAATTACACGAAGTAATCACCCCTAAATATTTTATATGTACTGGAAAATAGGACAGGATACCCAACAGAAGGTCGAGAATAATAAATGTAAGTTTCTTCTTTTTTTCTTTGAAGAAAAATATTAGCTGCATAGTCGGTCCTTAATATCAGTCAAGAAGAGATATAGAGAAACACATCAGCCTTAATATCTTCCATGCAAAGCAATCTTTTAGCTGCCTCTCGATTGTCAAAACTCCATCTTCTTCCAACCTTAAGCTGCTGTTCCTGTCACCTAAGTCACCACACCACCATTTCAACCCACTGCTTCTTTCTGTTCACTAACTTCACTACTATAAGGGGGTGTTTGATTAAGCTTATTTTAGAGAGCTTATAAGCTCCAAGAGCTTATAAGATGTTTCAAGAGCTTATAAGAGGTAATGTCTCAAGTGCTTATAAGTTATTAAAGTGTTTGGATAATTGATCTTATAAGCTAGAGAAAGAATCGTGAGTTAGAAAGAGAAAATCATAGCTAGAGAGATAAAATTGACGAGATATGAAGTTGATAGTGTATGTATAGGAAACAACGAACTATAATAATGTTATTTTGATAAATTCATGGTTGCTTATAAGTTTATGAAAAACAAAGTTAGGATTCACCAACTTATTTTTAGGAGAGCTTATAAGCTGTTTAGGAGCTTATTTTGCCAAACACTTTGTAATAACTTATAAGTTCATAAACAACTTATAAGCTATTTTAAAGAGCTTATAAGCTTAGCCAAACACCCTCTAAATCAAACCTTCAAGTGAGAGTGTCATCATCCATCTTCGCCTTCCTCGAAAACCTCTTTAACTCGAAGCAACGATGATTCAGCTGCTCATCTCATTCCCAGTTCTCCTCTTCCTCTTCTGCTTCGCCCTTGCTGCTGCACAGTCCCTGCAGCAGCCCCTGCACTATCCGTTCCACTGGTGTCAGGCACCTGGACTACTGTGGCAGCTAGCCGTGCGCCAGCTGGGCCAGCCAGTGTGATTTCCATCCTCAAGAAGGTTTGAAAGTTTGCCGTGTTCAATCAAACTGCTGCAGAGCAACAAAGTTGCAGATAACCTCATCTCGCAGCTTATTGATTCAAACAACGGCCTCACAGTTTTCCCCCCGACGGATAGCACCTTCTCCAACCTCAAAACGGGCACGCTGAAATCCTTCACCGGTGAGCAGAAAACAGAGCTGGTGCAGTTTCATGTCCGGACTAGCCATGTATCTCCTCGTAGTTCCAGACAGACAGCAATCCTCTGCGCACGCATGCTGGGGGCAGCACAGAGCTGCTGGCGATGAACATGATTGCAATAGGAAATCCGGTGAATATTATAACTGGAGAGACGAACACGAGTGTGTCCAACACAGTATTTGATGATAACCACCTATCAGTGTATCAGGTGGATAAGTGTTGCTTCCGATGAGATTTTACGTACCTCTGCCACCACCACCACCGCCCCCACCGCACCTCCACGAAAGAGACCTTCTCACTAGGATTCGCCAGTATATGTTGCACCAGCCGATTCATCCACTTACAAATGCCTGTCTGAAAACACGTTTTATGCAACGGCCTGTGCCATGTTAGTACTGGCAGCATTTATATGATGAGTATGCCAATGCTGTCGGGATATCTATAATTGGAATTTGTTTCTTGTTGTGATTTCAAAGTGTTGTTGTATGTAATATTAAGATTGATTTGACTTGCCAGACATTGTTATACTATAGTCTTCAGAATATTGTCATTAGCCATATCATTGCAACCATTATGTTCTTCAGGCAACTAAGTGCATAACCTCATACAGTAGTTGCAACTATTTGAGAACAAGATATAATTAATTGGTGAATAATTACATGTATTGATTAGAATGATTATGCAATGACAAAATTGTGACTGAAAGGCAGTAATACAAATAATTGAAGTAAAAGTGGATTTTCAGGGATTGACTGAAAATAAAATATCATTATCATCAAGCATGAATGCGACTAGTGCTAATTGCTGCATTCTAATTCTAACAGGTTAATAAGCTAAAGTTTGGTCGGGGCACAAACAGAGTAATGACCATGAAATTTGTATCTCTCTTAATATATACACTCAAAACCTAGCAATTTAATCCACATATCCTACTTCGATTTACCAAGCCATGTCATGTACATACAACTTAACTATCTTTGTATATTTTGCATGTGTGACAAATAACATACGAATGCAGTATATAGAGAACAATAGATGTGCATGCTGAAGATAAAGATTGGTGAACATGAATCAATAATATATTCACAGAAAACTCACCAGCCTTAGTTGTTTTATCTTCCGTGCGAAGCAAACTTTTAGTTGCCTGAAGATCTGTCAAACTCATATTCCCACCTTAAACAGCCAATTCTACCACCTAACTCACCACACCACCATCTCAGAGAGTGTGCTTCTTTGAGCCATTATAAATAAAGCTTCTTGAGAGGTGTTCCTCACTCTTCACCTTTCTTGAAAACCCTTAGAGCTGTTTGAGACAGTACAAAATGAAAAAGCTATTAATCCAATTCCCAGTTCTTCTCTTCCTTATTCGCTGCATCCTAACCACTGCCCAGTCCCCAACAGCAGCCCCTGCACCGCCTGGGCCGCCCAATTTAACTGCCATCCTCGAGAAGGATGGCCATTTCACCATATTCATCAAACTGCTGCAGAGCACAAAAGTAGCAGACAACCTCAACTCGCAGCTTAATGATTCAAACCAAGGGTTAACTCTCTTTGCGCCACCAGATAGTGCTTTCTCCAGTCTCAAAGTAGGCATGCTAAACTCCTTCACGGATGATCAGAAGGTGGATCTGGTACAATTCCATGTCCTCCCTTATTACCTACCTCAGTCGCAGTTCGAGACAGCAAGCAATCCCTTGAACACACAAGCTGGAGGCAGCTCACAACTGCTGGCAATGAATGTGACAGCAGTAGGGGATCAGGTTAATATAACAACTGGAGAGACAAATGCAACAGTGTCCAACACAGTATTTGACGATAACGAGCTAGCAGTGTATCAGGTGGACAAAGTGCTACTTCCACTAAGATTTTACAAACCTCTGCCACCACCGCCTCCATCACCACCTCCACCAAAGAAACTTGCTCCAAAGGCTTCACCAGCATATAGTGTTCCTGTGGATTCTTCAAGTACAAATTGCCATTCCAGAAAGGTAATCCATCATGTTAGCCTTGGCAGCAGTTCCATGATGTGTATGACAATAGTTGTACTAATGCTGTTGGGATATCTTAAGTAAAACTATGTTTAGAAGATTTGATTTACAAGAAGATTCACTAGCATTCCAGTTCGAAATATTAATGTGATTTCATTTTAACAATACAGATGCACAACGGATTTCTGAGCTTCAGCATTTTCCATCATCAAGATTTTATTCATAGACCAAGTAACACTCAAGAAGTTCTTGACATTTTTCTTCAGTCAATTTCTATAAATGCAGTTTGATATTGTCAATTCAATGGATCGACTTTCTAAGTTACAAAATTTTTGCACTGATAACCATTTAGAGAAGGCTTACAAGACTTGGTAGTGAGTTGCACCTAATGAGGGTTAGTAAATGGCTATTATGAAGAAAATTCAATATGCCCCGTCCCCAATAAGACAATTCAGGAAATATATTTCCACTTTTAACGAGGTTAAATTTAAACACCTCCAAATCCACCAGGAAAACCCCCTTGGAAGTGGAAGGTAAATTGCTGACCCCCTCCTCCAAAAGGATTAAAGCCTCCACCACCCATATCCATCCCCATTCCCTCAGTATCTTCACCACTGTCATATCTTGTGCGCTTATCCTCATCCCCCAAAATCTGCATGTTAAAAATTCATCAGATCTTCAGAACGTTAAATTGAGAAAAGCATTGATACTTCAATGTTATCCCCATAAGCTAAAAATGAGTTGAAACGGTAAAATGTTTTCAAGAAGAAGATAATGAATGTAAAAATTGCATACAGAAAGCAAGGTTACATATAGAAAATAATCATCATGGGCACAAATCAAAGTTGAACCACCATGTCTTCATAGAACGACAAATGAGTTAAATGATTCAGCGATATCACGAATAATCTAAGAAGAGACAACCTCATATGCAGCCGCTATTTCCCGAAATTTGGCCTCTGCTTCTTCCCTATTGTCCACATTCTTATCAGGGTGCCATTGCAACGCAAGCTTCTTGTAAGCTTTCTTAATCTCTGACATCGATGCAGTTCTAGAAACTCCTAAAATCTTGTACCAGTCCTTCCGCTGACTCAATTTCAATGATTTTTCGGCCCTCGTTAAAGCTCTACGAATATTCATATCCTGTGCAAAGGCTACTGATCAGATGAATCTAACTAGTTATTGAAAAAGCATTCTAAAAATAAACGAACATTGAAGAAGTACAGTCGAAATAATCAAACACCAATAGGAACTGTATCATATTGCAGAACAGGTACTAGCGAACTCCACCATGAAAGAACTTCAAAGAAAGTGCAGTAAAAATTGTCGAACACTAATAAGAACTTTAAATAATGGACGGAATGATTAGAGAAGTGTATATCACTAGTGCAAAAACAAAATAACTTTAAAGAAGTACACTCTGTGTAATCAAACAATAATAGATTGGTCCCATATTGATGTGAAGTATCCACAAACAAACATAGCTAGCTACGGCCATGGAATCTTTATTTCCATAGGTACTTTTTTGAACAAATGGAAATCAATACTTGGAAGTGTTGATCAAACGAAACTTTCAGAGAAGCTAAAATTTCTAAAAACGTTACATAGCCCTTGGAATCCAGCAGCACCCAGAAATATTAAATTTGATAGTTCTAGCTTAGTAAGTAAAATGACAAACCCGGGGTGACTTCTCTGCTGCTGATCTTAGGTCAGCCACAGCTCCTTCCCAATCTTCTATTAAAAGCTTAGCCTCACCTCTCTAGAAAAATTAGTCAAAAGTGCAAACAAAAAAAGGGAAAATTAGACAGACTATCAAATGCAATAGCGCTGCTTTAGACACACAGCAGTCGATCTATAGCTTTCTAACAAGACTTTCATTTTTTATTATAAAAGAACAGAAGATACATACCTGTACTAGTGCTTCAACGAAATCTCCATCAATTTCAAGTGCTTCTGTGCAACTTTTGACAGCATCATTTCCCCTACCAAGTTTCACCTGAACCTTACACAATCCAAGGTGAAGATGCACATTATGGGCAGAATGGTTTGGGTCCATGGCAAGAGCAACTTTATATTCCTCTGCGGCCAATCGTAGCTTACCAGTGCTTGCATTATCCTCTGCCTGCATGAGATATACCATTATCCAGTTTCAAGATGGAATTAACATAATACCATCTAATGTGGAATAATCAAAATAAACAAATAACAACTTACACTTTTAGTTTTTTTAAGGAGGTTTTTCAATCCAAAATATGATCTCTTCAGTTCTCCATGCTCAGGGTCTAGACGAAGTCCCTTTTGGTAATGTCTAAGGAAGAAATACATGAGATGGGAAAAAGATAGATAAGACTTTTAAGTCCTAAAGTGACTATGACCAAATATATGTTCAAGAAGCACCTAATAGCGATGTCGTGATCAGCTAAGTAATAGTAGGCCTTGCCACGTAAGAGCAAAGCCTCTAAATTATCCTCCTCTTCTTTGAGTATGTATCCTGTCTCAGATATGGCACTCGAATAATCTTTAGCAGCGGTTAACAATCTCACTTTAAGGACTTTAGCCTGCAAGATAGCATAGGTATTACAAGAAGATGAATCTATGTGCCACCAACTTTACCCTGAATAATGAAATAATACCTTTGCTGAAGGAATAATAATCATTATTTAGCTATGTAGAACAATGAATTACAGACCTTGGAGCATTCTGGAGAGAAAACTAGAACAACTTTTTCAAGATATTCCAATGCTTTTATATAGTCCCCAGATACAAAAACTTCTTTAGCTGAATCTAAGGCATTCTGAGCTTGATGCAACTGAGAAAGCTCCTTCTCTGCTGCTGAATTGCCAGGTTTCATCTCCAGAAACTTTCTGTAGCTTTCCTCAGATTCCTCGTATCTAAAGAAGTCAAAGTCAAAAAATCATCTCAATGGTATGATGTCTTAATAAGATAATCAAATTGGGAGAGAGAAGTGAAACAATACTTAACAAGCAGTTAACAACATAATAGGTTATTATATTTGGGCACAATATATTGTGTTTCATAAGTGAAATTGAAGTTAGCAGAGTCACATTTAACATCTTGTTTTGCAATATTTACTATCTTTACTACACCTGGAATGGAAAAGAAGCAATGAGACTGACATAATCTTCAATAAGCAAACACAATTGTAACATTTCTCAAAAGCACATAATTGTTTTAACAGAAATTCATTTAATATTTAATAAGTCCAAATGCTGCCTCAGATATCGGATGATAACTTCTTACTGAAGCTTTGCACGTTGGTTTTTTTATTAATTGGGAGCAGTGATATTTGAGTTCACTACCATGCTAAATGAACGTCTCATCTAATAGTTAAAGCCAATAGAGAGGAGCAGTACTTCATTTATAATAACTGCTATATGGATGTCTAGTCTATTGAGCAAAAAAAGTAATGTAATAACCCTTCCCATTCATGACCAGATACTTACTCTCCTGTCTTCTCTTCGACCTCTCCTAAAAATGGAACACTAGGAGAAGTTGGCAATATACCATAATCAATTTGCCATTTATTGAGAAAGTAATTTTGAGCTCTGGAGGCCTTGAGCTCTTTCCAGGGCTAGGATATTCTAAACCTCCTACGACAACAAAAGGTCAGTTGATTTATGAACTGAGCAATAACAATCCCTGTCCCAGATACAGCTTCAGTGAAGAGCAGAAAAGCTAAACCTCAATTTAGAGACAGTTGTTTGGCTAATGACAAAATGTACAGATTATTTTTCATTACCACACACATTCGAGCAAAGATCCTTAGTTCAGATCAAAAGCTGCTAAATGGAACCTGCACAGTTGCCGTAGGATGGATGCCCGATGCCAATATGCTTCTGAGAGTGCCGGATCTGACTCTATAACAGCATTAAGTTCAGCAAGGGCCTCACTGTATTTCTTCACTTTTACACTCTCTGAAACTCTCTTGAATAGAGCAGCAGCATCACCAGGTTTTCCATCTATAATTTGAATAAAGAAGCAAAAATAGGAGCTACTTTAGTTCCATACCCTAAAGCAGTAGCATTCATGTCATTTGAGGTTTAATATTTTCAGAATTCACTATTACATTTGCCACAGTGTTCATAATAATGTTATATAGATATTGACTAATAGGCCAAAATCATTATGAGTATCAATTTGATAAAAAAAAAACGTCAGAGAAAATGTTAATAGAAATGTTTTAACATGATCAATAATCAAAGATCTTATACACTCGCCTGACCAGCGGACGAGAATAAATAATAATTTTTTAGTCGATCACGACACAGTTTAACCTCACATCGATCCACATGAACTAGCTGATCAAAGACACCAGCACCATAAATATATTTTTTAGCTGCTAAAGCTGAAACAGTTATAACCATTGTAACTAGTATATGCACACTAGTCACTAGATTATTGCAATTCACAAATATAAAGAAAATTGCTTCTCGCGAATGTATTGCAAGCATGAGCATTAAGCACCATAAATTTCAGTTGTTAAACTGGCACACAAAGCAGAGACGACTATCAAATGCAACTCAAACAGATCAACACAATTTGCTCTGTTCGATAAACACGCCTTTGCACTGAAACAGGAGAAGAAATTGAAGATTAAAACTTACATGCAATGAGCGGTTGGAGAAGGATGAGTTGACAAAAAAACACGAAATTCAGAATAATTATTGTGTATGTGAATCCTCTCCACGCCACCATATCAAAACCGCATAGATTTACCGCCATTTCTATCTCAAAAACCTGAATGCTAGAAGCAATTCACTAGAAATCCTTGCATCTTAGATTGCAATTCTCGAGTTTGTTTATAGATTTTATTTAGCGCATTAAAAACGGTAAATTAACCGATGAACTCCTGTCATTCCACGTTGCAGTGACCTATAGGTGTTCCCCACGTGTAACCGCAAGTCAGTTTTGATTTATGAGATAGCCAATTGGAAAGTGCCACGTTGGGCGTCCATTTGCTCTGTTGGTAAGTTGCTATAACTAATCGGATCGATTCTAGTTAGGAATTTATGGTTCGAATTCAGTTACTTCATTTTATATTAAAGAGGTGGTCTCCTGTGCGCTGTGCGCGACCCACATAATTATATTAAGTTAATTTAGTAATTAATCTTAATCAATTAGTTTTAATTAATTAATTAAATTGATTTTAATTAAAATTAATTAATTTAATAAAATTTAATTATAAATTAATAAATAATAATTTCAATTAATATATCTTAATTTTGAATAATAAATCCTAATTATGAATTAATAAACCATAATTATGAATTAATAAACCCTATTTGGAATTAATAAACCCTAATTTTGAATAATAAACCCTAATTATGAATTAATAAACCCTAATTAGAAATAATAAATCATAATTTTGAATAATAAACCCTAATTGTGAATTAATAAACCCTAACTTTGAATTAATAAACTCTATGTGTGAATTAATAAACCCTAATTATGAATTAATAAACCTCAATTATGAATTAATAAACCATAATTATGAATTAATAAATTCTAATTTTGAATAATTAATAAACCCTAATTTTAAATTAATAAACCCTAATTAGAATTAATAAATTCTAATTTTAAATTAATAAACCCTAATTGAAAATAATAAACCCTAATTTTGAATAATAAATCTTAATTATGAATTAATAAACCCTAACTTTAAATTAATAAACCTAATTATGAATTAATAAACAAAATATAAAATAATAAAATAACACAATAATTAATCTTGAAATCATAAAACTTGTAACATACTGTTGACGCATGTGCCACAAGTTTTTGTGTATATTAAATTATATTAATAAATAATCGTTGTAGATACATCTCATACATGATAACAAGAATGCCCTCAATAGGACGAATTTTGGGAACAAAATATTCTTCTAGTTATTATTATCATTATTATTTTTATAATAATTAGTATTATTGATTTGGTCTTTCACACCTATAATGGTTAGAAAAATTATATTTTCATATTTGTCTCTAATTAATTGAGTCTACATGACTAATTTCACCCTTAATTTTCACTGTCTACATGAATATTTTTACTACAATTGTCTGTGAATTGCGTCCTATGAGGTTGATGAGGAAATATTGGAGAAATAAAAGTACATGAGTTCTATAAAAATCATGGGTCAAATTCAATTTGATAGGCGAGCTATAATTAAAAAAAATGTGTCTTAAACTTGAGATATGTATATACATGTATTTAATAATATGCTATTTGACATTAAAGATGTATACGAATTAGATAATTTTGGTTCGATTCGGTATTTAATTCAAATTTTCGATATTCGAATTCAAAATATAATAATTTAAAAATAAAAACAATTCTTTGATTTGATTAATTGTCAAATACGAATTCAAAATAATGATATTCGATTATATATATATATATATATATAATTAAATTTAATAATCATAAATATTCGGTTATATATTTTTATAAGGATAACAAAATGATTATAATGAAATATTAACAATGAATTAATATTTTTCTCCATATATTGTTGCATTGTTATGGTTAGTACTGTAAATGAACAAAGCTATTCGCAAGCTACTTGAGGCTCGACTATAATACATTGATAATGTACGTGTTACAATCTATATTAATATACTATATAATTATATATATACAATATATATGCTACAATCTATATTGAGGGTACAAATTATGAGATTTATGTGTAATAACCCAAAAATTTAAAACTTTTATTAGTGATGTTTAAACCAATTATTTGTGGTGCTTAGACCTTAATTATGTTTAAGGTAACCAACTAAACGAATTAGAATCGATTCTGAGATCGAAAACTGAGAAATCAAAACTAGTGACTAGTCCTACCGGATTAGGGTTTTCTGAATAGCCTGAACATAGAATGAAAGATCGAGAATGAATCTTAACAAAAGGATTTCATTTCTAGAATCCTCTCACGAAAACATGTGAGAAGCCAAAGAATGAGAATTTTCGGGCATGCTTGCCCGGTCAGTCTTAAAAGTACTATTCACGAGCCGGAACAATTTCCAGTCCGTGCTAATCATGAAAATTAATGATAACAATCAAAATCATGAAGGAATATATTATTATGAATTTAGAAATTATAAGAATCAATTTCTGAAAGAAATTCCTGAAGAACTTAACCGAACGCCGGGAAAATATACCGAAAAACCCTAAATTTGTCCGAACGACCCGAAACTCGAACCAAGGGTTTAAATCAATAAAATATGATTTATAAGACTCAAATTAATTATGAAAGCTCAAGAATTCAATAGAATTTCGAATGAGCATAATTTAATCGCCGGACGCTGTTTTTCCGCGATAACTTGGAATTGACTTATCGGATGCCATCCGAACTTCATGAAATTATTATGAACATTGAAATAAGTCTTTTTAAGGCTATTTAAGATAATAAAACCTTAAGCTTCCGAGAAATCAATCGAAAGCGCGTTAAAACTTAAAGAGTCGGTATTAACATGCCAAATCGGGTAATTTGACCATTCCTTCTCCCAACTACCACCAAGACCACCCCAAATGGGTTAATGACAGCCCTTTAGGCTGCCAATACAGTAGCCATTCGTCCATTACAGCCTTCACCTTTGGGAGCCATTTTTCTCTCTCTTTTTCAAACTTTTCTCACTTGTTCTTCAAGCTTTTGAGCTTCAATCCCCCATTCCAAACCATTCCAACTCTCAAATAATTATTCTAAGACCATAGAAAGGTAGTATTCATCATCCTCTTCCATCCTAATGGAGTGAAATTTTTGTTTGAATTTTTTTTAGTTTGAAACCCTAGTTTTGCTCCTCATTTTTTTTGTGACTTTTGAGCCACCAAATGCTCTCAAGCCATGAATGAAAATGCTTAGAATAATTTTCTAAGGCTGTAGTTAAATTTTGGTAATTTTTGGAGCATGTTTAATATTTTTCGATTTATGTTTTATTTCTTTTTATATGAGATAAAGCATGCTATTGTGAATATTATTTGATATTGTTGCTTGTTGATGTATTAGTAGCATGTAGAATAAATATGGTAATTTTTAGAATATTTTTGGAATTTTCTTGTATTTGTTCGATTTTATTTGTTGAGAAATAGTTGAGGTATAGTGTTTAATATATGATATGAACGTCATATATTAATCTTGAAATTTTTAAAACACTACTCCTATTTTTCAAAAATGGGCAGAATTTATTTAAGTAATTTTAAGCCATTGTTTGATTTTATTTGTTGAGAAATAGTTGAGATATAGTGTTTAATATATGATATGAACATCATATATTAATCTTGAAATTTTTGAGACACTACTCCTATTTTTATGAAAAGGCCGAAACTTTATATATATATTTTAGGATTTATTTGATTTTTAATTGTTGGGAATAAAATGATATGTGATATTATAAATATTGGTTGATGTTTAAAGTTAATATTACATGTTTATTGCATATTATAAACATATGGTGAAGTGAATGGAATTTATTGAATATATATGTATATATATTATAATTATCGAAAATATACATGTAGTAAAAAGCATGTGTTTTAATTTTAATGTATGATATGAGATGATATTTCATGCTTAGTATATGATATAAGCATGATATAAATTTTGTGGAATTTATCAACACCAATGCTCATTAAATCATGAATACCGAAAACTATATGCTAAATTAACCCATGGTTTAAAATTTTATATGATGATATTGAATTGGAAATTAAATTTATAGTATGATAGAAGTATATCATGATTTTATTGAAATTTATCGATACATATGCTAATTATTGCTAATTATCGAAAACATAGCAAAATGGTTAAGTATGTGTTTAATTTTAATGGTAAATGATGCTATGATAGTTAATTTATAAGCTTGGAATGAATGGTTGTGATTGTGATGAATGAATGGAACACTTATGCACACATACACAATGATTGTGTATTATGTTAGAAATTAGGTTTTCTAACGCTTTAGATAGTTTATGTTGTGTATGATATTGTATAGTGTCGAATGGTTATGTTTATGTTGTATCGACAAACAAAACCCCAAACGTAAACAACATAATACTATATGTACGAGAATCCAAAAGAAATCGACCAATTTCGATAACTTAAGAAGGAATTAACGAGAATCAAGTTAGACATAAATTGTGGTTTGCTATTATTAAAAGGATACTCAAACGTGAGTTCCTAAGTTAGAAAAACCAAAAGCCGAGCTACAACGTTGATACTCAATAACGACAACCCAATACGACGTTATATTGATTGAATAATAGATTATACAACTTATACAATTCCAACGAGTTAAGAGAAACAAACAACGTCGTAATGTATAAACAAAGATTCGAACATAAGATGTCGATCCTTATGTCCCAAAGGTCGAGTTAATATTCCCAAGAATTTCATCTATTCCTAAGTACTTACTTACATGATAGCATGTGCTCACTCAATCATAAGTCAAGACTCTCTTTATTTGTCGTGTTAATATGACAAGTCGTCAAGCATAACTTACTAGACGAACTACAATTGTTAAGTCTAGTTAGTGGCTTGAGAATATCCTAATTTACCAATCATAATTTGATTACCGACAATCTATAACGTAATAACGCTTAGAATAACACTAAGGTTAAAGTCGAGGATAGACTCGAGTATGTGAATCATAAGTCAAGTTCACCTATGAACAATGAAGTAATATAGTTTGGGAATTGGGAATGTAAGATAATAGAAATTATCTTAAAACAATCACATGAAATCATAAAGAAACCCTAACTGGGAACTTTAAGTCGAATTTATAAACCACCTTCGATCGATAGAAAGAATCTAAGAACGGCTATTTTCTTATGAAGGGTTTGATCGCACGTAGTCGGCGAGGAAGGACAATCACACCGCTCATTTAGAACCACTAGCTTTGGATTAGCAGTGGGCTTTCTTAAAACAAAATGATATGTATATCTATCTCAAAGCATGATTTACAAAAGCTTTATGAAATATTATTACATAAACCGTTATCGATCGCCAAATGTTTATGTTTTGTTGTTATCCTATCCGAGATTGGTATATCCAATGTGGTATGTGAACGAGTTGGTCCACCAACGCTAAAAAGGGTAACGATCGGATCCGACTTAGTTAAGGACTAACTCGGATTGTGTACACGCAGATCGTGTGTTAAGGTTAGCTACCTCGATCGGTCACGGCGACTATGTGTAGGTGGCCACCCATAGTGCGCGAATGAATGAATGAATCGATATGGAAACAACGTGAATGAAATAGTCGAGCCGACGCTTTGAGAAATGATAAAATGTTTGATAGGCATGAGTCTTTCAACTAAAATCCTCATGTGCTATTGTGGGCAGTTCAATAACTTTTGATAAAGAAAATGTTTTCGGCAATGAGTCCACTGAGTACTTTTGTACTTAGCCCTGCATCTCGTTTTTGATGTGCAGGTTGAGCAAGGATCGATGATGGGTGCGAGGTGGTGCAGAGTAGCAGTTATTTTGTTGCTTATTAGAAAGGATTTCTAGAACCTTGGGCATGCATCGTCATATGCATGTCCACACGTTTATTGCTGCCTAACTCTGATATTATTTTGATGTTTTGATTATAACTGCTTTCATACCGTATTGAACTTGAGGTCGCACTGCCCTCGAATTGTGCCCCGATCGTTATATTTGAACCTCGAACCTTTCGACAAGTCCTTCCGTGACTCGAGTTGGTATCAATAGCTTATTCCTTTTAGTCTATGCTATCGAGTAGTTAAATGGTTAATTGCATCGATTAGTTATATTTATATCCGCCGCTTTATCATACCAAAGGACGATCCATATGATCCGTACATTTCTGGGAAGTCGGGTCGTCAAAGTGGTATCGAGCACTTGTTCGCCCGAACCCTAGAAATCCTTTCCTCAATCCTAAGTTGAAAGTCGAGTCTAGAAATTGTTTATGTTTAATCGCATCGCACCGCACTCCATCGTCGTCCTGCTCAACGAGGAAGAAGGTAACTATCTCAACTGAAAATTGTTTTGAAATGATGGAAGTTTATGAAATGTGAAATGGACTTACAAAAGTCGCATTGTTTTGAAGGTTGAAATATGTTTGAAAGGAGAAAAGTCTCAAAATTTCAAATGGAGTTGTTGTTTCCAAGGATTTTGGAAAAAAAATGAATGATTGAAATTGAAAAGTTATTTTCAAAATAACTGATTGTTAGGTTGAAAAGAGTTGAAAACTCTGGGAGATTGATAAAGGAATGATATGAGAATACCTGTTTATCGCAATATATGTTATGAGTTGTGTTTACTCCTATATGCAAAGCATGCTAGAGGCATAATGTAAATGAGTATGTTTCCCCATGAGAACATAGACTCTTAAGACGCATGATCCCTATTGCGCCGAACTTAGTATGAGAACATAAGGTATCCCCGATGGAACGGAATCCTAAGGAAGAACGAGAACATAGAAATTATAAGAATCCCAATACGAACGGATCTGAGGATGACAACGCGATGAGTCTATGATGACGAAGCGATTACTTAACTGGAGGTTCGCACTGCTATGAATCCCAACATCTCTATGTGAAGGAATTCAACACCATACGTATATCTCTATCGTGGCGATAACGAAAATCAAAGTATAACGTTATGAAAGTATGAAAAGAAAGATCTAATTGTAAGTATTGAAAGAACGATATGATCGATGTTATAATGCTAATAGAAATAAGGAATTCAGACCCAATGAGAAAGGGTGACCACTTAGCCTTTACCCGGGCTAGACATCGAACGCTTGTTCTATCCTAAGGAACCATGCGCCTCTTCCTAGAGACCAAACCATGAAAGTAGTTTCATAAGAACTTAGGAATATAAGATGTTCGGACGGTTTTTACGACTAGTCTCCCTTTATCTTCTAGAGTCACACCCGAGGAGGTGGTACGCTCCTACCGTTTCTACCAGATGTGCCGAGGAGACGACCTCGGCGAGTTCTTGGCACACTTCACCCGTCATTGGGCCGCTGCACACGCCCGAGGTACATCTCATTATGACGGTGTGCTTCGACTTATCATGAGACTGCCATCCGACTGGCAGGGGTATGCCCACGAGATATCAGCGGATTACATCTATCGACGCCGAGATAGCTTCGATCTGGAGGTGGACCTGCCTCACTTTGCTAGCCATCTGAGCTATGTATTCACGGTGTATGAAGCTGCACCACGTGGACCGTATCTCCCCGCGCAGGAATACACTTGGCGAGATGAGATTCCGGAGTGTCTCCACCCGGAGGTGCCCCGATTGGCAGCCGACGAACCCGTATTCTTACCCGGCAGTGGCAGGAATATGTTCGAGGCTAGACCTTCCCTTCCTCGACAACTCACTTTTTCGGTCCTACCGCTAGTAGGATTCGAGCCCCGTCATTAATGTACCCGCACCATCGCTACCGATCATTCTATGTCAGCATCCGTCTCTACCTACTGGCGCTCCCCTAGCTCAGTTGTCCCCGCTCCCGCATGGACCCCTGTACCATGATACTGTGGAGGTTGATGATCCATGTGGCCTAGCCGCAGTAATGTGAGAGGAGCTTGTGCCCGCCTTGCCGCCGCCCGCTTTCAATCGCCGCCAGGAGATCACGATCGAGATCCACCGAGACCTGGCTGTTATAGGAGAAGCTAGGGTCATTAGAGTCCGAGAGCCCGTGGCTCCCACATTCGATGCTGAGGTCATAGAGGAGGAGGATCCAGGAAGACCCTGAGGAGGACCCGCTCACGACGATGAGATAGAAGGAGTAGACAGTACCCATACTCCCGGTTCTGACTCCGACACGATGAGCCATGTCTACACCCCGGGCGATTATGGATCTAGTTATTAGGACAAGATGGTGTTTGTCTATATACCCTTGTATATCTTTTGATGCCTACGGAAACGATGAGTCGTTCCGACATGAAACCTTATTCTGATGACCACGGTAGCATTTAGATTTTTGTATGCACCGTGACTAGGTACACTGAGTGATGTTGATGTTAATTTTTGGAGCATCATACTCCGTACCTGACCTTTTGTGGATCTTAAAAGCGATGATGAAAGTCTTCGTAGAGACATTTGATTAGATATGATGATAGCTCCCTGAGAGCTTTGGTTTTTAAGGTTGTGATATGTGGTGTTCGATGACGTGCTAGATTTATGCTGATGATCATATATACATACCGTGCTAAGATATTTATGATCCTGACAGATGGTATAAGAAGATATTTGATTACGATATTTATGAAAGATAGAATGCCGACGAGAAACAAAGAGGTAACACCGAAAGAGATGACACTCTACCACCACCACCGCTGGCAAGAAGGGTTGAGGAACTATTCCTCGCGTAACCCGCCAACTTTCAACGGACCTGGAATCCGTGGATGCCGAACTTTGATTCGCAAGACCGAGCGAATCTTTAACTTCCTTCACCGCACCTCTCAAGAACGCTTGTCATGCGCGCTTTCCGTATGACCGCGCCACGACTTATGGTGGGAGGCAAAGAGAAAGACTCGTCCGAGGAGGAATGGAAGATTTCTCCGGAGGAATTTAAGGAGGAGGTGTACGAAGTACATTCCTAAGAGTTACCGAAGAGAAGAGCATGAGTTCTACAACCGCGCTAAGGAAAGACCACGGTCACAGACACGACCGCGCTTTCGCGAGATGTCGCGGTATGCGCCACACCTGGTCGACACCGACGAGAAAAGGATGGAAAATTTCGGCGGACTCGCCATGAGATCGTGGTGTCGCTAGTGGTCACGTAAACTGACTTACCGCGAGGCCCTCAATCGGCATCGACATCGAGGTCGCTATGCCGGAGGACAGATTGTCGCTCGGCACCCCCGAATCACCAAGGGATCGTGGAAAGAGGAAGGGGAAGGACCCCACCAAAGTCAAGGATCCAACATCGCCAGCCGACAGAGGCCATGGCAAGGAACAACGTGTCATCCGGCACGAGCAAGGAAATGGACGCCCATGGTACCCGCACCGGCGGGGAAACCAGAATTTGTGAGGCTTCCCGATGCCCTGTGTGCCATAGGAGTCACAATGGGGCATGCGCATTTACAAATGACGGATGCTTCAAGTGTGGCCAGAAGGGCCACTACTCCAGAGACTGCCCTGGGATACGCCAAGGGGGAAATGGCCGCCTCAATGTGCCCAACCGAGTCCAATTGATCCGGCTATCCAAGCTCAACTGCTCCAAAGAATAACCCCGATTCAAGATTTCCAATTAATCAACGACCATATCAACCACGGCGGCAACGACAACAACAATGGTGACAACCACAGCAGCAGTACCGACACCCCAACAACAACAACAGCAGAAGCAACCGCAACAACAACAACAACATCATCAACAACAAGAATCACCATCAAGCTGTGGCCTACGCCTCAACCAAGAAAGGAGTTCTCAGAGCCGCCAAGGAACCAAGGAAACTTGGTGTATGGGAACACTACTCCAATCGCTCGTTATCCCACTGCTTGACATCGCGCCGCATTCTTTTATGGTCAAGCATGCGAGAGAACTTAGGATTAGATCCTAAACGCTACCGAACAAATCATGAGAATTTCTTCTCCAAGAGGAGGCATAAGAACGATAACCCACATATGCTCGAACCTAGAACTGGACTAGGCTCACTTAAGGTCTCGACAGATAACCTTCATGTCATACCTATGATGATGTGGACATAATCCTAAGAATGGATTGGTTAACCGAACATAATGCGACCATCCTGTAATGAAAGGAAAATTTCTTTCCAACATCACCGAGAGAAACCTATGCACTTTCACGGATCAACATGGGAGAGAGAGTCCCAATCATATCCGCACTACAAGCAAGGACGTTGCTGAACAAGACAGAGAACCACGCCTACCTCGTCTATCTCCAAGAGGAAGAGCAGAATGAGAGAAGGATAGAAGACGTCCCGATCCTGAAGGAGTATCCCGATGTATTTCCAGATGAACTACCGGATTACCGCCAAACCGATAGATCGAGTTCACGATCGACCTCGAACCAGGTTCTGCCTCGGTATCGAAAGCCCCACACCGGATGGCACCAAAGAAACTGGAGGAATTGAAGATCCAACTGCAAGAACTCTTGGAGTTAGGTTTCATTAGACCCAGTGTGTCTCCCTGGGGAGCATCTGTCCTTTTTGTGAAGAAGAAGGATGGTACACTTAGAATGTGCATAGACTATCGAGAGTTAAACAAGATAACTCTTAAGAATAAGTATCCTTTACCCCGAATTGACGATCTGTTTGATCAGCTTAAGGGAGCAGGAGTCTTTTCAAAGATAGATTTGAAGTCTGGATACCATCAGCTAAGGATTAGACCAGAGGATGTACCTAAAACGGCTTTCCGCATAAGGTATGGTCATTTCAATTCATCGTTATGCCCTTTGACTTACAAATGCACCAAAGATTTATGGATATCATGAATAGGTATTTCACCCATACTTAGACAAGTTTGTCTTAGTATTCATAGACTATATCCTAATATACTCCAAGAATAACCAAGAACACAAAGAGCACTTGAGAACTGTGTCAGAAACATTAAGGCAAGAGCAACTCTTCGCCAAGTTTAGCAAGTGTGAGTTTTGGTTAGGCGAAGTGACATTCTTAGGTCACATCGTGTCCGCCGAGGAAATCAAAGTAGACCCTCAAGATCGATACAGCTCGAGAATGGAATCACCAAAGAACCCGAATGAAATTCGAGTTTCTTAGGACTTGCGGCTACTATCGAAGATTTATCAAGGATTTTCAACGATAGCCCACCCATGACCCAACTGTTGAGAAAGGGAATCAAGTACACTGGACCGCCGAGTGTGAGGCTAGTTTCCGAGATTGAAGGAGTTGTTGACAACAAAGACCGTACTCGCAGCACCGTAGCGTATAAGGAGTACACAATCTACACGGATGCTTCAAAGAATGGACTAGGATGTGTCCGGATGCAAGAAGGCAAAGTTATTGCTTATGCTTCAAGGCAATTACGCCACATGAGTTGAACTATCCTACGCACGACCCAGAATTAGCAATGGTCGACATGCCTTAAAGATTTGGAGACACCACCTCTATGGAGTTAGATGTGAGATCTATACCGACCATAAAAGCCTCAAGTATTTCTTTGAGCGTAAAGATCTTAATACGAGGCAACGTAGATGGTTAGAACTAGTGAAAGATTACGACCGTGGTATCAATTACCACCCGTGCAAGCTAATGTTGTAGCCGATGCTTTGAGTCGAAAATCCCACCCTAGTTTGGGATGTCTCCTCACCATGAGGAAATACTTATAAAGGAATTTCAGAGGATGAACATCAAGTCATAGACCCGCCTCTCGACAATAGAGGTCAGATTGCAACGTTGATTGCAATCCCGACTTAAGAGTCCGAATCTTAGAAGCTCGTAGGAAGAGCAAGAAGCTAGAGGAAATACGAGCTAAGATCAAGGACAACAACCACAAGAATTTCAAAGAAGCAATGATAACGCTTTGTTGTATGACGGAGAGTGTGTGTCCCGTAAGACGAAGGGCTTAGGAGCGAGATCTCGAAGGAAGCCCATGAGACTTCTTACACCGACACCCCGAAGCACCAAATGTACCAAGATCTCAAAGAGAAATTTTGTGGGATGGAATGAAGCGAGACGTAGCTTCATTCAGAGAACGTTGTTTGACGTACAACAAGTGAAAGCACTCCACCAACGATCGTATGGAACCTTACAACCGCTAGACATACCGGAATGGAAATGGATGATATAGCCATGGATTTTGTTACCGGCTACCCAAATCACAAAGAGGAAATACCGCTATTTGGGTCATCATCGATCGCTTGACCAAGAGCGCATTTTCTACCCATTCCGATAACACATGGATCGGATGCACTAGCACAACAGTACATTAGAGAAGTCATACGCTTACATGGAGTTCAAGACTATCACGCCCGATAGAGATTCAAGTTTACATCCGATTTTGGATGAGTTTACAAAAGAATTGGGACTCGACTATATTTCAAGATCGCTGCTCCACCCACAAACGGACGGACAATCCGAGAGGACCATTCAAACGCTTGAAGACATGTTGAGAACCGTTGTCCTCGATAGAGGAGAAGTTGGGAACAAGTGTTACCACTGTGGAATTCGCCACAATAACAGCCTACCAAGCAACTATTGAATGGCCCCGCACGAAGCTCTTTATGAAAAGAAATGTCGATCACCACTCTACCGATGAAGTGGGAGAAAGGAGAGTATTAGACCCCGACTCACGTGGGCGAGATGATCGAGATTGTGAGATGATCCGCCAACGGATCAAGGAGGCCCAAGACCGATAAAAGTCATACGCCGACAAACGCCGCACGAGCTACATTTTGAAGTGGAGACAAAGTCTTCAAGATTTCTCCATCAAAAGGAATCGTGAGATTTGGAATAAAAGGAAGTTACGACCACGCTTCATAGACCCTATGAAATTTTGAAAGGATAGACCAATGCTTACGACTTGCATTGCACCAAGTTTGGGAACGCACACAATGTGTTCCACGCTTCACAACTAAGGAAGTACATACATGACCCCACCATGTGATATCACCGACGGATATTGTCCTCGATGACAATATGAGTTACGTAGAACCGCCACGAAATCTTAGAATCGACGTATCCAAAAGCTAAGGAACAAAGAGATACCGTTAGTGAAAGTTCTATGGAGACACCATGGACAAGAAGAAGCAACCTGGGAACTAGAATCAGCTATGAAAGAGAAATACCCATATCTTTTCCAAGGTTAGCAAATTTCGGGATGAAATTTATTTTAAGTGGGATGGTATGTAATAACCCGAAAAATTTAAAACTTTTATTAGTGATGCTTAAACCAATTATTTGTGGTGCTTAGACCTTAATTATGTTTAAGGTAACCAACGAAAAGAATTAGAATCGATTCTAGATCGAAAACTAGAGAAATCAAAATTAGTGACTAATCCCACCTGATTAGGTTTTCTCAATAGCCCGAACATAGAATGAAAGATCGAGAATGAATCTTAACAAAAGGATTTCATTTCTAGAATCCTCTCACGAAAACATGTGAGAAGCCAAAGAATGAGAATTTTCGGCATGCTTTCGATCGGCCTTAAAAGTACTATTCACGAGCCGGGACAATTTCTAATCCGTGCTAATCATGAAAATTAATGATAACAATCAAAATCATTAAGGAATATATTATTATGAATTTAGAAATTATAAGAATCAATTTCGAAAGAAATTCTCAAGAACTTAACCAACGCCGAAAATATACCGAAAAATCCTAAATTTGTCCGAACGACCAAACTCGAACCAAGGGTTTAAATAAATAAAATATGATTTATAAGACTCAAATTAATTATGAAAGCTCAAGAATTCAATAGAATTTCGAATGAGCATAATTTAATCGCAGAACGTTGCTTTTTCCGCGA
Source organism: Salvia rosmarinus (assembly GCA_036937905.1). Classification (NCBI taxonomy): domain Eukaryota; kingdom Viridiplantae; phylum Streptophyta; class Magnoliopsida; order Lamiales; family Lamiaceae; genus Salvia; species Salvia rosmarinus. The sequence continues at coordinate 86,564,375 of CM072816.1, read as the reverse complement.
TAACTCTAATCGACTTATCGGATGCCATCCGAACTTCATGAAATTATTATGAACATTGAAATAAGTCTTTAAAGGCTATTTAAGATAATAAAACCTTAAGCTTCCGAGAAATCAATCGAAAGCGTTAAAACTTAAAGAGTCAGATTAACATGCCAAATCGGTAATTTGACCATTCCATCTCCCAACTACCACCAAGACCACCCCAAATGGGTTAATGACAGCCCTTTAGGCTGCCAATACAGTAGACATTCGTCCATTACAGCCTTCACATTTGGGAGCCATTTTTCTCTCTCTTTTTCAAACTTTTCTCACTTGTTCTTCAAGCTTTTGAGCTTCAATCCCCCATTCCAAACCATTCCAACTCTCAAATAATTATTCTAAGACCATAGAAAGGTATTACTCATCATCCTCTTCCATCCTAATGGAGTGGAATTTTTGTTTGAATTTTTTTTAGTTTGAAACCCTAGTTTTGCTCCTTATTTTTTTCTTAAATTTTGAGCCACCAAATGCTCTCAAGCCATCAATAAAAAATGCTTATAATAATGTTCTAAGTCTGTACTTAAAGTTTGGTAATTTTTGGAGCATTTTTAATATTTTTTTATTTATGTTTTATTTCTTTTTATATGAGATAGAGCATGCTATTATGAATATTATTTGATATTATTTCTTGTTGATGTATTAGGAGCATATAGAATAAATATGGTAATTTTTAGAATATTTTTGGAATTTTCTTGTATTTGTTTGATTTTATTTGTTGAGAAATAGTTGATGTATAGTGTTTAATATATGATATGAACATCATATATTAATCTTGAAATTTTAAAACACTACTATTTTTCAAAATGGGCAGAATTTATTTAAGTATTTTTAAGCCATTGTTTGATTTTATTTGTTGAGAAATAGTTGAGATATAGTGTTTAATATATGATATGAACATCATATATTAATCTTGAAATTTTGAGACACTACTCCTATTTTTATGAAAAGACCGAAACTTTATATATATATTTTAGGATTTATTTGATTTTTTGTTGAATTGTTGGGAATAAAATGATATGTGATATTATAAATATTGGTTGATGTTTAATGTTAATATTACATGTTTATTGCATATTATAAACATATGGTGAAGGAATGAAATTTATTGAATATATATACTTATATATTATAATTACCGAAAATATTATGTAGTAAAAAGCATGTGTTTTAATTTTAATGTATGATATGAGATGATATTTCATGCTTAGTATATGATATAAGCATGATATGATTTTTGTGGAATTTATCAATACCAATGCTCATTAAATCATGAATACCGAAAACTATGTGCTAAATTAACCCATGGTTTAAAATTTTATATGATGATATTGAATTGGAAATTAAATTCTATAGTATGATAGAAGTATATCATGATTTTATTGGAATTTATTGGATACATATGCTAATTATTGCTAATTATCGAAAATATAGCAAAATGGTTAAGTATGTGTTTAATTTTAGTGGTAAATGATGCTATGATAGTTAATTTATAAGCTTGAATGAATGGTTGTGATTGTGATGAATGAATGGAACACTTATGCACACATACATAATGATTGTGTATTATGTTAGAAATTAGGTTTTCTAACGCTTTAGATAGTTTATGTTGTGTATGATATTGTATAGTGTTGAATGGTTATGTTTATATTGTACCAACAAACCAAAACCCCAAACGTAAACAACATAATACTATATGTACGAGAATCCAAAAGAAATCGACCAATTTCGATAACTTAAGAAGGAACCAACGAGAATCGAAGTTAGACATAAATTAGGGTTTGCTATTGTTAAAGGGACACTCAAACGTGAGTTCCTAAGTTAGAAAAACCCAAAAACCGAGCTACAACGTTGATACTCAATAACGACAACCCAATACGACGTTAGATTGAATGATTATACAACTTATACAATTCCCAACGAGTTATGAGAAACAAACAACGTCGTAAAGTATAAACAAAGATTCGAACATAAGATGTCGATCCTTATGTCCCGAAGGTCGAGTTAATATCCCCAAAGAATTTCATCTATTTCTAAGTAGTTACTTACATGATAGCATGTGCTCACTTGAATCATAAGTCAAGACTCATCTTTTATTTGTCGTGCTAATATGACAAGTCGTCAAGAATAACTTAATAGGACGTAACTACAATTGTTAAGTCTAGTTAGTGGCTTGAGAATATCCTAATTTACCAATCATAATTTGATTATCAACAATCTATGATGTAATAACGTTTAGAATAACACTAAGGTTATGAGTCGAGGATAGACTCGGAGTATGTGAATCATAAGTTGAAGTTCACCTATGAACAATGAAGTAATAAGGTTTGGGAATTGGGAATGTAAGATAATAGAAATTATCTTAAAACAATCACATGAAATCATAAAGAAACCCTAACTTGGAACCTTAAGTCGTAATTTATAAACGACCTTCGATCGATAGAAAGAATCTAAGAACGGCTATTTTCTTATGAAGGGCTTGAGCGTACGTAGTCGGCAAGGAAGGACAATCACACCTGCTCGTTTAGAACCACTAGCTTTGGATTAGCAGGTGGGCTATCTTGAAACAAAAATGATATGTATATCTATCTCAAAGCATGATTTACAAAAGCTTTATGAAATATTATTACATAAACTGTTATTGACTGCCAAATATTTATGTTTTATTGTTATCCTATCTGAGATTGGTATATCCAATGTGGTATGTGAATGTGTTGGTCCACCAACGTTAAAAAAGGTTAACGATCGGATCCGACTTAGTTAAGGACTAACTCGGATTGTGTACACGTGTGATTGTGTGTTAAGGTTAGCTACCTCGACCGGTCACGGCGACTATGTGTAGATGGCCACCTCCATAGTACGCGAATGAATGAATGATCAGATATGGATACAACGTGAATGAAATAGTCAGGCCTGATGCTTTTGAGAAATGATAAAATGTTTGATAGGCATGGGTCTTTCAACTAAAATCCTCATGTGCTATTGTGGGCAGTTCAATAACTTTTGATAAAGAAAATGTTTTCGGCAATGAGTCCACTGAGTACTTTTGTACTTAGTCCTGCATCTCGTTTTTGATGTGCAGGTTGAGCAAGGATCGATGATGGGTGCCAGGTGGTGCAGAGTAGTAGTTATTTTGTTGCTTATTAGAAAGGATTTGTTGAACCTTGGGCATGCATCGTCATATGCATGTCCACACGCTTATTGCCGCCTAACTCGATATTATTTTGATGTTTTGATTATAACCGCTTTCATACCGTATTGAACTTGAGGTCGCACTGCCTCGAATTGTGCCCCGATTGGGTTATATTTGAACCTTGAACCTTTGACGAGTCCTTCGTGACTCGAGTTGGTATCAATAGCTTATCCCTTTTAGTCTATGCATTATCGAGTAGTTAAATGGTTAATCGCATCGTTTAGTTATATTTATATCCATTGCTTTTATCATACCAAAGGACGATCCATATGATCCGTGCTTCCTTGGGAAGTCGGTCGTCACGCTTTATGAATTAATTTATGTTCGGGTGAACATAAGATAATTAATTCATTTTAGGCTCATCTTTATTCCTTGTATTTGATCCCTATGTTGGTCCATCATGGCATGTAGCTGCCAAGAATTTCGCCCACCCCTATGAGAGTCCCACTGAGACTATGTTCCGATTTATGCATTGTTTTAATACATCTCCAGTATCTTGATAGATATTATATGATATTATTAGATATCAAGATATTATTATTCTAGATATGATTTATCTTCAGAGATATAAAGATAATTATTATTTTTATTAGATATGCAAGTATCCTATCTAAATAGGATTTTATGAGTACATTATCAATACAAGATGAGAGAAAATCAGATATTAATTCTATTATTTTGTTTGAGAATTTTGAAAATTTCATTGAAGCAAATAGGAGGTCTGCAGTGTTCTTCATAGATTGCTTTAACTCAGTATTGGAGAATAGTCATCCAGGATACGGTCCAGAAGATTAAAGATGGAGTCCGCAAGTGATCAGATATCCCAGAAATTCCCAGGTAAACACGAGTAAACACGTACATGCTATAAATATAATCGATGTATGGTGAATTAAACATCTAAGAGGGTAAAATAAGATTTTCCTGCAATTGGTATCAAAGCATGTGATCAGTATCTTGGCTCTGGTGCATTAATTCACATTTGATTATTACGTGCGCTATAATTAATTGTGGATCTGTCTTTCATCGTGGCACGGTTGTTTGTTTTTTCTGTTGGAATCGTTTTTCACTACGAGAAAATCCGTGATTAGATTAGAATTTATTTTTTGTAAATTATATCTGTAAAAACGAAGACGAAGAACGAGAATCACGACGGAAGATGCATGGGCAGCAGCACGCGACGAGCGATGGCAGGCACCGCACAACCCGGCGCACACAGCGCCTGTACGCGGGCGGAACAACAGCAACAAAGCAGCATGGTGAATGGGTGCGTGAAGCGGGCGGACGGGCGCATAAGAATGGCGGCGGGCGCCCCAGCGGGCGGGTGCCCGCCGCGCGTTGCGCTGGCGATCCAGCGTCACGAGACGCACGTAGGCATGCAGGACAGGACCGATGCAGCACGGCATCCGCACGTACGCGGACGCCCGACGCGCGATGTGCGCGGGTAGGCCTAGCGACGGGGCACGCGATGCGCATGCACGCTTGGATCTCTGCAATTGCAGGCGATGTCGGCATGTGATCGCGGGCGGACGACGAGGCGATGGGGTACGACGAGTGCGCGCTGGGCGTGAGCACCATGCGCAGCCTCAGCGTGCATACTTGTGCACCCACGCACGTACATGACATGGCAAGGGACGGAGGGTGGTGCTGGGCGGCGCTGAATGTGCTCTAGCGCAAGGCCTAGCCCTCTCGGGCCGACCTAACCCGTTTCTGACCCAGACTCTTTAACCTGACCTGGATCCAGTTTTTCCGATCCAATCCGGCCCGGTTTTGATTTTTTTGCCCAAATCTAGTTTTGATGGGTCCGATATGTGTCCGTACCCGCGCACGCGAGGCTAGTTTCAAGAAAAATTGAAGATTTATACTTTGCAATTTTATGTAATAAATTAGACAGGGAAGTACATGATCCACCAATGGGCCGCGATGAACGAATTTTATTTTATTTTTATCGTTCATAGCATGTCGTAGATGTTTAAATATGCAGCAGTATATGTATGTTTAATTACATAGATAAACACGGATATATGTTTTCGTGATTAAGTGCGTTTAGCAAGCATGCTAGGTTTATCGCGTTTTGAGGCATGTTTTAAAATTCTGTGATCATGTTTAACATGTTGTGTTCTAGAAAGAGCCTATGTGATCTGCATGGACAAACCTTTTGAAGTAAAAAGACTAAATAAGAAACCCAACGTATTAATTCTTAAATTAAAAACGTCAAGTCCTCCATTTTTTTATCTCTAAACAAAGTGATACGCACTATGAGTAAACGTCCACACGCGTGGTTTGCTTGCATTGTTTAACATAATTTTGTTAGATGAGATTTCTAAATAAAATATTTTAATCTATTAAGAAGTGAGAGTTTCACATGTAAACGTCCACATGCGTGACTTGCATGTGTAATTTTAATAAGTTCTCTAGAGATAAATATAAAATGAGATGACAAACAAAATTGAATTGGAAGCGGTATGGTCCGAGTGAGTATACTAATTCTAAGAATAGTTTTCTACGGTCAAAATTATGGTCAATGCTGAGGCATCACCTCAAGTACAACTTTCCGCGAAGTCCCTTCTTGCGAAAGTGATATGGTCTAGTTAAGGTCTCATTATTAATTTCATTTTTCATAAAGATAAGTTGACATGGATTGAAATTAAACGACTAAAAAGTTTATTTTAGTCTGGTCGAGGGATTCATGTGTTTACATTACTTTTCAGATATGTCTCTTACTCCGATTATCAATATACTCACACAAAACCCCTTATTCGGCCCGAACTATATCAAGTGGAAATAAAACATGGAGTATGTTCTTAGAACTGAAGAATACATGTTCGTGCTCACTACTCCCAAACTCGTTGCCCTTACTAACGTATCAACTGATGAGCAGCGAGATTCAAGCAGACTTTGGCATAAGTCAAACAATATGGTTAGTGCTATATGATGACTACAATGTCAAAGGGTTTGCAGCTGCAGTATTAGTCGATGGTAGACGTGATTGAGATCTGGTCAAGTCTCGAGAGTAAGTTCGGGCAGTCGTTCAAACGTTCGCTTCCACACGATTAGCAAAATGTTAGCGTGTAGGATGGAAGAAGAAAGTTCGATCCATGAACATGTCTTCCACATGACTCATCTCATGGATAGTCTTGATCAGTTGGGAGGAGGTATCGATGGCGAAGCCAAGGTCGATATCATCCTCAATACACTGTCCAAGTCTTTTGAGAACTTTCGCGTGAACGCGATCATGAGCAAGACGGAGTATACACTCAGTCAGTTACCCAATGATCTCGTGACAACGGAAGGCGTTATGAAAAAAGAAACACATGCCCTTGCTAGCATATCTAAGGGTCCCAATGTTCCATTGAAAGGTAGAATGAGAAATGGGAGTGCCAAGAGTGGTAGAGGTTAGAGCTGGCAAAATAGCAGGTCGAGCACGCCCGACCCAGGGCTCGTCGGGCTTTTAAAATTTTAGGGTCGGGCCGGGCTGGGCCCGAAATTTTTCGGGCCTAAAAATATGAAGCCCAAACCAACCCCGAGCGGGCGGGCTTTTTTAGATAATTTTTTAATTTTTTTAGTATATAAAATTAATATATTAAATTTTAAAAAAAAATACTTAATTAAGATCTCATAACTCCTTAACTTAAATAAAGAATTAGTGATGAGAATATTTTGAGCTTACTTATTCTTATGATAATGCTTCTTGTATATCTTGATATATTTATGTATTCATGCGATGATATTGTAATGTAGTATAATTTTAATTCTTTAATTTAAGTAGAAAAAATTAGTAATTACAAATGAAAGATAAATGATATTATTAAACGTCAATCCCACTTATACGCATAAAATAATAGAATAAAATAAATTAATTATACTGTATATATTTAAGATCAAGGATTCAAAATAGATTTTACATACTATAAGATCATTAATCATCAATGTATAGATTTTTGGAGATCATTTCTCTTAGGAATTATTTTTGAATGATTTATGATATTATTATTTTTTCGTAATTTATTTTCCCACGGTATGTGAATTAGTAAGAAAATTGTTACTATAAAAATAAATAATTATCTAAAATATAATTAATATTATTAAAAAATTATAGATATGTGTATTAAATATTATTATAAATATATATATTTAATAGAAATCGGGCGGGATTTTTTAGCCCAAAACCCCGGGCTTTTTTGGCCCGAAACCCGGTAGGTCCGGGGGTTTTTTCGGACAAGCTTTTTAGGCCCGGTTTTTTTCGGGCCTTTAATTTTGAAGCCTAAACCCCGGGTACCCCGGGCGGGCTTTTCGGGCCTGGTTCATTTTGTCGGCTCTAGTAGAGGTAAGGAACCAAGTGGGAGCAGTTGGAGCAATGGCATGAATGCCACCAATGGCGTGACAAAACCAAAAGAGATGGCAAGTGCTTCAAATGCGGTAAGACTGACCACTGGAAGGCTAAGTGCCCTTGCTCAATGCTCAAGGTACATCATTGGCTCTAGTAACATAAACATATTTAGCGACTTGTTCTACTCATTCATGGGTAGTAGATACGAGTGTGACTGATCATGTTTGTTATACCTTGCAGGGGTTCATGCGGACAAGACAGCTGAGTGGTGGCGATATAACGATCTCCATCGGTAACGCGTCGAAAGTCGAGGCCGTTGCAGTCGGAGATGTTACTTTATGCTTTGATAGAAAAGTTTTAGTTTTAAGAGATGTTTTATAGGTGCCAAAGTTTCGACGAAACCTTATTTCGGTTTCCAAACTATTTACCCATGGATATTCTATTATTTTTCATAATGGTGTTTCTGTCATGAGAAATGACGAGTTTATCTGTGATGGCACATTGTGTAATTCTCTTTATACTATTTCTACTAAGCATAATACCTATAATTATGTTACATCTACTACATCCAACCATAAGAGAATGAAGTTTTCTTTGCAAGAGGACTATACATATCTTTGGTATTTTAGATTAGGTCACATCAATCTAAATAGGATCCAAAGACTGGCTAAGAATAAAATGTTGGGTGAATTCACTACACTGCTCCCGATGTGAATCTGTATAGAGGAAGATGTCGACTGCACCTTCAAAGCGAAGGGGTATAGAGCTAAAGAGGTGTTAGTGTTAGTCCATTCTGACCTGTGTGGATCGATGTCGACACAAGCTCATGGAGAGTACGAGTATTTTGTCACTTTCATTGATGATTACTCAAGGTACGGATATGTATACCTGCTTCACCGCAAGTCTGAATACTTTGAGAAATTCAAAGAATTTAAGGCGGAAGTGGAGACAAAGCTAGGTAAGAGTATCAAGTCATCATGATCCGATCGCGGTGGCGAATATCTCAAAGAACGAGTTTATGGACTATCCGTGCGGTGTGGGATTATGTCTCAGCTCACTACACCGGGTACACCATAGCAAAATGGTTTGTCAGTGCGAAGAAATATGACTCTCTTAGAGATGGTTAGATCAATGATGAGTTATGCAATTTTTCCTATTTCGTTTTGGGGGTATGCCTTAGAAACAACGGCATATTTGCTCAATCTAGTACCGTCCAAGTCAGTCGATCTTTCGAGTTATGGTTTGGGCGTAAGCCTAGTTTAAACAATATAAGGATATGGGGCATTCCAGCACATGTGCTGAACAAAAAGGCTGACAAGTTGGAGGCTGGATCTGATGCAAGGTTGTTTGTAGGTTATCCTAGAGGAACGAAATGTGGTTATTTCTATAGTCCTAAGGATCAGAAGGTCGTTATTAGCACCAATGCCCGATTCTTGGAGAAGGACTACATGAAAAACCACAAATCCACCGTTGAAATCATTCTTCAAGAATTGGAGGATGATCGTATTCCACCATCGATTCCACCAAATGTACAAGATGTCGAGTCTAGTGGGAGGGATCGACATCTGATATTTCAAGAGATTGAAGTGGGTCGAGTTTCACTATGGATACCAACTATACAAGTGGTACCTACCCAGCAAGTTGTGCAAGAAAGGGAACCATAAGTTACTGCACCCACCGTTGTCATTGTGCCAGTAACACTTCCTCATAGTAGGAGGCTTGTGCAACAACCTATCGATTTATGTTTGTGGGTGAATCTTCGAATTTAGTCCCATTAGACGAACAAGCTAAAACGAACCATGGACATACAGCGAGGCGATACAAGACATAGATGTAGGAGCATGACACACTGCTATGAACTTAGAAATTGAGTCCATAACCGTAATGGATGTATATGAGAAAACATATATACCAGATGACAAGGAAGTCATAGGTAGTAAGTGGGTATACAAGAGGTAGAGAGATTCTGATGAAAAGGTTTCGGCTTTTAAAGCCTGGTTTGTGGCGAAAGGGCACACTCAGATTGAGGGGATCGATTACGATGATACATTTCACCTGTAGCAATGCTCAAGTCTATCAGAATTTTTCTGGTTATAGCAGCTCACTTAAACCTAGAGATTTGACAAATAGATGTTAAAATCGATTTCTTAAACGGTTACCTTGAAGAAGGTCGAGACATCTATATGCAGCAACACTAAGGTTATGTGAAGAAATGTGAGGAGCATCTAGTATGGAAGCTTAAGAAGTCCATTTATGGACTCAAGCAAGTTTCCTGATCATGGAACTTACACTTTGACGAGGTTGTAAAAACCAATGGTTTTACCCAGTTTCCTAGCGAGAGTTACGTGTATCATTTAGATATCAATGGTGACGTCATATTTCTTGCACATTACGTAGATGACATCCTTCTACTTGGCAACAATGTGAAGTTGTTATCAGATGTAAATAGTTGGTTATCTGTAATAACCCGAAAAATTTAAAACTTTTATTAGTGATGTTTAAACCAATTATGTGTGGTGCTTAGACCTTAATTATGTTTAAGGTAACCAATGAAGCGTATTAGAATCGATTCGGAGATCGAAAACTAGAGAAATAAAAAACTAGTGACTAGTCCTACCAGATTAGGGTTTTCTGAATAGCCTAAATATAGAATGAAAGATCATGAATGAATCTAAACAAAAGGATTTCATTTCTAGAATCCTCTCACGAAAACACGTGAGAAGCCAAAGAATGAGAATTTTCGGGCATGCTTGCCCGGTCAGTCTTAAAAGTACTTTTCAAGAGCCGGATCAACTTCCAGTCCGTGCTAAACATGATAATTAATGATAACAATAAAAATCATGAAGTAATATATTATTATGAATTTAGAAATTATAAGAATCAATTTCTGAAAGAAATTCTTGAAGAACTTAACCGAACGCCGGGAAAAATATACCGAAGAAACCCTAAATTTGTCTGAACAATCCGAAACTCGAACAAAGGGTCTAAATCAATAAGAAATGATTTATAAGACTCAAATAAATTATGAAAGCTCAAGAATTCAATAGAATTTTGAATGGGCATAATTTAATCGTCGAACGCTGTTTTTCCGCGATAACTCGGAATTGACTTATCGGATGGCATCCGAACTTCATGAAATTATTATGAACATTTAAATAAGTCTTTTTAAGGTTATTTAAGAAAATAAAACCATAAGGTTCGGAGAAATCAATCGAAAGCGCGTTAAAACTTAAAGAGTCGGTATTAACATGCCAAATCGGGTAATTTGACCAATCCTTCTCCCAACTACCACCAAGACCACCCCAAATGAGCTAAGGACAGCCCTTTAGGATGGAATACAGTAGCAAAATCGTTCATTACAGCCTCCTCTCTTGGAACCATTTTTCTCTCTTTTTTTCAAACTTTTCTCACTTGTTCTTCAAGCTTTTGAGCTTCAATCCCCCATTTCAAACATTTCCAACTCTCAAATAATTATTCTAATACCATAGAAAGGTAGTATTCATCATGATCTTCCATCCTAATGGAGTGAAATTTTTGTTTGAATTTTTTTTAGTTTGAAACCCTAGTTTTGCTCCTCATTTTTATCGTGACTTTTGAGCCACCAAATGCTCTCAAGCCATGAATGAAAAATTCTTAGAATGATGTTCTAAGGCTGTAGTTAAAATTTTGAGAAATTTTGGAGCATGTTTGATATTTTTCGATTTATGCTTTATTTCTTTTTATATGTGATAAAGCATGCTTTTGTGAATATTATTTGATATTGTTGCTTTTTGATATATTAGGAGCATGTAGAATAAATATGGTAATTTTCAGAATATTTTTGGAATTTTCTTGTATATATTTTGATTTTATTTTGTTGGAAAATAGTTGAGGTATAGTGTTTAATATATGATATGAACATCATATATTAATCTAGAAATTTTTGAAACACTACTCCTATTTTTTTCAAAAATGGGCAGAATTTATTTATGTATTTTTAAGCCATTATTTGATTTTATTTGTTGAGAAATAGTTGAGATATAGTGTTTAATATATGATATGAACATCATATATTAATCTTGAAATTATTGAGACACTACTCCTATTTATTCATATGGACCGAAAGTATATATATATTAGGAATTATTTGATTTTTATTTGTTGAAAATAATATTATATTGGATGTTTAGAAATAATATGAACCTAATATGCATTGTTGGGAATTTATTGAACACATATGTAAAATATGTGTGAGGACAAAAAGAATTCCAAGCATTTGGTTCATATTATAAATATTGGTTGATGTTTCATGTTAATATTACATGTTTATTTCATATATAAATATATTGTGAAGTAAATGGAATTTATTGTGTATATATATATATATAGTAGTATTACCGAAAATATTATATGGTAATGAGCATGTATTTTAAATTTTAATGTATGATATGAGATGATATTTCATGTTTAGTATATGATATAAGCATGATATGATTTTTGTGGAATTTGTTGAACATCAATGCTCATTAATTCATTATTGCCGAAAACTTTGAGGTTTTTAACCTATGGTTTGAAATTTTATATGATGATATTGAGTTGGTAATTAAATTCTATAGTATGATAGAAGTATAACATGATTTTATTGGATACATATGCTAATTATCGAAAACGTAACAAAATGGCTAAGTATGAGTTTAATTCTAATGTTAAATGATGCTATGATAGTTAAACTATAAGCTTGGAATGAATGGTTGTGATTGTGATGAATGAATGGAACACTTATGCACACAGATACAATGAATGTGTATTATGTTAGAAATTAGGGTTTCCTAATGCTTTGATTTAGTATATGTTGTGTATGGTATTGTATAGTGTTGTATGGTTATGTTTATGTTGTGCCGATAAACAAAACCCCAAACGTAAACAACATAATACTTTATGTACGAGAATCCAAAGGAAATCGACTAATTTTGACAACTTAAGAAAGAATCAATGAGAATCGAAGTTAGACACAAATTAGAGTTTTCTCTTAATAATAGGATACTCAAACGTGAGTTCCTAAGTTAAAGAAACAAAAAGCCGAGTCACAACGTTGATACTCAACAACGACAACCTAATACGATGATAGATTGAGCGTTAAGACAACTCGACAACGAATAGCGATTATACGACTTATATAATCTTGACGAGTTAAGAGAAACAAGCAATGTCGTAAAGTGCAAGCAAAGATTCGAACATAAGATGTCGATCATTATGTCTCAAAAGTCGAGTTAATATTCCCGAGCACTTCATCTATTCCTAAAGTACTTACTTACATAATAGTATGTGATCACTTGAATCATAAGTCAAGACTTCCTTTTGTTAAATCGTGCTAATCGACAAGTCGTCAACATAACCTACTATGACGTAACTACAATTGTTAAGTCTAGTTGGTGGCTTGAGAATATCCTAATATACCAATCATAACGATTCTGACAATCTATAACGTAATAACGTTTAGAAGAACCCTAAGGTTAAGAGTCGAGGATAGACTCCGAGTATGTGATTCATAAGTTGAAGTTCACCTATGAATGATGAAGTAATATAGTTTGGTAATTGTGAATGTAAGATAATAGAAATTATCTTAAAACAATCACATGAAATCATAAAGAGACCCTAATTGGGAGCTTTAAGTCATAATTTATAAACGACCTTCGATCGATGGAAAGAATCTAAGAAAGGCTATTTTCTTATAAAAGGTTTGATAAATGCAGTTGGCTAGAAGGACAATTTCACCGCCGCTTAGACTTACTAGCTTGAACTAGCGGTGGGCTTTCTTGAAACAAAATGTTATGTATAACTCAAGCATGATTTACAAAAGCTTTATGAAATATTATCACATGAATCGTTATTGATCGCCAAATGTTTATGTTTTGTTGTGATCTATCCGAGATTGGTATATCCAATGTGGTATGTGAATGAGTTGGTCCACCAGCGTTAAAAAGGGTAACGATCGGATCCGACTTAGTTAAGGACTAACTCGGATTGTGTACACATGTGACCGTGTTAAGGTTAGCTACCTCGATCGGTCACGGCGACTATGTGTAGGTGGCCACCTCCATAGTCTTGTGAATGAATGATCGAGATATGGAAACAACGTGAATGAAATAGTTCGCCGAACGCTTTGGAAAATGATAAAATGTTTGATAGGCGTGAGTCTTTCAACTAAAATCCTCATGTGCTATTGTGGGCAGTTCAATAACTTTTGATAAAGAAATGTTTAGGCAATGAGTCCACTGAGTACTTTTGTACTTAGCCCTGCATCTCGTTTTTTTATGTGCAGGTTGAGCAGGGATTGATGATATGTGCGAGGTGGTGCAGAGTAGCAGTTGTTTTGTTGCTTAATTAGAAAGGATTTCTAGAACCTTGGGCATGCATCGTCATATGTATGTCCACACGTTTATTTGCTGCCTAACTCTGATATTATTTTGGTCTTGACTATAACTGCTTTCCATTATCGTATTGAACTTGAGGTCGTACCTCGTTCCTTGAATTGCGCCCTGATTGGGTTATATTTGAACCTTGAACCTTTTGGCAAGTCTTTCTGTGACTTGAGTTAGTATTGAATAGCTTATCCCTTTTCAGTCTATGCGTTATTAAGTAGTTAAATTGTTAATTGCTTTTATTAGTTATGTTTATATCCGTTGCTTTATCATACCAGTGACGATCCATATGATCCGTACTTCTTTGAGAAGTCGGGTCGTCACAAAGTGGTATCAGAGCACTTGTTCGCTCGAAACCGTAGAAACCCTTTCCTTGAATCCTAAGTTGAAAGTCGAGTCTAGAAATTATTTATGTTTGATCACATCGCATCGTACTCCATCGTCGTCCTGCTCAACAAGGAAGAAGGTAATTATTTCAACTAAAAGTTATTTTGAAATGATGGAAGTATATGAAATGTGAAATGGACTTACAATATTGCCTTGTTGGGAAGTTGAAATACATTTCGGGAATAATGAATGTTGTGAAATTTAAAAGTTGTTTCAAATGATTGGTCATTAGTTTGAAAGAAAGTTGCAAATTTTAGGGGCTTGATAAAGGAATGATATGAGAATACTTGTTTATCGCAATATATGTTATGAGTTGTGTTTACTCCTATATGCAAAGCATGCTAGAGGCATAATGTAAATGAGTATGTTTCCCCATGATAACATAGACTCTTAAGACGCATGATCCCTATTGCACGAACTTAGTATGAGAACATAAGGTATCCCAGATGGAACGGAATCCTGGGAAGAACGAGAACATAGAAATTATAAGAATCCCAATACGAGCGGATGCGAGGATGACAACGCCAAGAGTCTATGATGACGAGCGATTACTTAGCGGAGGTTCGACTTGCTATGAATCCCAACATCTCTATGTGAAGGAATTCAACACCATACGTATATCTCTATCGTGGCGATAACGAAAAATCAAAGAATTACGTTATGAAAGTATGAAAAGAAAGATCTAATTGTAAGTATTGAAAGAACGCATATGATAGATGTTATAATTCGAATAGAAATAAGGAATTCAGGACCCAATGAGAAAGGGTAACCACTTTGCCTTTACCCGAAGGCTAGACATCGAACGTTTGTTCAATCCTAAGGAACCATGCAGTCTCTTCCTAGAGACCAAACCATGAAAGTAGTTTCATAAGAACTTAGGAATATAAGATGTTCGGACGGGTTTTTACGACTAGGCTCCCTTTATCTTCTAGAGTCACACTCGAGGAGGTGGTACGCTCCTACCGTTTCTACCAGATGTGCCGAGGAGACGACCTCGACAAGTTCTTGGCGCACTTCACCCGTCATTGGGCCATTGCACACGCCCGAGGTACATCTCATTATGACGGTGTGCTTCAACTTATCATGAGACTGCCATCCGACTGGCAGGGGTATGCCCGTGAGATATCAGCAGATTATATCTATCGATTCCGAGATAGCTTCGATCTGGAGGTGGACCTGCCTCACTTTGCTAGCCATCTGAGCAATGTATTCACGGTGTACGAAGCTGCACCACGTGGACCGTATCTCCCCGCGCGGGAATACACTTGGCGCGATGAGATTCCGGAGTGTCTACACGCGGAGGTGCCCCGATTGGCAGTCGACGGACCCGTATTCTTGCCCGACAGTCGCAGGAATATGTTCGAGGCTAGACCTTTCCTTCCTCGACAACTCATATTTTCGGTCCTACCGCTAGTAGGATTCAAGCCCCGTCATTAACAGCCCAGACATCGCTACCGATCATTCTATGTCGATCCGTCTACCCTCTTGGCTCCCTAGCTCGGTTGTCCCGCCCTCACAAGGACCCCGTACCATGATCTCGTGGAGGATGATGATCCATGTGGCCTAGCTGCAGACACTGTGAGAGGAGCTTGTGCCCGTCTTGTTGCTGCTCCGTTTTCAGCCGCTGCTTTCAAGGAGATCACGGCTGAGATCCACCGAGACCTAACTGTTATAGGAGAAGCTAGGGTCATTAGAGTCCGAGAGCCCGTGGCTTCCACATCCGATCTTTGAGGTCATAGGGAGGAGGATCCGGAGAAGACCACGAGGAGGACCCGTGGCGGCGATGAGATAGAAGGAGACAGTACCCTATACTCCCTTGTTCGACTCGACACGATGAGTCATGTCTACACCCCGGCGATTATGAATCCGTTATTAGGACAAGATGGTGTTTGTCTATACCCTTGTATATCTTTTGATGCCTACGGAAACGATGAGTCGTTCCGACATGAAACTTTATTCTGATGACCACGGTAGCATTTAGATTTTTGTATGCACCGTGACTAGGTACACTGAGTGATGTTGATGTTAATTTTGGAGCATCCTACTCCGTGCACGACCTTTTGTGGATCTTAAAAGCGATGATGAAAGTCTTCGTGAGACATTTGATTAGATATGATGATAGCTCCCCGAGAGCTTTGGTTTTTAAGGTTATGATATGTGGTGTTCGATGACGTGCTAGATTTATGCTTATGATCATATATACATACCGTGCTAAGATATTTATGATCCTGACGGATGGTATAAGAAGATATTTGATTACGTATATTTATGAAAGATAGAATGCCGTCGAGAAACAGTGAGGTAACACCCGAAAGAGATGACACTCTACCACCACCACCGTTGGCAAGAAGGGTTGAGGAACTATTCCTCAAGCAGAACCTGCCAACTTTCAACGGGACTGGAAATCCCGTGGATGCTGAACTTTGTATTCGCGCGCTGGCGCGAATATTTAACTTCCTTCACTGCATCTCTCAACAACGCTTGTCATGCGTTGCCTTCGGATATTGGCCGTGACGACGGTGGGAGGCGAAGAAAGACTACTGTCAGGAGGAATTGGAAGATTTCTCACGGGAGGAATTTAAGGAGGAGGTGTACGAGAAGTACATTCCTAAGAGTTACCGAAAGAGGAATGAGCATGAGTTCTACAACCTGCGCCAAGGAAAGACCACGGTCACAGATTACGACCGTGCCTTCTGCGAGATATTGCGGTATGCGCCACACCTGGTCGACAGGCCCGAAAAAGACGGGAAAATTTCGGCGGGACTCTACCATGAGATCGAGTGTGGTTAGTGGTCATGGGAATCGACCTACCATGAGGCCCTTAGTAGAGCTTTGGACATCGAGGTCGCTATGCGAGGACATGATTGTCGCTGTACATCCCTCGAATCACCAAGGGGATCGTGGGAAGAGGAAGTGGGAAGGACCCCACCAAGGCCAAGGATCCAAGACTGGCCGGGCCGACAGTAGGCCATGGCAAGCAAATAACGTACCATCTGGGCACGGGCAAAGAAATGGATGCACTATGGTAACCGCACATGACGGGGGGAACCAGAAGTTCATAAGGCTCCCCGTGTGCCCAAGGTGCCACAGGAGTCACAAGAGGGCGTGCGCATTCACCAATGATGGATGCTTCAAGTGTGGTCAGAAGGGTCACTACTCTAGAGACTGTCCGGGATGCGCCCGAGGGAAATGGTCATTCCAATGTGCCCAACCGAGTCGATCGGTCCGGCTATCCAAGCTCAACCATTCCAAAGAATAGCCCCGATTCAAGACTTCCAAATTAATCAACGACCATATGAACCACGGCGGCAACGACGACAATAATGGCGACAGTAATAGCGGATCTGACAAACCGACAAACAGTAGCGTAGCAAAGAAAGAACAACCACAACAACAACAAAGCATCATCAACAATAGCAACCACCATCATAAGCGGGGCCTCGCCTCAACCAGAAATGGAGTTCTGCAGAGCCGCCAAGGAACCAAGGAAACTTGGCGGTATGAGAATGCTCTCCAATTGTTTGTTATCCTCGTTTATTTATCTGGCGCTCGCATTCTTTTATTCTTTCAAGCATGTGAGAGAACTTAGGATTAGACCCTAAGCGCTACCGAACAAATCATGAGAATATCTTCTCCAAGAGGAGGCATAAGAACGGTAACCCACATATGCTCGAACCTAGAACGGGACTAGGCTCACTTAAGGTCTTGACAGATAACCTTCACGTCGTACCTATGATGATGTGGACATAATCCTAGGAATGGATTGGTTAACCGAACATAACGACCATCACTGTAACGAAAGAAAATTTCTTTCCAACATCCGGAGAAACCTACTGAGACTTTCACGGATCGGCATGGGAGGAGAGTCCCAATCATATCCGCACTACAAGCAAGGGCGTTATTGAACAAGACAGAGAACAACGCCTACCTCGCCTATCTCCGGGAGGAAGAGCGAGAATGAGAGAAGGATAGAAGACGTCCCGATCACGAAGGGTATCCGATGTATTTCTAGATGAACTCGGGATTACCGCTAAACCGACGATCGAGTTCATGATCGACCTCGAACCGAGTTACGCCCCGTATCGAAAGCCCCACACCGGATGGCACCAAAGAAATGGAGGAATTGAAGATCAGCTGCAAGAACTCTTGGAGTTAGGTTTCATTAGACCCGGTGTGTCTCCCTAAGGAGCACTGTCCTTTTGTGAAGAAGAAGGATGGTACATCGAGAATGTACATAGACTATCGAGAGTTAAACAAGATAACTCTTAAGAATAAGTATCCTTTGCCCCGAATCGATGATCCGTTTGATCGACAAGGGAGCGATAGTCTTTCAAAGATAGATTTGAAGTCTGGATACCATCAGCTAAGGATTAGACCAAAGGATGTACCTAAAACGGCTTTCCGTACAAGGTATGGTCATTTTGAATTCATCGTTATACCCTTTGGACTTACAAATGCACCAGCAGTATTTATGGATATCATGAATAGGGTATTTCACCCATACTTAGACAAGTTTGTCTTAGTACTCAGAGACGATATCCTAATATACTCCAAGAATAACCAAGAACACAAAGAGCACTTGAGAACTGTGCTGCAAACATTAAGGCAAGAGCAACTCTTCGCCAAGTTTAGCAAGTGTGAGTTTTGGTTAGGCGAAGTGACATTCTTAGGTCACACGTGTCCTCCGAGGAAATCAAAGTAGACCCCTCGAAGATCGATACAGTTCGAGAATGGGAATCACCAAAGAACCCGAATGAAATTCGGAGTTTCTTAGGACTTGCCGGCTACTATCGAAGATTTATCGAAGGATTTTCGATGATAGCCCGACCCATGACCCAACTGTTGAGAAAGGGAATCAAGTACACTTGGACCGCCGAGTGTGAGGCTAGTTTCGAGATTGAAGGAGTTGTCGACAACGGACATGTACTCATGATGCAGAAGCGGATAAGGAGTACACAATCTACGGATGCTTCAAAGAATGGACTAGGATGTGTCACGATGCAAGAAGGCAAAGTTATTGCTTATGCTTCAAGGCAATTACGCCTATACGAGTTGAACTATCCTACGTGCGACACGGAATTAGCAATGTCGTACATACCTTAAAGATTTGGAGACACCACCTCGATGGGGTTAGATGTGAGATCTATCGACCATAAAAGCACAAGTATTTCTTTGAGCGAAAGATCTTAACATGAGGCAACGTAGATGGTTAGAACTAGTGAAGATTACGATGTAGTATCAATTACCACCCGCACAAGGCTAATGTTGTAGCCGATGCTTTGAGTCAAAATCCCACCCTAGTTTGGGATGTCTCCTCGGTCATGAGGAGATACTTATAAAGGAATTTCGGAGGATGAACATCAAGTCATAGACCCGTCTCTGACAATAGAGGGATGTATTGCAATGTTGATTGCAATCCCGGACTTAAGAGTCCGAATCTTAGAAGCTCAGAGGAAGAGCAAGAAGCTAGAGGAAATACGAGCAAGATCAATGACAACAACCACAAGAATTTCAAAGAAGCAACAA
Source organism: Salvia rosmarinus (assembly GCA_036937905.1). Classification (NCBI taxonomy): domain Eukaryota; kingdom Viridiplantae; phylum Streptophyta; class Magnoliopsida; order Lamiales; family Lamiaceae; genus Salvia; species Salvia rosmarinus. The sequence goes on along the minus strand of CM072816.1, from coordinate 86,544,505 downwards.
ATAACGTTTTGTTGTATGATGGGAGGGTGTGTGTCCCAGAAGACGAAGGGCTTAGGAGCTAGATCTTGAAAGAAGCCCATGAGACTTCTTACACCGCATACCCCGGAAGCACCAAAATGTACCAAGATCTCAAGGAGAAATTTTGGTGGGATGGAATGAAGCGAGACGTAGCTTCATTCGTAGAACGTTGTTTGACGTGCCAACAAGTGAAAGTACTCCACCAGCGACTGTATGGAACCTTACAACCGTTGGACATACCAGAATGGAAATGGGACGATATGGCCATGGATTTTGTTACCGGGCTACCTAAATCACAAAGAGAAAATATCGCTATTTAGGTCATCATCGATCGTTTGACCAAGAGCGCACATTTTCTACCAATTCCGATAACACATGGATCAGACAGATTAGCACTGTTGTACGTTCGAGAAGTCGTACGTTTACATGGGGTTCCGAAGACTATCACGTCCGATAGAGATTCGAAATTTACATTCAGATTCTGGACGAGCTTACAAAAGGAATTGGGAACTCGACTACATTTCAGTACCGCGTTGCACCCACAAACGGACGGAAAATCTGAGAGGACCATTCAAACGCTGGAAGACATGTTGAGAACCGTTGTCCTCGATAGAGGAGAAAGTTGGGAACAAGTGTTACCACTTGTGGAATTTGCCTACAGTAACAGCTACCAAGAAACTATTGGAATGGCCCCGTACGAAGCTCTTTATGGGAAGAAATGTCGATCACCACTCTACTGGGATGAATTGGGAGAAAGGAGAGTATTAGGACCTGACTCTGTGGGCGATATGATCGAGATTGTGAGATAGATCCGCCAACGGATCAAGGAGGCCCAAGACCGACATAAGTCGTACGCCGACAAACGTCGCACAGAGCTGCATTTTGAAGTGGGAGACAAAGTCTTCTCGAAGATTTATCCATCGAAAGGAATCGTGAGATTTGGAATAAAAGGGAAGCTACGACCACGTTTGAGGACCCTATGAAATTTTGGAAAGGATAGGGCCGTGACTTCTGACTTACATTGCCAAGCTTTGGGAACGTGCACAATGTGTTCCACGTTTCACAACTAAGGAAGTACATACATGACCCTAGCCATGTGATACCGTCGACAGATATTGTCCTCGATGACAATATGAGTTATGTAGAATTGCCTACGAAAATCTTAGACCGACGTATCCAAAAACTAAGGAACAAAGAGATACTGTTAGTGAAAGTTCTATGGCGACACCATGGACAAGAGGAAGCAACCTGGGAATTAGAATCAGCCATGAAAGAGTAATACCCAGATCTCTTCCAAGGTTAGCAAATTTAGGGACGAAATTTATTTTAAGGGGGATGGTATGTAATAACACGAAAAATTTAAAACTTTTATTAGTGATGTTTAAACCAATTATGTGTGGTGCTTAGACCTTAATTATGTTTAAGGTAACCAATGAAGCGAATTAGAATCGATTCGGAGATCGAAAACTAGAGAAATAAAAAACTAGTGACTAGTCCTACCAGATTAGGGTTTTCTGAATAGCCTGAATATAGAATGAAAGATAATGAATGAATATCAACAAAAGGATTTCATTTCTAGAATCCTCTCGCGAAAATACGTGAGAAGCCAAAGAATGAGAATTTTCGGGCATGCTTGCCGGTCAGTCTTAAAAGTACTATTCAAGAGCCAGATCAACTTCTAGTCTGTGCTAACCATGATAATTAATGATAATAATCAAAATCATGAAGTAATATATTATTATGAATTTAGAAATTATAAAAATCAATTTCTGAAAGAAATTCCTGAAGAACTTAACCGAACGCCGGGAAAATATACCGAAAAAACCCTAAATTTGTCCGAACGATCCGAAACTCGAACCAAGGGTCTAAATAAATAATAAATGATTTATAAGACTCAAATAAATTATGAAAGCTCAAGAATTCAATAGAATTTCGAATGAGCATAATTTAATCGCCGAACGTTGTTTTTCCGCGATAACTCGAAATTGACTTATCGGATGCCATCCGAACTTCATGAAATTATTATGAACATTGAAATAAGTCTTTTTAAGGATATTTAAGAAAATAAAACCTTAAGGTTCCGAGAAATCAATCGAAAGCGCGTTAAAAATTAAAGAGTCGGTATTAACATGCCAAATCGGGTAATTTGACCAATCTTTCTCCCAACTACCACAAAGACCACCCCAAATGAGCTAAGGACAGCCCTTTAGGATGGAATACAGTAGCAAAATCGTTAATTACAGCCTCCTCTCTTGGAACCATTTTTCTCTCTTTTTTTCAAACTTTTCTCACTTGTTCTTCAAACTTTTGAACTTCAATCCCCCATTTCAAACCTTTCCAACTCTCAAATAATTATTCTAAGACCATAGAAAGGTAGTATTCATCATCCTCTTCCATCCTAATGGAGTGGAATTTTTGTTTGAATTTTTTTTAGTTTGAAACCCTAGTTTTGCTCCTCATTTTTATCGTGACTTTTGAGCCACCAAATGCTCTCAAGCCATGAATAAAAAATTCTTAGAATGATGTTCTAATGCTGTAGTTAAAATTTTGAGAATTTTTGGAGCATGTTTGATATTTTTCGATTTATGCTTTATTTCTTTTTATATGTGATAAAGCATGCTTTTGAGAATATTATTTGATATTGTTGCTTGTTGATATATTAGGAGCATGTAGAATAAATATGGTAATTTTTAGAATATTTTTGGAATTTTCTTGTATTTATTTTGATTTTATTTTGTTGGAAAATAGTTGAGGTATAGTGTTTAATATATGATATGAACATCATATATTATTCTTGAAATTTTTGAAACACTACTCCTATTTTTTAAAAATGGGCAGAATTGATTTAAGTATTTTTAAGCCATTATTTGATTTTATTTGTTGAGAAATAGTTGAGATATAGTGTTTAATATATGATATGAACATCATATATTAATCTTGAAATTATTGAGACACTACTCCTATTTATTCATATGGACCAAAAGTGTATATATATATATATATATATATATATATATTAGGAATTATTTGATTTTTATTTGTTGAAAATAATATGATATTGGATGTTTAGAAATAATATGAACCTAATATGCATTATTGGGAATTTATTGACCACATATGTAAAATATGTGTGAGGACAAAAAGAATTCCAAGCATTTGGTTCATATTATAAATATTGGTTGATGTTTCATGTTAATATTACATGTTTATTTCATATATAAACATATTGTGAAGTAAATGGAATTTATTGTGTGTATATATATATATATAGTAGTATTACCAAAAATATTATATGGTAATGAGCATGTGTTTTAAATTTTAATGTATGATATGAGATGATATTTCATGTTTAGTATATGATATAAGCATGATATGATTTTTGTGGAATTTATTGAACATCAATGCTCATTAATTCATTATTGCCGAAAACTTTTAGGTTTTTAACCTATGGTTTGAAATTTTATATGATGATATTGAGTTGATAATTAAATTCTATAGTATGATAGAAGTATAACATGATTTTATTGGATACATATGCTAATTATCGAAAATGTAACAAAATGGCTAAGTATGAGTTTAATTCTAATGTTAAATGATGCTATGATAGTTAAACTATAAGCTTGGAATGAATGGTTGTGATTGTGATGAATGAATGGAACACTTATGCACACATATACAATGAATGTGTATTATGTTAGAAATTAGGGTTTCCTAATGCTTTGATTTAGTATATGTTGTGTATGGTATTGTATAGTGTTGTATGGTTATGTTTATGTTGTGCCGATAAACAAAACCCCAAACGTAAACAACATAATACTTTATGTATGAGAATCCAAAGGAAATCGACTAATTTCGACAACTTAACAAGGAATTAATGAGAATCGAAGTTAGACACAAATTAGAGTTTTCTCTTAATAATAGGATACTCAAACGTGAGTTCCTAAGTTAAAGAAACAAAAAGCCGAGTCACAACGTTGATACTCAACAACGACAACCTAATACGATGATAGATTGAGCGTTAAGACAACTCGACAACGAATAGCGATTATACGACTTATATAATCTTCGACGAGTTAAGAGAAACAAACAATGTCGTAAAGTGTAAGCAAAGATTCGAACATAATATGTCGATCATTATGTCTCAAAAGTCGAGTTAATATTCCCGAAGCACTTCATCTATTCCTAAAGTACTTACTTACATAATAGTATGTGATCACTTGAATCATAAGTCAAGACTTCCTTTTATTCGTCGTGCTAATACGACAAGTCGTCAAGCATAACCTACTAGGACGTAACTACAATTGTTAAGTCTAGTTAGTGGCTTGAGAATATCCTAATATACCAATCATAACTTGATTACCGACAATCTATAACGTAATAACGTTTAGAAGAACACTAAGGTTAAGAGTCGAGGATAGACTCGGAGTATGTGATTCATAAGTTGAAGTTCACCTATGAATGATGAAGTAATATAGTTTGGTAATTGTGAATGTAAGATAATAGAAATTATCTTAAAACAATTACATGAAATCATAAAGAGACCCTAATTGGGAGCTTTAAGTCTTAATTTATAAACGACCTTCGATCGATGGAAAGAATCTAAGAAAGGCTATTTTCTTATGAAGGGTTTGATCGTACGCAGTTGGCTAGGAAGGACAATTTCACCTGCTCGCTTAGACTTACTAGCTTCGAACTAGCAGGTGGGCTTTCTTGAAACAAAAATGTTATGCATAACTCAAAGCATGATTTACAAAAACTTTATGAAATATTATCACATGAACTGTTATTGACTGCCAAATGTTTATGTTTTGTTGTGATCCTATCTGAGATTGGTATATCCAATGTGGTATGTGAATGAGTTGGTCCACCAACGTTAAAAAAGGGTGACGATCGGATCCGACTTAGTTAAGGACTAACTCGGATTGTGTACACGTGTGACTGTGTGTTAAGGTTAGCTACATCGACCGGTCACGGCGACTATGTGTAGGTGGCCACCTCCATAGTGCGCGAATGAATGATCAGATATGGAAACAACGTGTATGAAATAGTTCGGCCGAACGCTTTTGGAAAATGATAAAATGTTTGATAGGCATGAGTCTTTCAACTAAAATACGCATGTGCTATTGTGGGCAGTTCAATAACTTTTTGATAAAGAAAATGTTTAGGCAATGAGTCCACTGAGTACTTTTGTACTTAGCCCTGCATCTCGTTTTTTATGTGCAGGTTGAGCAAGGCTTGATGATGGGTGCGAGGTGGTGCAGAGTAGCAGTTGTTTTGTTGCTTAATTAGAAAGGATTTCTAGAATCTTGTGCATGCATCGTCATATGCATGTCCACACGCTTATTTGCTTGCCTAACTCGATATTATTTTGGTCTTGGCTATAACCGCTTTCCATTATCATATTGAACTTGAGGTCGCACTGCTCGAATTGCACCCTGATTGGGTTATATTTCAACCTTGAACCTTTTGGCAAGTCTTTCTGTGACTTGAGTTGGTATGAATAGCTTATCCCTTTCGCCTATGCGTTATTAAGTAGTTAAATGGTTAATGCATTGATTAGTTATGTTTATATCCGCTGCTTTATCATACCAGTGACGATCCATATGATCCGTACTTCTTTGAGAAGTCGGGTCGTCACATTATCCGATCTGTTTCAGATGAAAGAATAGGAGATGCAACATACATTCTTGGCATCAAGGTTTACCGAGATCGCAAGAAAAAAATATTTAGTTTATCTCAGATGTCTTACATTGATACTGTGATTACTCGTTTTAGCATGAAAACCACTAAGAATGGATTGCTACCCTTCAGACATGGCGTTTCTTTATCTAAGGAGCAGTCCCCGAAGACTACAAAGAAGATAGAGGAAATGAGACATGTTCGATACGCTTCTGCCGTATGAAGTCTCATGTATGCAATGCTCATTACGAGATTCGATATCTGTTATGCGGTAGGCATAGTAACAAGATATCAGTCTAACCCTGGACCAGTTCATTGGACTGCGGTAAAATATATACTCAAGTACTTGAAAAAGACTCAAGATTATAGGCTAGTTTACCAGGCAGATAGTTTAATGCCTTTGGGTTATTCAGAATTGGATTTCCAAGCTGACTATGATGAGAAGAAGTCTACATCAGGCTATGTGTTTACCTTGGGAGGTGGAGCCATATCTTAGCTAAGTGTAAAATAGTGGTGCATTGTAGACTCCACCATGGAAGCCGAATATATAGCCGCATCAGAGGCTGCTAAGGAGGTGGTATGGTTCAAGAATTACCTCATGGATCTAGATATGGTACCTCGTTTGCTCAAGAGTATCATAGTAATCTGAATAACTTTGGTGAGTAGCAAACTGGAACGAACCACGAACCCACAAGGTGACGAAACACATAGAGAGAAAGTACCATATCATACGAGAACTCGTACGATGAGGTGACGTGCTTATAGAGAATATTGGTACTGTGGACAACCTAGTTGACTCATTCACGAAGAGCCTTCCGCAAATAGTCTACGACGAGCATGTTGAGGACTTAGATTACGCAAAATGACCCCCACTTAGAAATGAAAGTTTTGTATAAGTGGGAAAAGCAAGGTAATGGTGTTTTTTGTAATAGCTAGTAAGGAGACACATTGTATACTAAAAGTTTGCTTTAGTATAAGTGAGATATTGTTAGATTTGTATACTGAAAACAGAATGGTTGAGCTTGTATACAATGTTTCATGTTACCACTGTTACAATCTCCTATATGAATTGTTTGCTTGATTGCATATGTAGTCTCATTAATTCATACAAAGGTTAATACAATGTGTAGAAAATCACAGAAGTCTGTATGATTGGTTAAGCTAGTTGAGATATAAAAAGGATCACAGCTCAGAAAACTTGAGGACGAGTTGTCGATATAGCTGTAGTATAGATAAAAAGTTACTTGACTTGATTGCTTGTCTATGCTGGTACGTCTTGACGTATTGATGGATCACAGTGGGATGAGTTCTTCTATCTGATCGTCGTAAAGAACCTACATCTCGGTGACTTTACGTTAATCTAAACCTCAATAAGATTTTAGGTGAGTATGAGTTACTGACCATCACTTTGACTTGTTATGGGTGAGGGTTACATGAGATAACCCAACATTCTCCGCATCTTGGATGGTGGCTTTGCTTATATGTCATGTTGGTTACCTGTATCGAGTCATTGTATCTGTTTAGGATGATGACGTCCCCTTAAGGAGCTCAAATATTTATTGTACTAAACTCTGTAGGTTGAGTTAGCTCAAGTACAATAACAATGTTGAGTGTTACTACTTAAGGAATTAAAAAGATTAATTATTTTAAGCAGTCACAGTGTTATAAATAATTAATGGAAGTGTGATATCTTAAATACGGGATTCATAAGTCTAAGTAGTGCAAGCCCGACTCAATTTCGGTAATAAAGGGATAAGTCAACATTTATTCTATAATGGAATAAATAAATATTTATGAATTAATTTATATTTTGTGCTGGCCATAAGAGAGTTAATTCATTTTAGGCTCATCTTTATTCCTTGCATTTGATTCCTGGGTTGGCTCATCAAGGCTTGTAGCTGCCAAGAATTTCGTCCACCCCTATGAGAATCCCACCGGGACTCTATTCTGATTTATATATTATTTTAATACATCTCCAGTTGTTAGATAGATATTGTTTGATATTATTAGATATAAAGAGATAATTATTCTAGATATGATTTATCTTCAGGGATATAAAGATAATTATTGTATTTATTATATATGCAAGGATCCTATCTAAATAGGATTCTAAGAATGCATTATAAATACAAGGTGAGAGAAAATCAGATATTAATCCTATTATTTTGTTTGAGATTTTCGAAAATCTCATTAAAGCAAATATGAGGCAAAATTCTGCAGTGTTCTTCATATATTGCTCTCACTAAGTATTGGAGAATAGACTCCGGGATACAGTCCAGAAGATCAAAGCTGGAGTCTGTAATTGATCAGATATCCCAAAAATTCACAGTAAGCACGGGTAAACACCTATTGTAATTAATTATATAGGTGCATGCTATGAATAATCAATGTATGATGAATTAAACATCCAAGATAGATTCTCGAAAAGTAGGTAAAATAAGATTTCCCTACACTAGGTTAGAACTATATTTTCAACTAGGTTGGATGAGCCTTTACAGGAAGAACATAAAAAAAAAAAAGGTACACTCACTCTAAACTCTATTACAAATTTTACAAAAAAGAATGGCTTAGAGAATTGAAAGACTATACCTAAGTAGTTTCGCCATAGACGAAGTGGTGAAATCATCTATTGATTTGAAAGAAACAAATTATGTCTAAGTTTTGTCGGAGTTGGAAATTTGGAGTTGTATTCTTTTTCTTAAAACATCCAACTGTGCAATTTTTTTACTCATGTGATGAAGCCTCTTACTTATAGAAGAATGAATTCAAACTAGCCGTTAAAAGAGAGTCATCTAATAATACAATTGTTGGATTTTTCATCTTCTGTTTTGTCGCCTAGTGAGTTAAATAGATGCATTTAGCAAACTATCAACGAATCTGACTCTTTTTCATCAGCATCTGTCTTCGATCTTCAGCTAGGTCCACGTCTGATCTCTTGCTGAGTCCATTGAACTTCTTCTAACTTCATTTTAAGGTAATCTGATATGCGACAAGGTTGCAACTGACTTCAGAGCTCTAAGCGAATGATGAGTCCTTTAGGTTCTTTGATCTTCTGATGTATGTCGGACCCGAATTATCTGATGTCACAGTGATCACCAGTTTCCCTGACTATTCAGGCTTCTTTAATTATATCACTGAACTCAGTCTTTTAGATCTTTCAATATTGAGCTCCGTTGTTCATGACTTCGTCAACTCGTTCTAACAGCTTCAGATATTGAGGCTTATCCTGTGATGAGTCAACTAAGTCTATCTGAGTTGATTCTTGACTGAACGCCTTCAATTTGGTTCCTCTCATACTAAGACTTGTCTAAGAAAAGTTCGACTTCCTAATGCATTAGTGACTAATAGATAATACACCGTTGACTATGATCGAGTAAATATAACTTATATCATTTCAGTTGGTTTTGGAATATAATAAAAACTTGTTTCGATCCCAAATTCCCAACAATTAGTTACTAATAGTTTTCATCAATAATTAGATTATATATTCAAAAGACTAAATGTAGAATAAAAAATAAAAATTTTACAAATTAAAAATTATAAAAGAAAAGAAGGGGTGGATATAGATTTGTTTATACATTTGGTCATTATTGTTTAGGTTATGAAAACTTTTGAATTTGTGAATTGTATTATGATCTGAGAGTTAAAACAGTATAATCTTTACTTCTATTATTGAATGTTTATAACTGTATATTATTTAAAATATAATTTTAGAAATTTTCTAATTAAATCAAATAGTCTAATATTACATTTAAAAAAATGAAAGAAACGTTCGGTTTGATTCGAATATTCGCGGATACTAATATGAATTGAATACAAATCAAAAGGTTTATTCAAAAAACATTCGAATACCAATTCAATTATACTATTACTTTTTCGAATTCCCCCGCCTTCAGTATTAGTTTTACGTTTATCAAAAATGCACCTAGAAATATAATCGTCACTACTATCATTTAAAATGGATGTATCAATATAGATTTAAGACACAAGATAACTATCAATGCAACTAGTAATATGATTATTCCAACTAGTTTGAGTATCATACATGTAACGATTGTATAAGGAATCTTCATTCAGAAATCCATTATTCATAAAAATGACGCAACGATATCTTTAATCGACTACTATTTGCCAAATTTTAGGCAAACCTCGCCATACATAATAATTTATTTTAAAGCATTTGTGTTTATAGTTTCCCCTATTTTCGTATTTCATTTCGAGTAAATATATAGCAACAAAGTGTAATTAGGTGAGTCGATAATCCCAAAAAAAAGGACGCAACCAAATAGAGATGGCAATGGATTTCGGATTCGGTCCAGATCCGTAGATCCAGATCCATTTTTTAGGATCCGGATCTTCAAAAATTTGATGGATCTGCACCGGATCTGGATCCTACCCCTATATTTCGGATCCGGATTTGAGATTTATTTTTTGAGACCCGGATCAGGTCTAGATCCGACCATGGATCCGTTAGTTTTATTTTTTATATATATATATATATATATATATATATATATATATTAAATACTTAACCCCAACTTAAAACTTTTTAATTTCATTTTTCAAATTATCCAAAAACAAATCTACTCTCAATTTCATTTCAAATTCTCTCAATTATGTATCAGTCGACATTCACGACAAGTCGCGCCACTTACACCGCCGGCGATCGAGTTGTTTGTTGTTTTCTACCTTATAGTAAATTTGTAACTAACGTCTTCCAATATAGTGAAAATTATAGAAATTCTAAATAATTGTTATAGTATTATTGTGTATTTAGATTATTATGGTATTACTGTGAATTATAATTGATTTAGAATTTATTTTAGAAGCGAAAACATATGAATCCGGATCTAGATCCTGGACCCTGTGAATCTTACGGATCTGAATCTAGATCTAATTTTTTGGACCCAATGGATTTGGATCGGATCCGGACCCAAGTAAAAAAAATCGGATCTGGATCTGAACCTAACCAGATCCGGCCCATTGCCATTCCTACAACCAAGCATTGCCATAATAATATTTTTATAACGTTTCTTTTTATTGACAGTATTATAAAAATAACTCACCCAAAATATGTATGCAATAACATTCAATCAGAAATTTAGGCACAATTTAGTGTCTATGAAAGAATAGATTAATCTGTGAGATAAGTTCAAAAACTGAACAAATGATCTCAATCCACTAATCAAAAAAGATTCTTCCCAGATTTATCCAAGCTGAATGATCGAACAAGATCAAGAATTAATTACACAAATAGATATATAGAACACCAGTAACCATTTCTCTCACGACACAAACACGGGAATACAAACACATGCCGATTAGTAACACAAACCAAGCACATAGAGCACCATACCTTCACTAAAGCCAGAGCATACTCGAAACAGAAAACAGTTGAACAGTCGAGCCAATTTCATTTCTTCAACACACTGCAAGCAAGCAAGCAAGCACGTCTCCTTATCAGCATCATTATCTACTTAAGCAAGAAATGGCATCATCTTAAACGTGCTAAATGCCTAAACCTATTTAACGGACGAATTTCAGAAGTCAAAGCCATAAACAAATCCGGGCAGGGGTGTTTTATCAGTTATGTGATGACAATGACATTGCGGTGCAGAAAATGCAAATCTAAGAGAGAACGGAGTTCCTATGATTTGCTAGAAGTTTCATGGAACCGAAAACTTACTTGTACAGATAGGCTGCTATTCCAAGAATTATACACAGCAAAATGATGTCAATGCAGAAGTTTCGACTAGATCTCAGCTGCAATAAAACCAAAAGCACATCAAGAAAAGTAGAAATTGCAAGACAATGCCATACTACATAATCAGAGAAGCAGAATGCTTCTTAGGTGTTGTGATTGTTCGATGACACAACATCATCTAAGATTTACTCAAAAAGAACATTCCAATATTAAGAACTTCAAAGTAAATCACCTGATTAACAGTGTGTTTCAGTCTGACATTGGTATTTTTCAGATCGGATGTTGCCTTGTCCACCTATAAGCAGTCAATTGAAAAGGCAAAGAATTCTGTCACCCAAAGTCAAATGACCCATACTGGCATTTAGTCAAGCACAGGACAAAGGTATTCACTATCAAAAAGTCAAATAGTGCTGGACTGGTAACATGAAGCACTACACCGTGCTTTTTTAGGTCCAGTCTCAAGTCACCAGACAAAGGTGCAATTGCACTGAGGACTTTGTGGTGCGAAATTAGTAGCAGGTTATCCATGTATTCATTCAGACAAAATTATATGCTCTTTCATGGGCCATGAAGCAACCTTCCTTCTTGATATGAGCATTTTATTTTAATAAGCAAAAGTTAAGAGGAGCAATGTCTATACAGCACGTGCATACACAGCATAATTTTGGATATATACATAATGAGTACATACAAATATGGAAATTTAACATGGCAAAACCCATTAGGAGGGTATAGGAGATGGATGTTGACAATAAAACAAAACATGTGTCATAAAATATAAAATTACTCAAATCTTGCACACCAGTCATATCATATCATATGTTTGCATTTGAATGTCTAACCTTAGTATCAATCTCATCCATAAGAGGAACCTGTCTATCCAATTCCTGCAACATAATATACCACATTTGTTATTGGAGAACAAGCAATCAGCAACCAAGCAATATTAAAATATTAAATTTATACAAGTAAAGAGAACAGCCACAGAAGAAGAAAGATAACCTCATTCATATCTTGGGCCATGTTCTTTAGTGTACCCAAACCTTCTGCTATGACGTCCAACCCTTGGTCCTGCATTATGATTTAGATGATAATATTGTGAAAAACAATCAACCATCAAATTGTTAATAGCTAACTCAAAATAACTCTAGACTATGCATTTCCAGAAAAGCACATGCCTGATTCATTTTCCGCATCTCATACTCTTGCCTAAATTGACTTGATTCTTCAGTATTCTGAAAGTATTCATTGTCGAACTTTCCATCTAAAACGCCACATTATCAGATAATTAACAAAACCCAAATGAGCTCCATCAGAAGCAGAAAAGATTGTACATATAATTAAAAACACAGTAGATCGAGCATAGAAGAAAAACCTGAATCAATTTTATTTCTGTACGAGGAGCTGAAGCTGATGTTCCCCAACCCCCAGCTGACTTGGGTGGAGCTGCAGATCCATCCGGTATGGCTTGAATCCTATCAGGCAAGACATGAACCAGATCATTACGGGCAGTAAGTTCTTCTGTTGAAAGTCCTTTAACCTGAAATAAACACAATCATCATCAACAATCTCACAAACTTCAAATGGCAACATAATTTCTTTATTATCTAGAACAACGCACAGGCTGAAGTAACATAAACTACAAACATTGTAAAGAGACAAGTAACTCCAACATGACTGCAAAGCGGTTTGTCTCCAGCCAAAGAGAGTGTGAAACCAGTTGGATCAGTCTTGCAAAAAGGAATAAAGAATTCCATAACACAAATGATTTTATGTCAGTAGACTTGACGCTAGCTTACTTATAAAAACCAGCCATATTCCATAGCGCTTAATGAATTAGAACATAATCTACTAGTGAATATTAAAATTCAGTGAACAAGCAGTCGGGGGGCCTCCCTCGCTGACAAATATTAGGTCAGGCCGAATATCACATACCAATGTTCAGTACCCAACTTCTTTCGGAAGATGATACCTCAAAGAAAAATTCACGATGGAGTGTCTCCAGCTACAACAAAATGGCATGATTAAGCTATCAGCTTGGTAGCACCGTTGATTTGGCTTTTAAGATGGCCAGTTCATCGTTCTTGTACTCCCAAACATCACGGTCTAAAATTCGTGAATTTATGGATTAACTTATAAAGTGAATAAATAGCCAAGTTGCTCTTGTCCCTATCTGCTATCAACTGCATTGTTCTTCCTTAACTCAAGCCACCTCAATATCCAAAGTAAACCAACTCTTCTAACTGCATATGAACAAATTGTTCATATACCGCCCAATCAAATAACAAATTGCACTTCAACTTGAAAAGGCTACAAAAACATTTGTCAACAATGCTACCCTTAATGTCACTGACGGATAAACTAAGAAAACTACGAGCTACTATCTTAGGACTAAGGCAATCCTTGATTTCCATAAGGTCAAATTCCATGGCGAGAAGGAATAAGAAAAGGGATTATGAGATAGAAGAAAATTAATCCAACGATTCACCAAATTGCACAATGAATAATGAGCTTTTACTTCACAAACAAGAAATAGGGAAATGATAGCATAAAATGACAAAGTAAGTGAACCTATAACCCAAAAGCTAATAGCTAGATAGAAATTGAGCAGAACCTTCTTAACAGCTAAACGTTGCAATTTGGGAACTTCTTCGAGCAATCTGGCCTTGGTCCTTCGAAGCTCGGCGTTGATCGCTACAGCCGATGCCCTGCTCTTCTCATTCGCAGCTGTCTCCGCTTTCTGCCAAGTCCAATCTAAATTAAAATTTTCAAAATTCAGTCAGACTCGGTCAAATTCAGTAGTAGAAAGTTATCAAACCTGGAGAGCTTCCTCGATGTCAGACTCTACGGCGGCGTAGAGGCGGGCGAAAGCGTCCTCGCCGGAGATAGTGGAATCTTTCTGCGTGACATCGTATTTGTCGTACTTCTTGCAGATCGCGTCGACACGAGTCAGCAAATCAATTACGCTCATTTTTGCACCCTCTAAGATACCGAATCCCCCCTTGTGTTGTTCAAATCTTCAAGCAATTTACAAGCAGAGAGAGAAAGAGAGGAGAGAGGAAGGGGAGAAGGAGGAAATAACAGAGGTTTTTCTATTCTTATTCATATATATTAACTAATAATGGCTTGAAGCGTTAGACAGCTGTAAGCAGGGCTTTTTTTAATGGGGGGATTTTTATATATAACCAAAAATAATATTTCTTTATCCCATTTAAAATATCTCAATTTTTTTATGTTATCTCATTACAAATATTTCATTCTATTTTAGAAAGTAATTATTATTTCAAAAAATATAAGACCTACTGATTTCTTATCATTTTAATTATTTTATATATTTCTCCTAAATATTCGTACTCAAAAGAAAAGTGACACTTTAAATAAGACTGATAGAATAGAAAATTATGAGTTTTTTAGTTATTTTGATTTAAAAGATAAAAATATCTCTAATGATTCCATCAATTAAAAATAATCTTATTTTTATTATTATTATTTTCTCTCTCTTCTTTCTCTCTCCATCACAACATTTCTTCTCTCTTTCTCTCTGCCATTCAATTGAAAAATTACAATTAATGAAGCTAAATTTTTTAGTAAATATTAATTGTAAAGAGGTTGGTAAATATTTATTTTGAAAAGTGTTGACATTCAATTGAAATCACAAACTAATTCATTTGTAAATTATTGATGCGTTTCGCAGAGATAGCGCTACATATAAGGTCTTAACCATGCATAACGAAGCTGTGAATACAAAAAATTAGGATAAATAAATATTGTTTACATAAAAAATACTCCATCCGTCCTGTCCAAGACGGCTCATTTCTTTTCGGCACGGTTATTTAGGAGAATGGATAAAGTGATTAAAATGATAAAAAGTAGGTAGGACCTACAACTTTTGAAGAGTTAATTATTTCTTAAAAAAGAAACAGGCCATCTTGGGTGGGACGGAGGGAGTAATCGATATACTGATGAACATTGTCGAAATAATTAGTGCACGTTGTTCTTAAGTACACGATTCAAACTGTCTCGAATAACATCGTGCGTTTTAACTGTGTCTTCAAGAATCGTACGGTTGTCTTGATGCACGCCAAACCATGTACCGGCAATCGCAGACACGGTTGCACGCGCTTGACGCGTATCAAGAATCGTACTGTTGTCTTCATGACACACTCAAACCATGTACCGCAGTAATCGCTGTGACACGGTTGCACGTTTGGCGTGTCTTCAAGAATCGTGTACGGTTGTCTTGATGCAGCTCAAACCATGTACCGCGTAATCGCTGTTGTGACAAGGTCATTTCAAGACACAGTTGTCACAGTGTTAGTGCACTGCATCGTATAAAAGAACATAGTGACCACCGTGCACGAACATGATGTTCTTCAGTACTCGTTGACGACCGTGTATTGAAGAATATGATGTTCTTCAGAAGAACACCGTGTTTTTCAATATACGGTTGTCACCGTGTACAGTGCGCGGTACTAACCGTGTACTTTCAAACAGTATTATATGCACAAAAAATCAATAAATTCAACTTAAATTGAATTCCTAAGTTGCTAAACTCATAAATAATCGAAATTTCATCACTACACGACACTCAGCACACTATGGGTGAGATTCAAAGTTCGATTCAAAATCGAATCGAACCCGAAAAACCAAAACCGAATTATTTTTAAAATTCAAACCGAACAGCACAGATATATATCCAAACCAAATCGAAATCGAACCAAATATTCGATTCGCTCGATTTGATTGGATATAACCTATTTTAAATTATAATTAATATAAATAGTATAAATATATATATATATATATATATATATATATATATTAACCAATTTAAATATTAATAACATAAATAATATATATATATAATATATAAAATTGGATGATTCGGTTTGAAAACCGACTTTTTTTTTCCAATCGGAAACCGAACCGAATAAATTTAGTTTGAAAATTTAAAATCGAATCGAACCATTTTATGTACAAACCGAACCAAACCGCTAATTTCAGTTCGATTCGGTTCGATTTTCGAGTTTGGTTTGGTCTGGTTTTGCTCACCCCTAGTGCACATCATGAAAACAATCGTGTATATCATGAAAAATAAAATTTAATGCTCACATTACTCGCCTGAGGGGGTGAAACTCGTAATTCAGTGCCAGAAGTTGAAGGTTGTCGACTCGAAGTAGAAGGTCGCGACGTGCTTGCGTATGCATCGGTGAGTGCTCTGACGAGGATGTTTCTTCCTTCGGTGAGGATGGTTCTTTGACCATTACTCGCTCCACCGCATCCGATGAGTACCGACGATCGGAATCCATTGCCGAATCACTCATATTTGTGCGTTTGCATGAGTGAGATCGAGAGTTGGCAAGAATTTATGATTTGCAGATGCAAAGGGGGAGAGAGAGAGAGACATGGGTCTGTTGAGAGAGTGAGAGAATGGCGCAGAGAGAGAGAGAATCTTTCCAAATATAATGCATCCAAATTTTTGAATTTTTTTAAGTTGTGAGTCGAGAGATAATTTTATCTTTTTTTAAGTCAAAATGGCTATAAAATTCATGCTTTTATGGAGTAGGTTATAAAACTTATACTCCTATTTTTTGGCTACTTATATATATTAGCGCTATTTTAATCTACAGTATCAAAAATCAACTTTAGCTCCCTAATATTTTCACTTTTATCAATTATCACTAACACCCCATATCATCATTTGAAACTCCAAAAATAATATCTCATGTGGCAAAAGACAAATGAAAAATAACTAAAAGTTAGAATACAGTGATATAATATTAATTAAGACAATAATAACTTTATTGGATTTTAAGTCATTGAACTTTTGAAAAGTTTTTTTCTAAATTTAATATGGGATATAATTTTATTAGTTTAATATTAATTAAGACAATAATACCTCTAAGGTAAAGTATTGAAACCATAGATCAAGAGATAGGATTTGATCTTATCATACCAAGCTCGAGATGCTTGCTCGAGACCATATAGTAACTTGTTGAGTTTATGCACATGACCACCATCGAGAAATGTATTATTGATATCAATGTGTTGGATGTCCTAGTTGAACGTGGCAAACAAGAGAAAATAAGAGCCGCATGATACTGGGTTTCACAACCGGACTAAAGGTATCCAAGAAATAAACTCCGCCATTTGTTGAAATCCTTTGGCCACAAGACGAGCTTTGAGCCGATCAAGAAAACCATCAAGATTAGTTTTCACTCAAAACACCCACTTGCATTTGATGAGATTCATATAATCAAAATCGGAACCAATTCCCACGTGGATTTGAAAATGATAGTCCAAATTCCTTCTCCATAGCTTTTTGCCACGTAGGTTGAGCAAGAGCATCAAAGGTAGTAGCAGGTTCAATAATAGTAAAAGTAGTAAATTGGTATGGCGCCGAGCTATAAACACTTTAGGTTTGAAGATGTCATTTTTAGCTCTAGTACATATAGGAGGATGATTAATATAAAGTGATTGAGAGATGAAGAGGAAGATGACATGTTGGACGAGTTTGAGACACTTGCTGTGGAATTGAGATTGAGATCGGTGTGATTGTTTAAGAGGATTGAGAACTTGAGAATTGATCTTGAGATTGAGGAGGCGAATGATTAATAGAGGAAACATAAGGAATAGAAAATGGATAGGTGTAAGGAATGTGCTAGATGAAGAAGAGATCGGATCTTGAAAGATAGAAGGGTAGGAAATTCAGTTTCATTGAAGAGGCGATTTGAGCTATATATAATCGTCCGAATGATGAAGACACCTATACCCATTGTCGAGGAGTCAGCCTAGAAAAGGCCTTTATCATACCGAACTGCAGTTTGGAGGTGTTATAAGGTCTCGAAATGGAAAGTAACTTCATCCAAAAGTCCTTAGCATAGAGTAACTGGTAGATGTTTGTTGAGACATTGAAAATGAGAGACATTTTTAAGACTTGGAGATAGAAGATGAACAATTGTAGAGAATGCATCCCACTAGAATTTTGGAGGAAGATGAGCTGCAACAATGAGAGTAATGTTGAAAACGCTGCATATATATATATATAATATTATATATGTGGTCAAGTTGCTAGGAAGCTACTTTGACCAAGGTTTTGAGTGATGTAATGTTTAATTTTATGAAATTAAATGGCATAGGATCGATCTACGTTTTGAGTAGATGATCGTGGTGTATTCACATTCTCAAACCGATTTCCGGTGAGTGAGAAATAATGGATCAAAGTTGGTCACTTAAACATGAAGTTATGTGCTTAAGGGATAAACATGGATTAATTAATCTTATCCCACATTGATTAATGTACATACATTAATTGTCTATATAAGTGGTTCATTGAACACTTAGTATAATTGTGTGCACAAGTAATGGGCTATAAAGCCCACACGCGCCGCCGTGGCCCGAGCCAGTCCAGCCGGTCCGCCCGCCGCCCGGCCCGGTCCAGTCCGGTCCGGTTCGGTTCGAGTTCGGTTCGGTTCGCCCGCCCGGTTCCGTGGATCGTGGATTTTGGGCTTGTTCGTGGGCTTGTTTCGTGGAGTCGGTTCCGTGGCCCATCGCTCGTATATTTTGGATCAATGTTTGATCGAGCCAAAGATGGAGTTGGTCCGAGGCCCAACTCGTGTGACCCAATCCGTTGGGCTGCTTGTGCACTTGAAGAGACGCCCGGATACGTCCAACGAACACGGACGCACGCGTTGTCGATTCATCGTGCGTCGCTTAACGTTCGACATGATGGCTCTGCGAAACGTGGACACGTTGTCTCCGTAAACCGCCGGGACATAACTTCGTAACACCCGACATCAATGCGGTTGTTGACTCAAGATGCTTCCCATAAGGGGACGACGCTATAAATATGACATGCTCTCAAAGATAAGCCACCCATCACAACCTCGCATACCAAAGATACTCTCTCGCATTCTTAGCTCGTGTCCAAGCTCGCCCTCGCCTCCGTCCGGTTCACGGATCTCGTTGGTGCATGTGTTGCCACCTACGAGACGCCGTTTCATCTTTGGGGACGATACGCCAGAACCGAGAGCACTACCGGGGCGTATTTCTTCTTGCGGAAAGAGGCCTCCTCGACTCGGCATTAGAATACGGTTTTTTCAAGTTTCTACTGTTTTTTTCTTGTTTTAATTCATTGTTAGTTTTGATCATCTCCTACATTTCTGTTACAAGTTGTAATACGCCCGGCAAGTTCTGTACTGTTCATACATATTTTCCTACAAGTAAGACCCATTTCAGTTATGTGTCGATGTTTTCTCTCTGCCCAACCATTTTATTGGTGAGTGTGAGGACATGGATGTCTGAATTGAATGCCTAGTTTATCAAGTAAGGCTTTTATATTCTCTCTCTCTCCCTCCCTAAGTTTGACTGAAGACTAAGAATTTTAGTGTTAAATTGTCTCTCAACATACGCATTGAAGTTGGCAAATGTATTATAGACTTCGTTCTTGTTATGAAGAGGGAATATCCAAGTGAACCTAGTAAATAATCCACAAAATGAATGTAGTATTTAAAACCATCATTAGAAACACTGGAGCTTGGACCCCAAAGATCAGCGTGAACAACTTGAAAGGGTTTATTAGTTTTAACTGGTATAGAAGGAAAAGTGATACAATGTATTTTTCCCATAACACAAGCATCACAGAAGTTGTGGCAGCTTGAGGTAGGTACAGTGGAGGATGGGGCTACTAGTGTTACGGCTATCTTAAAGCAAGTTTGAGCATATTGATGAGAGTAATGAGATGAAGTTAGATAGTAAAGTCCATCTTTAAGAGTGCCCTCCAGTAGGATTTTGTTGGTATTTTGTCCTTAACACAACGGAATGAAGAATGAAACTCTAGAAACACATTATTGTCAGTAGTAAACTTTGAGATGCTAAGAAGACTTTTGGTAATATTAGGTACAAACAAAATATTGCTTAGAACTAATGGTACAAATGATGAGGTAAATAATGAGGCTGAACCGACATGAGTAATAGGAAAACGTGAGTCATTACCTACAGTAAGGAGTCTTGCCCATGGTAAGGAATTTGAATGTGTAATTATCAGCTGTAACATGTATTGAGGCACCCGAGTCCAGACACCAGTAAGCTCCTTCTTGAGTAGAAGGTATGGTGGAGATATTATAGGCTGAGATAGGATAGAGATGAGACAAATTCTGTAACATGTGGGATTTTGAGATGGAGTTATGGCTAGTGTACATGGTAGGTGTGCGAGCAGTGTTAGTATAGTGAAGTATAGTGAACTTGAGGAGAGATAGGAGTATACTTTATACCATTAAAGGTGACATCAGACCTCTTAAAGCATTTAATAGCAATATGATTTGTCTTACCACAAATTTGACATATGATCTTTCCACTGTTACTATTATGATACCTGCCACCACCTCGACTTCGATTGACTGAACCACGATATTCAATTCGTCCATGGCCTCTGGTAAGTTATGAGTGTAGGCAGCATTTGCCTCAGGCATAGAGTGTTGAGTGAACACAGCTAATCGAGTAGCAACAGAAGATGCTTGATTAAGGAGTCTTATTTCATGAGTCTGTAGCGCGAACTGAACTTCATCCAGAGACAATTCTTCATATTTCGATTAAAGAAAAATGCAAATACTTTCAAACTCATGACCTAATCCACCAAGAACAAAGTTAATTATATTAGATTCAATTAACTTTTAACCAATGCTGAAAAGTTGATCTGATATTCCTCGGAATTTTAAAATATAATCATCAATAGAGAGATCTTCCTTCTTCATTGTCTGAAGTTGAAAACAAAGTTTAGCAGACTTGGCTCTTAAATGCGACTGAAATAAGGTTTCAAAAGTACGCCATAGTTGATGTGATGTAGTGCAGCGACCACATATCTTATCAATGAACTGGTCACGACGAAGCCACACCGAATACTCAGGATTGGGAGTGTTTCCATTGAGAAACTGGTGCGGAGCAGAATTTGGCATGAGTACATCTACAAAATCATATGCTCGAGCTATAGCAAAAACTTGAGTTTTCCAAAAAATATAGTTTGTTCTATCTAGTTTGACACTAATAGGATGAATGGATGAAAGATTTGGCTGAGTGATGTTTGGCTGAGCAATGGTAGCCATGAGAAAGATTTGACATAGATCTATGGAAGTTATGAGTTCAGCTTTGATACCATGTTTGAATAGAAAGAGGATCGAAGAAAAGGAAGACAAAATGAAGAAAAAGATTATTATTTCATAGATCTGTTTTACACTATATAAATTGTAAAACATTAGATTAACTTACTAACTACTTACTAACTACTTCTTAACAAATCCTAACAATCTAACAACTTCTGTTAACCGTCTAACTAACTATAACTATGCCACGTAGGCTGACATGCAAAACAGAGAATACAGAAAATTCATGCAATATCTAACTCTCTAAAATGGCAGATGGTGCTATTTGTTATGGCGTTACTATTTTGGAGTCTTGCAGCTTTTGTTGAGAATTCTTGAACAGCTTCTGCAATTTAGGAATGATTGACTAGGTTTTGGATGATCTTGAGAGTGATAGAAATATAGGAAGGAATAGAGGTGGCAGCCGGAGGAGAGAGTCGCTGGAAATTTCAGAGGAAGAAGTGAAGGGCTGGATTATCTTGACCGAAGAGAGAGACAGAGGGAGAATGAGGTGGAGGGATGTGGAATTTAGAATAATTTTTAAAAATTAATAATTTTTATGTCCCATTTAAAATATTCTATTTATCTTTTTGAATTATCTCATTACAAATATCTCATTCTTTTTTAGAAAGTAATTATCTCTTAAAAAAGTATGAACTTTACTCATTTTTATCACTTTAATTATTTTATATATTTTTTCCTAAATACTCGTAATCAAAAGAAATATGATACTTATATTATAAAACATTTTGATTTGACAACTCAACTTCGAATAGCCATACCCCCAAATTCTTTCGTGGTTATAAGACAAATAAAAAATGTGTATCTGAGTTAAAAAAATGATATGCAAAATCAGGAAACGGCCGAAATTCATATATTTACACTGTCATCTCTTTCCTATTAACTTCAGTTGAGACTAGATATAAATATAAAATAAAGAAATCATTCAACCTCAACATTTGAGTCACCGTTTACCTAAACGCAATTCCAGGTCGGTTTTTTTCCTTGATAAAACAAGCTCCAACATAATAATGTACAAGAGTTCCAATTAAAATGCAACAAAATATCATCACAAATTGATTTCAGAAGTAAAATATGACACTTAAAAAGGCCTCTGTTTCAACTAGTGACGCATGGAGAGAGAACAGAACAACCAAAACCCAGTAACACTGTTACTCAGTTCACAAATGGGTAAAAATCAGCAACCTGGGTTTCAAAGTCTAAGAATCCAAATATTTTTAGGATTCGGGATTTTCCCGTTCCAGATGCTCACTCGCTTCCTTGAATGACAATATTTCTTGCAGTAATGATGCCAGCTTCGCCTCATCCCCCTCACGGATATGGACCGGAACTTTCTCTTGGTAGCCAGCAGCACTCGTCTTCTTCGTCAAGGTGTCGTATTGCCTGCAAGAGGTCCGATTTTATTGACTCGGATTAGAAAAATAGATCGAGCAATCATAAAAAAGCATGGGGTTTGGGAGGCTTCTTACTTTTGTGTCTCCTCCATTTTCTTCCTCAGCTTTTCGAGTTCTGCTTCGACATTGATGCTTCCTCCTTGTTTGAGGAAGACTGAAAGAGATTCACTGACCACGTCTACCAGACAACCCACTGGAACGTCATCGTTCTCACTTAAGACCTAAAATTGGTACCATTTTGCAATGATTAGAGAAAGATGTCCAAAGTCCAAACTAAAATAAGTAAAAAGGTAACGGGAAAATAAATAAAACATGGAAACAGAATAATTTGCATACAGTCAGAGATGATAGCTGGGCAAGAGTGGCAATCTCCAGATCACGTCTCTTGATGATTTCACATGCATCATTTGTGCGGCAACGAACAATAGCTGCTCGCCTGAAAATGTATTGTCATTGTTAAGGATAAATGTTGTTTAGATAGACCAGTCCAGCAGGGCCAAACTATAGAGGTTTGATTGAACTCAACTCAAGGGCCACTCAAGCGTTAAAATTTCCTTACTAATCTAGGGATGGAGGTTTCCAGCAATCGGTGTGTTTAAAACCTTTTGTTCGTAAATAACAATTCGTATTCTTTTAAGGATAAATGTCAATTTATGTCCCAACGTTTCGTGCTTTTTAGTAAATGTCCCAACATAAACATCTTATTATTTTGATCCCTAACATTTCAGAAAAATTCAATTAATGATCGACAAAAAATTCAATTAATGTCATGTCGATCGATTTCCGGTGAGAACGCTTATGTGGCTACTAGAGAGCCATATTAGAAGCCACGTCAATTAAGTAAAAGAAGAAAAAATGCGTTTTTCTGTCGTTTTGGTGAGCTTTTACTCGATAAGCGTTTGTTCACGGGAAATCGATCAGCGGGACATTAATTGAAATTTTCTAAAACATTAGAGACAAAAAAAACAATCTACTTAGGTTGGGACATTAACTAAAAGGTGCAAAACGTTGGGACATAAATTGATATTTAGCCTTCTTTAAAATGGTTAGGAGAAATTCCAACTTACCGTTGAAGTCTCTCATTTGGTGCCAACTGTGATCGGAGAGACCTCAGTGACTTAACCACAGACTCAATCATACACATCTCCAACTCTACATCATCGTCAGTCCAACTCTGCAAAGAGGGGATACGACATTTCAAGGGATTGAGTATTAAGAAAAGTGTTATTTCATAAAAATGACAATACGAAGCATTCTCCACGTCCAAAATGCTAAAAACAACTATGATTAAGTGATGTATTTATCCCAATAATAATTAATTCAAACTTATATGAAGTTACACACAGGACATTGCCATAAATTTTAGTCCCTAACTTCAGAAAAATCCTGGATAAAAGAGTATATGGATGTTACCTTTACTACTGATGGATATTCAGATATCACAATGGACTCTTTCCTGACAGAATCTAACTTAGAAGGTAGACGCTGCCACAGTTCTTCAGTGACAAATGGCATAAACGGATGAAGTAACCGTAACCCGTAATCTAGACACAGCCACAAGGTATCCTGTGCAGATCTTCTTGCAGATGCAAACGCAGGATCGTTGCCAGCAAAATATGGCTTAATTACTTCAATGAACACATCACACAATTGAAATTGCCACCACGAGTATACAGCTGTAGCAGCATCAGAAAACTCAAAGGAATCTAACGATGCAACTGTTTTTGATATGGCTTTGTTCAAAACAGACAGTATCCACTTGCAGCTAAAAGGCATGGAAGCTGGATCAACCTCTGTTGGAGGGGTATAATCATCTCCAAGTTTAGTCATAGCAAACCTAATCGCATTCCACAGCTTATTGCACCATTGCCGATATCCAACCACCCTCTGAATGTCCAGATTTATCTTGTCCGACTGAAAGAACAGAGTGCAGATAAGGCTTCGAAGAAAATAAAGCAAGTTCAGTTAAAGGAAAAGACCGGTATTCACCTGGGCTGTATATGAAACAAGAGCAAAGCGCAAAGCATCAGCACCACATTCGGGAATGCCCTTAGGGAAATCCTTCTCCTGCCCCTCTTTTGCAGTTTTGAGCTCATTCAGATCCAAGTTTCCTTCCTCTAGCCTTTTATGAAGATTTTCTAGGGTTACGCCATGAATGACTTCTAGGGGATCGATAACATTTCCCAGTGACTTGGACATCTTGCGTCCATGCGCATCGCGAACCATTGGGTGCAAATAAACCTGCATACAAGTAAAGAATGAGTATTAATTGCATTTTAGCAAGGAAGGCAACCTCTTTCAAATATATATATGCAACACAGATTCTGGCAATGCAACGAGGTTTCTCTTTTAGTATCACAGAAGCCATAAGTCCCAGTATATTTCTTTACCAGTAAATAAATCAAAACACCAGCAGGTTAACTGCTACGACAAATAAGTCCTTTGTTTCAGTATCTCTTTAAATCACATCACTAAATTGTGATCCAGAAAGGAACAAAATTGCACCATAATCCTTTTGAGTGTGAAATCATAAATTTAGACAGGCACAAACAACCAACCTTAACAAGGCATGCAGAATTAGAATTTTAATATGCAAATATACATTATAGGTCAGGAACACAAGAATGCTACAGACCTTTCTAAATGGTACATCACCTCCAAGCTTCATACCCAACATCACCATACGTGCAACCCAGAAGAAGAGAATATCATGACCAGTTTCAAGAACGCTTGTTGGATAAAATGCTCTGAGGTCTTCAGTATCATCTGGCCACCCTAATACAGATAGTGGAAATAAACCAGAAGAAAACCAGGTATCCAGGACATCTGGATCTTGGAAAAGCTGGAACCTCTTCCCAACAAACATTTTGCTAGCCTCCTTCTGAGCTTCTTCCTCGGTCTTGGCAACCACCCACCGATTATCGTAAACACCAAGCTCCTTCAGTTGGTCATCTTCCAACACCACATACCACGCGGGGATACGATGACCCCACCAAAGCTGCCTTGAAATGCACCAATCACGAATGTTTTCAAGCCATCTGTGTAAACAGGACATCATTAATCAAAAGTTTCTCCTTAACCATTTTAGTGAAGCACAAAGCAGGGAGTCGATATATCAAACGTAAGGGAGAAGTGAGAAAACATAGGCTTCAAAGATTAATATCAACTGACAAAATACCTCTGCCATTCAGCAACATATTGTTTGGGTACGATCTCCAATTTTGGATTTGTATTATCAATGACAGCATTCAGACCTTCCTCTGCCATGCCTTTGCAGTTCACATACCACTGGGGCTTTATGAGGGGCTCCACTACATCATTGCTTCTTGAACAAATGCCAAGGCGCATAGCATTATTTTCATCACCTCTATAAAGTCCCTAAATTGCAAATAGAACTAACAATCAAAATACTATTAAAATAAGGTTAATATATTCATGCTTCAGAGCAAAACTGCATGATCTTAGTAAGTAGCAGAGTTCACAAACAATCCTAAAACTGGCTAACCATGGACATAGTAAAAACGTTCCACCAAATCTCATTATGTAACTTAGTAATGACAGTTCAATAAGGGCAACTACATCAAAGCCGTAGCTTAAAAAAGTAATACTCAAAACATGTAAAGTTTAAGAGTACCTTTTCTTTCAAAGCTCGAGTCACAGCCTCACGTGCTTTAAAACGTGGCATTCCTGCGAATTCTTCACCACCATTGGTATTTATTTTTCCATCATCCGTGAAGATATTGATGAATTCAAGACCATGGCGCTTGCCAACCTCAAAATCATTAGGATCATGGGCTGGAGTTATCTGCAAAATATCATGTCCAAGCACTTCTCTGAATAAGAACTATAAAAGAGAAAAGAAGTATTGTGAGCACCAAATGTTCTGCTTACCTTAACGGCACCAGTCCCAAACTCCTTATCAACGAGGACATTATCACAAACTATTTTTAGCTTCCTTCCATTGAAAGGATGAACAGCGAATTTCCCATGAAGATGCTTGTATCTTGAATCATCTGAATGTATAGCAATTGCAGTATCACCGAGCATTGTTTCCACTCGAGTAGTTGCCACAACAATCTCACCCAAACCCTCTTCCAAAGGATAAGCAAATGATGTCAGCACCCCAAACTCGACGGGAGTTTCATATCCAGGAACTCGCAGTGGTGTTCTCTCTTTGATATCTATGTAGTCTACCTACGAGTACCAAAGAACTTGTGTAAACTTACAATACAATTATGTCTATGCATAAGAAAGGTATGAACTGTAGGAACTCTGTATAACCTCAATATCGGATATTGCTGTTCTCAAGACACAATCCCAGTTCACCAGACGAATATCCCTAAAAAGAAAATTGAATGATAATCTTTGAAAAGGGGAACCAACAAAACACCATATATAAGCCAAACGAGCGACAACATAGAAACACCAAATGGACAATTCAAAACTATTGATTAATAGGTAGTAGTTGGACAGCAAAAAGCCATAAATTTGATTAATTACTGATCGTCTTGTCTGAAAAAGTGTCAATTAACTCATCGTCAGCAACAATAATTTAAACAGTAGATTGCGTAGTTGTCAAATGCAAAGTGCATGATTTGACAGATTGAGAATGAGAGTTATCCAATATGAATAAACATATTGAAACCTCAAAATGAGGATATAAATGTCATAGTACCTCAAACTAGGCTTGCAAGAAGCCAAGAACACAAGCAAAGTAATTAGCTGGATATCACGAGAAATTTAGTACAGTGCCTTTAAGCATGAGTATACCTATATATGAGACCCTCCTTGTGAAGTCTTACAAATGCCACAGTCACAGCCCTTGATCTCTTCTCATCCATGGTGAAGCACTATCCATAACAAGCACAATACTTATATTAGGGCCAGTATATATCTCTACGTAATCAATGATGCAACTAGAGCCTAAATTATCACCTCACGTGACCAATCAAGAGATGCACCCAAGCGCCGGAGTTGCTTTAGAATTGTGCCCCCATACCCATTCTTCCATTTCCAGACCTATTACCACATTTAACAAATGAAAGAGCATAAATGAGCTTGCACTGGTCAAGGGATGCTGCAAAATAACCAAAAGTGCAGAAACTGAGAATATGTTGTAATACTTACTTCATCTACAAACCTTTCACGACCAAC
The DNA here is from genome assembly GCA_036937905.1 of Salvia rosmarinus. Classification (NCBI taxonomy): domain Eukaryota; kingdom Viridiplantae; phylum Streptophyta; class Magnoliopsida; order Lamiales; family Lamiaceae; genus Salvia; species Salvia rosmarinus. The sequence continues at coordinate 86,516,399 of CM072816.1, read as the reverse complement.
ATCATGCCTTGTCAATTTCTGTTCCCTCATAAGTTTCTTTTCGACAACAACCTGGCATTAAAATCAGGTAACTGACTCAGCACATTTACAGTTATGAAGAAGTAGGCCACAGATGCATTAAAAGCTAAAATATATCTCAATAAGCAACCTGAGTGGCTATTCCAGCATGATCCATACCAGGCACCCACAACGTATTGCAACCAGACATCCGCTTCCAGCGAATAATTGTGTCCTGGGGTCGACAAATGATAAGAAATCAAATAAAAATCACATGATAATTATCATTACACGAGCCATAATTCACTAATAAACCTCGATAGCCGCAGTAAGAGCATGGCCAATGTGAAGGGCCCCGGTAACATTAGGAGGTGGCTGCACCTGCATTATCAAGGATGAAACGCGTAAAAAATGAAACAGTTGAATTACTATCCTAGACAGATTCAATTCTTCAGCACTTTCCCTAGTTTAGTCTACCATACTCGTAGTAGTTAGCATGAGCATGAAGGTTCATTTGAAAACATTATAAACATATTTCAGCAAGCAATAGAAGGTTTAGGATGGTAAGTAATTTGCTTGCACTTCAGGGGATGTAGGAACTCTAATTGGGGCCTGAGGTCATTAAACAACTATAAACTAATTGACCATGAACTTTATTTGAAAATATATTACTGCTGGGCGCTAGCAACCAGTGATATAAGGATGTGCAGAAACTTACAATCACAAAAGGTGGTTTGGAGCTTTTCGGGTCTGCCTCAAAGAAGTTTGATTTTTCCCACCATTCATACCACCTAGAAAGAAAATTTTAGCAATAATTAAAAGAAAGACTCTAATTTAGTAATGAAATTAGATTAATTTTAGCAATGAGTAAAAGAAAGGCTCTTATTTTAGTAATGAAACTAGACCAATAATCTATAGCATACGAGTTTTCTACAGTGCTGGGGTTGTAAGTCTTTGCCATTTGTCGAGCGAGTTTTTTCTTTTCACCTAGAGGTGTCTCCGGGTCAACATAATCCTGGGGATTTTCCTCCTGTGCTTCTCTCTTTGCACTCTTCTTCTTCTCTGACTTTGAAGCAGCAGCAGGCTGTTGTGCCTGGATTTGAGAAATTGGAACATGGAAAGCATGTATCTTTTGTACACATATAATTAACATATTTATATAGGTTTGGGTCAAAATGAAGTAAAAACTAGTACCTGAAGCTTTGCTGCTGCTGCTTTTTGTGCAGCTTTAAGTTTCTTCAACTCCTTCTCTCTAGCCTACATTCACAATACATCATATGGCACTCAATGCGCTAACAAAAATTTTGAAGTCAAAAGTACTATAACATAACTCCACAACTGCATAACTTCAAATATTTAAGTAAATTAACTACTAAATCATCCATAAATCATAATGAATACAGTAACAATGCCGACAACCAAATTTCTTCTTAAACCCACATTTTAATATGTATTTCAAAACAATTGTGAATAAATAATTCGCTCGACTCACATCACCATCAAAACCCAACCTACTCCATGTAAAACCTGACAGAATCAACGCTAAAGTTGGCAACAAGATTTGGTTTTTAAGAGTTATAAATAACATGGATGGTTCATCAAACAAAAAACTCTATGAACCTTTCACCCAATCATTAACGATGAGTTTGGAGAAATAAGAAAAGAAAAAGGCCTTACCTTCAAAAAAAGAGGTGGGATTTTGGTTTAACTTCAAACTGAAACAATTGCCATTGATAATGTAGGCATTCCTTCCACAGTACAGAGTTTTTCCGAAAAGAATTTGAATGATTTCAACAAGATAACAAAAAGAAGTATGTTTTTAGGTGTAAATGTTCTTGAGTATTCAAACTCTGACCTAGAAATGCCCAGATGCACTACACATGTGATGATAAATCTCTTTCTTCATGGATTTCAAAATCTATTCTATATTTAATAATGAATACAACCCCTGCTTTTGCACATAGATTAAGGAGGGTTATGTTTGTATGTAAAGTAGTGCGGCTCATGGAATTCGAGACACTTTTGTGTGTAAATGATTCCTTTTTTTTTAGAACAAGCCACTTAGAGTGGGACAGACCTTAAAGCAGGACGGAGGAGTAACGCAACTTACATCAATTAGTGTAAACTAAAAACTAGAAGCAAACAGCAGCAGGTAGTCTGAGGCCATCAAAAGGCAAACAGAGCTACCTAGAGTCTAAACTTATCTCATGGAGTCGAGGCAAACAGGTAGTATGAGATTTGTATCGCCAAAAACAAAACCAGATACATTGATCAAAGTTCACATATCTAAATTAGAAATTAACAACCTAGCCAGAGCTAGTTCCATATCGCAAAGGAGCATGTTACTGCACTTCAGCAATCAGTGAACTCGACATATCGAAATTGAGAGCCTAGAAAACAAGTTCAATTACGCAAGCTTCTCTAATTCCAACTCAAATTCAACAATCAAACGGTAAACGCATAATGCTCTCACCTTCTCTTCTTTCTTCTTCTTCTTCTCGAATTCCTCCGGCGTCAGTTCTGGCGACTCCATCGATTCTCCCAGCTAACGAACAAAAAAAAAAAAATCTCAAAAATCAAATTCATGTCATGAAACAGAACTCACTAGCCACTGATCAATGGTCAAAGCAAGATTATTAACTAAAAAAAGAAACCAAACATGCTGCAGCCAACTAAAAAATTGTTCCTCTAACCCATGCTGAAAACTGATATTAAAAAGGAAAATTACAGGGGTTCTGGGGGCGCCGGTCGTAGAGAGAAAATGACGTGAAGTGAGAGAAAATATAAGGTCCGCGGTGGCGCGGGGATGATACAGCAGCGGCAAAGAGTAGGGTTTTGGGGAGCGTGGGGTGATGACAACGGCTTTTACTACAGTGAGAGACTGGTGATTTTTTATTATATTCAGTTCATTTACATGGTAAATTGACCAGCATCGATTCAAATTTTTCATAGTAACATTTTGATACCAGAGTCCTAACAACATTTAAAGTAAGTGTTACAAATGTATCTCCAATAAAATGGGGACGGCAAAAAAGAAAAATATTTATCTATATATCATGCTCGAAATATCTACGGTGGTCTCCTGTGCGTCTAATTAATTTTAATTAATTAATTAGTTATTTAATTGATTAATTATTATTAAATTAATTCTAATTAAAAATTAATTAATTTAATAAACTTTAATTGTAAACTAATAAATCATAATTGTGAATAATAAATAATAATTTTGAAATAATACATGAATCGTGAATTAATAAATATTAATTTTAAATAATAAAGTCTAATTAGAATTAATAAACTCTAATTGTAAATTAGTAAACCCTAATTATGAATTAATAAATCTTAATTTTGAATTAATAAAGTCTAATTCAAATTAATAAATCCTAATTATGAATTAATAAACTCTAGTTGTGAATTAATAAATCCCAGTTTTGAATAATAAACCTTAACTTTGAATTAATAAACCCTAATTGTAAACTAATAAACTCCAATTTTGAATAATAAACTCTAATTATGAATTAATAAATCCTAATTGTGAATTAATACACCTTAATTTTGAATAATAAACCCTAATTCTAAATTAATAAAAACTAATTATGAAATAATAAACCTTAATTGTGAATTAATAAACCATAATTATGAATTAATAAATTCTAATTTTGAGTTAGTAAATTATAATTAAAAATTAAAAATCTAATTATAAATTAATAAAATCTAATTATTTTTTCTTAATATAATTAATATATAATATAAATAAATACATACTTGGGTGAGCACATGGTGAGGTTACGCTCACCCAAACTTTTGTCATCTATATATTAGAACAACAGTTTCATTTTTTTGGCGCCAAAAATTGGAATTTTTTAAATGTATAAGTACAGTTTATGTCTTTAATTTTGACGAGATTAGAAAAATATCTTTAATTTTAATCAATATATTAAATGTCAACTTTGTGAGATTTTAAAAAATATTATCAACTTTAGTTAATACATTAAATGTTCCTAACTTTGACGATATTTTAAAAGACATCTCATATCTAGAGTTTATGACGGCGAAATATTGAGGTATTTGAGCTATAATCCACACGAGACGCAATGCTGAGTCATTTAAGTTATAACTCACATAAGAATCCAACGAACTGATATAGCATTCCGTCGTCGGAAACTCGAAATCGGTGATATTTTTCAACTATCGTCAAAGTTTGGGACATTTCATATATTAACTAAAGTTGATGGTATTTTTTAAAATCTCATCAAGATTATGGACATAAATTATAATTATCCTTTCTTAAAAATATGCGTAGATTGAACAAGTCTTAAATAAATACTTCCTTTATTCTCTAACTTTTTTTTCCTTTTTGATACGATCCTCAAATTTCTTCTTATTCAATTTATAGAAATTATCATACAAAATTATATCTTAATTGTGTATTATGATTAGATCATAAAACCCACTGATGATTGTCTTGCTGATGTAACATAGTATTGCTCACATGTAGGAGTTAACATTTTTGGTTATAGGTTTCATTAGAATAACTATCGGTTTGATGCACCAAGACTCACTTGAGTTCATTTCGATTTGCATACTAAAAGCAGATTGATTGAGCTTGTATACAATGTTTCTTGTTACCACTATTTCGATCTTCTATCTAAATTATTTACTTGATTGTATGTGTTGATCCATTATCTCATACAAAAGTTAGATCATATAGTATGTAGAAGATCACTGAAGTCTGTATGATTGGTTAAGCTAGTTGAGATATAAAAATGATCACAATCGAAACAACTTGAGTACGAGTTGTTGGTATATGCCACAGTATGGATAAGAAGTGACTTGACTTGGTTACTTGTTTATGCTGGTGTGTCTTGACGTATTGATGGATCACAATGAGATGAGTTCTTTTATCTGACCGTCGTGAAAAACCTAGATCTCGGTGACTTTACGTTGATCTAAACTTCGATAAGGTTTCAGATGAGTATGAGTTACTGACCATCACTTCGACTTATTCTGGGTGAGGTTACATGTGATAACCAAAGATTCTCCACATATTGGGTGGTGGCAGTGCCCATATGTCATACTGGTTACCTGTATCGAGTCACAATATCCTTTTGGGATGATGACGTGTCGTTAAGGAGCTGAAAAAGTTATTGTACTAAACCTTACAAATTGAGTTAACTCAAGTATAATAATAAGGTTGACTAGTACTACTCAAGAAATTAAAGAGATTAATTATTTTAAGGAGTTTGAGTGATATAAATAATTAATGGACGTGTGATATTTTAAACACAAGGATTTGTAAGTCTAAGTACAAGCCCGACTCAATTTCGAAAATAAATAGGTAAGCCAGTATTTATTCATAGTGGAATGAATAAATATTTATGAATTAATTTATGTTATGAACTGAACATAAGATAATTAAATCATTTTATGGTCATCTTTATTCCTTGTATTTAATCCCTAAGTTGGTCAATCAAGGCCTCCAACTATTATAATTTTAGGCCACCCCATATGATCTCATTGAGATTATGTTCTGATTAATGTATTATTTATTTAATACATCTCCTAGTCTAGATAGATATTATCTGATATTATTAGATATCAATAGATAATTATTCTAAAATGAATTATCTGCAAGGAGCGAAAATTTTACAGTGTTCTCCATAGATTACTCTCACCCAGTATTGGAGATTAGACATCTGAGACACAGTCCAGATGATCAAAGTTAGAGTATGTTATTGATCATTTGTGCTAGAAATTCGTGTGTAAATAGATAAAAATTTATGTGTGTTGTAATTAATTATATAAGAGCATGCTATGAATATAATCAATGTATGATGAGTTAAACATCCAATATAGATCCTCAGGAGCACGAGTAAATTCCAATTTCTCATCAGTTCAAGCAGTACTGAAGTCAGTAGTACTAAAAGAAGTTCCAGTACCATCGTAACTAAAGAATGAAATCGAAGACTTAAGACTCAACTGTTATTCATAAAAAAAGTCACAAATATGACTAAGTGTCATACCAGAAGCTGAGAAGTCAAAGCTACTGATAACTATGTCAAAACTGAAGTATCATACTGACTTAGGGTCACCAAACTGATAAAAGAATGAGTCCAACCTGCTAATAAAACGCGAAGCAGAATCAACTTATACAACCTGAAGTCAACGTACTGAAAAGACACGAAGTCAACCTAATTGAAGAAACATAGAGTTATTTAAGCATTGAGTGTTTAACTTGTCACGTGTCGTAGCGTATTTGACATACCAGAACCACTGTTCAGAGTTGTAGAACTACCATGTACGATGATACAGACCCTGACATCGATGTACGAGGATTCAAATGAGCAGAATTCAAATGACAAATGGAATGGATGTGATTGGTGCTCCCTCCAACGATACTATTCATCATTCGCTTTATAAATACATGTAGAATTATACTTTCTTGATGTGTCCTACTCCCATCAAATTTCTAACTTCTTCCCTTACAACTATGCCATTTTGCACTAAACCGACGCAACCGCCGACGGGTTTGGTACATTGGATCTACATTCAGAGAATGCATAGCTACTTTGGTATCCGATTGTTGATGTTTGTCGTTATTCCTTTCTTTTATTTCATTTTCCTCTCATTGCGGCCTAATTATTTAACTAATTACTGGTTAAGGGATCGGGGGGAGACACTATTGGTGGTGAAGGTACGCTACAGAATGTGAGAAGTAAAACTGCAGTTGAACAAGATTATAATCTGGCCAGAACTCATATGCCAGACAATTCTATGCATCATTCATTCTTTAATTAGCCCCCCGACTGATCTAATTTATAGGATTATTCGAGGCAGACTTCAAACGCCTCCACGACGGATTGGAATCATTTTCTTATGTCCCCTGCTTCCATGGGAGGCATCGTGGTGCAGGTAGGCTAATTTATTGCATTGTGCAAAAATGTAAATTATTATACTAAGATAAACTTAGAGCTGATATTGCAGATTCATGTTCCTTTGGTCACGGTCTGAACACCCTCAATGCACTAAACAGTAATGCTAATGGTTCGGTGGACAGTGGGGGTTACAGAAATAATGCTTCTATTCTTAATTATGGCTATTTGAATCAACCTCATAGAGAAGTCCAAAGCAGTTATGAACCAAAGGCATGCCCCCACAAGTAGGGCTTCATCAAACAGCTTTTACCTAAGGTAGGTTGCTGCTTCATGTGGATGAATTATGGATGCGAACTACTCTACGTACTATGGCTCGAGGGCTACTTATGATCAGCACAAAAAGATGAGGCTTGACCTAGACAATATGAGCTATGAGGTCACTTTGATCCTCATTTCTCTTCTTCTTAATTTGATACTTCTGTACATTCTATCTTTTTTGTTTTAATATCAACTTCTAAAACACAAGCGATTGGTATGATCAGGAGCTGCTGGCATTAGGAGAGAGGATTGGAAGTGTCAGCATGGGTTTGTTTGATGGTTTGGTTTCAAAGTCTCGACTCGGTCCATATATTTTTAAATCGACCAATTTCTAGCGATGCGACATGTCATAAATACATCTGGTGAGTCTTTCTCGAAAAGAGAACTTCCTCTTTCTAAGTGCAAGTGTGGCGTGTTGGTGTTGCAGGAGGAATACATAGTTGTGGATGATGTTGGGAGTCTGAAATGTGGGCATGATTTTCATATGGGGTGTATCAGAAAATGGTTGTCAATGAAGAACTTATGTCCATCAACGAGGAACCATCTTCTTGAATTTATTGCTATTTCTGAAAATATATTTTCAAAGTTATTTATCAGAATAAGGGATTGGATGACTTTTGGAACAACAATGTTCTTAATGTAATCATTATTGATTCTCTCTCTGGTATTTTTTTTTGTTCATTTTCTGTAGGGAACATATATGGTTTCTTCAAGTGAGTTGGTCATCATTTACCCTTTTTTCTTAAAGTATTGTGGAATAAATAATACTGTGATAGAATGGGAATGTGAAAATACAAATTTTCATTTCCCACCACCATTTATACCAATTCCCATTTCTCATAAAATTGCCAAATTAATACCCCTTTTGGTTTGGAAAAGCCTATATTACTCAATAAATTAGTGTCGATGATATTGGAATTAACATCAAAGCAGAAAACAATCCTTTATTTATTAGAAGATCAATATCCGAACATTGTATTCAATAATGTTTAAGGGCTAATTGTATATAATAACATCATGTTTATTCGATATGATTTTGAAATCTCGATATTAAAAATTTTATTATTTGTGTAGTTTAAAATACTGGTGTACTTCCTATCAAATTAAAGCTAACGAAAGATAAGTAATATATATGTTCACTTTTTGTGGACTACAACATCTGCTCTTATTTTTAAGGTGATCGATTGACTAGTCTACATATATTTTTTGTTGGCTACCACATTGATAGGATATGGCCCAACCTCTCAGGCCCAACAGCAGGATGGCCCAACCTCTCGAGCCCAACAACGGGCCCCAAGCAGTGGGCCTAACCTAATGTTGCCTACTAGGTTACGCTAAATGACGATCCCCAAACCCTAATTATGGGTAACAGTAATGAGGTAACGGTAGAAATCATGGGTAATAATGGTGGAGATCATGGTCGATTATAGGAGAATGATGAGCCCGCCAATCGAGGATTCGTGGCAAGGTTTACGTTTGTGTATAAATAGGAGTTAGATTGAAGGTAAAGGGTTATCAAATTATTGAATACTAGAGCCCTTTGAGATATTTGTTTGTAATCGAATTATAGTAAACATCTTGAGGATCATCTCCTCCGTGGACGTAGATCTTATTCTTGATCGAACCACGTAAAGTCTCTCGTGTTCTTTCTTGTTTTATAAATCTCGCATACTAGATTTATCATTGGCGCCGTCTGTGGGAAACTTCTTGAACAAAAAGTCATGTTTTCTACAATCTAATGGCAAGGACACGTGCAAACGCTAATCTTCCGGGCGATGTCGGTAACAACCGTGCGGAGGGCGATCGGTGGTCACACAACGCAGGGAAGGGGATTGCGGACGCCACCGGTGGTCACACACGAGGGGCTACATGGAGAATGCTTCCATACACCCTCGGGATCGCCGCCCAACGAAGGAGGGCGCCGACCTCGGCCGGTGAGCAGGAGGTTCACCGCTCCCACGAGGTCCTCGGTCGGCGATGTCCGAGTTCCTCAACGCCAACCTCAATAAATTCCGAGTTTCCTCAACGGAGGACAAGCGGGCGGGGCCCTCTAGAGTGCCCGAAGTGGTGATTACTGAGCAATCGAGGTCGCTTACCTCTAAAACAATCAACGTTCACCACGGCGTAATGATCGTCCCGATACGGGGTTCATTCGCCTCGTACCTCCGCGAGCCGTTCTCCACCTCGACGTGATACCCATGTGAATGGGCGGGAAAGAAGGGAGGAAAGGCAGTCGAACTCCCTCGAAGAGACGACGACGCCGTTATCGATCTCCCACTCCGGAGAGGATGGTAACGAACTCCCGGATTCGACCGACACGGACGAATTATTTCTCCTTTTGAGGAGATTGGATACACCCTTGCCACAGCGATCTGGGGCTCCGAATATTCTTGCATCGATGGCCTGGAGATCCTTCCGACTTCCTATTTGCTTATACCACCAATATGGCAAACGAGGGATGGAAGATTTCCATATGTGTAGGTCTTTCAGAGTCTTGCCGATCTCCAACGCTCGGCGTTGGTTCACCTCGCCGCCGTGAAAGCATCCATTGCTTCAAAGACCTCATGGATCGGTTCAAATGGCGTTTTACGAGAAGATGCCGCCTCGACAACCTTCGTCCGATCTGCTTTAATCCGTCGAGGACGGACGAAACAATGTCGAATTTCGTCTCAGATTCATCATGGAATCCTTAAAATAGATGAGTAACGATCTCTACATCATCAACGCATTCAAGCGGATCCGACACGGAGCTCGAATAAAGAGATCACCCGTGAGCGACCAAAGACCGCTAGTCGTCTTTGGACCACGATTGACAACTTTGTCAAAGGGACGAGTCGGACCGGAAGAAGAGAGAGATGGGGATGAGCGGTGAGAGAAGGAAACCCGGAGGATCGGGGCCGAGTCTTTGAGCAGCCGAAGTCGTTCGAAAAGAATAAAGAAGGGCCGGTGGAATCGAGGTGGGACCTCGGCAAAACCAGTAATAACGATCGCCCTCTATTCAAATCCGGGCGAAATATTTGAGCTTCACATCAGCTCTTTCAAAACCTCCTCCTATGAAGGAGGATCGAAAAAGTCAACGGGAAAGTATTGTGACTACCACCAAAGTGCAGTCACGATCTGAGAAGATTGCAAGTCCTTGAGCTCACAGTTGGCGAGCTCGTCGAGGAAGGCCGAAGAAGTACACCGCCGATCCGGGCCGGTAATAAAAGCAGAGGAAAAATGGAGGTGGTAACAATTGCGGACCGACCTCAGCGGCAACCCGACACGAAGATGGCGGGACGAAGGTCCCAATGCAATGGAGCGAGTTTACGCTATAACCGGATTGCCAGTTAGTGCAGCGGTCGTCGCTTAAAACGAAGCTCGGGCCGACCCCAAGAGCGAAAAACAAGCGACTCGGGATGGAGAAAACATCGTGTTCTCCAAAGGCGACCCGATACCAAGATCATGCCTCACCGGGATGCCATTACAATCTGACCATGGTGGGTAACAAGAATGTACATCGGGTCTACATTGACATCGAGCCTCCGTTAGCATCATATTCAGCTGCTGGATAAACTTGATGTCGGAGGAATTGGTACACCGCGCATTCCTGTTGCGAGCTTTACTCAAGAGGCGGTTCAACAGAAGGTGTCATTACCCTTCCGGTCACCGTAGGCGCGCTCCAGTGCGGTCACCAAAGCCATTCAATTTTTCTGGTCCGAGCTCCTCTCCATACAACATTATCACGGGAAGAGATTGGTGTATGCAACGAGCCGTCCGCTCCGTGTACCACCTCGCCATTAAGATACCCACCCCGTGGGAGTGTTAAGCATTCGGGGTGACCAAGCGGCGGCTAAAGAATGCCTACGAGTCTCAACCCAAGATGCGGCCTTACCTCGGGCCTAGCAATTCTGAGAACCCTCCAAGTTGCCACCTCGGATGATCGTGAGAATCTTGACTATCTGACGACGACCCTTCCAAAGTTGTCGAGGTTGGTACCAGTTTCACCGATATTCGCCAACAGTCATGCGACTTCTAAGGAATATAGAGATGTGTTTGCATGGTCTCCATTAGATATGACCTGGGTCTCGCTTGAGCTCATAACTCATCGTCTCAACATTGATCCGACCACTAAACCGGTTCGTGTAAGAAGAGAAGTTTTGCCGCGAGCGAATGCGGTCATAAGAGACGAGGTAACCCAACTCGGAGGCTAAAATCACATGCGAGGTTAAATACCCAACTTGGATGGCTAATCCGTTGTAGTTCGAAAGCCGGGAGGGGATGGCGCGTGTGTGTCGACTATACTGACCTCAATAAACACGCCAAAGGATCATACCCCTCCCGACATTGACAAGAAGGTGGAAGCATTGGTGGGGCATGAGATCTTCGGTTTCTGGATTTATCAAGGGTACCACCAAGTCTTGATGAGCCGGAAGGCGCCCAAAAACAGCGTTCATTCTTGACTTGATGTCTTTGCCTAGAAAGATGCCTTTCGGTCGAAAACGCTGGAGCTACCTACCAAAGAATGGTGGGCGCGATCTTGAGGATCACATAGGAGAAATTGTTGAGGTCTATGTCGACGATATAGTAGTCAAAGCAAAAAGGCGAGAATGCGCCATTGACCTCGAAACTATCCTTCAACTCCTCGGTCGGCCAACCTCAAGCTCAATCCCAGTGCACATTCGTGGTGAAGGCGGGAAAATTTCGGGATCTTTGGGTTTCTCGAAGGCACAAAGCCAATCTACCAAGGTGAAAGCGGTGCTCGACATGCGGATCCCAAAACCATCCGTGAAATACACAAACTCACCGGGATGCTGGCCGCCTCACCGATTCCTATCTCGAGTGCCGAGAAGCGACTTCCTTCTTCAAGATCTGAGGAGGCTCCAGTTTCACTGGCGGGAAGAACACCAGTCGCCATACGGTGAAGGAATATCTCGCCGACCGCCGACACTATCCGCCCAAAGCAAGGTGAAACTCTATCGCTATATCCGCCACCTCGGACGAGGCAATTAGTCTTTATCTTGGTGCGAGATGAGATGGGACGGCAACTCCCATCTACTTCGTTAGCCGGGCTCTCAAAGGACACGAGGCAGGTACACCAACCTCGAGAAGGTAGCTCGGCCTTGGTGAGCAAGCGACGCCTCGGCCTTACTTTCAAGCTCATTCAGTCCAGGTACTAACGGACTTACCTCTAAGACAAGTCTTGTCAAAACCAGAGTCATCTGGACGAATAGCTAAGTGGGCACTGGAGCTCGGCGAACACGATATCTCATACTCCCCAGTCGGCCATAAAAAAGCGACCACTGCGATTTCTGGTGGAGATCAAATTCACCGAGGTCGCCTCTACCAGCGAGGTCACTCCCACCCCCACGGCGGAGGAATCAGTCCTTGCATCACCCGTTGAATGTTGGCAGATGTATGTGGACGGAGCTTCATGCAAGACGGGTAGCGGAGCGGCATCCTCCTCCTCGGCCCGGATAAGCGAAGTGAGATCGCCCTCGGTTTACCTTCCGACCACCAACAGCGAAGTGGAATACGAACCGATCTCGGGACTCCGCCTAGCAAAGGAATTGAAAGTGGACAAAGTCCAGATATTTGGAGATTCCTGGTCGTGGTAAACCAGTCTTAGGCACATATGAGGCTAAAGAGGATCGAATGAAGCGATTACGCGAGAAGGCGAAAGAGATCTTGGCTTCGTTCAAATACTTGATGATAATCAAATCCCACGAGAGGAAAATAGCCGGTGACATCCTTAGTAAATTAGCCGTCCTCGACAACCGCCATGATGGGAAGTTCATTCCGAAGCATTAGGCGCCCACATCGGCGTTATCTCGGGTCGAACCAAACCGGACGACGGCCTAAAAGCATACACGAAGTTGGCACACTACCTCGGGATCGGCTAGAAGCCAAAAGATGATGGTGAAATCCCGAAATATCTTGTGTATGAGGGCTCTCTCTACCTAAGTCTTACCTTCACCCTCACGAGGTGCTTGGACCGAAGAAGCCGACTACGTGCTTAATGAGATTCATAGAGGATCTTGTGGAAGCCACATCGGCTCCCGAGCTCTTTCAAAGAAGGCGTTGAGGTCGGGATATTATTGCCCACCCTTATTCAAGATTCGGTGAACTCGTCGAAAAATGTCCGAGTGCGAACCGTTCCACGGTCAAGCTACCCTGCACCGATTTGAGCGACTACAAAGCCCATGGCCTTTCATGCGATGGGGATCGACATCGTTGGCTGTTCGACCGAGCACCGGTCGGCCGATATTTAGTCGTTGCTATAGACTACTTCACAAAATGGGTCGGTAGAGCCACTATCGAGCCTCACGGCGGGAGGATTCGGACGCCGTGTGGAAAATATAGTCCGCCGCTTGGCGTACCGCACGCTCGGTCTCGGACAACGGCACCCAATTCGTGAGACAAAAACTTCAAGAGTGGTGCGAAGAGCTTCGGATCGATCAACGCTTCACCCTGATCGCACACCCACAAGCGAATGGCGGGCCGAGGTCACCAACCGCACGATCGTCAAGGATTGAAGAAGAGGTTGGACCGAGCTAAAGCGGCGGGCTGAAAATCTCCCTCAAGTCCTCTCGGTCCTGGGACCACACCTCGGACGTCGCATGCGGAAACCCTTCGGCCGGTCTACGGCACCGAGGCCGTCATACCGCCGAGATCGGTAGCATGACCCGCGACTCTTCACTTCGACCGGTAGGGAGCGAGGAAGACTGCGGGCCAACCTTGACGCCCTCGGGAGAAGCGAGCTCGCCTTCATAAACGGCCAAGCTGAGGCCCGTGTCGCACGCAGTGCTACAACAAAGGGTCAAAACCTCCGCGCTCAAGTAGGCGACCTCGTCCTGAAATAATGAAGCCAGAGAGTGAGCATCTTAACAAGTCGGATCGACATGGGAAGGCCCATCAGTGTTCACGAGAACCTCGCAGGGGCTTACAAGCTATCTCACTTATCCGGCGCTTTATCCCTAACACAGCATATTTCTCATTTAAGGAGTACTTTACATAGTTCGATTTGGATCGACCTTTATGTTAGCCTCCTTACTTGCCTTGTCAGTGCGATGTCATATATTTGTTGAATAAAATATTTATTTTCTAATGAATATTTCATTTAAACTTCATTTATTAGTATGCGAACATCTATTCGATATACCGCATTTAACCTTCACGAGGGGACGCCCTCACGAAGATGAAAAACCCACTAAGTAGGGTACTCACTAAGCGCGCGCCGCACTCGTAGATTACTCATTGAATTGAACGTCTCAGTGCAACGCATACAGACTACTCACTAGTTTGAAAGTCTATATGCATGCATACAGATTACTCATTAAGTTGAAAAAATCTACATGTATAAGACATCCAAAATTGGATCTTACCAAATTATGACCAAGTATACAGTATAAATACATTTACGACCAAACGAAGTCCTAAGCTATGTTTATACCTCTTAAGAGGAAAAACGTACACTTCGAAACGAGTCTAAATACATTTATACCTACATACAAAGTCCTACACTATATACCCTCATTCGGGTTTAGGGCTCCTTCTCATGAGACTCACCGAAGTCGAGATAGTTCTGAACAAAATCTCCAGGTCGACGATGAATACCCGGAATGAACTCGGTCCCCTCCACCCAATCTATGAGGACGGCACCACCTCGGCCTGCTCCAGGTGCATTCTGACACGATACAGGCGGATTCCGGTTCGGGGAATGCGATCCTATACCCGAGGCTGCACCTCGACCCCGTGAGCCTAACTCCGGGCCAGAACCATGCCCTTGTCCCCGAACAGTCGCCCTTCCACCTCGACCTGCTGCTCGCGCTCGGCCACGTCTCCGACCTGCCGAGCGCTGTCCTCTAGGTACTCCTCTTTCAGGTGGACCCATTAGACGGAGCACTTCGGCATGATCGGTAATAGCCGCCTCCTCCTCGTGCTCTTGAATTATTGGACGAGAGCGCCCGCCGTAGGCGTCTTTGCGGGATTGGGGCATCGTCGTTCTGACGATCTCGTACATTTGCATGTATTTCGGGATAGAGTCGAGGCGCCTTGAAACTTCTTGCTATTTGGCCCTCCTCATCCTCGGTACCATGCCTCCGCCAACAAGCTCGAACTCGGTCGTCGGCTTCAGATATGGTAGTTCCACCATCCGTGGATTACTTTCTCATACTCGCATGCTCTTCCGAGATCAGAGCCGCCTCCTCTGTCGTCGGCTCAGCTGCTCCTGCATTGCATCGATCGCCTTGGATCACATCCGCGGATAAATCGGCTCCACGGACTTGAGATGTGTAATCCTTAACTTTAACGCCTCATTCTCGCATGGGAGGCGGACCACTTCAGTCGACCTCATGTAACCTCATTTCGGTTCCGATCGATGATCTGGTGACATCCATGCCGGCGGAACACGAGTCACCGCAGACCGACTCCTCCAGTGCATCACCTCTTCATCCTTCTCGGCAAGCGGCTCGGACTTCTTTCGACTTTGTTAGCAACTCATGATCGAGTCCAAGTATTGAGATGAAGAATGCTAGAAATAAGACAACACACAAGGCATTTTAATAAGATATGTCTATTTTTCAAATGGAAGTTTGTACAACACGGTCCTATCGACCCCGGCAAATCGACTATTACATTAGGTCCACCGACCTCGGGCTCATTCTTGGGACTCTCCGCCTCCTCTGCTGCCGCCGCTTCTTTCTGGCCATGGTTGCCGATCTCCGGAAGGTGGCCGATCTCGGGAAGGAATGTCCGAGCTCGGACTGCCGCCTCGGTTTGACCCTCAACTCGACAAGGAATGCTTGAAGCTCCAGTCTTCATCTTCCTTGCAGACGAGTTCTGACCTCCGCCGTCCGGGAGTGAGGCGAGAAGATGCGAAGCATCCACCACGGAAAAGAGGTCGCCCAGCCGATTATGCGAGCATAATTCTTGCATACCTCCCGATGTTCGACCTCAACCCAACCGTGTTGGGCCTTGTCAATCTGGTCTCTCGGCCGCCTTCTCTAGGTGGGCACAAATCACTGCGGCCTCATCACGGTGCCGGTCGGAGATGAAAGAGGAAAAACTCTCCGACTCGATAAGCTGCTGGGCGGGCCCTCGAGATAGGTCCTTGCCCGCCAAAGGCGCTGTCTGCTGCCGACCTCCTCCTCGGCCTCGGCAGACCTCTCTGGCGCTCTCCACTTCGGCACGGGCCACTGCAGGCCGGTCCTTCTTCTTGAGGGCACTCTCGGCCATCTTTGCCACCGGCTCGCCCTTCCGGCTTCGCCTTAGCAAGTTCGGCGTCCGCCTGAAGCATCCAACATGGATTCACCGCGACCCTCGGTTGTCCAGCGGCCGCCTTCTCCATGGCCTCATATTGCGGCGCGCCTCAACAACAAGCCCGCCATGCGGTGCATCTCACCGCCATCGAGACCGCATCACGAATATGGAACAATTAGCAACACGTAACAACAAACTTACAAGGAGAAGAGTGGCGACTTATACCTTTGGGAAGGATAAGGAGTCTTTGGAAGCCGGCACCTCGGCGAGGTCGCCATGGACCTCGATCTCCAGTCGGGCCCGAGGTTGTCGAGGACCGGTCATTAAGTCTTTCAGGCGTCCCACCACCACGGGCATTGGGTGGACTCGCTTGTCTCGCCTTTCTTCGCCATGGCTCCTTCGTTCGGAGGATGCGGCGGCGAGATCGGCACATTGACTTCTCTGGTAGGGTCAACCTTCACTGCATACAACATGAGAATTTCATTAGCACCACAAAATCAGACGAGGGAAATAAAGATAAGAAGGTTGCCCTCACCCAAATCGGACCGACATCGGAGCTTCGACCTATAAACACTCAACCCGGCAGATCGTTCAAGTCATCCTCGGTATAATTGATCGATAGATCTCACCCATATCGTTCAACAGCCTTCTCCATAGGGCCTGTGGGATTAATTTTCACATCCTTCATCGCTCAGGGCCCACTCATACCTCGGATACCCTCACCCAGAAAGAAGTATCTATTTTGCGGTGGGATACCTTCGATGGGAAGCTATTTTAAACTTGAGACGGTGACGGGTAATATACTCCTCCTATAGACTTGATCTTGAAAACGCATCAAGACTTGAAGAGAACTCCTCGCCTATGCCATAACAGCCAACCCTAGCCCAACCGCCGACCTAATAATTGGAGGTCACTTGGCATATAGGATCCGAAAATACTCTTGAAAGCTAAGGAAAATGGGGCAAAAGGAAATCTAAGCCCAAATATTAAGCTATCTACAAAATGGTAATAAACCCTCCTATGAGGCCATCGCCTATCATTGGGTTTCGAAGCACCACCATGCATCCTCGGGATGTGGTATTTCTCAACAACCACCAAAAGCTCCTCTGTCGTCAAAGTTGATCTCGCCCACCAATCTCGATGCCATCCCATCACGAAGACATTGGTGAAACCACAGAACTAAGTCCTATGGATTTACTGGCGGTTATGGCATATATAATCCCTTACATTAGGATCTTGACGCCGTAACCCGGCCGAACCGAGTTATCGAGCGAGAAGAGGAATGAGAAGGTGAAGAATACATACTTACTTTTTCTCGGGCGGGATTTCGATTTCTTCAACAAAGTGTGAAAGAGGAATTGGGGATTTCTAAGGTTATACTCTGGGATTCAAACGTCGAAGGAGAAAATGAGCAGTTGCCTCTTTTGACCTATTTATAGGATAAATGGCGCCTAAAAATCATGTCGTTTCGTTTATCACACGTGCTATCTACGATTGGATGTGTGACCGACGCCGCACGCTTTTGAAGTGCCCACTACCGCTGGCGCGTATAGCGTACTCTCTGGAAAGCAGACCCACCCGATCACGTAATGATTACTACGAGCTCGGACATCTGACTACGCCCATGTCCTTATACCAAGAGGTATTTCGGTCGGACCTCGACCTCCTCCCGACATCGGACCTCGACTTAGCTAGTCTAATCACGTAATGATTTTGAGTTCGGGCGTCGGTCGCGCCCGTGTCCACCTCGGACCACCGAAGTATTTGGTCGGACCTCGATGTCCTTTAAAAAAGGGAGCCATCAAAGAAAAGACAAACCTTGCGAAAACTTGACCAGTAATATCCCGCCGGCAAAGCACATTCTCCGCTCACCCTGCAAGGCTATTCCTCGACTTTTCGGGGCTATGATAGGATATGGCCCAACCTCTCGGGCCCAACGGCGGGATGGCCCAACCTCTCGTGCCCAACAACAGGCCCCAAACGAGTGGGCCTAACCTAATGTCGCCTCTACTCGGTTACGCTTTAAATGACGATCCCCAAACCCAATTATGGGTAACAGTAATGAGGTAACGGTGAAATCATGGGTAATAATGGTGGAGATCATGGTGGGTTATAGGAGAATGATGAGCCCGCCAATCAAGGATTCGTGTGTAGGTTTACGTTTGTGTATAAATATGAGTTAGATTGAAGGTAAAGGGGTTATCAAATTCTTGAATAATGAATGGCTGAGATACTTGAATCGAATTATAGTAAACATCTTGAGGATCATCTCCTCCGGACGTAGATCTTATTCTTGATCGAACCACGTAAAGTTTCTCGTGTTCTTTCTCGTTTTTATAAATCTCGATCTTAGATTTATCACACATAATTTTTAAATATTTTATCTCGAATAATATTTGTAAATCGCATAATTTTTTTAGAGTATAATTATAAATAAAAATGAGTAAAATTTATGATGTTTTATACAATTAATTAATTAATCCAATAATCTAAAATACTTTTCAAACTTCAAAGCAGTTAAGTTTAAAATATTAAAATTTGATATCAAATTACCGGTCAACATTCTAGAATGATGGACTCTTGAATCATGATTCATGAACCTCCTCATCGTCTGTAGAACATTCTCGAACGCACCAACCAGCTTTGGAACCAGCTATTTCCCTTCCTTCGCCGCCATAAATAGACTCCCCTTTCGCACAATCTATTCATCACAGAATTTTGCACTCTTTCAATATTATTTCTAGCTCTCTCGCATATCAAATCCCCAATTTCTTTTGCATAATTGAAGATGCAGATCTTCGTGAAAACCCTTACCGGAAAGACCATCACTCTCGAGGTCGAGAGCTCCGACACAATCGACAACGTCAAGGCGAAGATCCAAGATAAGGAGGGAATTCCGCCGGATCAGCAGCGGCTCATCTTCGCCGGAAAGCAGCTGGAGGACGGCAGAACCCTAGCCGACTACAATATCCAGAAGGAATCGACTCTCCATCTCGTTCTCCGCCTCCGCGGTGGTATGCAGATCTTCGTCAAAACACTTACGGGGAAGACGATCACCCTCGAGGTGGAGAGCTCCGACACGATTGACAACGTCAAGGCGAAGATTCAGGATAAGGAAGGAATTCCTCCGGATCAGCAGAGACTGATCTTCGCCGGAAAGCAGCTGGAGGACGGCAGAACCCTAGCCGATTACAACATTCAGAAGGAGTCGACGCTCCATCTCGTCCTTCGCCTCCGCGGCGGTATGCAGATTTTCGTCAAAACCCTAACCGGGAAGACGATCACCCTCGAGGTTGAGAGCTCCGACACAATCGACAACGTCAAGACGAAGATTCAGGATAAGGAAGAATTCCCCGGACCAGCAGCGTCTGATCTTCGCTGGAAAGCAGCTGGAGGACGGTAGAACCCTAGCCGACTACAACATCCAGAAGGAATCGACGCTTCATCTCGTCCTCCGCCTCCGAGGTGGGATGCAGATCTTCGTCAAAACCCTAACGGGCAAGACGATTACTCTAGAGGTCGAGAGCTCCGACACGATTGACAACGTCAAGGCGAAGATTCAGGATAAGGAAGGAATTCCCCCGGACCAGCAGAGGTTGATCTTTGCTGGGAAGCAGCTTGAAGACGGTAGAACGCTGGCGGACTACAATATCCAAAAGGAGTCGACACTACATTTGGTTCTGAGGCTGCGTGGCGGGATGCAGATCTTCGTGAAGACTCTGACCGGAAAGACCATAACTTTGGAGGTGGAGAGTTCCGACACGATCGATAATGTGAAGGCGAAGATTCAGGACAAAGAGGGCATTCCTCCGGACCAGCAGAGGCTGATCTTTGCTGGGAAGCAGCTCGAGGATGGGCGGACCCTTGCAGACTACAATATCCAGAAGGAGTCGACTCTGCACCTCGTCCTCCGCCTTCGTGGTGGTGATGATATCTGAAAAATTCGGATCTTTAGTTTGAGAAATCAATGTTTGTAATGAAAAGCTTGAACTCTATGCCTGTGTGTCTTCTGTTTGTCTTGATATTCTATTAGGTTATCTCGTTTGTTATTTTCTCCTTTCCAAAGTTGTTGTTCATGAGAATTTAAAATGAATGCATCTTATGATTTCAGTTCAGGGAGCAATTTTTTTGCCATTAATTTGACCTCTTTGTGACTGTTGGATCATAGTATAAAAGATCTACATGAGTTAATGATTTTGAGATTGCTTTATCGTGTGCTTTGGGGTTCAGATGTTCATCTTGAAATTCTCATCCGGTCTTTGTTATAGGGCATAATCTGAAGCATAAGGAATGTGCAGCATACAAATTGTGGTCGTTTGGTTTCTTTACATATGTAATTTGCTAGGCATCAGAATAATATGATGATTGATAACTCCACATGCATGAAAGCATAATAATAGATTAAATATTTGTGAAAGCAAAGCATAAGCTTGAACTTGGTTGCGTGGTGCTGCATCAAGCCTTCTGCTGAAATTTTATGAACATCTACTGTTCAGACAAAATTATGTTTCTATTTGAATCATAGGATATGAGCTTAATAATGGGCTAAAGTTGGTGAAACATATTCCGTCATCAAATTTGATACACGTACGTTTGTACGTCGGGTTTCTCCTTGAATTAATATCCTATATACTTGAGAGCAAGATATAAAATAAAGCCTCAAACATAGCTTGTGCCCCCAACTAAAAAACAACGGCAAAAATGATCTTGAATTGCTTAAATACCGTCTATCATGTAGAAAAAAGAGTCCTACCCCAACTAAATGACGAGTTTAAGCAAGTAATAATGCTTGACTGCCAGTATTCAGACTGCTGGTGTTCCATCAAATGAGAAATCCTTGACATTGAACTCATGATGAGAGTTGCTGGTATGAGAGGTCATAGGGCCTGCATGTTCTCTAGTCCCCATCTCTTTCTCAACCAGTTCACGAGCTGGTCTACCGTGGGGTGACCATGAGATTTCATCCTGCTCTGCGTGCCAAATTTGAGCTCTGCGATTGAGGGTTCTTGGAGTAACAGGGTCGCTGTCGAGCTCATTGCTGTAATGGAGCAGCAGATGAACAGGGGACGAGCCGTGGAGTGGAGTAGTCGGCCTGCTAGATGTTGGTGTCACCGAATCGGAGTGATAGTTCTTTATCTGCTTCCTCGTATTTTGGTGCCAGGAGTGCAACGCTTTAGCTGTTCTTTCGTTAAAGATCGTTGGCTTCATGTTGGAACCCATCTGTATGTTGTCATAGCATGTTAACAATCTTGGGAAAAACATTTTTTGTTTTTGTTTTTGGAAATAATGAAGCTTAAGAACTGACCTGTGTGACGAGGGCGTAGAGTGGGAGAGCAACATAGCTGCAGATTATTTGTACCAGTACCCTTTTGCAAGTGAAATTGTGATTAGTGTTGGCATGTCTTGTATTTCACATTATAGCATAAACTAATGAGTAAACAGATGATTGTACTTATTTCCAGAAATTTTATGACTCACTCCGTTGTTATTTTGATGACAATATCTTCTGTTTTCTGATGAAAGCAGGATCTCACCCCAAATTCATACTGCAAGATAGTGGTGCAAGAGTTTTGTTGGAGAAAGGAGAAGCTAACATCTTGTATATGACCAATGGAATATCCAGATACTTACCCAAGCCCAAGCAAAGAAGGCTAGCTGGAATGCGTTCTAAAAGAGGAAGAATGAAGGGATATATCAGGTGAACCTTCGACTTAATTTTGGTGGAAACTGTAACCAATAGATAGAAGTGTATGTTGTGCATTGACATTGAAATTACCTGAAAAAGAACAAAATGAACGAGGTAAAGTAGGATGCGTGGGCAGTTGAACCAGAAGAGTTCATCCCCTGGTTGGACTAGGGGAGTCCCGCTCACAACCTCCCCTCTTTCTTGAATTCTTAGTCCCATTTTAGTGATGATTAACTGTAGGTTTGCTCCGACCAGCAAGATAATCTGCAGAGATGGGATGACTAGGTTTCAATTTGATTTACCGGAAAAACTATGGATGTGGAAAAGGTAGGATTTGTCTTACAATGAGGGTATGAAATGGTAGCCATAGATAGGCATGCCAGCCTGAATTTGTCAGAGACAAAATTAGAAACTTCTGATGATGATGAGAAAATATAGAGTTTTATTAATAACTTTGGGGTCTAGTTTCCACAAATAATAGCTCATATATGCGTGGGAGATTCTGAGAAGAGTTGGATTTGTTTACCGTGGGTGTTGAACAGCAGGAACAGAACTGCAAAGAGCCAGATGGGAGGGCTGCTGAAATAAAGGGAAGGTGTCAGTGCTATATAATGAGTTTTATGTATAACTTGTTCGAGTTGTTAACAACTAACTGTGAAACGTTTGAAGGATGTAATACACGTACATGATACCTACCACGACTTTGAAATCTTCTTCAAGTGACCTCTTGATGTACTTCTGGAAATTAAATTTTGTCCGACTCTGTGGTGCCAGATGTGCCTGTTTATGCCGAAAGAGAAACAGGGCGCGGTTACATTGAGAAATTGTCTTACTAGCAAACTGCATGTCCGAGGACTTACAATAATAAACCCGTGGCGCAGAGTCCTATAGTCCACCTTCGCAACTGACCTGTGTCGAAAGAAACATGCCTGGAGTTTTGGAAATAACTAATCATAAGTTTTCTGCTGCACTATTTCATAAACATGCATTTATATCTGTTGTTGCAAATTTTTTGGGGATACCATTTCTCATCGATTTACTCTTTGAGAGTAATAGGAAATTATCAACTTCAGCATTGCAAGCAAAAACACAGAAGATGAGTTGAATGTAGGAAAAAAAATTGTCTTGCCACCCAAAGAAGGATGGTAGATCGACTCCAAAAGCTCAAATGCCTTCTCCCAAAAGAGGTATCTCTTGCAAATCTGAATCTCTCTGGATCTGCAAGGTATGTTACAGAATCTTATTTCTTAGTTTAGTATTTTCAAATAAAATATGTCCCTTTCTCTGTAATTGCACCACAAATAGAAATAGGATTGAAAGAAATTCGTATGGTGTACGAGAAGTGCTTGGGTGGAGAACATACCGTGTGAGTACTGATATTCAAGTGTTCTTGTTTCTGTTTCCCATGCCTTCCACTTCCTCATCTATGTAAATAAAATTGCTGTATAATAACACAAGGAGGTAAAAAAGCTTATGTCTACCTTAGCTCTGCCTAAAGCCAAAGTGATTAGACTGCAAAGGACATGAAAAATAGCCAACACAAAGATGAATATATGCAGTTGGTGAATGCCATCGTAGGAAATAATGGAACCTTTCCCTGCAAAAGAAGTGAAGTTTTGATGCTAATCTAACCTCGTTGAAAACACATTGGTCTTTACATGTATGTCAAAATCATTCTACTTGAGGAATATTGTTTCTGTTGCATATTATAGGAATGGTGTAAATAATTGACATACATTTTTCGAGCATTTGTCATATCCTGCAGCAGCCAGTATACGTCTCTGAGTCACACCATAGTCAGAATAAACTTCTAACAGCCTCCTTCGGTTGCCATTACCTTCAAAATCAACCTCCTTTTCCACTCCATACTTGCTCATTTCTTGCTTTTTGTCACACGGATGCCAAGAATTGGCAATAGCTTTTGATACACATTTCTGCTATCTGCCCCTGCCCTACTGTTAGCAGCAGTGATATGAAACCTAGTAGCATGAGTTCTGAGGAAAGAAGGATGAGTGAAAAGAAAAAAGATTTGATCAGCTAGATGCAATAAAAAACAAATAATTTCACTAAATAATTATAATTTCTCACCAACCTGATTTAACCTTCTCAAGTGCTTCATATAGAGCATTCTTGTTTCTCCTTTTTAGTAGCTACAGAAACAAAAACAGAAGTATTAGCACATAACTCTTAAAATTAAGGTTCTGAACTACTATTATCATGTACCTTCCCTATTAGGTGGAGAATGTGCTCTATCACAATAGAAATTGCTAGCAGCATAAAGCAGACTACTGCAACAGCCCATGTAGGTGTTTCTTGTTGGAAAATTATTTTCCATATGAATTTATTTAATAGAGTTGGTTATAGGTGGTTAAAAGCGTTAGTGGTACCTTTTCATACGAAAAGACGTGACTTTTTCATATGAAAAGACGTACCTTTTCACATGAAAGACACGTGCCTCTTGGCTAAAAGACACCGTCCTTGCAATAAATAGACCCATTTGATGACATTCAAACACACCAAAACGAAGATAATTAATCAATCTCATTCATTCTTCAAAGCCTCTATCCCAGTATCAAGTAGTTCGCCGGAGTACGATTTCCTAGTACAAGGTCTCGTATTCGTAGAAAACCGTTGTATTTTGGGGACGTTTGCCGTTGAACCGTGTGTCTTGTGGGGCAATTTAGTCTTCTGGAAGAGAGTCTAACTCTCGCCTCGGTTTTACATAGCATATTACTATTACATCCATTTTATAGACCACACATATAACAATCTTAAGGCGAAATTACATAGAAGATGGCGTCGTCGAGCAACAATGTTCATGCTCACCCCATGCCGAGAAACCGAGAAATTTTCAGGTTACGATTTCAAGCGTTGGCGGTCTAAAATGTTGTTTTACCTTACTACTTTGAACCTATCTCGTTTTCGTCCGAATCTCCTCCTTCTGTGGGGGATGATGAAACCGACACCCAAAAATGTTCGGCGTTGGATGCATGGCATCATAGCGACTTCTTATGTCGCAATTATATTTTGAATGGGCTGGACGACACACTTTACAGTGTTTACTCCACAACCAAAACGTCCAAAGAGTTGTGGGACTCGTTGGAGACAAAATATAAAACCGAAGATGCGGTTTGAAGAAGTTCATCGTTGGTCGTTTTCTCGACTTTAAGATGGTGGACAACAAAACCGTTCTTGAACAAGTGCAGGAAATTCAGTTGATCTTGCATGAGATTATTGCGGAAGGAATGAGTTTATCAGAATCCTTTCAAGTTGCCGCCATAATTAAGAAGTTGCCCCCAATGTGGAGGGATTTCAAGAATTACCTCAAGCATAAGCGCAAGGAGATGGGTCTTGAAGACCTCATCGTACGATTGAGAATCGAAGAAGACAATCGGAAGACTGATGTCAAGACGAACAAGTCATCCATGGAGGCAAAAGCAAATCTTGCCGAGTTAAACAACAAGAAGCGGAAATTCATTCAAAAGAAGCAAGACTCGCATAAGCAAAAGAAAATCAAAGGAGATCATACAAGCTGCAAAAGTTGGACATATGGCGAAAGATTGTCGTAAACCAAAGAAGGATAAGAAGAGCGGCGCCACCAAGATTTTGTTATGTGTATCTTTTGAGAAGTAAAGACGAAGCATTTGAAGCTTTCAAAACTTACAAAAATGAAGTTGAAAATCAACTTAACACCAAAATCAAAATGATTCGAAGCGATCGAGGTGGCGGATATGTTGCACCTTTTGAAGAATTTTGTCGTGAAAATGGCATTATTCATCAAACGACTGCACCTTATTCACCCCAATCAAATGGTGTTGCGGAACGAAAGAACAGAACATTGAAAGAAATGATGAATGATATGTTGATAAGTTCGGGCCTATCACATAACATGTGGGGGGAAGCTATTCTTTCGGCAAATAAAATTTTGAACAAATTACCCCAAAAGAAGCAAGATAAAACTCCATATGAATTATGGAAAGGAAGGAAGCCGTCCTATAAATACACGAAAGTGTGGGGGTGCTTAGCAAAAGTTGAAGTACCATAACCCAAGCAAGTAAAAATAGGACCTAAAACTGTTGATTGCATTTTCATAGGATATGCAAACAATAGTAGTCGCATCGATTTTTGATTCATAAATCGGAAGTTCCGGATATGAATGAAGGAATGATCATAGAATCAAGAAACGCCGTATTTTTTGAGACGATATTCCCTAAGAAAGAAAAGAATGACATAAGTTCGAAAAAGAGAACTTATGATGAAATCTCGCCAAAGAGTAATGAATCAACACCGGAACCAAGGCGAAGAAAGCGTACAAAAACTGCAAAAACCTTTGGTCCGGATTTTGTAGTCTACTCTTTAGAAGACGAGCCAAAGACAATCAAGGAAGCATTATGCGGTCCGATGCCGATTTATGGCGTGAAGCGATCAATAGTGAAATCGAGTCGATCTTAAACAATCACACTTGGTATATTGTTGATCTTATAGGAAATAAACCTTTAGGCCGCAAGTGGATTCTTAAGAAGAAATCAAAGCCGATGGATCTATTGACAAGTATAAAGCACGTTTGGTAGTCAAAGGCTACAAACAAAGGAAGGGTATGATTATTTCGATACATACTCACGGTTACTCGAATTACATCCATTAGAATGCTACTTGCGATAGCGGCATTATACAATCTTGAGATATACCAAATGGACGTAAGCGGCATTTCTAAATAGAGATTTAGAAGATGAAATATATATGGAACAACCGAAGGGTTCGTAGTTCCCGGCCAAGAAAAGAAAGTTTGTAAACTTGTCAAGTCTTTATATGGACTTAAACAAGCACCTAAGCAATGGCACGAGAAATTTGACCAAATAATGATGTCAAATGGATTCAAAATCACCGAATGTGACAAGTGTGTATACATCAAAGGTACATCAGACAATTTTGTCATTGTGTGTCTCTACGTTGATGATATGCTAATTATGGGTAGCAACAATAAAATCATCATAGACACTAAAGAAATGTTAAAGAAGAACTTTGATATGAAAGATATGGGATTAGCCGATGTGATTCTAGGAATCAAGATTTCTAGAACACCCGATGGAATAGTTTTATCACAGTCTCATTATGTTGAGAGTGTGCTTAAGAAATTCAAAGCTTACGATCTACCTCCAGCTAAGACACATGTTGACTTAAGTGTACACTTAGCCAAAATCGAGGAGAACCCGTATCACAAATGCGACTATGCTAGGATCATTGGAAGCCTAATGTACTTAGCATATTGTACAAGGCCGACATATCATACTCTATTAGCAAGTTGAGTCGGTTCACAAGTAATCCTGGAAAGGATCACTGGACTGCATTGACAAGAGTGTTGAGATACTTGAAACATACTAGCACTCATGGTATACATTATTCGAGATATCCCGTTGTTTTGGAAGGATATTGTGAAGCCAATTAGATATCCGATACTAAAGACTCCAAATCCACAAGTGGTTTTGTATTTACAATTGGTGGAGGAGCAATTTCTTGGAAATCTTCTAAACAAACTTGCATAGCCCGATCTACAATGGAATCGGAGTTTATTGCTTTAGACAAAGCCGGCGAAGAATCTGAATGGCTAAGAAACTTCTTAGAAGATATCCCCTGTTGGGAAAAACCTTTGCCTCCGGTTATGATACATTGTGATAGCATGGCATCCATAGGGAGAGCAAAGAATAGTATGTATAATGGTAAGTCTCGACATATTCATCGAAGACATAATACCGTTAGACAATTGATCACTACAGGAATAATGTGTATTGACTATGTGAAATCAAAAGACAATATAGCGGATCCGTTTACTAAAGGTATCAATCGTGATCGATTATATGATGCAGTAAGGGGAATGAGATTAAAATCCACACGTTAAGCACACTTACAATGGTAACTCAACCATGATGATTGGAGATGCCAAAAACATTGTTCAATGAGACAACTAAGTTGTAGGAGTTCAAGTTGAGCACTTGAAAATTTTAAAATCCATTCTCGTAGCTGCTCAAGTGCAAATCTGTAGCTTGTGGTAAAAGGGTAAGCCTTTAAGGTTTTTAATGATTCCTATAGCCTTTTATAGGTGGAGTATGGCAGGATACTCTTTATGGGAGATCACCTATATAAGTGAAGAAGTGGGGCCGCTTCAAGATTACGATAACACTTATGAATCAAAGAAATGGTCCAAGGCCAAAATGGACACAACATAAGAACGAAAGATATTAGATCTATTATTGTGTGTATGCTGTTGTCTTGGTTTATGATAAACGCGCATTTTACACGTTTATTGTTGATATTTAAAGATGAGTTTAGATCATTTAATGTGCGCTTACGTATCGATTCTTAATTTTTTATCTATTTCTAGAAGATCTTGCTCTTGGGTGCTCCTTCGACGTTTTGTAGGTTTATATGTTGATAATAAAAGCAAGGAACGCAAGCACGAGCCAAAATGCACCGATTTCGCTAGCAAGCCAATGGCGCCAAGATCGACGCGACCACGACCTCGTGCGAGCAAGCCCCAGTCGGTCATCAGTCTTTTTTTTCGCGGCCATGCTAGCGATCGCTAGCCGAGCCGCGAGGAAACCCCGCGAGCGCAAGAGGCGACCATGAGCGAAGAAGAGCGTCGCGGGAGATGCCTCATGGTCGAGCTAGCGACCATGAGGCGGTCGCGAGCGTAGCGGCGGCGCAAATTGGGTTTCCACCCTTATCTATAAATAAAGCGAAGCCTCCACTTGCGCCTCCTTGACCCGCATACACGCCGAGCAGTTTTATTCAGTTTTTCCTCGCTTTTCCTCGGTTTTGCTTTTCTTTAGCTTCGTTTAGTTCTAGATTTAATTCTTGCATTGTTCTAGTTTAGTTTATCGCTTTGTTATCGTTCGAACGTTTGTCCGATTGTTTTCCGTTTATCGCTTGGGATTGGATTCAAGACCAACCATTGTTCATCCAACGCTATTATCCGGGTTTTATGCATTTAATTTCGTTTTATGATTTATTAGTATTTTATTCCATTTATTATGTCTAGGTAATTTTCCGTTCTAATCTAGGGTTTGCATGATTCGATCCTATATGTTGTGATTCTGTTATCGCTATTTACCTTCCGAGCATTGATTCATGATTCTTGGTGCTTATTTATATGTATTAATTTCGATCAATCTTGATGCATATCTAGTTGCCGATTAATGACGTAATCTTGTATTAATTGTCGATCGATCTTGAATGCATGATACGAATAAACCTTGAGTCGTGGTGAAATAGGATATTCGTAGGAAGCATATTCTTAGTGATCATTTTGTAGTTACTTGTTTTCACCTAGAATGGCGGGAAAACTCTTAATCTCTCGCCGCAATTGTCGAATCAAGTTGTTGGTTATATATGTGATCTTCCATCTTATCTCGATTAAAATTGGCTAATAGGAAGCAGGATAAACATACATTGTGGGTAGGATTTATGCATCCCTAGGGTTAGTCTTTTATCTCGCTTTATCATCCGTGTTTTATTGCTTTCTTTTATTTTCGCTTTGTTACCTCGCTTTGGATTAATTTCCGAAGCCTAAAGCCTTTCAAACCCAAATATGTGCTTGAATAATAATAAATTATCGTTGAGCTAGCTTACGTGTTTCGTACACAATCCACATGGATACGATACTGCCTTACCTATATACTTGCGTTTCGTGTTAGAAAAGTGAGCGATCAAATTTTGGCGCCGTTCTCGGGATTGTTAAGATCACATATGAATAATTTGACGATTTGGAGTTATTAATTCAAGTTATATATTATATTATTTATTTATTGTTACGAGCTAAATTCTCTTTTCTCGGGTAGTTTATGCGTCAAGATCTCGGGGACCTCACGAAATATTATTAGATCACGAGATCGAAAGCTCTCAAAGGAGAAGAGGACGAGAGAAGAGGCGGGCTGCAATGGCGGCTAATCCACGAGCAGGGGCATTCCTCCCGAGCAAGCCGCAGACGCATGTTAGGCGATTTGCGAGATCTGCTAGCCGGATGGCGAATATGGGACTCCTTGTCCCTACCCCTGCAGACGCGACCGCTGAATTTTATGTACCGACCTCCTACTAAACCGTTCCAAGGAGGCGGATGGGGCCCGCATGTGGATGCAAATAATTTTGAGTCAAGTCGGCCCGATCGAGATGGTCCAAGGAGAAGGTTTGGGAGGAGTCATCAAGACACGAATGCGCATCTCGAGACCTTTCGATATTTGTGACACCATCAAGCGAATGGGGTGCCACAAGACACGATCCGGATCGCATGTTTGGTTTCTCGGCTGTGACGGTGAAAGATTGGTTCAAGAGTTTGGACCGAATCGGCATTGACACTTGGAAACTTTGCGAAGTTTCTCTCGAAATATTTTCCGCCGTGGCCTGAAGATCATCGCGAAATCTCCATTTTGCCAAAACCACGACGAATCACTATTCGAGGCATGGGAGAGATTCAGAGGTCTATTGAGGCGATGTCCACAAGATGGATTCTCGAGGAGCAACAAATCACACAGTTCTACGGTGGGTGACATTTCGACGAGGAGCATTGTGGATGCGTCGTGGGGCTGTTTATTGAATCGACGAGTAGACGAGGTGAGCCGTATTTTAGAGGAGATGGCTGCCAACAGCTATCAATGGCCAACGGAGAGAACGCCAGTGGTTAAAGCAGCGACGTCGAGGCTGATTCGAGATACGACGAGCTGATGAAGCAATTCACTTTGTTGAAGAGCCGGATTGAGACGGAGGACGTACATTTTATAAATCAAAGAAACCGTCGGGAGAGAATCCGGCATACACTCCAAACAATAGAAATCATCCAACACATCGTCAGATGCAAAACCCGAATAATTTTCAAGAACCTCCAAAGAAGCAGTTCACGTGCAGAATGGTATGATCCAAGAGAAGAAGCCAGTTTAGAAGATATGGTGCAACGGATGGCGACTCAACAGAGTGCATTTATAAGCGATCGGCGTAAAATAACTCATTTGGAGTCGACTGTGACGGCTATGGGTAAACACGTAAAGATGTTGGAAAATCAGATTGGTCAAGTAGCCGTACAGTTGAATGCACTACAAAAGACGGGCCAATTTCCGAGTAATACGGAGGTGAACCCGAAAAATCAATGTTTCGCCATCCAGACGAGGAGTGGACAAGCTTACCCGAGCCCTACCGAAGAAGAAGAGGCTGAAAGTAAACGGAGCAGAAACTTGCGACCGAGCTCGCGACCGCGAGCCCGATCGCGAAGTCAGTATTCCCCACGAAGCTCGCGAACGAGCATGCGCCCTGGCTTCGCCGCGAAGAAGGATTCCAGCGCCCAACAGACGCCTCGCGACTTGCCCGGTGGTCGCGAGGTCAACCGCGATGAGCCCTGAATCCATTCTCATACGTACACTCCTCCGGTCCCATTTAAGTCGACTAGTCAGTCGAAATATGACGAGGAGTTTGCTCGTTCAAAGAGATTTTCAAAAGTTGAGATCAATTTGCCTCTCTTTGAAGTGCTGCGAAACATGCCGGATACATGAATTTTTAAAGACGGCTTGCAAGCAAGAAGAAATTGGGGAAATTTTAAAAATTACCCTATCAGAAGAATGCAATCTTGCCTTGCGAGGAAGCTCCTCTAAGCGAAGGATCCCGCATTTTTACGTTAGAATGCGAGATCGCCGAGCATACTTTTCCAAATGTGTTGTGCGACTTGGGGCGAGCATCAATCGATGCCTTTGAGCGTATTCAACCGGCCGCACCTTGGAAAGATGAAGCCGACGAAGATCTCATCGATGATGGTCGATGTCATCACATATCCTAAAGGTATCGTCGAAGATGTGTTGGTAAGAATTCGGGACTTTGTTTTTCCTGCCGATTTTGTGATTTTAGATATTCTTGAATTCAAACAACGACCACTAATCCTGGGCAGACCTTTTCTAGCAACTGGTCGTGCTTTGATTGATGTGCAGGAAGGTAATCTCACGTTTCGTGTTAACGATGAGGAGCTCAAGATTTCCATATATGACGCCATCAAGCAACACGACGGTGAAAAGTTCTAAGATTGCTACTCGATCACGACTGCCGCCGCGCGTCGCCGCGCGCTAGAGGGTACTCGCCCGAATCGAGGAAGCTGCGAAGGAAGAAGTGGACTCGGCATGGAACTCCGAGTGTATCGTTCAAGTTTGGGGGTGGCCACTTCTATGGTCAGTGGTGGTCATCCGTGAATGCTAAGTATGGAGAATCCACAAATTGGGAAAGATTTCTGTTGCCACCAAAACACCGGATTGAGAAAGGTTAGTGATGGTCTAGCTAAAGACGTTAAATTAGCACTTGTTGGGAGGTAACCCAACGTTTTCTTGTTTTGTCTTTGTGTTTTGTTTTGTTTTCGTTTGTGTTGCTTTTTGTCGTGTTTTGTCTTTACATCGCTTTGTGTGCTGTCGATCAACGAGTTAAGAGAAGTGTTTTAATCCATGTGGCCGATGACGATAGAAAAATTTTGTGAAATTTAATGATAGTGCACATGATATGTTAGAAAATGACGCATGAACGACTTGAGATTGCTTAAACTTGTTGTTTTCACCATTTGCTTAACCCGTGAGACTTGAGCTTCACCGTGTATAAACATCTTAATGACGCTTTTAATTGTGTGATATCGTGCATGTGATTATCTTCTAGAACTTTTCGTTTTACGTGTCAAGACTGCAATATGTGTTTCGAATTTGGAAAGGATAAAAGGCCATCTTTGCTAACCACATTTTTACCCAAACACTAACCCGATGATATATACCATTTGTCGCCTTCTTTGAGCCTTTATTAGACTTATTCTTTCGATTAACCGGATGAAAGGAGGTGAGGATGGATATGGGAATAAAGAGGTGTTCAAATTTTGATGTAGTTATGGCGAGAAAAATTACTTTTAGAGAAATACATCTGTGGTGAAGAATAGTACATTTGTTGTGAATGATAAACCCTATAAGCTCTAGAAAAGAAAAGAAAAATCAATGATAAGTTCACTATGTATTTTGAGCATAAAGGGTCGTTAATCAAAGTATAGGTACCTTACGAGGGATAAAACGTCGATTTAGCACGTTGGAAAAGAAGAGGAAAATGGACAAAGTCCATATGTGTTGAAAAGTATAAATGGGTGCTTGGAGTATACTTGAGTCACTTAGCCATATATTATCCTACCTTAACCAATGTGCCTACATTACAACCTCTAAAAATACCTCTTTGATCCTAATTTGAACACAATGGCGCGGTGGAGATATTAGAGAAACGGCAAGCCTATGGTAAGATGTTGCATTGCATTGATCGGTGAGTGTATACACGTCCTACATTTCTTTATGAGTTGAGTGTATCCAATATTTTACACACATGCCGTTGTGAGGGTTGAATTAAATGAGTTTTTGCCTTCAATGGTTGTTTGTGTTGAGTTGACTAACGTCGTCATGTGCGCTAATGTTTTTGAGCGTTAATATGTTTCTGAGGCTTATAATGGTTATCATCTTTGCTACGCTCGTTGATCTTTTCGTTGTGTCTTTCTGTTTTGGTTTTGTTTGAGGACAAACAATGATTTAAGTTTGGGGGGTTTGATAAACGCGCATTTTACACGTTTATTGTTGATATTTAAAGATGAGTTTAGATCATTTAATGTGCGCTTACGTATCGATTCTTAATGTTTTATCTATTTCAAGAAGATACTGCTCTTGGGTGCTCCTTTGACGTTTTGTAGGTTTATATGTTGATAATCGAAGCAAGGAACGACGCACGAGCCAAAATGCAATTCTGCCCAGTTTCTAGCGACCAGCCTAGCGGTCGCTAGGCAAGCCAGCGAGCGCCAAGATCAGACGCGACCGCGACCTCATGCACGCGAGCAAGCCCCAGCGCCGAGAAGTCACTGTGCTATTTCTCGCGGCCATGGCTAGCGATCGCTAGCCAGGCCGCGAGGAAACCCTGCGAGCGCAAGAGGCGACCGCGAGCGAAGAAGAGCGCGCGCGGGAGATGCCTCGCGGTCGAGCTAGCGACCGCGAGGAGCGGTCGCGAGACGTAGCGGCAGGCGCGCAAATTAGGGTTTCCACCCTTATCTATAAATAGGGCAAGCCTCCCTTGCGCCTCCTTGGACCCAGACACGCCCCAGAACAGTTTTATTCAGTTTTCCTCAGTTTTTCCTCAGTTTTTGCTTTTCTTTAGCTTTCGTTTAGTTCTAGATTTAATTCTTGCATTGTTCTAGTTTAGTTTATCGCTTTGTTATCGTTCGGAACGTTTTGTCCGATTGTTTTCCGTTTATCGCTTGGGATTGGATTCAAGACCAACCATTGTTCATCCAACGCTATTATCCGGGTTTTATGCATTTAATTTCCGTTTTTATGATTTATTCGTATTTTATTCCGTTTATTATGTCAGGTAATTTTCCGTTCTAATCTAGGTTTTGCATGATTCGATCCTATATGTTGTGATTTACATATCGCTATTTACCTTCCGTGCATTGATTCATGATTCTTGGTGCTTATTTATATGTATTAATTTCGATCAATCTTGATGCATATCTAGTTGCCGATTAATACGAATCGTATTAATTGTCAATCGATCTTGAATGCATGATACGAATAAACCTTGAGTCGTAGCTGAAATAGGATATTCGTAGGAAGCATATTCTTAGTGATCATTTTGTAGTTACTTGTTTTCACCTAGAATGGCAGGGAAAACTCTTAATCTACTGCCGCAATTGTCGTAACTGAAGTTGTTGGTTATATATGTGATCTTCCATCTTGTCTGGATTAAAATTGGCTAATAGGAAACAGGATAAACATACATTGTGGGTAGGATTTATGCATCCCTAGGGTTAGTCTTTTTATCTGCTTTATCATCCGTGTTTTTATTGCTTTCTTTTATTTTCTGCTTTGTTACCTCTGCTTTGGATTAATTTCCGAAGCCCTAAAGCCTTTCAAACCCAAATATGTGCTTGAATAATAATAAATTATCGTTGAGCTAGCTTCTGTGTTTTCGTATTACAATCCCTGTGGATACGATACTCGTCTTACCTATATACTTGCACGTTTTCGTGTTAGAAAAGTGAGCGATCAAATTTTGGCGCCGTTGCCGGGGATTGTTAAGATCACATATGAATAATTTGACGATTTGGAGTTATTAATTCAAGTTATATATTATATTATTTATTTATTGTTACCAGAGCTAAATTCTCTCTTTTCTCAGGTAGTTTATGCGTACAAGATCTCAGGGACCTCCTGAAATATTATTAGATCCCGAGATCGAAAGCTCTCAAAGGAGAAGAGGACGAGAGAAGAGACGGGCTGCAATGGCAGCTAATCCACAGAACGGGGGCATTCCTCCCGAGCAAGCTGCACGCATGTTAGCCGATTTCAGAGAGATCGCGGCCGGATGGCGAATATGGGACTCCTTGTCCCTACCCCAGAGACGCGACCGCTGAATTTTATGTACCGACCTCCTACTAAACCGTTCCAAGGAGGCGGATGGGGCCCGCATGTGGATGCAAATAATTTTGAGTCAAGTCGCCCCGATCAAGTATGGTCCAGGAGAGCGGTTTGGGAGGAGTCATCGAAGACACGAATGCGCATCTCGAGACCTTTCTCGATATTTGTGACACCATCAAATGAATGGGGTGCCACAAGACACGATCCGGATGCGCATGTTTGGTTTCTCATTGTGACCAGTGAAAGATTGGTTCAAGTTTGGACGAGAATCGGCATTGACACTTGGGAAACTTTGCGAAGTTTCTCTCGAAATATTTTCCGTGCCGTGGCGCAGAAGATCATCGCCGAAATCTCCCATTTTTGCCAAAACCACGACGAATCACTATTCGAGGCATGGGAGAGATTCAGAGGTCTATTGAGGCGATGTCCACAGCATGGATTCTCCAAGGAGCAACAAATCACACAGTTCTACAGTGGACTGACATTTCAGACGAGGAGCATTGTGGATGCGTCGGCAGGGGGCTGTTTATTGAATCGACGAGTAGACGAGGTGAGCCGTATTTTAGAGGAGATGGCTGCCAACAGCTATCAATGGCCAACGGAGAACGCCAAGTGGTTAAGCGTGACCGTCGAGGCTGATTCGAGATACGACGAGCTGATGAAGCAATTCACTTTGTTGAAGAGCCAGATTGAGACGGAGGACGTACATTTTATAAATCAAAGAAACCGTCAGGGAGAGAATCCGGCATACACTCCAAACAATAGAAATCATCCGAACCTGTCGTATGCAAACCCGAATAATTTTCAGCAACCTCCAGCAGGCTTCACGGCATGAATGGTATGATCCAGAGCGAAGAAGCCAGTTTAGAAGATATGGTGCAACAGATGGCGACTCAACAGAGTGCATTTATAAGCGATGCCGGCGTAAAATAACTCATTTGGAGTCGATCAGACGGCTATGGGTAAACACGTAAAGATGTTGGAAAATCGTTGGTCAAGTAGCCGTGCAGTTGAATGCACTACAAAAGACGGGCCATTTCCGAGTAATACCGAGGTGAACCCGAAAAATCAATGTTTCGCCATCCGACGAGGTGGACAAGCTTACCCGAGCCCCACCGAAGAAGAAGAGGTGAAAGTAACCGAGCGAAACTTCGCGACCGAGCTCGCGACCGCGAGCCCGATCGCGAGAAGTCCAGAGTATTCCCCATAGAAGCTCGCGAACGAGCATGCGCCCACAAGCTCGCACGCGAAGAAGGATTCCAGCGCCCAACAGACGCCTCGCGACTTGCCCAGCGGTCGCGAGGTCAACCGCGATGAGCCTGCTGATCGATTCTCGCACGTACACTCCTCCGGTCCCATTTCCGAGTCGACTAGTCAAGTCGAAATATGACGAGAGTTTACTCGTTCAAAGAGATTTTTCAAAAGTTGAGATCAATTTGCCTCTCTTTGTCGCTGCGAAACATGCCGGATACATGAATTTTTAAAGGCGCTTGCAAGCAAGAAGAAATTGGGGAAATTTTAAAAATTACCTATCCGAAGAATGCAATGCCGTCTTGCGAGAAGCTCCTCTAAAGCGAAGGATCCCGGCATTTTACGTTAGAATGCGATATCGCCGAGCATACTTTTCCAAATGTGTTGTGCGACTTGGGGCGAGCATCAATCGATGCCTTTGAGCGTATTCAACCGGCCGCACCTAGGAAAGATGAAGCCGCGAAGATCTCATCGATGATGGTGATGTGTCATCACATATCCTAAAGGTATCGTCGAAGATGTGTTGGTAAGAATTCGGGACTTTGTTTTTCTTGCGATTTTGTGATTTTAGATATTCTTGAATTCAAACAACAACCACTAATCTGGCGCACCTTTTCTAGCAACCGGTCGTGCTTTGATTGATGTGCGGGAAGGTAATCTCACGTTTCGTGTTAACGATGAGGAGCTCAAGATTTCCATATATGACGCCATCAAGCAACACGACGGCTGAAAGCCGGAAGATTGCTACTCGATCACGACTGCTGCTGCCGCACACGTCGCGCGCTTAGAGGGTACTCGCCCAATCGAGGAAGCTGCGCGAAGGAAAAAGTGGACTCGGCATGGAACTCCGAGTGTATCGTTCAAGTTTGGGGGTGGCCACTTCCATGGTCAGTGGTGGTCATCCGTGAATGCTAAGTATAGGAGAATCCACAAATTGGGAAAGATTTCTGTTGCCACCAAAACACCGGATTGAGAAAGGTTAGTGATGGTCTAGCTAAAGACGTTAAATTAGCACTTGTTGGGAGGTAACCCAACGTTTTCTTGTTTTGTCTTTGTGTTTTGTTTTGTTTTTCGTTTGTGTTGCTTTTTGTCGTGTTTTTGTCTTTCTGTTCGTTTTTGTGTCTGTCGATCAACGAGTTAAGAGAAGTGTTTTAATCCATGTGGCCGATGACGATAGAAAAATTTTGTGAAATTTAATGATAGTGCACATGATATGTTAGAAAATGACGCATGAACGACTTGAGATTGCTTAAACTTGTTGTTTTTCACCATTTGCTTAACCCGTGAGACTTGAGCTTCACTGTATAAACATCTTAATACAGTTTCTTTTAATTGTGTGATATCGTGCATGTGATTATCTTCTAGAACTTTTCGTTTTTCTGTGTCAAGACTGCAATATGTGTTTCGAATTTGGAAAGGATAAAAGGCCATCTTTGCTAACCACATTTTTACCCAAACACTAACCCGATGATATATACCATTTGTCGCCTTCTTTGAGCCTTTATTAGACTTATTCTTTCGATTAACCGGATGACAGGAGGTGAGGATGGATATGGGAATAAAGAGGTGTTCAAATTTTGATGTAGTTATGGCGAGAAAAATTACTTTTAGAGAAATACATCTGTGGTGAAGAATAGTACATTTGTTGTGAATGATAAACCCTATAAGCTCTAGAAAAGAAAAGAAAAAACAATGATAAGTTCACTATGTGTTTTGAGCATAAAGGGTCGTTAATCAAAGTATAGGTACCTTATGAGGGATAAAACGTCGATTTAGCACGTTGGAAAAGAAGAGGAAAATGGACAAAGTCCATATGTGTTGAAAAGTATAAATGGGGGTGCTTGTAGTATACTTGAGTCACTTAGCCATATATTATCCTACCTTAACCAATGTGCCTACATTACAACCTCTAAAAATACCTCTTTGATCCTAATTTGAACACAATGGCGGTGGAGATATTAGAAAACGGCAAGCCTATGGTAAGATGTTGCATTGCATTGATCGGTGAGTGTATACACGTCCTACATTTCTTTATGAGTTGAGTGTATCCAATATTTTACACACATGCCGTTGTGAGGGTTGAATTAAATGAGTTTTTGCCTTCAATGGTTGTTTGTGTTGAGTTGACTAACGTCGTCATGTGCGCTAATGTTTTTGAGCGTTAATATGTTTCTGAGGCTTATAATGGTTATCATCTTTGCTACGCTCGTTGATCTTTTCGTTGTGTCTTTCTGTTTTGGTTTTGTTTGAGGACAAACAATGATTTAAGTTTGGGGGGTTTGATAAACGCGCATTTTACACGTTTATTGTTGATATATAAAGATGAGTTTAGATCATTTAATGTTGGCTTACGTATCGATTCTTAATGTTTTATCTATTTCTAGAAGATACTGCTCTTGGGTGCTCCTTTGACGTTTTGTAGGTTTATATGTTGATAATCGAAGCAAGGAACGAAGCACGAGCCAAAATGCAATTCTGCCCAGTTTCTAGCGACCAGCCTAGCGGTCGCTAGGCAAGCCAGCGAGCGCCAAGATCGACGACCGCGCGACCTCATGCACGCGAGCAAGCCCCGTGCAGAAGTCATCAGCTATTTCATGGCCATGGCTAGCGATCGCTAGCCAGCCGCGAGGAAACCTCGCGGCGCAAGAGGCGATCATGAGCGAAGAAGAGCGCGGAGATGCCTCGCGGTCGAGCTAGCGACATGCGAGCTGTCGCGAGCGTAGCGGCAGCGCGCAAATTAGGGTTTCCACCCTTATCTATAAATAGGCAAGCCTCTCTTGCGCCTCCT
This sequence comes from Salvia rosmarinus, assembly GCA_036937905.1. Lineage (NCBI taxonomy): Eukaryota > Viridiplantae > Streptophyta > Magnoliopsida > Lamiales > Lamiaceae > Salvia > Salvia rosmarinus. Next base: position 86,476,799 of record CM072816.1, on the reverse strand, counting down.
TGGACCCAGACACGCCCCAGAACAGTTTTATTCAGTTTTTCCTCAGTTTTTCCTCAGTTTTTGCTTTTCTTTAGCTTTCGTTTAGTTCTAGATTTAATTCTTGCATTGTTCTAGTTTAGTTTATCGCTTTGTTATCGTTCAGAACGTTTTATCCGATTGTTTTCCGTTTATCGGTTGGGATTGGATTCAAGGCCAACCATTGTTCATCCAACGCTATTATCCGGGTTTTATGCATTTAATTTCCGTTTTTATGATTTATTCGTATTTTATTCCGTTTATTATGTCTAGGTAATTTTCCGTTCTAATCCTAGGGTTTGCATGATTCGATCCTATATGTTGTGATTCCTGTTATCGCTATTTACCTTCCAGGCATTGATTCATGATTCTTGGTGCTTATTTATATGTATTAATTTCTGATCAATCTTGATGCATATCTAGTTGCCAGTTAATGACGTAACTGTATTAATTGTCAATCGATCTTGAATGCATTATACGAATAACCCTTGAGTCGTAACTGAGATATGATATTCGTAGGAAGCATATTCTTAGTGATCATTTTGGAGTTACTTGTTTTCACCTAGAATGGCGGGGAAAACTCGTAATCTCGCCGCAATTGTCGAATCGAAGTTGTTGGTTATATATGTGATCTTCCATCTTATGCGGATTAAAATTGGCTAATAGGAAACAGGATAAACATACATTGTGGGTAGGATTTATGCATCCTGTGGTTAGTCTTTTATCCGCTTTATCATCCGTGTTTTTATTGCTTTCTTTTATTTTCTGCTTTGTTACCTCTACTTTGGATTAATTTCTGAAGCCCTAAAGCCTTTCAAACCCAAATCTGTGCTTGAATAATAATAAATTATCGTTGAGCTAGCTTCTGTGTTTTCGTATTACAATCCATGTGGATACGATACTCGTCTTACCTATATACTTGCACGTTTTCGTGTTAGAAAAGTGAGCGATCAGTTTATACTAAAGTTGACTGGTTCAAGACATCGCGTTCACCAAGCAACGAGTAAATCCGATAGCATTACACTAAGGAAGGTTCAAAGCTAACTACTACCTATCCTGATGCAATAATAGGTCGTCGGGACTTTGAAAAACCTGCATTTGCGTTGTCATTCATGTGGGGGATTGTTGGAAAATTATTTTTCATATGAATTTATTTAATAGAGTTGGTTATAGGTGGTTAAAAGCGTTAGATGTACCTTTTCATATGAAAAGACGTACCTTTTTCATACGAAAAGTCGTGACTTTTTCATATGAAAAGACGTATCTTTTCACATGAAAGGGCACGTACCTCTTCGCTAAAAGACACCGTCCTCTCTATAAATAGACCCATTTGATAGACATTCAAACACACCAAAACGAAGATAATTAATCAATCTCATTCATTCTTCAAAAGCCTCTATCCCGAGTATCAAGTAGTTCGCCCGGAGTACGATTTCCTAGTACAAGGTCTCGTATTCATAGAAAACCGTTGTATCTTGGGGACGTTTGCCGTTGAACCGTGTGTACTGTGCGGGGCAATTTCGTCTTACGGAAAGAGAGTCTAACTCTCGCCTCGGTTTTACATAACATATTACTATTCTGTCCATTTTCTACACCCTACATATAACATTTCTTCCGGTGACCGACCTCCCTTGGTCATACCTCGTCTTCCAGAAAGAAAACAGCCTCAAGAAAAAATTATTGCAATGTGATAAACACAATTTAGCATACTCCTAAGTATTGTAATAACATGTTCTACAATTTATAGAACGGACGAGGTCCTCGAGGAAAGTCTTAGGAAACCGGATTAGCAGACTTGTCCATCAGAAATTCTGCTTAAAGGTTGACTAGTAGATGTTGGTGGAAACAAGCTGCAGAAATTAGGCTAACGATGAAACTTAGCATGACTGATAATTTTGAGTATAATTAGTGCGGAGATTTTCTAAGTCATTTGTTGATAATATGTATTCTGTGTTCTTGAACAAACATAATCTATTGGTTGCTGGACTGACTTAATTTAGGAAATCAATTTTCTTCCTTTCTTTTGTTTCTTAATCATTTTCTATATCGAGGTGTACTTGGTCTTGGTTAACAAATCATTTTTACGTGGTCTCTATATTATGATATCATGTTTTTGTGTGTGTAGTATATATATATATATATATATATATATATATATATATATATATATCTTGTGGGGGTGGTTATGGTGAGAAAGGTATTAAGTGTGAGAAATAGGAATAAATCTCAACCATTCATTTTAATATAATCAATGGATGTGATTTGTGCTTGAAAATTGAATTAAAACAAAACTGAATATGTGTAATATTACTGTTAAAAACGTGAGGGGTAAAAATGAGATAATCATCCACACAATTAAATGCAAGATTTGAAGATCTTTCCAACTTCCTGCAAAAGAGGGATTGATACACGAGAAGAATTAACTCAGCATTTAATTTTAATCTTTTTTGTTCATTGTCGCAAACCCTATGTATTATAGGCCGTCCGACTACTGGTGCAAGTGAAAGTTTTAATTTGCACACTTAATTCTGAGCGTTCACTTCATAAATCCCACCCCCATTTCATACCAAATAACTCTGAAATTATCATCACTATACATTTGCAAAAAATTCGATTTCGGCGCCTGGATTATAATGGTAAACGAAGAACGAAATTCTATGTCATATATTGTTGTTGGTGTAGCATACAGTTATGTAAATGTATCATATTATAAACATATAGACACAGCCTTATAACTATTTATATCATATACTATGTTAGTCATATCATATCTCCATATAAGAATGGCATATGATTTTGTACATGTATCATATGTTTAATAGTATATATGTTCTAAGAATGATGTCTGAATAAAAATTCTGATTAAATAAGCTAAGTTCTCAATACTAATTGCATAAATAAGTATAATATTACATATTTATACACTTAAATTTCATTTGTGTTTTACCCATTGTTCGTTATTTCACTTATGAAATTTATATCATATATTGTTATTTGTATAGCATATAGATACATAAATGTAGCACATTAAGAACACATATACACATTATAACTATTTATATCATATTCTAAGGTAGCCATATCATATCTTTAAATAAGAATATCATATGATTGTTTACATCTTGATTAAACATTATGATGTCGACTAAACATATGATTGGGTACATATCATATTAGTGTATATTAGTGTATATTTGAAGCATATATTGTTTTTTGTGTAACATATATTGATATATATGTATCATATTAAATATATATACAATGTTGTAACATAATAACATAAACACATATATAATGTGCAACACTATAGTACACCAGGAGCTACAAACTTATATAACATATGATACATAATAAAGGTCTCTGTTTATGCGAGAACCATAAATCAAAAGAAACAGAAAATCAATCTCATACCTAAATCCTCCATTATCTTCTGTATTGATTTGTGATATGTGTTGCAAAAAGATAAAAGGAACGATAAACAATACTCAGATTTTTTGCGAAAAATAAAAAAAAAAACATATCAAGCTCATTAACTACCTAATCCCATAATTGTAGGAACTGCTTTTTTTAAATCATCTAAAATTACAAACTTAGCCTTATTAAATTCGAATGCATTTTAATTCATTGCACACGATATGAAAGTTTATATCATTTACAATATCTAATCTAGACCATAGATCTCATTAATTAAAAGGTTGAAATTCATTCTCATTTCTCACACAATTATCTATTCTCATATGATCTCTCCCCTATATCTTGTTGTTTAAAGAAAGACTTGAGACATATTTTACCATTGTTCTAGATGCGCTTATTTCACATCAGTGGCGAACTCGCTTCTTTTTAATCTTGATCTATTTAAGAAGAAATTTGTTGAGAACCTTGATCTCTACTTGCAAAGAGATGTTATATGGTAGAAATGTTAAAAGACATAATTTGTTGTAGAAGACTAAGAGGTTGTTTGGCTAAGCTTATTTTAAAGAATTTATAAGCTCAAAAGCTTATAAGATGTTTCAAGAGCTTATAAGACATAATGTTCGAAGAGTTTATAAGTAGTCAAAGTGTTTGGATAATTGAGTTTATAAGCTAAAGAAAGAATAGTGAATTAGAGAGAGAAAATTATAGTTAGAGAGAGAAAATTGACGAGGGGTGAAGTCAATAGTGTATATATAGAAAATAATGAATCATAGTAAGGTTATTATGGTAAATTCAGGGTTACTTACAAGCTTATGAAAAAATAAGTTATGGTTGAACTACTTATTTTTAGGAGAACTTATAAGCTGTTTGAGCTTATTTTCATAGATTATAAGTTGTTTATGAGTTTATTTTGTCAAACACTTTGTATGATTTTATAAGCTTCTAAATATCTTATAAGTTGTTTTGAAGAGCTTATAAACTTGGTCAGGTTGGTATAAACGTATTCAAATTTGGAAAAAAAAAATCCAATACTAAACTTACATGACGTCTCCATTTGCCGCATACTTGGATAATGGATTCTTTAAAAATCGGCTGCACGGTATCACTATCATGCAATTCTGCCTCCTCATGTCACTATGTAGGAGTAATTAATAAATAGGGGACATATTGCTCTTGATATATCTGTTTATTTTACAATCATGAACGTAAATATATCCATTTTATTGTATAATTGTGTTTATGTGACACAAAAAAAACTCTATCTAGCCTAGGGATTTAGGCTAAGCTTATAAGTTTCAAGAGTTTATAAGATGTTTCAAAAGGTTATAAGATATAATATTTTAAGAGCTTATAAATTGTCAAAGTGTTTGGATAATTGAGTTTATAAGCTAGAAAAAGAATCATAGTTAGCAAGTGAAAAATAATAATTAGAGAGAAAAAATTGATGAAATGTGAAATCTATAGTATATATATAAAAAATAATGAATACAATGAGGTTATTTTGGTAAATTCATTATTACTTATAAATTTATGAAAAAATAAGTTAGGGTTTAGCTATTTATTTTTAGGGGAACTTATTTTTACAGGGTTATAAAATTCTGCTTAGAAACTTTATTTTACCCAACACTTTGTACGAACTTATAAGCTCAAGAACTTATAAGCTTAGCCAAAGGTTTCATAGGAGCTTATATCCTAGAACATTACATTCATATCGTAACTTTTAGGAAGGTTTCATTGTCTGTGTTGGTTTTGTTTTGTTTACTTTTTTTTTTTTGGCCCTCTCTTCTTGGTTTCAAATTTTTGTGTTTACTTGGCCTTCTGGCTTCTAGGTATTGTTATCGAGTTTTTTTGTCTGTCTTGTTCAAGCATGGGAGCAAAACAGATTTTCAGACATGAATGAATTGTGAGAATGTATGGCATGGTTCTGAAAACTCCACATATCTTTTGAGATTTCGTTGTTTACATCTATATCGAATCCGAACATTTAATTTTGGATTCCTTCGTTTATATCTATATCACATCCAACTTGGTATTCGGTCTTGGAAAGTCGCATGTTGATATAACTGTGAAATCACGGAAAGGGTTTGCATTAATTGTATTTTATTACATGCTGTAATTTCTTTAAATGTTAATACTCGGATATATACATATATATATATATATATAGGGAAGGGTTAACGTGGTAACCATTTTTATTGTGAGAACGTGAGAACCAAAAATGATGAATTCACGGTGAAAGTTGATGAATCCGTGGGAAAGTTCTTGAATCCAAAAATAAAATTTTGTCCCTCATGGGATTCGAACCCGGTGAAAAATCTTAATTGTTGAATTCATTAAGTTTCTCAACGGATTCATCAACTTTCATAACGAATTCATTTGGTTCTTAGTTTTTAAGATAAGAATGGTTCCATTTAACTAAACTATATATATATATATATATATAGCATTTTCCTTTATTTTATTTTCCTTTTCCTTCAAAAATATTGAATCTGCGGTACATATATATATATATATATTTTTTTTGGGTAGCGCTAAACGTATATAATATGTACGTATATAATGTCCTCATCAAAATATGAATCGGATCAGTTCGATTCTTTTTAACCCGGTTCGTTATTTATGGTAATAAGATCATTACTAAATTACCCATAATCTATTTTGGGACAATTATGTTATGATATTATGTTTTATTTTTTTCCTTTATTTACTTAAATAATTTTGAAAACAAATTATTCCTAAAATCATCACTATATATTTACATAAATTTATCCATTATATGTTTATATAAATTTGTATTCATATATTTCACTTTCTATGTTTATTTATTAGAAAAAAATTATTTAAATGAAATTAAAATACTCCGATAATGAGTAATTAGAATAATAGACTCAAAAGTAATTTGGAAAGACATAAAACATCTTTTTATACCTTCAAATATGAATATAGATTCAGAGTGCTATTTTTATAATCAAAATAAGTTGTATTTTTTTAAATTGTAAAATGAATTATATAGCATCTTATTTCAGAGGTTTAGCAATAGATGTATTAAATTGAATATACAATAAACTATTCGAATAATACTACTCAAATGCCAAACCTCACGTTATGTTCTCCAGAAGGAAAGATTACTAAATCTTTATTTATTAATTATCATTATGGGTAATTAAGTAAATTGTAAATTCAATTAAAATATAACTAATCTCTTAATTCTTATTGTGTTATAACAAAGTAGTAATGGATCGTCTTGTTATGACTCGGAACTATTAAGTAATGGTAAGTTGGATGCATCGCATCTCGCTTTGATGCTGATATTATGTGAAAACTTATGGATTTGAGATTAAAAATTGTGAGTTTCAATTAATTGAGATTAAATAGATTTTCCACATGTTATTCTTATAGATGGGGTTGCATTATTGGAGTTACAACATCTTACTTACCTCTAAGGAACTAGTGCTAACGTGCGATGGAGGCAACAAAAAAAGGGAGTCAATGTCAAATTTCCACATATGAACAAGTCTATTTATCGGCCATATACTTCAAATTGGACTTCTGACTTCCAATATCTAATTTCCTTTTGCTATACTAGCCATAATTTAATTATACAGACAATCCTTTCCTGTTATAGAAGACTTTTTTCCAAGTAATGGTTTATGTCTACAGACTAATCCTTTCTATCTTAGAAAACTTTTCGAAGGAGAATTATCATGAGTCATACTCGAAAGCTCTATCCATGGAAAGTGGGTAGTATAATCTATATAAATAAATCTATATTTTTATTAGTATGATAAAATAAAGTTCATATAACAATTTTGTTAAAGCAAGTCAAACATTTATGGATAATTTCTCCCTACAATTGCGTAAGCTAGAGAAGTGATTATCAACATCAATTATCACAAAATTCACAACGTGTGTGTGTGTTACCAGTGGTAGAGTGGTTAATCTTGGCGCTAGGTGCCGGGTTCGAGTCACCGCGACGCACTTTTAAAATTTCTGTATTAAATTACCAAAAAAAAACAAAAAACAAAATTCACAACGTTTCAAACTTGATACACTTTTATATAATATTTCAAAACATAGCAATATTATGAGACTTAAAATTGGTATTGAAAATTCGTGTGGGGAGACGCCGAGACGGTGATGTTATCATGTTACATGTGTACTTAGCATGCTACGTGGGATGTTCGAAGACGGGTAATTGAGTCTGGTGTTAACGTAATGGGTTTACGGCCACCTGGGTGTTAACATATTGGGTTTACGGCTTCGAATGTCTAACGATAAAATTGATAGCATAATTGAATATTAGGTAACAAGTTTTAAGATTTTTTAATTAATTTTGAATTTAACGTTAGCTGAACTATAAATTTGAGTTCCAAATTCACGAAATAAATAAGAAGATAAAAATTTATTACAAATTGAAATATTATTAAATTATTTTAAAATGACTTTTATAAAAAGTATTAAAATTAAAACTTACAAAATCATATGCCCTAACCATGGAATGACCAAGCAAAATAAATCGCAATTGGATACAACCATAATTTAATTAAAAAATAAAATTAGAAATTAAATGACGAAAATGGCCACTAATAATATACAGATATGTCTCTAGAAATAGAAGTTGAGATAGACGATCTCCACTGTATTAAACACAGTATATGTACCACAATTTGGTCAAAATAATAAATTAGATTATGTCAAAAAATTAAAAATTATTGTAAAATTTTGACCGTTATACACGACCATCATTGACACAATTTATGATCCAATTAAAGCTATGTTAGGGTATTGAATCAACAACCAACTTTTTTGTTGCCACATAAGTTTTTAAAACTCATCAACTTCTTTTCATCTTTCTTTCTAATCATATACCTAAAAAATAACTTTTATATGGATCTCACTATAATATATATTTATGTATGTGTGTATATTCATTTGGAATGAGAAAGAAATTAATGGGAAATTTAGAGGAGTTGAGCTTGTATCCATTATTTATACAATGATAAGATGTTGGAAGAAGCCAACTTTTTTTAGTGGAAATAGCTAGAATTGGAGCTACCCTTAGTGTTCCAAATTGCGATTCTTGTACTACAATAAAAAAGAGTAAATATAGAACTGCACTAGTTTGAGTTTATGTGAAAAAAAATATAGGTTACTTTCTAGACCTTAAATTATTAGTTGTAGTTGCTATAATTGATGTATCACACATGGAACTTGTATCATGTTCCTATCTAAACTTAGGTGTATAATGACCTGTCAATGATAATACAGAGTTATGGATGATGGAGTATAGAAATAGGAGTAGCTACAACCGTGAACACAGAATTGATTCTCACAAACTAGGACCATGAAATTATCTTAGTGAATGTCCCATTCAAACCATAGAATGTTTTGTTCTTATCAACTTTGGAACATGGGCATGGGCATGGGCATGGACATGGGCATGTCCAAACTAGTCATTCCACATGTGACATGTGACATGTGACAAATATGTGGGGAACAAGCTTCCCCAACTCATGACCACATTTTATGATTCACCAAATTCCTTTTTCTTGCCAACTCTAATCCCAAGAGACCACCACATAAACTCTTCGAGCGTAACAATCTCTCATAAATTTCATCTTATACTTGATTACCATTGTATCACTCCTTAGTTAAGGCCACAATATATACATCTCGTTTTGATATATCATATATCTACGTTCCTCTTCCACTAGAGATGGCAGCAGAGATATGTGGAATGTGCCCATTTGAGGCCATGGATCACCTCTGGTTTTACCATCTTTTCATTTCCTCAAAATCACCAAATTATTCATCAAAAAACATCTCCAGAATTTCAGTCATAGTCTCAAACCAACCAATCTCTTCATCATCATCTTCTGCAGTAGCTTCCTCAAAGGTAAACTAGCTCTACATGACAACTCTCTCTCTCTCTCTCAAATAGAGAGAGAGAGAGAGAGAGAGAGAGAGAGAGAGAATTATTTTCGTTTCTTGTTTGAATTATGGTGTTCCTAATATATGATCATCTTTAAATTAGGTTGATGAGACCAAGAGAAAACAAAGTTATCATGTTGAAGATACTACTGCTACTACAACAGCTGAGGATAGAGCAACAAAGTTATATCTCGTTTCGAGAAAATCTAGGTCTCATTCATCTTCACCAACATCAAAACAATCAAGATTGCGGAAAACAATGAGCTGCTGCAAGAGCTTAGGCGATCTTGAGCTTCAAGAAGTAAAAGGGTTCATGGATTTAGGCTTTGTTTTCAAGAAACACAACTTAAGCAGCCATGTCATTAGCTTGATCCCTGGATTACAAAGAATCAACGCTCTAGAGAAAGATTTAGGGAGTCAAACTGATCTTGATGAAGAAGAGAAAAGGGGTGGAAAAATGAGGCCATATTTGTCAGAGTCGTGGCTTGTGAAAATGCCAGATTCTCCATTGATACTGAGTTTAAGGATTTCGAGAGTTTGTAATGATTCGGACAAGGTGAAGAAGCATTTGAAGGATTGGGCGCGGACAGTTGCAGCAGCCATCCAGCAAGAATCTTGATGGTTGAAGTTCTTTATTTCGGACTTCCTTAGATGCTACATCCGATCCGATGAAGTATACTAAATCTGTTGTTGGTTTGCACGAATATTATCGTTTATATGCGGCTCGCGAGATACCAAGTGTCGGAACGAGCATATTTCACTTTATGTGACGTGGATAAGATTGTGGAAATAAAAGCAAACTTATGACTTTGCAAAAGTCACTAGCTAGTTCTAAATTTGATTAGTAAAACACAAGATGCATATATGTATATATATATTTCTTTGTAATAATTTCGATTCATATATATATATATATATACACGCGCAGAGGGCGGTTCAATCGATTTTTGATCTTGTGTAATTTTGAATTGTCACTAAAATGAGCAGTAACTTGCGTAAAAAAAATTAATCATAAATTCATAACCATTATTTAGTCCAAATCAACAGTGAAAATTTAACTTGTGTTATTACGTATGAAAGTTTATACTCGTTCTCATCCCTATATATATATATATATCTTGCAATAGTAATTTGGATTCTCTATCCTACAACAAAGAGTGTCCTGTTTCGTTTCAATAAATTAGTACGTTATAAACTATACCACTTATGGTGACATAATAGAACACAAAATGAGACATTATTCTAAAATAACTCTTATGGTTGTTTTCGAATTCATATTTTCAGATTTATATGAAACCTTTAGGTACTGAAATTTATCCAGGTATAAATATGCATAGTTTTTTGTACGTCGAGTATGATAAAAATTGATAATTTACGATTGACTTAAAAATGAGTGGTAGTTTATGAGAGTATTTAACTTAAAAATCCCTATTGCCAAAATATTATTTGAACGTACCCGACTAGAATAAAGTGGACTTCAGCCCCCATTTATTAGAGGCCAATAGGACACTAGTTTTTTCTGGTCATGTTTTTGGGCCCATGGGATAAAAATCGTTAACATTTAGTTTTTCTATATGAAATTTGTAGATTTTGCTGTACTAATTAATTTTCAGATGGGTAATTTTGAAAATAAGCCCCTTTATAACCTCCAATTTTAAATTCTAATAAATTATCCTAAATTAAGCTATCATCTTTCTCCCACACCCATATCTCTTTCACGATCATCTTCTTCGATTTTCCTTCGAGTCCATTAGCAAAATAGATTTCTTGTTTTTCTTTCTCTCTTTTGGGCTGCCCGCTCTTCAAGAATGATGGAGAAACATCAAAACTGTTTAAATCTCATATTACTGCTACTAATATAATCTTAGTCCATTATTAACTCCTCTATTTCTCTCTCTATATATTTTACTTTATGAGTTTTTCTAAATTCCATTGAGATTATCTTTTTTGTTTATAGAAATTGTTCCTGCAACTTCTTCTACACTCCACCTTAATCTCTACAGTTTGAACATACACATTCTACTTACACAGAAACATGTACGCGGAAATGCAGTGGAGGCGGAGGCCGCCGCGGCGATGGTGGTGCGCGAATATGATGCGAAAACATATGACAGGGCAATGGATCGGACCAAGTGAATGAGATTCAGCATCCTACAATTTTATATATATCATCGTGTCCTATTATTATATTTAATATTCTTAACAAAAATAAATTTATTATAATATCATGCATCATATGTAATTTTTCTTTAAAAAAATTGAAATTTTTAAAAATCATATACCCTATCTTTGAATTTATCAACCCCAATAAAGAATTATTAACTAATAAAAATAAAATTAAGTAATAAAAACAATTTTATAGCCTAATTAAATAGAATAAACCCTAGGTAATAATTAAATAAAATAAACCCTAGGGTTGTTTGGCTAAGTTTATTTTAGATGACTTATAAAATATAATGTGTTAATAACTTATAAGTTGTCATAGTATTTGAATAATTGAATTTATAAGCTAGAGAAAGAATTGTGAATTATAACAAGAAATGTTAGTTAGAGAGAGAATAATCGAGAGCATGAAATGAGAATGGTATATGTTGGAAACAACAAATCATAGTATAATTATTATTATAAATTGATGTGTAGTTTATAAGATCATGAAAAAATAAGTTGGGGGTAGAAAAACTTATTTTAGAAAGCTTATAGCCCATGAAATTCTAAAGCAACCATTTCGATTCCAATTTCGATTCTGATCGGGTTTTGGTTCCAGACCCGCTCAGATCGAAATCGTTCCAGACTTATAGTTGATGGTCCGGGTCCAATATATACTGGGTCAGTTCCAGAGCCAGAAACGATACTTATTTATTGGTTCTAGTCCGAATAAATCCGACCATTGACATCCCTAATTACATTTAATATGATTTTATTAACTAGATGATACAATCATTAGTATAAGCAACTACCTTAAAGTAAATAACGGAATTACAAATCCTAGCCTGCCAATTACACAATTTATCAACCGCAAACCACGTTTATATATATGAGAGGGTTAATATGAGAATCAAAAAATGATGAATTCATTGTGAAAGTTGATGAATGAGTTGAGAAAGTTACTGAATCCAAAAAAAAATGAATTTTCTCCTCTCACGGGATTCGAACTTGGGTGAAATTTTTAAATTTTTTGAAATAAGTAACTTTTCAATCGGATTCATCAACTTTTATAGTGAATTCATTTGATTATTAGTTTTTAGGATAAAAATTGTTCTCATTTGAACATATATATATATATATATATATATAGAGGATGGATCAAATGAGAACCATAAGTATTTTGAGAAATGAGAACTAATCATAAGCGTAGATCTAAGTGTATCCGACAGTTTAGATTTAATGTTATTTTAGGATATTTTTAACAGATTTTATTAATAAGGTTATTATTGTATTTTTGCTTTTTAGTGTAATCGATTTATTCCTTAAATTTGGGGATTCTTATAATTATTTATGGTAGGTTTAATTGCAAATATTTATTATCTTCATCTAGTTCATATTTTATGATCTGTATGAAAGCATATTACATATTTTCGTTTATTGAAATGTTCAAATTGCATAGTAGATTTTTTATTAAAATTTCACAGTAAAATTTCATTTATCATTCAGTTCGGTTTATGCATTTATTATATAATCTTATGCACAATATAAATATTTGTTGTGCACAAGGCCGACCTGCATATTTTGAAAATATGTTTACGCAATTAACATCATGATTCACGCACACAACGTCCACTACCACATCTATATTGTATTGTAACTCATAATATAGTAAACATTGTTTTATGCATGATTCTATGATCGTTGTGCAATATTCACGAATATGCTAACGAGATATTGTTCATTCATATAATGGATGATATGCGAGTCTATCTTGTGTTCAATGCACAACTATTATCTAGTTATGCATATTAGTCGAATCACGAAAATAATTATACTTGTATATCATTATTTTTTCCCACCCACTAATTATGGGATTTTCAGTGCGAAATTCTTATTTGTGATCTTTATTTTTAAAGTAAAAAATTTATTTTTACGTTAATTATTATTTAAATAAGGATTCTCAATTATGTAAGTTTGATTTTTAGTTCCTTTTTTATCAGCATAACTACTTACAATCTTATGAACAACCATTACTATCGTATGCATAATTATTAATTTCAGAGAGAGAATGTGAATTACACATGAGCGAAAAATTAGGGATTACACAAAAAATTAAGAAATGACGAATCTTTATATTGACCTTTATGCCCCTAACACGTTTAAAACCATAAACATAGTATAAAAATAGTCAAACTTGTTTTAAAGCATGAATTAAATATTATCCATTAGATTAGATGAAATCAAGGGTGAGAATAAGTTCTTATTTCTTATCTTAGAGGGACATCTCCCTATAACCAAACCCTATATATATATATATATATATATAGAGAGAGAGAGAGAGAGATGGGGAATTGATTCAAGTAATACTGTTCTTAACATATATAATGAGAATAGATCATATTCATTAGATTTGAAAATCACACGGTTATTTTTAAATGTACATCTGAATTAGTTATATGCATAATTACCATTTTTGTATATAATTATGCATTTGTGCATCTGCATTAAGAGTGAGCATTAGGGTGGTTCAATCCAAAATCGAACAGAACCCGGAAAAATCGAAAATCTAATTATTTTTACAATATAAACCGAGCTGTACCGTAATATATGTCCAAACTGAAACCGAACTAAATATTCGATTCGGTTAGGTTAGGTTTGGATATAACTGATTTTAAATTATAATAATGTAAATATTATAAATTTAATATATATATATATATATGCATATAATATTAACCAATTTAAATATTAATAATATAAATATTATAAATATAATATATATATATATATATATATATATATATAAAAAAATTCAAGTGGTTTGGTTTGAAAAACGATTTTTTTCTCAACCCCAAACAGAAGCGAATAAATTTCGGTTTCAAAATTTTAAACCAAACCGCACCATTTTACTGTACGAACCAAATCAAATCGCTAATTTCGGTTTGATTCGGGTTTTCGGATTTGGATTGGTTTTGCTCACCCCTAATATGCATCATAATTTGTGCATTGAATCTGAAGCGTCCATATTAATTTATCAATGGTTGATATTTTTCCTCATATTTAAATTATAAGGAGTGCACATACGATAACCACTTCGTATATACATACATATATATAAATATAGGGATTGGTTATTGTAAAAATCTTTGTTATCCTACAAACGTGAGAACAATGCATTCTCCATGAAAGTTACTGCACAAAAAAAATTAAATTAAATTTTCGCTCCTTATGTGATTCTAACCCAGGTGGTGCACAATGCACTCATTCATAAAGTGATGCATCAACGTAGATCTTTGCGATCTAATGACTGGAAATGATTCTCATTTTCTCACTTTAAATAAGGTTTGTATTTGAACACTTTCCTATATATAGAGAGAGTGGTTATTATAAAAACATCATTAACTTATAACTACGAACTCCTAAAATCGTCTCAATTCGTTATGTAAGTGTCTGAATTCAGAAAAATAAAAATTCAACCTCATAGGATTTGAATCCGGACGTTTGAATTCATAAAGTAAGGTGGTGAATTCACAGTATATCTTCACGAGTCAATGACTAAAAATAGTTCATATTTTATAATTTAAGATTGATAGGTCCCGCTGGGTACGATCTGATGTACGTGGGTGGAATACACCATTAAGGTAAATTTTAAACTTTTTCTTTAATCAAGACCGACCGCTACAGACGGTGGGTGTCGGTAATCGCAATCCAAGACTAATGGCGATACTCTTGATTAGTTCGATTAAGGAAGTCTTGAAGTGAGAGATATCAGTTATCAAACCTACTGTAATATCCCGTATTTTTAATACTGAATTACGATAATAAATTCCGTAATTAGTATTATTAAGTCGATAATTAAAATCTTAATTAGTCAACTCTTGACTTTGACCAAGCATAATTGGATAATTTCGTATAAGATTCATCGAGGCTTAGTGAATTAAGGAATATAATTTTCAATATTCCTTCGAGCGTAATTTTCTAACGTCGAATAAATTCGACATTCGTCTTCTGACATTATTAAGCCGTTAAGCAATTTGAAATTCTATTATTATAGGAATAAATAAAGTTGTAAAAACTTTATTTTGAACATTTTAGAGATAATCAAACTATGAGAATTTAGAGACGTTTCAAACGTCTACGTTTAGAGATAATGCGATAACTTTAGCATATGATCTCGAATTATAAAATTCAAATTCTATAATTATATTATTATATAAGAGCATTATTTATCATAAAATAATGCTAGAAAATTAAGAATGCAATGTACCTTATTTAATGGGTTTGAAAACCCTAAATATTTAAATTAGGGTTTTATGACCTAAATTGTTTTTAAATACTTTTCTATGATTAAATTTATTATATAAGGCATATAATATGTCACATAAATATGTAGTAGCTATTTTATACAAGAAAATCAAATGTTTGGATTATATGCCAAATTTTCGAAAATGTGAGTTCTTAAGTACAATTTAATTTTTATTCTTAATCAATTAATGATATATGATAATTATTATATTATTATGATGTCATTAAGGACTAAATGAATTTGTACAAGTGTGAGAGCACACTTGCATAAAAGTGGCGAAACTTTAAGGTTTTAAAGTATGATTTTATGTATAATTATCATCTTATAATTAATAAATGAATATGAGTTGGATCCTATCTTATAATAGGTGTAAAGTAGAGATCATTAGCTATTAAAACAAGTAATCTCATGCTCATTTATTAAAGTGGCCGAAATTGTTGAAAAACAAGGTTGAAAAATTTTAATTTCATACTATATGATATGGCCACTTGTATAGTTGAAATAATTGACTTTTCAAACTTAACTTTATAATATGATAATAATATAATATATGATAGGAAAATAAAATAAAATTTTAGCCTAATATATATATATTGGCGAGAATGTTATAATAAGGGAATAATGTGATAATTCTTTTATTTCATGATAATTGTGATATAAAATAATAATTAAATTATAATATAACATAATAAAGTATATAATATATGAAAAAAATAAAAATCAATACTAATTTATTAAAAATGGCGACACATACACCTTATAGCCTACAATGTGTTGAATTTAATTAAAATAAGATACAATGTCTTTAATTTAGGATAAGATGACTTGGTGATGAGTTGTACATGATAAAGATCAAATTTTTGTCTCACACCAAGAGGAGGTGCCGATTTTGTTGAAAAAAATGGGCAAGTGTATTAGATATTATTTCATGTAATTATTGTGCTACAACTTGTAAATGTCTATAAATATGAGGAGAGCACAACTCTCTCCCATTTACAAACCTATAATACCGAAACCTTGCTAAAAAAAATTTAGGAGTGTTCATCAAATTTCCATCCCAAATCCTAGACATATAAACCTTGCCGATTAAAATCCGTACCGATTAAAAGGTTAGAAATTTTACGAGCTTCGTATACATGCTTAAATTTTCGAAATTCGTCCGTTAAATTTTAAGTTATGATCTTAGTTTATATATATCATTTTCAAAATTTTAGATCTTGTGTTAATATGTTTAGATATTATGTTTATACTATGTTATTAAGCATGTATATTAATTATATCATGAAATTAAGCATGCTAAATTTAATATTGGGACCGAAAACTTAGGGGTGCTATATGTTGATGATTTTAAATTTTAATTGTTGATTTAAGCATGAAATCATGATCTAGGGTATTAATTATGCTTATATGAATTTATGTAGAATTTTTGAAAAACTATAGCTTATATTTTTATAAATACCGAAAATATATGAATATGTTAAAGTGTTGTGATATAATTCATGTTTAAGTGATATAATAGCATATTAAGTGTGTAGATTCATAATATATGATTGTGAGGATTTATTGGAATTTATAAATATTATTTGGACCTAAGTTGAAATTTTCGAAAATGACTTAGGTAAATTAAATTCAATAATCCATAATAAATAACAATTATGTTATAGTAAGCATAATTGAGGGTGATTAATTGATATATGAATTTATTGGAATTTTTAAAAATCATTTGTTGGGTTAATTATAGAAACCGAAAACCATATGTTATAAGACCATGGTGTATAAATTTTATTTGACTAAGGTAATTACATATTATTAATCACATGATAAAATAGTGTGACATGTGAATTTATAAGAATTTTTGCACAAGTCTAAGCTATTTAATTTATAATTACCGAAAATGTCATAATATGTGTAATAATGTTATAAATTTATTTTATCAAGTATAATTACATATTATGATCTAAAATAATGTTTTAGACATAGTATGATTTTATAGGAATTTTGGAACAAGAATTGCACATAAATGATAAAATTTCATAAATAGTTGAAAAAGTCAAAATGTTAACTTTTGTTGACCAAAGTCAAAATTGTTGACTTTTGGTTGACTTGGTCAAAATAGTTGACCAAAATCGTTGACCAAGGTCAACGGACACGCAATCGATAATCGTGATCAATGTGACGTGAAGCGTTTAGAAACAATGCTACTTACGTTACGTAAAGACATTAAAACGTACATTATATACTAAAAGATATAATATCTCTTATAAGTTAAGAAATTTCATAATCGACATCAATTGATTAGGAAGCGTCAAATTAAGTCCGGCGTTAGCCTTATTTGATCGTGAGAACGTTATAGACTATGTTCGTCTCTATCGAGCGTGACCGACGTACTAAAATGATTCTTACGTAAAGGTGATACGTGGACGGGACATTGGCGTGGAAAAGAGACCCTAGTATAAAGACCTACGTGTACGAAAGTGGGCTTTACTCGAAAACCCTTTATTTACGATGCTTCTTGAAAAGTATTTATTTACAAAGCTTTCATTGAAAATGATTATGAATCGTTACATGCCCAAAATATTTATGTTTTAACGTATGGATCCTATCATGTTGTTGGGCGAGCCAACGATGTATGTGAATCGCTTATTGGGTCGCCCCAATTTTTAAAATCGATATCGGATCCTAGTCGGATGCGAAATTCTGGCTGGGGTTAACGTGTACACCGATTTTGTGATGTGAGCCGTTAGCAACATCATCGGCGGTCATGGATCCCAGTCGGATGCGTAATCCCGACTATGTGATTGGGAGCCGTTAGCAACATCTTGACCGATCACGGCGTCGGTAGAAGGAGCCTACTTACAAAGCGTGAGATCGGTTTGTGAGATCGATTATGGACGCTTATGTAAATGATACGGATCATACGAAGCGAAAAATGCTGCAGCGAATCTTTTGATAAATGATAAAGTATTTTGGTATTCACGAGTTATTTTAACTAAAACCCCGTGTTATACTAATGGGCGCGTAATTCAAAGAAATGATTTTGCACGAGTCCACTAAGTGCAATCTTGTACTTAGCCCCGCATGTTTGTTTTTAAATGTGCGAGTTGAGTGATAGGATGGACAAGTGTTGAGCGATCGGAGTTTTCGTCGATAGTTTACCTTGGATGTATATCGTCGTATATGCATTCACATGCTTTCCATTGTTCAAAACACTTTATTATATTTTGGATATTACTTATGTTACCTCGGATCGGTTGAATCCTTTTGTTGATGATCTGTTGGTCTAGTTGTATGAAACCGTTGGGTGTTTATCTATAATAGTTTGAAGTCTTGAAAAGTTGTTGGTCATTATGTTCTTAATCCACCTTGGTTGGTATGATCCGTCTAATCCGTACTTTAGATAGGCGGTGTTACACCTCATCGATCTTGAGACGGTGATCGGTTGACCGATAAGCGATGTGCTTACGAAATATGGTGTTCTTGGTTTGCTTAGAAATCGATTGATAAAATTTAGCGAATATTGTTTAGTCGGTTTTAGTTTATCTCCGATATCCAGGTATCTTGATAAGAGTGTTTCAAATCGATGATGTGTTGTTGTGTGTTGATGATGACAGTTCAATAACATGTAATATCAAATACAATACTGAAAATAAATAACACGTTGATTTTAACGTGATCTAGAGATATCAATTCCTACGTCCTCGGACTGATTGCTCGGGCAATCTACTAATTTAGAATTGGGTCTTATTTACGGGTACAATAGTAAAACCCAGATACTGAGGTCACCTTACAGTATCTCACCTAACTTGACGTTCAATTTTATGCTTGCTGGTGCTAGAAAACCTAGACTACTCTCTACGAGTAGTCAATACAACTTCTAGCTTACAGGTGCTAGAATACCAAGCGTTCAACAATTGACACTTTATTGCTTACTTGCCCAAACTTACTTAACTTTTGGGGTTTTGTAGAAAGGTTTTCCAACTAATATCTGAGTAGAAACAGGCGTCAGACTCAGTAAATCTAGGCTTATAAATATCACAATGAATATCCTAGATAAAAGAAAGTGTAAGCAAAAATCTCGAGTTGATAAGTGTATGTTAACTCTGGAGATATACTGAAGCACTGTAAACTTCCTTATTTTGAAATTGATGTTTGATTGAGCTTTGGCTTTGAACTTGATTGCTTCGAATATAAGATTGTGCAGCGTTTCGGTAACCTTCAAATGTTGGATTCTGCATATATATATAGGGAGAGATAAGAATAGAGCCGTTGGAGGGACTGCTATTCAAATTCTTCCATTTCGTCTTTGAAAAACTTTCATATTGAATCCTTATACGTCGTTGTCAGATGAATGCATCATCGTACATTGTAGCTTTGTAACTCTGAAAATGTGGCATTGCGTGTCAGGATCATTTGCAGATACACTACAACACACGTTGGGTCAAATACTCAAGGCAAAAGAAACTCTGTGTTTCTTCAGTTGATGAGACTCTGTCTTTTATCAGCTTTAACTTCAGGCTTGGGCCAGTCTAGACTTCTTCGTCTTTTACCAGCTTTCAACTCATGAGTCAGCATGATGCATCAACTTGATGTAGATATAGTCAGCTTTGATCTTTCATCAACCAACTTTGACTATTGATAGACAGCTTTGACTACTGGTCCCCAACTTTGACTGCTGGTACCTAGCTTTGACTTTCGCTTAGTCAGTCAATTACCTGAAATGACAGTTAGTCATTTATTCGACTCCTTCTTGTCAGCAGCGCTGTGTCTTATAACCTTCTCGACTATGATTTTTTAGTATTTTACTCCGGAATATGAAAGAAATAAGAAAATTTCTTTTGTTATGTGTCTGTCTTCCGGCGTCGGTCTTCAATCTTCGACTTCACTCTTATAGAAGCTGTCCATTAGTATCGCATCCTTTCAGTCTTCATATTTCAGTTGGCCTTTCTTTAGTCTTCAGACATTAGCACGCGATCCTTCAGTTAACTTCTCTTCGGTTGTGCTAGTACTGATACTCATATCAGTAAGGTTGGACATAGGTACTGCTTCGAACTTCATCACTCTTGGGCATGTCAAAGCTGGTAGTTCTACTGAAACCTGAAACAAAAACTTCAAAATTGAAAACAAGTTAGTAGCATCTGTTACTGCAATAAGGCAGTCACAAGAGGTTTTGGAATCTAATCAAAATACACAGTTAGGATCTATAGATTCTAGACACTTAGGAATTTTTCGAACAAAGATTGGTTTATATTTGATCTCATTCATTCATATATATATATATATATATATATGAATAGGGGTTGGATCTAGTGAGAACTCATCTTTTTGAGAACTTGAGAACTATTCACAAACGTATAAAGTTGATGAACAAAATCTATGAAGTTTTCGTTGTGCACAACTTTATATCGATCATACATCATCTTTATAGTCTCATAGTTAGTAGAATTCTAAAAAGATGTACTCATTTGATCTACTAATATATATATAGACTTGTTATGGTGCGATAGGCTTATTGATGGTCCCCGGTATGTATTGGTGTATGTGGGGGGTAGAAGGAGAGTATACACTAGTTAGATAAATTTAAAACTTTCTTCTTACAAGACTTGATCGCTACTGTGGTAGTAGCTGTTAGTTAACTGGTGGTAGTTTAGTACTGATGTCAGTACTGCTGGTCAGTTCAAATAAGAAAAATCTTGTTTAGAGTGATACGAGTTAGCAAACCTACTGACTATTAAGGTAGCTGGTCAGTTGGACTGACAACTGATGTGTTTCCAGAATGTAGTGGTTACGTTTTGTATTTATTGAAAACTCAAACTGGCGTAAAACACTTAGTCAAATATTGGCTTAGTCAATTTTCAGTTTATCTATCCAGTATCAAATAGCTACTGAAGAGTGTTTCAAAATAATAGTGTGTTGTTGTGTGCTGATGATATTCAGTTTAATAATATGCAAAGTAAATACGATACTGAAAGTCAAGAACTAAAAGTAAACAACACTTGGTTTTTACATGGTTCGGAGAGATTAGCTTCTACATCCATGAACTGATTGCTCATTCAATCCACTAATTGGGATTTGGTCTTGTTTACAGCTACAAGATATAAACCTAAATACAGACTTAACCTTTCTGTATCCCGCCGAACTGGACGTTCCTCTTACGCTTACTGGTGCTAAGAAACCTCGATCGCTACGGTGCGGTCGACCTAACCTATTGCTTATATGCAAGATAACTAAGCTTTCAATAACTAACGATTCGTTGCCTACTTGCCCAAACTTCTACTTAAACGAGGGGTTTTTTAGTAGAGGGGTTTTCCAATTGAAAGTTGAGTTATCACAGGCGACAAACTCAATATGTCTAGACTTGTGATATACAAGAAAGATATCCTATACTTAAAGGATAAGTTTGGGAAAGTTTGCCTACTTACCCAAACTTCTAGTTCACTGTCAGGGTCTTTATTATTGTACACTGTAGCTATGCAACTCTAAAAATGTGATCTAGTATATCAGGATCTTCTGGAAATACGCTACGATCGTGGAGAGTCAAACACTCAAGGCTTAAATATCTATGTGTTTCTTCAGTTGAGTTGACTCTGTCTTTTATCAGTACGTTGACTTTAGGTTGGGCCAGTAAAGAGTTTTCCATCATCTCTCTTCTTCTACGTTCTTGGATTTGGGCAGTCATCTGAGCGCGGTACTCTCCACGTGTTGTTCCAGAACAACGTCTTCTAAATATATGAATTTATCTATCCTAGACAACATTTTTTCCCAACTTTTTGTCGGTCTTTTGATTAAAGATGCGAATAAAGGTCCATGCTTTAAGTTGTGAGTGAAAATATCAACTTTCACAACAGATCTTATGTCATGTGATTCTAATACTACCACATTGAATCTAGTCAAGCATGATCTTAAGGTCTCATTTTTTCCTCATATAATAAACCATAGATGATGCATTCCATGTGCTGACCGTCGTGCACTGGTAGATTGATTTAGAAAAATCATATTCAAGTCTTCGAAGTAATGTATGGAATGAAGTGCCAACTGTCTAAACCATTTTGTGTTGTGCCCATGGCGTGGTCGATAAACTTTGTATTTTACGCCATCAATGTATTGGTTTAATTGAGCAATGTTTTCGAATCTTATCAAGTGCTCTTGAGGGTCTATGACCCCATGGTACTCGTGATTGATGTGCCTGAAATTCTTGGGCAAAGGATCTGGCTAGACAGATGCTGAGAAAGGACTATCGGGCACTATCTTTACGCCATATTCAAGTCTTCGCCTTATGAGATGATTCCATCCTCGATCCATGGTCCTCATCTTGCTTTCTTTGATGGCTTTCGTAGATGGACATCTCTTCTTGTTCTTCTTAGGTTAGCTAATTCTTCCTCCATATCATTTATTTCTTGCTGTTGTCGACACATCAATTCATGTTGTTCTTCTCGTATGCTAGGTGTGATGGATCTGGTGTATGATCCACGTTGTTCATATGAATTTGGCTCGATCTCATACTCCTCGTCATAACTATCTCCATTTTCCTTAGAGAATGATAATTGGTTGTTGTTTACCTTAGTTGCTCTGTTCGGATTATATCTCATATCTTGGTTGATAGGATTCTGGTTAAGTGCCCTTTCACCATTCGGGTCTTCCCTTGGGTTCTTGTCGGCGGGGTACGAAGTTGCGTTGCTTGGGGGAGATCCTCTAGCATTCAGGGCTTCCCCTAGGAGCATCTTTACCGCAGCGACCAGGCTTTCTGATGTTATGGGTGTGGACCCTTGTCCTATAGCTGATTCCTAATTGGCTATAAGGTTCTTGCCTCCCTGTGGAGTAATGGTCGTATTTTCTGAATTCCTCAGCTGTTCTCCGGCTATATTCAAGATTTGAACTTTTGTTTTCGTAGTATGGGTATTTGTACCAAATGTCTCGTGGTAACAGGTCTTTGTCAGGTCTTATAATATGTATTTAAGCATGAAGATCATTCATGCGCCATATTTAAGATCAAAAGTCGATTATCGCGGCATGGAGTTTTTCATATGTTCGCACACATGAGTTTCTCGTGTTTTTGGAAAACGTCAATGCCTTGGCTTGAGATGTTTCCCACAGACGACGCCAGTTGATAGATTCAACTTGTAAATCTAATAAATAATTATAAAAATAGGTGTATCTCGTGGTAATGATTGAGTACTAGTTATGAGCGTGAAACTGGAATATCTCGTTGAACCGTCAGAAGATATGAGAATCTGACCAACTGCAAAACAGAGCCGGAGGGGGGCCTCCGGGTAGACACTCTGATGCTCAAGTCAGTAATGTATTATGCTTAAGGCTTATTGATAGCTTAAGATTGTGTACATGATCCCTACATGATGTGGATATTTATAGGTATAAGTATGGCATTGGATAAGGTGATATGGATCCTCATAGGAATAGGATATGTATAGATCCTTAGAGACTTGCGCCGTATTACTCGCACTAGATCTATTCGCAAGGAGTCAGCTCCTATCCGGAGACAAAAGTCCTTATAATCATAACCTACTAACACATACGATATCGTTTTACTACCCGAAACAACTATCCTGGGTCTACGGATCTAGGCCTATGGGTCCAGTTTCACAGGTCCATAGTCTTGAGTTACCTTGTTGATTTGGAATTTTATCATTAGATATGATATACACGGTCAGTCCACGTATATTCCTTGCGATAAACTGACATAACTGCTATTTATTGTATATCAATATTAATAATGAACAATCTTTCGTTAATTAAAAAAATTCGAATAAACTTTAATATTAATTAGACTCAACTCTAATTGTTTAATCTCTCAATAGGGAATCACGTATAATATTTTATTTTTCTCCGACTTTACAAGATTCTTTATTTTTCGAGCAAGTTGTTAAACTATCATCCATTCCTTTATTCCACCTAACCAGTTTCAAATTCGGATCCACTTTTACAAAATACTATTTGACAACATATTAACATTTCACGATGCGTCATATTAATCTTTGACTAAATAGACTGCATTTATTTATTATAGAAAACCATTTTGAGCTTAATCCCACATTGTCCATCAAACTTTACTACTTCATATGTTAATCGAGAAAAGATTAAAAGGGTCGTAAATGTTGGCTCCCTTTCGTTACTTGTTTATTACTTTCTTCATCTCTCTTTCACCAAAAAATAAATAATTAAATAAATAAAAGAAGAAAAAGAACATTTTGAACTTTGGGTCCTGTGCCGTGTTGAAATTTTCTTGAAGAACAATCGTAGTTAAAGGGTAAACAAAGCATGGTTCAAAAAGTGATTAGAATAATTTACCTAAATATATCAATCTTTTTATTCAAACTAACGTCATTGCTTTATGCATTTATATTCACTTAGAGGGTGTTTGGCTAAGCTTATAAGCTCTTCAAAACAGTTTATAAGCTGTTTAGGAGCTTATAAGCTCATGCAAAATGTTTGGCAAAATAAGCTCATAAGCGAACATAAATTTGTGAAAATAAACTCAACGAACATATAAGCTCCCTTAAAATAAGTAGCTCAACCCCAACTTATTTTTTCATAAGCTTGCAAGTAACGATGAATTTACCAAAATAACCTTACTATGATTCGTTATAATCTACATATATCTATCGACTTCACCTCTCGTCAATTTTCTCTCTAACTACGATTTTCTCTCTAACTCACGATTAACTTCTCTAGCTTATAAGCTAAATTACTCAAACATTTTGACAACTTATAAGATCTTTAAACAGTATGTCTTATAAGCTCTTGAAACATCTTATAAGCTCTTAGAGCTTATAAGCTCTTAGAGCTTATAAGCTCTTTAAAATAAGCTTAGCCAAACACCCTCTTATACATGTCATATAGTTACCAAAAAAAAATTTATATGATTTGTTTAATTAAAATCCACACACTAGTAGAGCTTAAATTACGGGTCTTAAATGTATTGGTTCCTATTTATTATTCCCTCCTTCCCATTAAGTGATTTGTTAGTTTCGGACACATAGATTAAGGATGATTGTATTTAGTGTGTAAAATAATGTGGCTCATAGAATTTGAAATATTTTTATGTGTAAAAATGATTCATTTTTTAGAATGAACCACTTAGAATGCGATAACCCGAAAAAACAAATAGAAACCACTTAAAACGGATGAAATATTGTTAAATAAAATATCATTTGATTCCTTAAGATATATTCAAACGGTGCAATTTTTTATATGTAAAAGAGAAGTTTAGATAGAGTTTAAAAAAAAAGAAGTATCATCAACAAAATCTTGAAAGTTGGCTACTAAAATTTGTAATGCTCGTCCATAAAGAATTGGAAGAGTGAAATAAATAAGCAGAATGGCTAATAAAGTCTGGTGTTGAGTTTCTCGTATTGTTTTTCATGAAGGTAATTCGTAGAATATTTCCACCTTTATGGATTTATTGTTATCTTTAATTTTTCATTTGATCATTAAGTTACATAATTTAACAATTTAATTTAACATACAACGCTCTCTATCCCTAAATCAAGTTTAAAATAATACCAAATTTAATTGTTATTGCCTAGGACAAGTCGGTCAGTACTAGTACTAGTAGTCTAGTACCACTAATTTTATCATTGGGATAAATGCTGTTTCGGTTTCCAAGTTTCACAAAATATATTATTATTTTAAATTAATATATTAAATGTCTCAAATTTTGATGAAATTTTAAAAAATTCGATATATTTTATAAAATATCCTCAACTTAAGTTAATATATTTAAATGTCTTCAATTTTGATGAAATTTTAAAAAATATCCACAACTTAAATTTATATATTAATTATCCTCAACTTTAATGAAATTTTAAAAAATATCCTGATATAGAAATTTCGATGATGGCATACTAAGTCATCTCGTCAAATTTTCGTATAGATTATAGCTTAAAAGCTGTGAATTTTTCCACATCACCACTAAAAGCGATATAGTTTTATATGGAAGTTTTTTTTTTTTTTTATATTTAGCCATGTGAAGGATTATCTTTTTTTATATTCCACCTCATTTGAACTATCATTTATGCGAGAAGTGACTCAATATTCAGTCATTGAAATCTTTTAGTATATTTTTAAAATTTGTTAAAATTCAAGAAATTTAATATATAAATTCAAATTGGAATAATTTAAAAAATTAGACATTTAAATATATAAACTAAAATTCGAAATATTTTATTTTGTGAAAGTGAAGACACAAATCGTGTTGATCCGTTGAGTATATTGTGAATAAACTGTATTATCGTAATAGACACACAGATTGCAGTTTGCACAGCTAACAGAAATACTATTAAAATACTTAATTATAAAAAAATATCATCAGAAAAGGATAATCGTTGAGTGGTGGGGCCCAACCGCTGTGGGCTTTTCATGTTCCTCGTTTAGGACAAAATTAAAAAGTGTTGTACATTTTCAACACCAAGGTGTGAATTTTGTAAAAATGACAAAAAGACCTCTCTTTTATTGATGTCTTAAATTCTGTGATTTACTCATCAGTTTCATATTCCCAATACTTCAACTTAACACAAACATTTCTCTAGGAATGCTATAACGCTTTCAATTTTATATATTTTAACGTATCAACATATAATATTAGGTATATAATATTATGTAAATAGAGTATAATTAATAGCTAAAAATATATATTCATAAGAAATAATAATCCTATACGTCATTAATCCAATTTACATATAAATTTTACATATGCATATGTATCAATATATGATTTAGCATACTCTGACACAGTACTTACAAACTATATACATACATGTGAATAAATACGCATATATATAATTGTAATAAATGAGAAATTTGTGTGTGCGGCTGTGCGCTGTCCTAATCCTTTACATGTTAAACTGTGTAAAATTATTCATCAATGTAGGTACAGATACAGTTATGCAACAATATGGAGTTTTATTTTCCGGAAAATTTTTAATTGATTTTTGTAAGTCAAAAGGTTAATTGATATTCTCTTCGTCCATCAAATTCGTTCCTTAATTTTGATAGCATACATTTAAATAAATTATAATGAGTGTAAAGTAAATGAATATAAAAAGATGAACCATGAATATAATAAATGAATATATTAATAGATAGTGGATGTAAAAATGTGAATCATGAGTGAGTTTTTTTATAAATGAATGGATATATTTAGAGTAAAAATATGAAATTGATAATTTTCTAAAAAAAATGAAAATAAATATTTTTTATGGACAAATTAAAATAAAATTAAATAAGTAAATATTTTTTATGTATAAATTAAAATAAAATTAAATAAATATATTTGATGGACGGAAAAATATTACTTGACCAAAATCAAATTTTTCTAGCAATAATTTGGAATTGGATTTTCTTTATAGGAGAAAATAGGTAATGCTTTTAATTCCACCCAAAAGGCCAAAACCAGCAACCGCAAGAAGAAAACAAGGTACAGCGTCCAACACCAAACTTCCTTTTATTACCGTTGATTCGACACGTGGCCTTCACCTTCCCTCTCCTTCCTCTCCTTCTTCTATCCTCTCCTCACTTCAGACTCAATATTCTCACTCTTCATTTAGTCCATCTTCTTTCTTCCAAAAAGAAATAAACAAAAATATTAAGCACAATGCATTGCTCTAAAATCTAGCCATGACGTCATTTTTATTCTGCTTCATTCCGTTTCTCCTTCTCTCCGGCGGCATCGCGGCGGCGACGGAATTCGACTTCGGCACGCTGACATTCTCCCGCGTGAAGCTCCTCGGCGAGGCCCACTGGACCAACGGCAGCGTGCGCCTCACTCGCGACCTTGGCGTCCCGAGCTCCGGCGCCGGCAGGGTCATCTACTCCAACCCCATCAAATTTCGTCTGCCGGGGGCGCAGCTCACGGCGAGCTTCTCCACATTCTTCTCCTTCTCCATCCACAACCTCAACCCCTCCTCCATCGGCGGCGGCCTTGCCTTCCTCATCTCCCCAGACGGAGACTCAGTCGGCGACGCCGGCGCCTTCATGGGAGTCATGGCCGCCGCCAGAAAACCCAACGGCGTCGTCGCGGTGGAGTTCGACACGCTGATGGACATCGAGTTCAAGGACATCAACGGCAACCACGTCGGATTGGATGTGAACTCGATGGTCTCGACTCAGTCCACCGATCTCGAATCTGTAGGTGTCGAGCTGCGGAGCGGAGATTTGATCAACTCGTGGATCGACTACTCCGGGTCAACTCGGTCGATCAAAATCTACGTTTCGTTCTCCAACTTGAAGCCAAAGGAGCCCGTGATATCCGCCGATCTCGATCTCGGCGAGTTGATACCGAGTGACTCGGTCTTTGTCGGCTTCTCCGGGTCGACTCAGGGCAGCACGGAGGTTCACACCATCGAGTGGTGGAGCTTCCGCTCCTCGTTCGACGAGGACCTGAGTCATGACTCGGCGCCGCCGCCGCTGGAGGACCCATCGCCGACTCCTGAGTTTCCATTAATGCCGGAAACATCAACCCGCCGCCACCCGCACCA
This sequence comes from Salvia rosmarinus, assembly GCA_036937905.1. Classification (NCBI taxonomy): domain Eukaryota; kingdom Viridiplantae; phylum Streptophyta; class Magnoliopsida; order Lamiales; family Lamiaceae; genus Salvia; species Salvia rosmarinus. Next base: position 86,447,498 of record CM072816.1, on the reverse strand, counting down.
ACGCCGGCGGCGGGGTTCATAACGCGACGGGAAAGCCGCCAGGAAATGCCACAACTCGCTGTGCAAGAGCGGCCCTGGCGCGGTGGCTGGGGTCGCGACGGCCGGAGCATTTTTCTTGGCATTTTGTGCCATCGCATTTATATGGGCCTACAACAAGAAATTCAAGAAAGAGAAAAAATGTACAAACAATTTTGCTTCGGATGTGATCAAAATGCCGAAAGAATTCAGCTACAAGGACCTAAAATTAGCGACGAAGGGCTTCGATCCGGACCGGATTATTGGCAACGGCGCGTTCGGCATGGTTTATAAGGGCATTTTCCGGCGACCGGCGACGTTGTGGCGGTGAAGCGGTGCAGCCACAACGGACAAGGGAAGACCGAATTCTTGTCTGAGTTATCGATAATCGGAACACTTAGGCATAGGAATCTCGTCAGGCTACAAGGCTGGTGTCACGAAAGGGCGAGATATTATTAGTTTATGATCTAATGTCCAATGGGAGTTTGGATAAAGCTTTATTCGAGTCGAGATTCGTGCTATCGTGGCCTAATCGTCATAAAATTTTGATCGGAGTGGCTTCAGCCCTAGCTTATTTGCATCAAGAATGCGAGAATCAAGTGATTCATCGTGACATCAAAAGTAGCAACATAATGTTGGACGAAGCGTTCAATGCGAGATTAGGCGATTTTGGATTGGCTAGGCAAATCGAGCACGATAAATCCCCCGATGCTACAATCGCGGCTGGGACGATGGGCTACTTGGCACCGGAGTACTTGATCACGGGCCGGGCCACTGACAAGACCGATGTTTTCAGCTACGGGGCGGTGGCGCTCGAGGTGGCGACGGGGCGGAGGCCGATCGAGAATGATTTCAACGGACGGGGTGGCAATTTGGTGGACTGGGTGTGGAGCTTGCATAGGGAGGGGCGGGTGATGGACGCGGCCGATCCGCGGCTGAGGAAGGAATACGAAGAGGACGTGATGGCAAGGGTGCTACTAGTCGGGCTCGCCTGCTCGCACCCGGACCCGATGGTGAGGCCGAGTGCGAGGGGCGTGGTGCAAATGCTAGTAGGGGACGCTGAGGTCCCCATTGTGCCTAGGAGTAGGCCAACTCTGAGCTTCACCACGTCGCAACTATTAATGACATTGGAAGATAGTGTTGATAGTGTTTCGGATTTGAATGGGATGATAACCATCTCCACCACCTCGTCGGACTGCAGCTTCATTGCTGGCGGAAGCCGCGGCGGGCTAGACTTGGTCTAGCCGGCAAAATTTCGATTAGGGTTGAGGTTTGTGATACGGTGGTTGTTTATTTTATTTGTCACTAATCAAATATATTCATTTATTTGTGATTTATAAAAGAATGTAACACCCATAATTTATTGGCTTTGTATTCCCAATTGGCGGGGCTAACCCCGTGCATATCTTTTTGCTACACTTTGTGCTATTTAATCTTATACATTTTGTTTGAAATTATAAGATTCGGAATATAGTCTATGTTAGTGTTTTATTCCTTTATAATTTTTTTTTATTCTAATAATTCAATCTAGAATCATCAAAATTACTCATCACATAAAAAAATCATGTAAATTATTCTTAGATTCATATAAAGGTCAAATAAGTTCAAATCCTAAACTAGATCTATTTTAAATTCTAAATTATATAAATGTGCATGTGTGCGTGGAAACAAATCAATTGGTTATCAAAATTAGTGCTGAAGATCATGATGCAAGGGAAGGAATAAGATGCTCAGTTAGTTATAAAAGTGCGCAAAGAAAATGATGTTGGTCATTTTCTTAGATTAGCTTTGTCACGGTTATGTATCCATAGTACCATATTAATGGATAAAAATATTATTTGTTATAAAGAAAAATATCATTTACATTAAAGAAAAATATCATTTGTTTAAGTATTATTTACATTGAAAAAAAATATCAAATATTATTTACATTGAAGAAAAATATCAAAATCTGTATGTATGAACAGATATACAAGAGACCACATCTTCTTGTTTTCATATTTTATTCTAGTTTTTATTTTATTTTATGATAATTATGCATAATAGTTTAATTCCATGATTGCAACATGCATGTTAAAATGTAATAAAACACTCTCAGCTTGTATCATCCTCTATTATAATTTGCAATCATCAATATATATATATATATATATATATATGATATTTATACATTTATAAAAAGTATTCGATCATTTATATGTTACGTTGAATCACGACAAAATAATAAATAATATAGATTGGCATTAGGGTATTTCTTAATGGAGAGAGGTGAGAGGTTGCTTTCCCAAGAAACTAAATAGTCAAAAGCAAATAAAAGAGCTTTGAGTAGAGATTTGGTAAAGCGCAAGCGATATAATTGGTAGAAGAAAGGCATATAAATGAGATATATACTCCCTTCGTTCAAGTGATAGAAATTAGATATGGAGGACAACCCAATGGTTAAAGTAAGTTTTGTGGTCGAGATGTCGTAAATTGAACCCCACCAAATCGCTCATGGGTTTGAGCGCATCACCTGGTTTTTCAGTGTGGTTTCACTGTCACATGTGTGGTTTGCGGTTATTGCGAAGCGTGGGTTTCTCAAGACGCACCTGTAGGTAGCGGTGCAGGTTCCCGTGATACAAAAAAAAAAAAAAAAGAAATCAGATATATACTCCTTTGTTCAAGTATCGTGTATATCGTTAAATCATATAAATAAAAAAAACAGTTAAAATTATTAATTATTATAATAAATGCATTTAACAATTTATTATTAAAATGTAATAATATTAAATACAGATAAATAGAAAATATGTGATAATTTTATTCTCAAATTATAGATTATAATACTTATTAAAAATAAGAAAAAATATTAATAAAATATATATAAAAAAGAATGGAGGAGTATTTGGGTTTCAACAATTTTCTTCGTTTGCACCTATGGCATCTGGCATGCCTTCACTCGAAAGGTGCCCTTTTCCACATGCTTTATGTCTAATCCAATGTGGCATTGGATCAATTAGGGTGGAAAAAATACCGATTTTTCGTTATCTGGAACTATCGTCTCGGAAAATATCGAAAAATACCGAATTTTCGATATCGAATTTTCGACGCGGTATGATATCGTCATCGTTAATTTTCGATCGATAACGGTATCATTTTTCGGATCTGCGGTATACCGATATATCTGTATCATGCGGTATATCTGACATTTCGGTATATCCATGATGCAGATATACCTGATACTGTGATATATCGGTATATCTTGAAACCGCGGTATATATCTTTGATGCGCAGGTATATCGGTATATACATGATGCGGTATATACCGAAACATGCGGTATATCTGGGTACTCGGTATATTCGGTATGATCATGATGCGGTATATATCGATATACCGTATTAAAATATAATACTTATTTTATTATATATAATTAGTAATAAATTAAAATATATATATTTATTCATAATTAATAAAAGTTAATGATAAATTACAAACATATATGATTATTGATAATGAATAAGAACTTTTAATACTTAACAAAATTATAATTAAAAACTAAGTTACATCTATATTATTCACTTTGAAAAGTAAATAAATGGAGTAAATATAAATTATATAATAGATTATGTTAAATAATATATTCAATTTATATTTAGTCTATATTACTATTACATAATGAAAAATCTTATGTTTGACATACATGTTAAACTTTAGAAAACTTTATATGGATTTATTTATTTAGTTTTATCTTTTATGTATATTACGTTTGACATACATACGTAATATGTATATTACGATATAAAATAAACAATTAATGTAATGAGATATTGATTGACTAACTCAAAAAAGAAAAGTAATGAAACTAAGTTATTTTATGAAACTATAAACAAAATAAACAATTAATGTAATGAGATATTGATTGACTAACTCGAAAAGAAAAGTAATGAAACTAAGTTATTTTATGAAACTATAAACTTATATAACCAATTTATATAACTATCTAACTTACATAACTAATTTACAATAAGATAATAACAATTATAATTCATAAGTATACTTAGAAAAATAAATGAATGAGATAAATGAATAAAACAATATTAGATTATATATATTATATAAGTAATTAATTATGATACTTAATTATAATAATATGGTTAATCATAATAAATTATAAATTATATCTATTTTATGCAATGACATGTGGAGGTAGAAAATACGATTGACTATGAGATAAAGGTAATCATAATTCATCCATATAATTGTATGATCTACAATATTATTATATAATAAAAAATTCTTTATGTAGAAGCCAAAAAATAATTTTTGTAGGAAGTTCTATCTCTTTTCGGTTCATTTTCTAAATGATGGGGATTAATTTGAATATTCTATATTCTATGTTATAGTACTACACAATGGTAAAAAAAATACTAATCTCCAGCATACACTTTAATCTTTCAATAACTATGTATATATTTTTTATTTTAATCAAATCTTAATATATATTTTTCACGCATAATGTAATGTAAAACTATAAAAAATGAACAATTTATGCAAGTATCGAGTTAGAAAATATAATCAACTATTAGATAAAGGTAATTATAACTCATTAGTATACTATGAAAATATAATCAATGGTTATATTGTTATTTCGTATACTACTATAGTAATAAATATAATAAAATTCATAATTCAAAAATATTTATATATGCTTATTCATTTTCAATTATAGCACTTCATCCAATATATATAAAATGCATCGAATAGTTCTTTTAGTTCTCTTAATATATGTTTCATGTATATTATTATATAAAATCATAAAATGATTAATTTATGTAATGAGATTTAAAACAAATATATATATATATATATATATATATATATATATATATATTATAAATATAAAATTTATATCGACTAAAATCTAATATAATTTTGTAATATAATCATCAATTCAATATTATTAAACCCATATACTTTAGGCCCTTTACAACTTTACTACACATTTACCCTTACTCCTCCCTCAACTCGCTCAAGCATCTGACATACCGATCACAGACCCACACCCACTTTTCTATGTATTAAATGTTAAATATTTATAGAGAGCGTACGTGTTTAGTAAATTTACACATATAGTATTATTATTTGTATACATATTTTATTTTATCAATATAAAACAAATTATATAAGAAAGAGAAAAGAAAAAGATTCCAAAATAAAGAAAAGAAATAGAATAGGGAGGGAAAAGAAAGAAAAAGAGGAGGAAAAAGAAAAGAAGGAAAGAGAGGGAAAAAGAAAGAAAGAGAGTAAAACAAGAAACATGGAAAAAACAAAGAAAGAAAAAAAAAAGGAGAGCAGATGCATCCTCTCGATTCGAACCCGTTCTCCAAGAAATAAGTGAGGCTTCTAACCATCGGTGGGAAAATCTTATAATATTATTTACATATCAAATATATAAATTGTTTTTTCAAAAGTTGTAGGCCCATGGGCCCCAGCCATATATGTATCTCATACGATTGTATTATCTACATGAAACTATATATCATAGTGAATTTCTTGTCCTTTTCTGTGTAACTTCTTTTCCTTCACTTTCATATCTGGCTTCTTCTAGCTTAGTAATATTTCGCTAAAGAGAAGGAAAGAAAGGAAAACACATTTTGCTGTCTTGATGAGCTTTTTAATTTAATCCATTCTATTTCAGCTGCTGAATTGTGATGTGAATTACTTCCAAGTTTCTCCGGCTAACTTATTCTTGCAATAAACATTTTAGCAATTCAGTAATTTTTGGTAATTTCGGTGATTTTCGATAATTATGGTAATTATCGGTAATTTCGATAATTTCGGTATACCGAATTTCGGTATGGTATACCGTAAAAGTCGGTACGGTAACGGTATGAAATTTTATCATACCGTAATCTTGATATCCGACTCTCGGTATGCCGAGCAGTTCGAGATCTGATGTCGGTATGAAAATTTTCATACCGTAATTTTCGATGCGGTATACGATGCAGTGAAAAATTTCGGTATACCGTACCGACCCACCCCTAGGATCAATAGCCTAAGTCAAAGAATATAATTTTCCCACTGAATTACCGAACTTTGTCCTATTAAGTTACTAAAATTGTTAATCCTATTAAGTTTCTAAAATTGTTAATCTTATTGTATTAAGTTTTTTGACATTTTATTTGTGTCGAATTGAACCTCTCTTCTTCTTCTTATTATTATCTACAACTTAAGAGGATATGTTACATGTGCAAACAACATTTCCCGTGTATATGTTAGCTTGGCGTGGAATTTTATTTAATGAATTTTGGTGTGCTCGGAAATTTCTTATTTTGGGAGAAGTCGAGAAGTCCAAGAGTTGTGAAATATTTTTGGGAACATCCACAAAGATTGTGTTTGGTCTTAAGATTATAGGAAAATTAAATGTTCAATTAGGATTGTGATCTATGCCCATGATTTAGTCTAGTTTTGGTTCGTCGATACAATAGTCGGAATTCGGGTGAGAAGTTGTCGTGGTTGCACGCCTTGTCCCAATCTTAATTCACAAAAATCTTGTTGAACAAAATTTTGTGTTAATATTTTGATTTTCTTTCATTTTTTCATTAATTTCAATTTCATATGTTTTAGTTTAATTTTACAATTATTAACTAAGATTTATTCCGTTCAATTAGAGTATATAATTATTTTTTTATCATTTTATTTAACTTCTAATAGTTAATACTTCTTATAAGGATTCATAATTCTAAAAGTAGGGTATAAAATTTCATTTAAGTTTAATTTTTTGAAATAAAAGTTAAGTGTGATTCAAAATACTATAATAAATTTTTTTATAAAAATATTATTAAAATAATCGATATAACAATGGGATAAAATGTCATGCAAAAAATTGTGGAACACTAAGAGGGTGGTCGGCTAAGTTTATTTTAGAGAGTTTACAAGCTCAACGGTTTAGAAGATGTTTCAAAAGATTATAAGATGTAATGTTTCAAGAGATTATAAGTTATCAAAGTGTTTGGACAAATGAACTTATAAGTCGGGGAGAGAATTGCAAGTTGGAGATAAAAAATCATAGTTAGGGAGAGAAAATTAAAAAGATGTGAAATTGATAGAGTATATGTTGGAAATAATGAATCATAGTAAGATTATTTTGGAAAATTCATCGTTGCTTATAAGCTTATAAAAAAATAAATTAGAGTTGATTAACTTATTTTTTAAAGAGTTTATAAGTTGTTGAAATTTATTTTTGCAACTTATTAGTTGTTTTAAAACTTATTTTATTAATCACTTTTATAAGCTTCTCAAAATAACTTATATTAGAAGAACTTATAAGTCTAACCAAACACACTCTAAATCCCATACAAACAAACTGAGCCCTCCTAAACCATCAAACCATTTAGCTCGAGGCTTCAATTCAAACCAATCTTCAGAAGATCACCTCATCTTCATACTAATATGCCCACTGAATATGTGAAATATACTTTAAGGACGTAATCAAATTTATTTCCTAAATTATGATGACAAAGATTGGGACTCTATTTCAACTGATATTTTGTAATGAAGCCAACCTAAATTAAACATTAAATATTAACGCATAATTACTTAAATATCCTTAAAATCTGATCGAAACTGCCGAACTAGGCCAGGTGCGGGTAGCAGTTAATACCTTTTTCTATGAAAATGTTCAAATATCGGCAAACCTTGAAGGCGTCGTTTGTTTGGTTTATGAAATTATGAATATATGTACGACAATTTTATTTTCCTCTTGGGTCTTTCTCAATAGTTGTCCTGGCAGCCTGGCCTTCTATTTCTAACCAGCCAAACACGGCATAGTGTGAAAAATTGTCCCTTTTAGAAGTTGAAGAGCTGTCACAATGTAATTGGTAATAAGAAAATGACATTATTTAGGAGTGACGGTCTCAGTTCAGATTAACAATTCCATTTCACCATATTTTTTATACAACTTTCTAGAATATTATATATCTAGAGAGAGAGCTATCGGGAATCTAAATCAACACTGATAAATAAATTGGATACAGATAGAGCTGATCTCTCAAACTTCTTCAGATCATAAATATATAATTTTGTGATAAATCAGTTGAAATTAAGTGAAAGTGACCAATATGGTAGAAGATTGGTACGATAAAAAGAACTCCGAATCTACAATTATGATGATAGAAACCACCCACTAGGAACAATAGCTTGAAAATGAAGTTTGAATTTTCCATCTAATTATTGGATTATTGAAATTAATTAGCTCCTTTCAGTTTTTGGCACTTTAAATATTATATTACTTATTGGTGCGAGACAAATTTGACTGCATTCTCTATTCTAACCTACCCAATCACTACATAGTACGAAACGGGAAAAATACAAAAGATGAGTGTACCAACATAAAAAAAATTAAATATCTGTAATTAACTTCACCTAACGCTTGTTCTCTTATCAAGAAATATGACATTCTGTATGTGTTAGCCTAGTGATAGAGTGGTTAATGTAAAATTGAAAGTGCCTGACTGAAGTCTATCGTGTGTGATCTTTAAAATTTCTATATTTAATGACAAAAAAAGAAATATAAAATTCCCTATTATTGTGTTTATTGCTTGTCTATAATAATAATTAATAATAATAATAATTACTTCTTTAAAAACATCACACCCAGCTGCGAACGTAGTCCCTGTCAAAGCAATTTTTTAATAAATTTTTATAAAATCATTAAATTTTCGGTATTTTATACAAAAGCTGCCTCTACTATTAAATCGAATTGCAAGAAAATGTCTTATCGAAATATCGAATTTAAAATTAAAAAATGTAACACGCACAGATGATTCTTTCTGTATGCGCACCTAATCATGCCTATGGATATTCATGTTTGTTCCTATATCTTCGTATAAATCCATATTAGATGATGTGAAATTTGAACAATAGTAAAAAATTTATAGTAATAATATTGAGATTGCACATGTACACAAATTCCATGAAGAATCTTGTCCCATATAGAGTTGAACATAAACAAAGAACATGAACATATGCCTCGTTCAGACTCTGACTAATATTTCACATGCTCCACTAATTTCCTATGCGGGTGGGCTGAGCCTCTCTTCTTTCATGTGTCATAATCAACAAACATTAAAAATCAATTTCTTATTCTTTTTATTTTTCTCATCAGAATTTTTTGTACATTAATAAATATCTTTTTTAAATATATGTAGGAATTGACCTTTTTTATATCAATTAATCGAAAGCGAAATTTTTTAAATTCAATAACCAATACCGATACCGATATTGATCGATTAATTTGTTAACGAATATCGATCAGTTTGTTGGTTCAATTATTGGATAACAAAAATTAATCTAACTTAAATTTCTTTTGCCCTATTTAGAATTTAGGATTTTAATTCGATGATATCTAATTAAATTTAGATTATTTTATTTATTTATTATTATTATTTCGGTTATTTGGATATACCCGTTCGATTATCGGTATTCCGAAATTCACCTTAAACCCTTTACAAAAACCAATCTGAATATAAAATTAATCGATATCCGAAAATCTATCGATATCGATTCGATTCGGTAATAATCGACATATAATAACCATTTAAGCAATCATAATCCTTTGAATGGACATGACTACTAGGCTACTTTAACACTAGTTATAATAACTTTTACACCCCTATCAATCTTTCATTTTATTTTTCAGATTGCGTTTAATCGATGTTAAGTTCTTATCCAATTTCTTCAAGTAATATTTGATGGTAGATTATCTTATTAGTATATACGATTGATGACTTCACAAATTGATGTTTTTTCTTTTAAATTATGTGAAGGGGGAATTATGAAAAGGTTAACAAGGATCGGACCGTAATTACAGTATTTACTCTTATAAAATTAAATTATAAAGTTTGTGATTAAAAATCTCTCTCTCTCTCTCTCTCTCTCTATTTGATTATTAGTGTCCGACTAGCTATGTCTGGATGGGAGAGAAGGAAAAAGTCAAACAAGAAACAGCAAAGTCCATTGGCCAATTGGTGCATAAAGTTGTCTGACAAATACTTATGTACAATCGATCTTTAAATATGTTTAGACTATATTTATCAGCAATCATTTAATTAAAATTTTCGCAACTAATATTTATCAATTTTCTATTTTATCAATGACCACAATCAATCCAAAAAAAATATATTCTTTTATTATTTATTAATTACATATACTCTGTAAAAAAAATTAAAGCTATAAAAATTATTAGATATTTTAAATTCATCATTAAAATACTGAAAATAATTACCATACACGTAAATTAAAATACAAGCTCAATAATAATATGAAAATTACAAGATATGAAATACGAAAACAAAAATAAAAATAAAAATACTACAAAAAGTGAAATTGAAGTGAGATGGTAAATTATAATACAAGAAGATACAAACTACAATTTAATTATCAGATCCAAACTTTTGCCATATATGCTCAATCAAGTCATCTTTAAGAGCGTCATGATCAGTGACGAAGCCAGGAATAATTTTCTGGGGGCCCAAATAATTACTCCATTTGTCCCATTTAAAATATATCATTTTCTTTTTTGGGTTGACCCATGACAAATTTTTCATTCCATTTTAGGAAGTAATTACCCCTTCAAAAAGTGTAAATCATATCCACTTTTTATCACTTTAACAACTTTATACATTTCTCCTAAATACCCGTGTCCAAAAGAAAATGGACACTTTGAATGGTACGGAGGGAGTATAATTTTGAGAAGTTATAAATTAATTTTAAAAATAAAGTTAGAAATTAATTATAATAATTTCAATAATAGTTTATTATTATTTGAATTACATGAAAACGTAAAAAAAGACGATCATCTCATAATGTGGATCTAAATCCAATATAAGCATCATTTTATATAGATTTTGCATCGAAATGATGCATTTTCGCACTCGCACAAAATTTAGTGCAAGTGAATAACTTTATGTAAAACAAGTATGATTGTAATAAAATATGATGAAAACAACATAACATTTGAATTTTAGTGCAGTTTAGAGTTGGACTAAAACGATATATATTCGACATAAAATTAGATAAAGAATAATTATTTTTATTCTTACACTTTTTGAAAAAAAACTTATGATAATAAAAATGTGATTAATATTTATATTTCTAAAACAAATTACATAAGATAGAAAAAAAGAACACAAAATAAATAAAAAGAAACTAAAGAGAGAGAGAGATAAAGAAAACGAAACAGAAGAGTGGCGGAGAGATAGAGAAAAAGGAGAAAAGAGAGAGAGAGAGAGAGAGAGAGAGAGAGAGAGAATGCCCTGCAAATAAAGGAGAAAGAAACAGAGGAGAGAGGAAAAAAAGAGAGAAAAGAATGGCAATACAGAGAATCGAACACGGGTCTATCAAAATGAGAAAAAACTCCTAACCGGCTAGACTACTACAAACTTATTAGTATGCTATTACATATTAAATATATACTCTTTTTTCGAAAAAGTTGGGCCCCCCAGGGCCCCATATGGCTCCGTCCCTGGTCATGATCAACTCTATTGTGAAGTTGTGCCCTATTAGTCATATAAGAGGACAAATTTGCAATGCATTCCGTATAGTATTGAAAATGTTGATCCTCATCTTCTTGTACTCTTATAGGTTTATCCATCAAAAATCATGTTGGATCATAATAGTTTTGATATGTATCGCCTTCATCATCTACTGTCATATTGTGCATGATAATAAAAGCCATCATAACTCATCCAATCAAATCTTTGTCCCAGACAAGACAAGGGCGTCAAAGATAAGCAAAACGAGCTTGTAGAACTTCAAATGCTCACTCGACATCTTTTCTGGCAGCTCTTGATGTCGTGCAAACAACTTGTGCTTTCGGATAGGGGGATTAGGAATCAACTTAACAAATACAACCCACTCAGGATATATATCATCAGTGAGTTAATCTGTATTATCATAATTCCAACCATTCACGATATAACTAACCTTCAGAGCACGATCTTCCAAGACATCACCAAAAACAGAAGATCGATGAAGCACATTAATATCATTACAAGTACCTATTGTTCCAAATAAAACATTCCATATTCGTAACCGTATGATGCAACATCTTCTAAAATTAGTGTTGGTCTTCTACATCTCCCTGTATATTGTCTAGCCCATGCAGTAGGATAATTTTTCTATTCCCAATGCATGCAGTCAATACTGCCAATCATGCTCGGGAATCCACGTTGTTCCCAAACTGTTGGAAAATCTTAATTTACCCGTACTCCCAATGATATATATTGGATGTTTAATTCATCTTACATTGATAATATCATAGCATGCTCCTATATAATTAATTACAACAGATGAGGTTTTCTTGTGTTTACCTATGAATTTATGACGATTAATGACTGACTCCAGCTTTTGGACTATGCCTCGGATATCTGATCTCCAATATGAGTGAAAGTAATCTATGTAGAACACTACAAAAATTTTGCCCACATGATGAAACAATGATTTTTGAAAATCACTATGTGAGGAGAGAGTGATCTGATTTTCTCTTACCTTATATTTATAGTGCTCTGCCTAGAATCCTATTGAGATGAGACTCTGACACATTTAATAAAGATAATAATTATCTTCTTCCCTGAAGATAATTCTTTTTTATATTAATTATCTCTTGATATCTAACATTAGATAATATCTATCTAGATTATAAGATGTATTAAATAAATAATAGATTAATCAAAACAGAATTTCAGTGGGATTCAATAGAGGATGGCCAAAAATTACAGTAATAATAGGCCTTGAGAGGTCAGTCCAAGGATCAAATATAATGAATAAAGATGACATTCAAATGAATTAATTATCTTATGTTTAACCCATGACATCAATTGATTCATAAACATTTATTCATTCCACTAGAGAACAAATAATGATTTACCCATTTGTTACCGAAATTGAGTCGGGCTTATACTTAGACTTACGAATCCCTATTTTTAAGATATCGTACGTCACTATGACTGCTTAAAATAATTATTCTCTTTAATTCCTTAAGTAGTAGTATTCAACCTTATTATTTTACTTGAGCTAACTCAAACTGTAGGGTTTAGTATAATAAATTTTTTGAGCTCCTTAAGGCTACGTTATCATTCTAAACGGATACGGTGACTCGATACATATAACTAGCATAACATACATGCACTGTTACCACCCAAGATGCGGAGGATATTGGATTATCCCATGTAACCCTCACCCATAACAAGTCAAAGTGATGATCAGTAACTCATACTCACATAAAACCTTATCGATGTTTAGATCAACATAAAGTCACCGAGATTCAGGTTCTTCACGAAGGTCAGATAGAAGAACTCATCTTATAGTGATCCATCAATACGTCAAGACGTACCAGCATAGATAAACAACAAAGTCAAGTTACTTCTTATCTATACTGCAGTTTATACCAACAACTCATCCTAAAATTATCTCGGTTGTGATCTTTTTAATTTCTCAATCAGCTTAATTAATCATACATACTTTTTTGATCTTCAACAAACTGTATGATCTAACTTTTGTATAAGATAAATGGAAAACATATGCAATTAAGTAAACAATTCAAATATGAGATCGAAATAGTAGTAACATAAAACATTGTATACACGCTCAACCAATCTGCTTTTAGTATACGCATCCAATAATCCACCACTTATACTAAAGTAAACTTTTAGTAAACAATGTGTCTTCTTACTAACTATTACAAATACCATCACTTTGTTTCTTTCACTTATACAAAAGTTTCCTTAAACTAAGTAGGGTCTATCTTGCACAATCCAAGTCCTCGAACATGCTTGTCGTATACTACTTGCGTCAGGCTCTTCGTAAATGGGTCAGCTAGGTTCTCCGCAGTACTAATCTTCTCAATAAGCACGTCTCCTCGTCGTACGATTTCTGGTATGATGTGGTACTTTCTCTCTATGTGTTTCGTCGCCTTGTGGGTTTGTGATTCCTTCGAGTTTGCTACTACACCAGAGTTATCGCAGACACTGTGATACTCTTGGGCAAACGAGGTACCACACCTAGATCCAAGAGATAGTTCTTGATCCATACCGTCTCCTTAGCAGCCTCTGATGCAGCCTTCATGGTGGAGTATGAAATGCACCGTTGCTTTGCACTTCGCCAAGATACGATTCCACCTCCCTAGATGAACACATAGGCCCGAGGTAGACTTCTTCTTATCACGATCAGCTTAGAAATTCGAGTCAAAATAACCTAAAGGTATCAGGTTGTTTTCCTGGTAAACTAGCCTATAATCTCGAGTCCTTTTCATGTACTTTAGTATATGCTTTACCGTAGTCCAATGAGCTTATATAGGGTTAAACTAATATCTTGCCACTATGCCTACCACATAACATATATCAGTCCTTGTGCACAATATCATATACATGAGACTTCATATATTTGAAGCGTAGGGAACATGTCTCATTTTCTCTGTCTTCTTTGTAGTATTCAGCGATTGTTCCTTAGATAAAGGAACGACATGTCTGAAGGGTAGCAATCCCTTATTAACGGTTTGCATATTAAAATGAGTAATCACAGTATCAATGTAAGATGCTTTAGGATAAGCTCAATATTTTCTTCTTACGATCTCAGTAAAAATTAATCCCAATAATGTATGCTGCATCTCCTAAGTCTTTCATCTGAAACTAATCAGATAACCAACTCTTTACGTCTGATAATAGTTTTACATTGTTGCCAAGTATAAGGATGTCATTTACATTAACTGCAAAAAATACCACGTCAGCATTGACATCTAAACTTTACACGTAACTCTCGTTTGACAACTGGGTAAAACCATAGGTCTTTACCACCTTGTCAAAATATAAGTTCCAGGAACATGAAGCTTGCTTGAGTCCATAAATGAACTTCTTAAGCTTCCACATTAGATGCTCATCACTTTTATTCACATAACCTTCAGGTTGCTGCATATAGATGTCTCTACTGTCCTCAAGGTAACCGTTTAAGAAAGAGGTTTTCACATCCATTTATCAAACCTCTAGGTTCAAGTGAGCTGCTATGGCCAAAAAAATTATGATAGACTTGAGTATTTCTACAAGCGAAAAGATATCATCTTAATCGATCCCTTCTATCTGTGTGTGCCTTTTCGCCACGAGTCTGGCTTTGAAAGCCGAAACCTCTCCATCAGAATCTCTCTTCAGCTATATACCCACTTACTACATCGACTTCCTTGATATCGGTAGAGGTGTTTTCTCGTGATATCCATGCGATTATAGACTCGATCTCAAGTCCATAGTCGTGTATCATTCTCCGTATTTATGTCTTGTATCGCCTCGTTGTATGTCCATGGATCGATTATAGCTTGTTCGCCTTACGGGATTAAATCGAATATTCACCCACGAAAATATATCGATCGGATTATCGAACAACCCTCCCATTATGACGAAGCGCTACTTATACAATGGCAACGGTGGATGCAATAATTTTTTGTGTCGGTTCTTGCATACTTTGTTGGGTAGGTGTCACTCGTACATTCGCTTTCTCTATTGGAACTCGACCCACTTCAATTTCTTGAAGTATCTGGTATTGATCCATCCCACTAGACGCGACATCTTGTACCTTTGACGGAATCGGTGATTGAATATTACTCCATCCGTCCCCTAAATCTATTCTTAGAAATATTCAGCAGGGGTTTTAATAAAAATTGTTGAATTTATTATGAGTGGAGTAAGGGTCCCATAATAATGTAATATTGAATTATATAATGGTGAGCCATAGGTGAAAAATGTGGAGTATCATTTTTGATTTCGTGAAGAATGATTTCAACTTTGGATTTTTGGTTTTTATGTAGTCCTTCTCCAAGAATCGGACGTTGATGCTAATAACGATATTTTGATCCTTAAGACTATAGAAATAACCACATTTTGTTCCTCTAGGATATCCAACAAATAGTCTTACATCAGATCTAGCCTCCAACTTATTAGCCTGCTTGTTTAGCACGTGTGTCGGACTGCCCCATATCTTATATGGCTTAAACTGAGCTTATACCCAAATCATAACTCGAAAGGGATATTGTCGACTAATTTGGACAGTACTAGATTGAGTAAGTATGTCGTTGTTTCTAAGGCATACCCCCATAATGAAACAACAACGTTGCATAACTCATCATTGATCTAACCATCTCTAAGAGAGTCATATATCCTCGTTCTGACACACTGTTTTGCTGTGGTATGCCAATTGTAGTTAACTGGGACGTAATCCCACACTCCACCAGGTAGTCTATGAACTTGTTGCTAAGGTATTCGCCATTGCGATCAGACCGCAATGACTTAATACTTTTACCTAGCTTCTTCTCCATTTCCGTCTTAAACTATTTAAATTTTTCAAAGCATTCAGACTTGCAATAAAATAGGTAAATGTACCCATACCTTGAGTAATCGTCAATGAAAGTGACAAAATAATTTTACCCTCCACGAGCTTGTGTAGACACCAGTCCACACTGGTCAGAGTGGACTAATTCCAACACCCATTTGACTCTATATTCCACATCGGTCCACATAGGAGATTGTCTCCGATCAACCGGAGACATCAAATTTTCGACCGGAGAAACCTCGACGTGAATTTCAATTTTTCAAGATTCATTCCCTAAATTCAAAATACACTAATTCACTTAAAAAACATAATTATTACTCCATTCAAATTAAATTTTTTCAGTCAATAAATATTAAACTAATAACATAAGTAAGGGAAGTATCATTTCGGGAAATGGTTATGGGATGATTGAAAATTGGACAATAAAGTCTGGGCCTCTAATTAAAATGGGCGTATGGTGTTTATGCGGCTCAAATTAATTGGGTTTCACTAAAAAGCTCAATAGATTCATGGACCTTAAAATTAATTGGGCTCCAGAAAACTTATGACCTCTATCATAATTGGGCATTTAGATTATGTATTAGTAATTTTTTTCTTTTACTATTTTTTTCCATTCATAGCTGACCCCATCTCTCAAGGGCAAGGTTTGTAAAATTAGGTTTGTTGAATTCTAGTTGAATTTAACGAGAATGGATGCACAAAAGTTTGTGCCTTGGTTCTTTAACTTAATTTGGTTGTAAATTATTGCTATTTCAATAAGAATACACTTGACAAAATTACCATTATCCATCAATATATGTAACCATTAACCAATATATTTTATAACCCTAGACTTGACCCATAATAGATTAATATTGAGACTTAATATTTACCAAATTTAATTTTGGATATATTTCATCTGTTCAAGAGAATATATTATGTCATTTCAGTTCATATGAAAAAAATAGTTACAATAGCTTGAGACAGAAAATATTTTCACCATAAATCTTCAGTAAAGAAATTTATACTCATCAGTTTATGTTGCATCTTTTGATCGATGTAAATAATATGATATCTTACATGCTAACATTATTATGTGCACCCAGGCCATTAGGTCTGGGTCATATCATAAGTCGCTATGTCTTAGTAGTATAAGTATATAATGCAAATTTCTTAGCATTTTAAAAATGAGATTTTCACAATTTCTAAGAGCGAAATTCCAAATTGAAGCTCTTTTTCCAGGGATTGCAGTAGATTTTGGAAAATCTTGATTCTGATTTTTGAGATCTAAATCCGGTCAGATCAAACCCGTGGATCCGGTAATGCTGAATTTTTTTCCACCTTCAATTCTTTACGACGTTGTTTCTCATACATCATTAAAAAAATTAATTTTCGTTTTACACAGAAAATAGTTTGTTTAGTGAAAAAGAATTTAGTATTGGCAGCGGCGTTGTAGGGCGGCGCTAATGGTATTCCGCTCGAGGTGCTTGATGGTGGGGGCAAGATTCTTTATGTTATTGTACCACGCGTGTTTGGCGTCAAGTGGATTGCGTGGTTCTTTGGTGAGAGGTCGCACTTTGTGTTCCACTACGCCGACAGGATGTCAACAGCGGGTTAGGCATTGCTGGAGCCGTGGATCCGGGCGGGGTGGGTGACGCTACAAGACATTCGGGAGCATGCTACTACAACCAATTCCTGGTGGTGAACGACTGCCGCCAACATGACTTTCTACTTAGATGTGGACGAGTATATCCTTATCCCCTGACGGCACCAGCTTGAACTCAGTATTGAAGGATCTCTCCAGCAACACACAGTTCACCGTCAAGCAGAATGCAATTTCCAACTCATTTTGCTTAAACGATCTATCTCGAGATTATTCAAGGTAACACACTAGCTACTGAATTAATGATTTATTGCAAAAGAAAACACAAAAAAAAATTAATCTTTGTTTTTCGATTTTGATTGTGCATTTAGTTGGAAACTGCCTGCAAGGAATAGGGGTTCGAGAAGCTTCAATCCAGAGACTTGAGAATGAAACTACGGCGGGATCGTAAATACGCAATTCAAGCGAGGAAACGCGTACGCCACCGTATCCACATGTCGGAGAATGTGGTTGGAGGGACCCTCCACAAGACGGAGAGCACAATCCGGTACTACCAATACCACAACACCATCACTATGCACAAGGAGCTCTACCGCAACCTCCTCTCTGCCTCTGCCACCACCTGGCTCGACAAGATTCTTTAGGTAGACGACAATAACATGAAGAAACTCGCCACCACCATCAAGCACCTCGAGCATAACACCATCGGCGTTGCCAGTGACGGAGCCACACTGAGGCCTGAGGCCCTTGGACCCCCAACTTTTTTGAAAAACTATGTATATATTTGATAGGTAAAATATTTTAAGAAAATGTATTTAGTCTGATGGTTAGTTCCTTCTCAACCTTATTGAAGGTCCTGAGTTCGAAACTCAGGCTTGGCTTCTTTTCTTCTTTTTTCTCTTTTTCTCTTCTTTTTCTTTCTTCTTTCTTTCTCTTCAACGTTTCTTTTCTCTTCCTTTTTTTCTCTTCTCTCTTCCTTTTTTTTCCTCCCTTTCTTTCATTTCTTCTTTTTTTTCCTCTTTTGTTTCTTTCTTTTTTTTTTGGGCCTTTTTTTCCCTCTCTATTCTATTTTTATCCTTATTTTAGGATCTTTTTTTCTTTCTTATATAATTTATTTTATATTGATAAATAAAATATGTATATAAATAATAACACTATATATGTGAATTAACTCTTAGCTAAATATGTGTGCTCTCTCTATAGATATTTAACATTTAATAGCTAAATCTATAGGTTATGATTTTCATCTCTCATTTAGGAGATCTTGGTTCGATACCTCTTAGCTACATATTTTTCTTTTTCTTTTTCTTTTTCTATACTTATTTTCCTTTATATTTCTTTCATTTTTCATTATAATAAACTCATTATATTATTTAAATTATTATTATTTTAAAGTTTTATTTTAAAATTTTATTTTATTATCTTTTAAAATTATTATTAATTGGGCCCCCAAGAAATATTTTCTGGCTCCGTCACTGGGCGTTGCCCTGCAATCCACCGTCGATAAAAAATGTTCTTCCGCTAAACAATCTATTTTTCCGTGTAAAAGAAAATTAATTTTTTTAATGATGTGGGAGAAACGATGCATTCGGATGTGGAAGTGATAAAAAATTTAACCATAGAAAAGATATCGTCCTACTCACCGTTCTAGTACCAAAAAAATAAAAATTCAGGAGATAAGTTAATGTATTTCTCAAAATTTAGGACATCTAAAAAAAATTGAAAGTCGAAATCTTAAACTAATAAGTGCTCAAAGTTGAGATCATAAAATATAATTGATCTTATATTTTTAATAAGAAATAAATAATATACATTAACGACTTTGCTCCTAAGTCCTAATATCGACCATTTTCCTACGACCTTCAATCGCACGTTCAACATTAATTAAAAAGTAATTATCGAATGAGTAGAACTCCCGTGAGCGCGCGCTCACCATGCGCGCTCACGTTGCTTTAATATAATATTAATTAGATAATTAAGGATAATTTAATTTATTAATTATTAATTAAGATGTATTAATTATTAATTATAATTATTATTTTTAATTAAAATTTATTATTTTCAATTAGGTTTTATTAATTCAAAATTGATATTTATTAATTCAAAATTAAAGTTTACTAATTCTAATTAGGATTTATTAATTTCAATTAGAATTTATTAATTCATAATTATGGTTTATTAATTCATAATTGAGATTTATTAATTCATAATTATGCTTTATTAATTCATACTTAGGGTTTATTAATTCAAAGTTAGGGTTTATTAATCCATAATTAGGGTTTATTATTCAAAATTAGGGTTTATTATTTCCAATTAGGGTTTATTAATTCCCAATTAGGGTTTATTATTCAAAATTAAGGTTTATTAATTCTAAATAGGGTTTATTAATTCAAAATTATGGTTTATTAACTCATATTAGAGTTTATTATTCAAAATTAGGGATTATTAATTTACAATTAGAGTTTATTAATTCAAAATTATTATTTATTAATTTATAATTAAAGTCTATTAAACTAATTAATTTTAATTAGAATCAATTAATTAATTAAGATTAATTAATTAAGCTTAATTAAACTTAATTAACTAATAACTAATAAGGGTGGGTCTCACTGTGCGCGGGAGCGCACAGGAGACCACCCCAACTTATATTTGCATGTAAAAATATTGTTTGGTAGGCAAAATATATTTTGATGGAAACTAATTGGGCCTCAATTTTAGGCCTTTTGTTTGAGTTCCATCTTGCAAGTCCCTTTTGGGCTGGGGTCAATTAATAAATACCGGAAAGTAAAGCACCTAATTTGAAATTCTGACTTCGGTTTGGTGCACCAACGCACACTCGTCAAACTTAAGACTCGACTTCACCCAGCTTTCCAAAAAAATTTCTCCCATTTCCCAAAACAATTCTGGAAAATAATACTAGTAATAATAAAGGCGATGGGCGCAGATGGTGATTTCGATGTTCCTCCGTCATTCGATCGCGTGGTATTATCCTTTCCTCTTTTCGATTTTAACTCGATCTTGGTAGATCTATGTCTTTTTGTATAAAAAAATGGATGCAGTTACTTTTTTGTTTTATTTTTCACTGTGATATGTGGTTTTATGAAGTTCTGACTCCGATTTGGTGGGTGTGGTGCGACTTTTCCTGCATGCACTTCATTTTGAAGGAATTTGTTTTTTGTTTTTCCCTCGTGATCAGCTGGAAGCCTGGAACTTGATTGTTTTACGGTGTTATTTTCTGGATTTTTATAGGAATTCTCTTAGTGTTTTTAATTTTTTTTTTGTCAAGAAGGCTATTTTGAAATTTAGAGTTTTAACTATATGTTTCTGCATGCGGTTTTTAAGTAAATTCTAAAGTTAATATTCAGTAAATATTATTATCGAGTAATTTGGTGTAGGAGATAAGGTTGCTATGTCTTGCGAGGTATAATGCAGTGAATCTAATCTTGGAGATTATATTGATAATTGTTTTATGCTTGATTTGAGAATTGAGATTGACCATTAGGATTTTGTTTTTGCTTGATTTGATAAGCTTAAGTGATAAACTCTGACCTATTATGTATTTATTTATTATAATTTACCCTGTTTTTGTTTTATTTTATAAGATCTAAACCTCTTCTTAGCTGAACTGATAACAAACACCATTTTGGCTTGATTAGATTGAAGCTTGTTCAAGGTTGGTATAATTGATAATCAAATAAAGAATGTAATTTTATAGCTCAGATGAAAATTTGAGTGGCATTTGTGTTGCTTGGAGAAATAAAATAATGCAAGGGAATTTTATGGATTTAACATTTATATGGAGACTTGTGATCCCTATATGTGCTCAATCCCCTACAAATTCACATCTTGTATATCATGACCTATTCACAGTTGTGGCTTTCCCATTTTTGAAGATGAAGTTCTCGATTATGATGGAGGGAAACCCTTTTTCTGCGTGAAATATAAGTCGCTTATTAGTTTTTGAAAAGAGTGGATTAACTTTCGATTATAATTTATAAACTCTCTGTGGTCATTTATGTTCTTAAGCAGAATTTGCGCATTGGACATTTCCTTAAAATTTTACAGTTATAACTATGTTACCTGAATAGATTTCCATTATTCTGGTTCAAAGTTTATCAACAATGTATGCCAAATGCATGTGATTCTTCAAGTTTTTTGTATAGTATAGTTCTTCCCACAAGTGCATTTAAGTATTCTTTCATAAGAAACAGCTACACATGCTTTTCGCATGATATAACCAGTTAATACATTCATCTTTACCGCACCTTGGATTAAATGATTATGTCACTGCTAATTGCTGTGAACCCTCTCTAATATCTTCTTATGCCTTATCCTACTTTTAATTGGGTTTCATCCAACTCATATTGTTCATCTAATAGAAAAATGCAGCCCGGGATGGCGCAGCTCAAGGGTTCAACCCAGGTTTGATCGTCTTACTTGTCATTGGTGGGCTGCTTTTGGCATTCCTTGTTGAAATTACGTGCTCTACACTTCGCCCAAAAACCTTGCCTCGAAGAAAAAGAAGCCTGTCTCCAAGAAGAAGATGAAGAAAGAACGACTGAAGCAAGGCATATCAGCTCCCGGAGAGTAGACGTGATAATGGGTTGTAATCCTATCAAACACCACATGTTTTGAACTCCTATTTCAATTTTTCCTGCTGTTTTATTTCTAGACTGAAAAACTGCAGTTTGTTTAAGACTTTGTCCAAATCTGAAGTTAAATCTTTATACAAAAATAATCTGAGGGTCTGTCTAACTAAGAGCTGTTAGGCAAGAATTATATATATACTGTTTGTATGATCTAACCATTTAGGCTGAACGGCCCATCGTCTGCCTGCCAGGCGGAAGCATAACGATGACAGGTTTGGCTGTGAATCCCGGATGAGGAAGCCGGCGACGAAGCTCACGAGCTTCCTGGCAAAGGGCGCATGAGTGGCATGTGACGTGGGTGGCAAAGTCGCAGGCAGCCTCACAATGGTCGCGCTGAACCTCATTCACCCTGATGTTGTTCAAGCAGCCAATAGATTTGGCCACGGCCTCACCGCTGCCTTGTAAGTTGAATTTGCGGCGAATGGCTGTGCGGTTGGGGTAGGAGAAGCAGGGTGCAAGCAGTTCCAGCCAAAGAAGCAGTTGCCTAGTAAGTAAAGGGCGGTGTAAGGCAAGCAGTGTGTAGCGAAGGTAGCGGTGCCGGTTTGATCCTACCCTCTACGTTGCTCCCATGAAGCACACAAGGAACACAACATCCTAGTACGCCTGCTCAATACCAAAGCAATGAGAAAGAGAGCATAGTACTCAAATGAAAAACCAAAAAGTGGTTAATTGGAATTCATGTATATAACAATAATGATTCCAATTCCCATCACTAAGTCAAAAGAAAATGAACAGTTTTATTGGAGAAGTAAAAGGAAATATCTTCGGTTATTTGGGTTTTATAACTTTTACGAGAAAAGATACGCCGATTTAACTGAATAATGACACCTATAAAAGAAATAGAAAAAATTATGTTTTATATCCTAACTATTGGTCATTTAATAAAAATAGCTTGAACTATTCATAATTACAATATGAAACTAATAAAAATACTCTAAATTGTTGATGATTATAATAAAAAAAATATAAAGTAACCAAAATATCATGTTGTTCGATTTTTGTTGAGTTAATCTAAGTTGCCCAAAGACTTGAAACCTCAACTAGTTTTTTAATAAATATGCCTTTCAGTTAAAAAAACAAGAACTAAATTCTACGCAAAAAATCCGTTGATAGAAATCAAATAATGGGGTATTCTTCTAAATTTTCAGATACATATATTTTATGTAATTATCAATATTTCATGATTTTTTGTTAAACGACCAACGAATTAGGATATAAAGTATAACTTTTCCAGAAAGAAAATAATAAAGGATAGAGAGTTAGTTTGGGAAAGCAATTAAACGCAAAAGCAATAAAATTTCATCATCACATACAAAATTACAAACAGACCTAAACAAATTGAAACGTCACCGATGATCGCGCAAATACGTTCATCAAATAAGAACCATTCTTATCTTAAAAACTAAGAATCAAATGAATTCGTTATGAAAGTTGATGAATCATCGAGATTGTTAATGAATTTAAAATTCAGAAATTTTCACCTGTTCAAATCCACGAGGCGAAAATTATTTTTTTTATTCAAGATAACTTTCCGATTGATTCATCAACTTTCATTATAATCATCGTTTTGTAATTTATCATTTTGTGATTCTCACGATAAAAATGGTTCTTACGTTAATCCTCCCATATATAGATATAGATATAGATATAGATATAGATATAGATAAATTACTTTAATCATTAAGACAAAATAATAATAATAATAATAATAATAATAATAATAATAATAATAATAAGACCATGAAAAACTCACAAACTTCAAGATCACTGCTGTAGAACTCATCATTCTTTCCAAGACAAGAGAAGATGCTCGATTCCCACTCATCCGTTTGCACCTTCCATCACCCACCGGCAGCCCATGAGCAGTCCATTCCACCGCTGCCGGCGGAGCTCCGCCGATCTTCGCTGCGGCGCTGGTGGAAGACTTCCCTTCATGCTTTGTCCCTCCACCGGAGTAGGATTTCATTTCAACCTCGGTTTCTGCTTCTTCTTGATTCGGTATAAGACCATAATTAGCCATTTCCGAATAAGAATACTACACAAAAATTTACAGAAAAAAATAAAATAAAAGGAAAAGTGTTTATGTATACAATTTGCGAAAAATATTAGAGAAGCAAATCGAGGGGTGGGCTTTCTTGAGAGGCTCTCTCTCGCCCCCACAGATTCTATATCGACTATTTGATGAATTATTTACAATATTTTCTCTTTGATTCATCTTGCTAGTATATTACACACTGAATGAATGGCTGACCGCAGATTTAGATGTGAAAGAAAATTAAAAGTTTGACGTACAGTTTTACGAAGAATAGATTTTTATTTGATCTATTCCTAAATATACATGATGAATTAGATATGAATGAAATTATAAGTCATTGATTTTATTAATAAATCAATAGACAATATTCATTACGTTGTACCGCAGTTCGTAACTATATATGCTACATTTTAAATTTATTGGATTAATTAAAATTTATATTAGTAATTTTGTTCCTTGATTTTAGGGATTTATTGTAGTCTAATTTGTGCAACAATAAATTAAATAGAGTAAATATTGTAAGTGTGCTACAAATTATCTTATGCATGTGTAACAATCAACATTCCAAATTCAATAAAAAAAAAAAAGGAAAAACGTACATATTTAATTCCAATAATAATGTAATATGTACAATAAATTTATTCAATATGTGCTATATTTTGTGAAGATTTGAAAGAGATGGATGAATCCCTATAATTAAAGAAGGTGGTGAGATTTATGGGATGATGATGTATTTCTTTTTAGTAATATTTTAGTGTCTTATCTATACCCGAGTCCCAGATAGTATGTTATACTCAATCTCATCCATCCATTCTATTAATCGTGTGGCTGAGATTCGCGCCTGATTTTTAAAAGTTTTACACGCTAATTTGTGGTAGTAAGAGTACGTAGATTAATAATTTGATTTGGTATGTGATTTCGAAAATAAACCATGCATTTAGGGGTGAGCAAAATATCCAATAACCGAATAACCGAATTGAAATAACTAATTTGGTTTGGGTAAATCGGTTATTTCGGATAATTCGGTTATAACCGAAATATATTTCGGTAATATGATTTTCGGTCGGGTATGATTTTTTTTACCTGAATATCCGATATCCAAAATTTATATTTATATTAGTTTTTTAATATAAATACTAAACACCAATTACAATTACAATTACTATAAATATGACGCATAAAGAATTAAAAGGTATCTCAGGAAACAAACCCAACAACTTCAAAGACTAAACACCAATATAAGAGAGATAATTAACAGAGCCGATAAGGAAGCCATAACGAATCGTACATGCACACATAACATCTGTATTAGATCATTTCAAAATAAAGAAGCCTAAATCATCAAACAGTGAGTAATCAACATCAGATTGCAATTACAACGAAAAACTAAGTTACACAACACCACATGGTGTGGCATTAGAAGGTTCTAACTTCGAAGGATTAAAAAAGCTTTGGATTTGGAGAATATGAACTTGAAACTTTGAACTTTAAATTTAGTGTTTTGAGAAGATTGTAACATGTTTATGAATTGTTCGTATTTAGTAATGGTTTTTGAACTTTGAACTTATGAAGATTGTTGGTAATGAGTTGTTTAATATTTGGTAATGTTATTTATGATTATTGCAAACTAGTTATTTGTTAAGTATTAGAATGTTTTTTGTATGTTTTTGTTTAGAATTCAGAATCGGGCAAAATTCGGTTTATCAAAATATCCGAAATAATTTTCGGTTATTTTAGTTTAGTAACCAAATTATTTCGGTTTAGTTCGGATATCATTTCTAAAATTTCGATTATTTAATTCGGATATTTTTTTGATCATACCCGACCGAATACTCGAATACTCACCCCTACATGCATATAGTTGAACTGAACTATGCATTCAAATGAACAAAAAAATGCATTCACTTGAATACAAACATACATATGAGTTTCAATTTTAATGCATGCCGAAAACGCACTCCCAGCACTCGCTCACGCGTACCCAGCGCCCGCTCGCACGCACCCAGCGCCGATTGGGTGTGATGCAGTATTATGTTGTTTTAAAAGCAGTGTTTTGTTGTTTTAAATGCAATGTTATGTTATTTCATATGCATTATTTATGTTTTGTTATGGTTCTTCCCAAATCCGGTAGCCGACGCGTACCACTCATTCCTACCCGGCCGGCACACACGGCGCCTACCCCGGTGTCGGTAGCGCGCTGACGCCCTACCCGGCCCGGCACGCATCCGGTAGCGGTTGGATGCGATGCAGTGTCATGTTATTTTGAATGCAGTTGTATGTTATTAAGAATGCAGCACCCCAAACCCAGCGTCCGCGGATACCCAACGCTCACGGACTCCTCTACCCGGTAGATGGGCACTCAGCGCTATTTGGGCACCTTCCCATTTTTGCCCTTGAGTGAAAAATGAGCTTCCACGTATCAAATTTTGATGCGTCCACGCGTTTAAAATGTGTGATTTAGATTGGGTACTACATACTATCTGGAGACCGGGTACTATATGGACTCAACCCTATATATATATATATATATATATATATATATATAGGGAGGTTAACGTAAAAACCATTTTATTGTGCGAGCGTGAGGCGAATATGCTATGAAAGTAAATGAATACTGCTGCAGTTAATGAATAAAAATAAATAGAATTTTCGCCTCTCATGGGATTCGAACCCTGGTGAAAATTACGAATTTTTGGATTCATTAACTTTCGCAGAGTATTCATTAACTTTCATAGCATATTCATTTTGTTTTCGTAGTTCTTAGTTCTCACGTTAAAATTGGTTCTTATTTGAACCAAACTCTATATATATATATATATATATTTATATATATATATTTATATATATATATAATGTATGTTTTTGATCATGTACTTTTTAATGATGACAGAAATCATATAATAATTGTCAAAATTGTTTTGTACATATTACAAATAAAAGTAAGTTTCTATTTGATCCCCATCCCTTTTAGAGTCTTTAGATCGTCTTACCTAGTTATATGTTTTTTTGGTAATTTTTTGTGAAAAAATAGTAGCTAAGTACTCATGCACAAAATAGTTTTACTAATAATATAAATTTTAAATAATGCATAATTTGTACCATACAGTTCATGAAAACTATTATATAAATCAATGTACACGTATTGGAGTTAGAGATAGGACGACTAAATTCCATTCCCATCTTTTTGTCAAAAGAAATATTAAATACATTTATATACAATATTATGTTGGATTAATTGTCACAAGCAACAAAATATTTACCCGAATTTCTGCATGATATTTTTAAAAGATTGCAATTATAATATATATGTTTACTTTGACAAAAAATGAATGAGTTTGATAATTTTTCACCCCCTAAAAGATAAAAATTAGCACAAAAAACTTTCGATATTAAACTACCAAATGTGGTCGAAGAAAAGTGGCTTGCAGATCAACAATTGAGAAACGCTTAATTATTGTTCATTATAGGATGATACATTTTCTTTTGCCCTTAAACAATTGAACATTAACCTTTGTTGCATTAAGCTCTTGTATTCCTCCATGTTCTAAAAATGAAAATGGATAGATCCTATTATTCAATTGAATATGATCACCGTCGTCAAATTATTCACTCATTTAAAATTAAGAAAAATAAACGTTAAACATAAATTGAGTTTTTAATAATCTTAGCTCATTCTTATTTAACAAAAAAAAAGATCTAAAAGTTCAATAAAACATAAATTGAGTTTTTAATAATCTTCAGCAGAAATGTGGGCGAGAGTTGTAGGGAGGAGCTCTCAGATATTTTAGGTGTCTCGCAATCCCTAAATACGGGCAAGTACTTGGGTTTACCATCTCTTATTGGTAGAAAGAAGAAGGAGATTTTTTGTTACCTCAAAGAGAGGCTGTGGAAGAGGATTCACGGATGGCAAGGGAAGTACCTTTCTAGAGCCGGGAAAGAAATCCTGCTCAAGAGTATTGCTCTAGCGATTCCGACTTTCTGTATGTCGGTTTTCTTGCTCCCCTTAAGTGTCACCGATGAGATGGAGAAGTTGATGTACGGATTTTGGTGGGATAAGAAATGTGATGAGAGAGAGGGGATCAACTGGATGAGATGGGATAAACTCTGCGTGGCGAAGTTTAAAGGAGGCATGGGTTTTCGTAGTATCCAATTGTTCAACATTGCTATGTTGGGTAAGATGGGGGGCGACTTGTGAAGGAGCCGAATTCCCTGGTGTGTAGAGTGCTCAAAGCGAAGTATTTCCCGAGAGGGGATTATATGTCTGCTCGTGTAGGGCATAGACCGAGCTTCACGTGGAGAAGTTTATGCGAGGCTCAAGATTTGGTGAGAAGAGGCATGAGATGGAGGATTGGAAACGGCGATAATATAAGGGTTTGGGGGGATCCATGGATCCGCAGGGATTCTAATTTCTTTGCAACTAACGTACAACATGCGGACGTTGGTAACATGAGGGTTAAGGACTTAATGATTCAGGGAGCCAGAGAATGGGATGTTGATATGGTTAAGAGGTTGTTACATGAAAGTGATGTCGACGCCATTTTAAATCAACCTATTCTGGGGACCTTAGGCGATAACCTTATTTGGCATTTCTCCAAGAGCGAGATTTACTCGGTTAAATCGACACCACCTAGCTTGTTCCCTCACTGTCAATGCCACGCTAGCCTCGGAGATGGCGGAATACCATTTGGAAGCTCAAGGTTCCTTCAAAAGTGAAAATTTTCTTATGGAGGGCCGTGTTTCAACTAAAAGTATACTCTTAATTGACTCACAATCGAATGAGGTGTTGTAATAGGGAAAGCTAACCCTAGTCGTCTCTCAAGGAAAACTTAGCAGGCGTTACTAAGTTGCCACACAAAAACAATTAAAATCCTAAACACTCTAATCTCAAAAGGGTTGATAGATTACCTAGGCGAAATTATTAAACAAAGAAAGGCGAATTAACTAGGCGAAAATTGACAAAACAGATAAATTCCTAGGCGAAATTAAACCCTAAATCGAAGAACATGGAATCGAAATTATAAATCCTGAACATGAATGGAAAAGATCAAGCGGAAGACAAGATTACTCGGGCGAATATCAATACTAATCATAACCAACATATAAATCAATAACAATCAAATACGCGAGATTAAACCGAATAAAGCAATAGAAGAAACTTACTAACAAAGCGAGCGATGGAATTGATAATAAACTTTCGAATATGAATCCAATATCCTCACGATAATTCTTGAATCACAATTTCAAAAGATAAGAGAAGGAATAAATTCTGAATTATGAACTCGAGAGGAAGTTCTCGTCTGGAACTTGCAGAAACAAAAGACGGAAAAGAAATAATGAAAAAAAAGTAGGTTTTCAGCGTTCGAAAAACGTATATATATCGGCCCAAAACTAACGCACGGCGCCGGACTCGATCCCAGCGCCGGACTCGTGCGCTTGCAAACAAGGGCATCCAATAGCGGACTCGGCCGCGCGCGGGCGCTTGGCCACACGGATGAAACTAGCCGCCGACGACGCGAGCGCGGACTCGTCGACTCTACGGGCGAGTTCGACACTTCACGCCAGCCGGGGCGGAAATGAGCGCGGACTCGATGACTCTCGGGCGAGTCGTACATAGGTGTCCAGCGGACGCGTGGAAACTCGGACGCGGGCGCTCGCGGGTTGAGGCGCCAGCCGGACATGGGAAACGCGCGGACGGGCTGGCGGAATAAGGCGTCTGGCGCGGACGAGGGAACCACCGGGCGTGGCCTTGTCGGCCTCTCTCGCGCAACGCGCCTCAGTCGGCTACGCCGAGTCCGGCGCTGGGTGCGCTTAAGAGCTCAAAATGCATTCAACATGAACCTTCCGCACAAAACCAAAGCGATCACGATTCCATAAAAGATGTTCAAATATAACAGAATGGAATCAAAACGTCGACAACAAAACAAAGAAAAACAAAACAAAACATGCAAAACAACACCCCACACTTAACTCTTTGCTTGTCCTCGAGCAAATCTTAGTTTCTTGAAAGGAATGGTACATAGAATCAATACTTCAAATAGAATTAATCACATATTCACATCCCTTCAATGCATCTCAATAATATAGTTCTCAATACAATGATCCTCTTGATTTGCCGATTGCTAGTCTCGGCTTGTCCCGATGTACGTGAGTGGTAAGGCGTCACCTTGTGGTTAATCCCACTCTTCTTCATCAACTTCTCGAACAACTTGTTGCAAAAATGCTTTCCTCCATCACTAATGATTGCTTTGGGAAAACCAAATCTGCACAGTATATTCTCCTGCACAAACTTCAAAACGATGTAAGAATCGCATGTCCTAGTGGGGATAGCCTCGACCCACTTGGACACGTAGTCAACGGCAAGCAGAATATATTCAAAACCTAAAGATTTAGGGAAGGGTCCCATGAAATCGATTCCCCACACATCGAAAATTTCTACCACAAGAATATTATTGAGGGGCATCTCATTCCGGGCACCTATAGATCCCGTGCGTTGGCATCGATCACAAGCACGGTAGAACGCTTGGGCGTCTTTGAACAATGATGGCGAGAAATCGATTGGAGGACCTTGAGCGCGATCTTTTGTCCGCGAAATGCCTCCATAATTACCATTGTGGCATCTTTCCAACACTTGAAATTGCTCTTCCGGCACACATCGACGGATCACATCATCCTTCCGAATTTGAGCAGATATGGCTCGTCCGAAATATTGCTGCACAAGGTTAAACGCTTCCTTTCACGAAAGGTTAGACCAGTCTCATCTCCCCACAAGCAAGATAATTCACAATGTCGGTGAACCACGGGAAGATGAGACCAAAAGCTTATTTTCATAAGGAAAATCATTAGCATAGGCCTCATGCAAAAGTTTAACACTCGGGATTTAAGGCGAGACAAATGATCACCACACAATTCTCACTCCTTTCCTATCCTTAATCTCCAAATCAATTCTTGAAGGAGAAGAACCCAGCGGATCAACCTAGGCTTGGCTTGAGGTTTGGTTAACAAGTACCTTAAAGCGGCATGGTCACTATGAACAATCACTTTCGAACCTATGATATATGAGCGAAATTTTTCTAAAGCAAAACCACACCTAACATTTCTTTTCGGTTGTCGTGTAATTCACTGCGCATGATTCAAGGTAGAACTAGCATAGTAAATTACACGAGCATCTTATCAACACGTTACCCAAAACAGCCCCTCAAAGCATGATTGCTAGCATCACACATAATCTCAAAGTGTTCATTCCAATTGGGGCTACAACCACGGGGCACTAGTCAACTTCTCTTCAACACGGAGAAAGCATGTATACAATCATTATTAAACACAAATGGCACGTCTTGGGAAAGCAAGCGACATAAGGGTTGAGAGATTTTGAAAATCCTTAATAAACCTACGGTAGAAGCCAAGATGCCCTAAGAAACTCCTAATCCCTTAACGTCAACGGTGGGGCAATTTCCTATAACATCGATTTTGGCCCTATCCACCTCAATCCCATCATGTGAAACCAAGTGCCCGAGTACTATACCACTTTTAACCATGAAATGACTCTTCTCCCAACTTAAAGTCAAATGACTCTCGACATCTATTAAGCACATGATCAATCTTAGCTAAGCAGTCATCAAATGACGAGCCAAACACAGAAAAGTCATCCATAAATACCTCCATGTAATCCGATCATTTACGAGAAGATGGACATCATGCACCGTTGGAAGGTTCGGTGCATTGCAAAGACCAAGCGGCATCGGCGGTAAGCAAATGTCCCATGCGGGCTCGTGAGCGCCGTCTTGGATTGATCTTCCGGAGCTATGGCAACCGATAATATCCGGACAAGCCGTCGAAAACAATAAAATCGTGTCCGGCTAACCTATCAAGCATTTGATCAATGAAAGGTAGAGGAAGTGATCTTTTTGGTGGCGGCATTCAATTTCCGTAGTCAATGCATCGCGCCATCCCGTGGTGGCTCGGACCGCACCAACTCCCTCGCTATTTTCGATGATGATATGCCCCTTCTTTGGCACTACATGCACGGGGCTCACCCATTCACTATCGGCGACAGGAAAGATGAGGCCTTCGCCAAGGAGTTTGTAGATCTCCTTCTTCACTACTTCAGATATCACAGGGTTCAACCTCCTTTGTCCGTCTCTCGTTGGACGAGCTCCTTCTTCCAAGGTGATGCGATGCATACATGTGGCGGGGTTAATGCCACGGATATCAGCCAAACTCCACCCGAAGGCAAGCTTGTTCCTCTTCAAAACTCCAATCAACGCATCTTCCTCATACCGGGCCAAAGTCGAGGAGATGATCACTGGCTTGGCTCTCCCTTCCTCTAAGAACACATACTTCAAATGCGTTGGAAGCTCCTTGAGTTCAACAGATGGCTCGGGGAAGCTTGCCAGCTCACGTGCTACTTCTTGCTCGTCGGCCGATCCCATGAAGACCTCTTCAATTGTGTGTGCCTGCAAAAATACATTCTCGACCAAGGGCTCAATAGCATCGACAAAAGCACAATCATCAATATAATGAGCAGTAGGGGCATTAAGACTATTTCTCACAGAAAATGTAACCGTGGTCCCTAAAACAGTCATCTTAATAAGACCACTCTTAACATCTATCATGGTATTAGTGGTGGCCATAAGCGGTCTACAGGGAGAGCGATGTGAGACCTACCATCCTCCCGTACATCCCCAACTTCCAAGACCACAAAATCCATCAAAATTATCGGACCCCACATTAACCATAACATTTTCCACTACCCCTGGGGTATCTCATAGATCTATCACTAATTGAAGGTCATGCTGTGGGTTTCAATTCCTTAAGACCTAATTCTTGAAAGATAGAATAAGGCATTAAATTAATTCCGCCCCCAAATCAAGCATACCTAAGGCCTCTTTCCCATTCCCCATAGCAATCTTAATGATAAAGCTACGGATCGCGAAGCTTGGGTGGAAGGAAGTTGCATGATTGAATTAGCCGTCTCGGAGAGCGACCACATTGGCGATGTCTCCCGCCTCTTCTTTGAGGTGAGCTCCTTAAAGAATTTCACATAGGCGGGGACGGCCGGATGGCGTCGAAAGGCGGTTGGCGTGTACTTGAGACAACAACTTGTAGAAATCGGCTGAACGTTGGTCCCGCTTGGCATTCGTCAACCGATGGGGATAAGGGACCCGGCTTGAACAAAGTCTTTGAAGTTTGTCCGTGAACATATGGATCGCGGCTTTGTGCAACTCACTCTCGTCTTTCTTCTCGGGAACCTCTTCTTCAACATGAGGTTCCTCAACAACGATGGGTGCCGGGAGAAGATGCAGGGACCCGGCATAGTCACCATGTTGTCGATAACCTTTCCACTTGAGCACCGTCACGGCATGAGCTTGATGAGCTTGCGGGCAACTTGTTCTTTTCACTCTGCTGCTCATCTCATTAAGAAAGTGGCAATCGACCCATAGTTTCCTCAAGGCGCCTCATCGCCGCCTCCGTACTTTCATTCCTCGATTGTTCTTAGCGATGTAGGCACCGAGAGGATCCTCGGTAATTTGTTGAGATTGCGGGGACCGCGTGGAAGCTATTCTTTGCGGAGGTCGGTAAGTGGTACTTCTTGCGGAGGCTGCTGCTTCTTGGTAAGGATCTTGTGGGTAAGGCGGTGTCGATATGGCTGCTGCGGATCGACATCTGCCGACCATAAGCTTGCTTTGCTTAGGCGGATACTTCTTTGAAATACGTGTCTTCTGCGGTGGACTTCTTGTGCGGGGAGGCGTCGAGTTTGTGAGTTTGAACTGAACCACGACCTTGGCTCTGTTCTTCCACCTGAGTTGTATTCTTCTTGGTTTTGCTCATAGGTCGGCCTCGGCTCATAATGTTGTCGAGGCTGAAAACCTTGCATAGCATAAGTCTCTACTCCGCCTTCATAGACGGGCGCTCCCATATTAGGGCAAATATCCGCAGTATGTCCCATTTCCATGCAAATTCCACAAGGATGCATAGAGAATTCCTGTGGAGGTGCGCCGAACTCCTGAGAAGGAGCAGCGAACTCCTGGGGTGGTGAAGGGAGCTCAGCCTGCTTCAACTTCATCTCGTTCATTTCTCTCATGAGTTGTGCCATTTGCCTCGTCAAATCTGATCCAGGCTCCAATGAGTTGACAGAAGATCGACGCGTACTCGATGCCTTCTGGAGGGAATTGCTCGCCATGACGTCAAAGATTTCGTCAAGAGCCTCGGCTGTGATATGAGCTATGTTGCCCCCTGCTGCGTCGTCGGCCTTTTCCTGATCGGATTTCAGGATCCCATCGTAGAAGAATTGGCATAACAGAACCAACGGGAAGAAGTGATGTGGGCATTGCCTTTGAAGCTCCTTGAATCTTTCTCTCGCTTCATGGAACGGCTCATCTAGATCTTGCTTGAATGTCATAATTTTTGATCGAAGATCCTTCGTCTTCTGTTGCGGATAGAACCTCAACATGAACTGTTCCACCACAGAATTCCAATTTGTCAGAGAGTCGGCGGGAAAACTCATAAGCCAAGACTTGGCTTTATCCTTCAAAGAATAAGAGAACAGTAGCATCTTCAACTGCTTCGTTCAGGCCCATCAGAGGGAATGACTGCACCACTTGATTATATTCTCTGATAAAACTCAGGGCATCTTCATTTGCCATGCCGTGAAAAGTGGGAATGAGGTTGAAGTGATTTGGCTTCAACTCATACCCACGCGCGCGGGCATAACACGATCGGTTGTAGTTTCCCATCTTAGGGCGAGTAATCCCCATCGCGAGGGGACGGCGTTCCGTCATGATTGTTGTTCATTCGATCACCCATGACCCCTGGAGGAACTCTTCAAACAAAAATTGTCGACGGTAGTAAACCCCTTCAACTGTGAGAGAACTTTTCTCACGAAACTATCACAACTGAGTGATCAAAGTTTGCCACACTAAGCGTCGCGGTTTGCTCAACTTGCAGTATACTTCAACGGCGATGCGATCTAGGATTTAGGCTTGGCCCCGCATACACAACACTCAACAAAGCGAGATCAAACGCATCGCGGTACAAAATAAGAAAGCGAGGAGAAGAATAAAACGAAAACATGCAACATTAATAAGCGCTAAAGTTTTCCCGACACGGCGCCAAAATTTGTTTCAACTAAAAGTATACTCTTAATTGACTCACAATCGAATGAGGTGTTGTAATAGGAAAGCTAACCCTAGTCGTCTCAAGGAAAACTTAACGTATTACTAAGTTGCCACACAAAACAATTAAAATCCTAAACACTCTAATCTCAAAAGGGTTGATAGATTACCTAGGCAAGAAATTATTAAACAAAGAAAGGCGAATTAACTAGGCGAAAATTGACAAAATGATAAATTCCCTA
The DNA here is from genome assembly GCA_036937905.1 of Salvia rosmarinus. NCBI lineage: Eukaryota > Viridiplantae > Streptophyta > Magnoliopsida > Lamiales > Lamiaceae > Salvia > Salvia rosmarinus. The sequence continues at coordinate 86,411,513 of CM072816.1, read as the reverse complement.
GGCAAGAATTAAACCCTAAATCGAAGAACATGGAATCGAAATTATAAATCCTGAACATGAATGGAAAAGATCAAACGGAAGACAAGATTACTCGGGCGAATATCAATACTAACCATAACCAACATAGAAATCAATAACAATCAAATCGCAGAGATTAAACCGAATAAAGCAATAGAAGAAACTTACTAACAAAGCGAGCGATGGAATTGATAATAAACTTTCGAATATGAATCCAATATCCTCACGATAATTCTTGAATCACAATTTCAAAAGATAAGAGAGAATAAATTACGAATTATGAACTCGAGAGGAAGTTCTCGCCGGAACTTGCGAAACAAAAGACGGAAAAGAAATAATGAAAAAAAGTAGGTTTTCAGCGTTCGAAAAACGTATATATATCGGCCCAAAACTAACGCACGGACGCCGGACTCGATCCCAGCGCGGACTCGTCGCTTCAAAAACAAGGGCATCCCAAATACGGACTCGGCCGAGAACCGGACGCTTGCGGCCACGGATGAAGCTAGCCGGCCCGGAGCGAGGCGCGGACTCGTCGACTCTACGACGAGTTCTGACACTTCACGCAGCGTCGGACGGAAATGAGGCGCCGGACTCGATGACTCTCTGGACGAGTCGTACATAGGTGTCCAGCGGGACGCGTGGAAACTCGGACGGGGCGCCATGGTTGAGGACGCCCACGGACATGGGAAGCGCCGGACGCGGGCGGCGGCGAATAAGGGCGTCGGGCGCCGGACGAGGAACCGCGGGGCCGCGGCCTTGTCGAGCGCGCTCTCTCGATGCAACGCGCACCCAGCGTCGGCTACGCCGAGTCCGGCGCCTGGGTGCGCTTAAGAGCTCAAAATGCATTCAACATGAACCTTCCCTACACAAAACCAAAACGATCACGATTCCAATAAAAAGATGTTCAAATATAACCAGAATGGAATCAAAACGTCGACAACAAAACAAAGAAAAATAAAACAAAAACATGCAAAGCAGGCCGCTAGGGATAATCTGCCGACTAAAACAAATCTATGGACCAGGGGGTGAATGTTGATGGTGATTGCGGTGTGTGCACGAGGGGTGTGGAGACGTTATGGCACATCTTCGTGACATGTACCTATGCGAATGAGTGCTGGAGAGAAGTGGGCCTTGACGGGATCTGGAGGTCGATGGAGAGGAGTTATCCCTTGTTTAAAGATGGTCTCCTACACATTCTTATCAAGGTGGACGATAACACTTCGGATGTTATTGGTATGGTTTTGTGGCAGATTTGGAAGGATAGGAACGATGCGATCTGGAATGAGAGTTACCCGGTTCCGGCCAGATCATGTGCCAATGCTATTGATTCTAGGAACCAGTGGCTGGCAGCTCAGAGGATCGTGACTACTTCGGAGGTCGCGAGGTCTTCCACCAGAAGGAATGTATGTGTTGGATGGCACGATCTGGAGGTTGGGTGGATGAAATGCAACGTCGACGCTGCTTTTTTCAAAGAGAAAAACTGCATGGGGTTCGGCATATGCATCCGGGATGAGAAAGGGAGGTTCATTGCTACGAAAACCTTGGTAAAACCAGGGATTGCTAGAGTGGAGGAGGGGGAGATCTTTGGAATCCAGGAAGCTCTATCATGGCTCTTTGAGCGTGGTATCACCAAGTGTGTGTTGGAGAGTGACAGCAAGATCGCTTGCGATGCGATCAACAACATGCAAGAGAATTTGTCCGAACTCGGAGGTTTAGCTCAAGGTTGTAGGGTGAGCATGTTAAATTTTGCTGATTTTCGGGTTAGCAATGTTGGTAGAGACCTCAACAAGGTTGCTCATTGTTTGGCCAAGAGGGTTGTTGATTTTGTTTCTCCTTTTATTTGGGAAGAACCCCCGTCGTTTGTGGAGGGTCTTCTCTTTTCCCTTTGCTCGTGTTAATCTATTCTTTGTTTGCTCAAAAAAAAAAATAGTTTACTTGGTGGCAAAACAACTTACTTCTTTCTTAATTACTAGTGAAGCAAGTGTTTTTTCACATGGACACTGATTACTAAAATAGCTCATCTCATATTTCAACATGAAACATATATAAATTAGATAATATCAATATATCATCATAAATTAAGTATAAGATTATTTAAAAATATCATTTATCAGATAAAACCATGTGTATATATAGAATTAGCCAATAATACTTCGCCCAATAATTGTGTAATAAATAACTTATTCCCAACAAAAAAACCAAAAAATAATGAGAAGAAAAAGATAATGGAACGGTGCAATAAAAGCATAATAGAAGTTGTCGGCTTATTAAACTAAATCCAACTTCCTTCTTGTCGTCAACAAATTTATTGTAATAAATAATTCCATCAACGCACATTACGAATAAGAATTCTAGATTTCGACTAGTAAAAAAGAAAATATTACTAATATAACCTCGTATTTATACATGCATATATCAATATAACAGCTTCTAAATCTTTTGCAACAAATATACTTTTTTTCTAGATACAAATACATATAAGATCATAAAATTGAATAGTACTACAAAAATTTCTAGTAAATCGCACAATAATTAAACTAGTACAAACAAGACCATATTAATATGACAGCCTTTAAATTTTTGCAACGAATACTATATCAAGGTGAATATGCACTTCATCTCACACAGCATTTCTACAGGATTACTAAATTAAAATCAAATAAACCTTTTTTTCTAATAATAATAAACACTAAGCTATAATCATAAAACAGAAGCAAAATCTGCATCGCCATCCAAACTTAAGATAGTGCTCAATAACAGAAGAAGCTTTTTACCACCCCAATTTTCCTTTCTTTTTTTTCGGGAAAAAATGTCAAGTTAATTTATTGTCGAACTTTGGAGCATTTTCCAGAAATGATTTGAACTGTCATTTTTTTTTATAAATCTCTAATTATATATACTCAAAGTTTCAAATTTAGCCAGTGATTCAGAATCCGACATCGGAAAGCTGTGTAGTTATACAAAGTCCATTCAGCTTCCACCCCATTTATTATATATTCAACGCAGGAATCCAATGAAATAATTCAATTTTAGGATGCTGAATTCTCAGTTACACACCAAGACTAAAATTTTCTGCAAAATTCAAGATTTTTGAAAAATAAACAAAAACTCAAGTTATCTATAAAAAATGCTTCAAAGTTCGTTGCATAAACTATACTTAACCTAGACAAAATAAATCACACAAATACAAATAGTATATTATTCTTTTTTTCATTAAAGAGAATAATAGCTAAAATATGAACGATCAATCACTCATCCCATCACCATAAATTCACGATTTAGAGTTCTTCATAGCATGATTTCTCCTTACATTCCGTTTCGACTTGTGACGGGCCGAGGCGGCATGATGAGGGATCTTCGGCCCAGCCCGATTCGGCGGCGGATTGTACGTGTGCGTCTCCGGCCCTCTGTAATCAATATCATAAACCTCCGATCCCATATTCTTCGCATGCATTCTCCCTGCAAAACACCACCACATTTAGAGAGAGAAAGATATATATATATATATATATATATATAGGAGAGAGAGAGAGAGAGAGAGAGAACCTGCTGAAAAGCCCGGGCCGGATAGGAGGAGGAGGAGGCGAAGAAGTAGAATACAAACCAAACTACACTTGAGCTCCATTGCATTCCAGATTTGAAGAGTTGTTTCGATTTTGATCTGATTTTTATATATTTTTGTCCTGATTTTTGGAGAGGAATGATGAAGATGATTATGATGATGACGAGCTAATGAATTGTTTGAAGAGAGGTTTTGGCAATTGAAACCGTCGCCATCTGCACAGCCATTGATTGCCAGGACTTGATTGGGATGTGTTGTGCTGGAACATTTATGTTCAGTTACTGATCCTCAAATCATGTCTAGTCTCGTATTTTATTTCATTCCGCCACTAAATATTTTTCTAATTAAGAAATTAAATACAATTAATAAAGGAAATAGGAAATTATTAATCATGTTGCCATGACTAGGGGCAGGAGAAATTGAGGTATGGATGGTTTTTGGAACTAGTAAACATATTATTGTCTTTAAGGAAAAAATTATTTGGATGATGTCTGACAAGTGACCTGCATAATTGTACAATACATATACAAGATAAAGTATAAATGATTTAAATCGAATTCGACAATTGATTTAACTTGTTCATGTCTTTGTTGAGACAAGAATTTAATAATTTACTTTTATTTGATCATCAAATTTGAGGAAGATACAACTAATGTTTCACGTGAAGGTCAGTTACAACTTTGAATAAGATAGCGTCTGGTATATTATGTAGGTGAAATCATAACATCGAAAAAGAAACACGTTATCGGTAGAGACCGAATGGCTATTCTGCCATATTTTATTGTGATTATTCATTATTGAACCCAAATTATATCTTAAGGTGGCAATCGAACTGAATACTATCCTCCTGTTTTGAGTTATCAGTTCAGCTCGTAGATATTGTTTCCTAACATATGATATGAAATGTGTATCTTTTCTTATTGATGAAACGAAATACGAGATGAAACGTGGATAACCAACTATGTATGGGCAATCCCATGTGTGTATTATTGAAAATGTCTTAAAGAGACATCACATTGAGGAGACCACCTCTGTGGCTGGACTTCACTACACAAAAACCTACTATTTTTCTTTCTTGAATCTGCTTTGGGATTTTGTACCTTTCTGCATTGCTATGACACTCCACATTATGCCCCATCATCTCTTGATTTTTTTCAAGTCGGATGGGATTTTTGGGATTACCACAATTCGTGGGCACTTTTGTTTTTCTGGAAAAAGTAATTATTTGTTCATTCCTCTCTGGCTGTGATCAGAATACTATATATGACCAATTTTAGTTGGGAAAATTAAATGCACTGCACGCTTCGGATGAGGACCAAAAATATTTATTTTCCCATAAAGTCTTGCACGAAATTAATTTCGGCCCTGTAAGTTTCATGGATTTTCATAAAGCATGCATTTTTAATATCTTCAAATTTCAATTCACATTCTATGGGTTGAATTTTGAAAGTATATATCAAATATACTTCTTTTAGTCTTGCAGATAACTAGATATACTCACCAACTGTAATAAATTCTCGTGCATTCACATTTCTCTCACGAATACACCCACACATATATGATTTATCCAATTGTGGTTTGGTGAATGCCAAATAAATAGAAAGAGATGTTCAAATAAGTATTTTTTAATGTGAGAATGGATAATTATAAAAATTTACAATGAATCAAATGAACTCGTTATGAAAGTTTATGTATATATTGGGAAGTTACTCTACTCAAAAATTAAAATTGTCGCCCCGATTTGAATACTATGAGGGACGAAAATTCTATTTTTTTTAATGCAGTAACTTTCTGGACGGATGCATCAACTTTCACAACGAATGCATTAAAATTTTGGTTTTCCGTTCTCATGTTAAAAATGATTTCTATGTTAACTTCGGGAAAGTGTTAAAATAAAACTTCTTATGGTGAGAACTGTGAGAACATTACAGTGAACGTATAAAGTAAGGTGGTGTTTACTTTGCATGATTAGGTTGGATAGATAAAATTAATCCAACCTAATCAAGTGTTTACTTTTAAAGATTAATATTTGAGGATATCCCAAAGCCCGAGATTATTTTAATCCTTTGAATTGTTCTTCATTAATTTTAATCCAACCAATATAGGTAGGATTGGAATAATCCTCTAAATAAAGAGAAAATTATTTATCCCAATTTTAATCCTTTACTAATCATTTGCAGTAAACAAATGATTGATAGATAAAAATTATCTTATCACACATTTAATCCATCAAATAATCAATCCTTCAAAATGTTAATCATGAAAAGTAAACACTCCCTAAATGGATTGTGATAATGCTCATGTTCGATGTAATGTTCTCAATTCTCACTTAAGTAAGATTCTCATTTGAACCTTCATATATATATATATATATATATATATGAAGAGGATCATATAGAAACCGACTTTAAACTAGTAGCTAGAAACTCATCATATATGTTGATTAGATTGGATTTATGGTTGAGATTTCACTTTTATTTTAATTTTTAATTTTATTTAATAAGGTTAGAATTGTCATTTACTTTAATTATTGACAATCGGATTTTTAGATATTCAGATTTTAGGGATTCAAATTTCTGATTTTCTTCTTTAATTATTTGTTTAAAATTTTTGAATTTCTGATTTTTTCATTAACTAATTAATTATTTATTTAAGATTTTCATTTTAATTATTGCGATTGTATTTGAATTTCTTATGTTTAAGCATTTTTCAGATAAAAACATAACAAACAACATTCGAAAACATACACATATTAGAACTATGTATCCAAGTTCGATATTGAACAAAAAGCATGCTAGTTTTGCACACAAAAGCATATTCAAAAAAAAGATCGAAAGCGCATACCACTGATGCAAACTCACATGCTATAAAAAGTGGGACTGTATAAACACATACAAAATAGAAAAACAAATCCCATTTTTACGGGTTGTGGGGATGCGATGCGTCAATTTTTTTTTCATGTTTTTACCATTTTAACATTTTTCTAATTTTTTATTCAGTTTCTACATTTTTAAATGGAAAAAAAAAATGGGAGAAAAATCGTGATCATAAGATTAAAAAGATGGAGAGTTGAGATTAGTTTCAAGTTACTACTTTAAGGTTGGGTTCTAGTAGATGTCATCTCTTTTTTTTTTTGATAACATGGGGAACCCGCAGCCGCTACCTTAGGTGCGCACTGGGTAAACCCAATCTTAAACTAGTAATTAGAAACCAATCTTGATCATTAATTTTTATTAATTCTCCCTGAAATAAGTTTTTTCAATTTAAAATTTTCCAAAATGAATATAATATTGGGAAAATGATAAAACAATAAAAACATATTAAAAAAATTTGCTCATAAATCCATCATCATAAAAAACGGGATTTGAAAAACTGCAAGTTTTCTTCTAAAATATGATCCATAATCCTAAAGTCTAGCCACATAATCGAAAACTAAATATCATTAGACTATGACAACATACGACATAATCATATTGAATATATTCAACGAATACATATTGAATACATTCAACATGCAATAGAGGCGTTTATAATTCAACAGAAGATAGAAGCATGGTGTACCATATCACAAAAGCATTCTGGCATACTAAGACAACATTAAAATCTAAATTGTATATAAATCAATCATGTAACAGCCCCTAAATCCTAAGTACGATTTAGCAGGAATTATTACTCTAAACAGGGATGAATAAACAATGTGACCATTTAACATTAAACTGTAATACATATATCAAGTATGTTTTGGACTTTACTACATAACTTATGTTCTTGCAGCAGAAAACATGTGATATGTACATATGACGATGTACTATCAAGGTATAACTTTCAATGACAACCTTCCTATTGCTCAACACCGCTCCATCGCATCACTCACTCAATCTGCACATTTAAAACAATATGCGGTGAGTACAAATAATGCACTCGGTGGACTTATGCCAAAACATTTTATCATCTTTTAATTACTCGCCCATCATGGTAAGACACAGGGTTTTGATTAAAAGGCCTTGAGCTTACTAAACTTTTCATCATTTTCATAAACATTCGTGCTCACAGACATTTTCCTTGTATGTATGATCCATATCCCTTCATTTCATCATAACATTAACATTTACGCCGTAGAAGGAGGCCTTCCTCTACGTCGCTGTGACCGACCATGAATTGTCCTTACAGCACACAGTCACCATTAGGTGTACACGTTAATCCTAGCCAGGTATAAACCTTTCGGCATAGGATCCGATATCGATTTCATTCATAAGTTGGGAGCGACCCAACAACATTCATCATTCATTCATTCATTCATGGATATGATACATACATAAAACATAAATATTTTGAGCAGGTAATTTTCATAAACATTTCATCAACATTTCTCAAAAGAGACCATCATAAATAGATAGTTTTCACTTCGAAGAAAGAATCGTAAATAAAGCATTTTATCCTTGAGGATAATAAAAGAAGCCCACCTGGTACGTAAGCTTTCTTAATTTGTTTTCTTCTCGTCAACGATCGCATCCGCGTCTCACCTTTACGTAAAAGCGAATTGATGACGTTTGTCACGTTTTGAGATTTTCAAAGTTTAGAACAAACTTTGATAATTTATACTAATATAGTTTGAATTCCTTAACGAATTCAATCGCGGCTTCAATCGTGTATCTAAACTAAACATTTCTCGTGCTTGATAGAGACGAGATATGTTCAACTATTTCATTTAACCTTTTAGGTTAAACGTTCAACGATTCTCGCGTTTTTCGATACAAGGATTTCAATTATGAAATCTTTTCTCACCAATGAGATTTCCTTATATAATGTCGCTTCACACGTATTAGCGTATTTATCGAACGTATTTCATACGTTAATTTCAAAAGTCAACAATTTTGATTTTCTTTATTAATTTCTTTAATAATTCATATTTTAAATTCTAAATTCCATATAAATCGACTTTCAATCGATTTCTTTTCATAAAGCCTTAATTCTCGATTTTTCACGCAAATCGATAAAATTTATTAATATTTTTCTTAAATATTAATCAACTTATTCATTTAACATTATTTTTCATTTCTAACGTTATTTAATTTAACGTTTCGTCATAAACATAGTATTCTATGTTTATAAAATTTCATAAATTCTTAATATGTCTAAAATAATTTCCAGACATATAATGAATTATTTTTCTTGATATTAAGGATTTAATATCCTTAATATACATATACATGCTCTCGGCCTTCATTGCTTAAATTTTCAAACTTCTTCCAAAAATTCTTTTAAATTCATATAGTGTACTATTTTATCATAGTATCACTAATATGTATTAACACTAGCTATAGAAAAATTGGGCATCATTTTCCTACACCTTGTAGCTCTCGAATTTTCTCAAATTCCATCAAACATTTTCCTAAAATTCCCATTAAATTTTACAACACTTAATCATCCTTCTATATCATTAATACATCATAATATTCAACATATTCAAATTATACCTCATGTTCCCAACCTTATAGCTCTCGGCCACTCTTAATATATAAATTCATTTTTTTCTCTAAAAATTCCAATAAATTTCCACAATGTCTAATTAAGGCCATACAACATGAATATGCTATATTATTACTTAAACATTAATTATACATCAACATGTATCCTTAATCCAAAATCGGTACTCATATATATATATAACATATGATTTCCTAAAAATTCTTAATAATTCACAAAGTGCTTAACTAACATCATGTAACATTAATCCATCAACAAAATGAATATCCTAATTTTCAATCATCACAATAAAATTTATAACATAATTAACTTTTAAATTAGACAATACACATGCTTAATCTTAGCATAGTAAACAATATTAACAAACCACTAACCATGCTAACATGATTTCTCATATTTTAACATTAAGAACATAGCATATAATTTAAAATCTAACGGTTAGAAATTTAAAAATTAACGTATAACTAAAGCTCGTTAACTTCCTAACCTTTAATCGATGTCGATTTAGTGCAAAGGATTTTGTATCAAGGATTGGGTGAAGAAAGGAAGAACACTCCTCTCTTTTTTTCTTTTTCTTATGCTCACGGCAGTAAGGAGTTGGGTAAGAGAAGTGTTTGGTTTTGTTTTAATCCTATCTCCTATATACCAAGACAAAAGAAATTACAACACCTAACCCACATCTCTACACTCTCGGCTCTCACAAGCAATTGCAAGACAATTGTCTTTGCTTTATGTCTCACTCACAAATTATGCAAGACAAAAATATATATGACTCACCAAGGTGTATATGTCATGCTAATAAATGTTCTTACACATACTTAATACACTACAACAAAAGTTTTTTGAAGAAAACAAATATCTTGACTTAGCAATTCACAATTGCCGTCAACAATGCACCAAGGGGGAAGAAAAATCTGATTTGTATTGCCTCATGCATGTACCATCTCAACACTCTATCCCAAAATATATTTAATCAAGTATCAAGAGGTGTAAACAAGCTTCTTAGTTAATTAGAAGTCAATAATTACGGCTACTCTCAAACAATTGCAAGAAAATTTGATCTCCAATTGATTCTCTTGGTAAGTGTGTAAATAAATCCTACTTGAATAATTCAATTCATATCATAGCAATTCAAGCATGAAATTTACGTAAATCTTGTTTCTCAAATACATGTCACGGCACTTTGATCCTCAAATAGCTATAATTTGATTTCTCTTGCAAATTATAGATATATATCATAATATATGTCTTAGATGATAATTTATATCATAGGAAAAATTATTAGAATCATTTCATGTGTGAAAACCCTAATTTCGAAAATTAGGGTTTTCGAAATTACTATCTTTGTTCAATAATTGATCCTTAATGATCTAGCATTATTTTAAAGCTAAATAATACTCTAATTACATAAAATAATCATAGGAATTTAAATACTATAATTCCTTGATCATTAAACTCATTTTTCTATTCATCTCTAAACGTTAACGTTTGAAACGTCTCAAAACGTTCATTATCGACTCATCTCAAAATGGTCGTAATAAAGTCGTAATCACTTTATTAAATTATTCCATTAATAATGGAAATTAATTATAAGCTTCGTTCCTTAGAAAATTTTACGAAATTTTAACTATCGATACTCAATCGACGTTAAAATACTACTGCCGAAACACTTTATATATTTATATTCCTTAATTCACAATCCTTAGTGAATATAAAATAGGAATTCATTATCTCGTAATTAATCAAAATCATTATTCGATAAATTACTAATTCAATTATTTCGGCGAAACCCTAATTTACGAATTTTAAATATCGTAATTAGGCATTTAATTCTTCGGGATATTACAAATCATAACGCCAAAACATATTCAAATAGGTCTGAAAAGCATTTATAATTAACATCCGAAAGATCTTTTTAAATTATCGCGAAAGCATTCCTACATATAATACCAAAGCATTCATTGTAGATAAAATTGTATGTAAATTTAGACAAATTGAATAATAAATAAAAGCATAAAAAATGAAAATAATACCAGCAAAATGCTTGCGCACTATATAATGAAATACTTTTAACGCATGATATAAATGCTTTTAGTGATGAACAGACAAACACAAAAAAGTTACAAACCTGTCGTCTAACTTCATCCATGAACTATATCCACGAAATAAATAATTTTGATTGTACAAATGTTAAAACTTAATCGTGTAAGTCAGAGAAACAATTTAAAATGATTAAACATGTGATGATCAAAATTAACTCAATCATTGAAATCCCTAAAAATAGTAACTACCATATTTAAAAGAAACTACATTGACAAATATAATATTTTAAATAAACACGAAATTAAAAAATAATTATAATTAAAAATAATTTTTTCCATCCATAGATGAAAAAAAATCAAAGGCTGTAATTAGTTTCTAGTTACTAGTTTAAGTATGGTTTCTATATGGTTCTCTTTTTATATATATATATATATATATATATATATATATGAGGTTGGGTTCCCGTAGTACCCGATTAGGGGTGGTCGATGCGGTATCAAAATTTTTTCCGCGTCAGATATCCGTATCGAAAATTACGGTATGAAAATTTTCATACCGATCTGCGATTGAACTGTTCGGCATCGAGAGTCGGTATATCAAGATTACGGTATGATAAAATTTCATACCTATCAGTCGACTTTTACGGTATACCATACCGAATTCGGTATCTTGAAATTATCGAAATTACCGATAATTACCATAATTATCGAAAATCACCGAAATTACCAAAAATTACTGAATTGCTAAAATGTTTATTGCAAGAATAAGTTAGCCGGAGAAACTTGGAAGTAATTCACATCACAATTCAGCAGCTGAAATAGAATGGATTAAATTAAAAAGCTCATCAAGACAGCAAAATGTGTTTTCCTTTCTTTCCTTCTCTTTAGCGAAATATTACTAAGCTAGAAGAAGCCAGATATGAAAGTGAAGGAAAAGAAGTTACACAGAAAAGGACAAGAAATTCACTATGATATATAGTTTTACTGTAGATAATACAATCAGGGGCGGAGCCACATATGGGCCTGGGGGGCCCATGGGCCCCACAACTTTTTGAAAAAAACAGCTATATATTTGATATGTAAATAATATTATAAGTATTTTTCCTAGCCTGATGGTTAGAAGCCTCACTTATTTCTTGGAGAACGGGGTTCGAATCTGAGAGGCGGCATCTGTTCTCCTTTTTTTTTTTTCTTTCTTTGTTTTTTTCCATGTTTCTTGTTTTACTCTCTTTCTTTCTTTTTCCCTCTCTTTCCTTCTTTTCTTTTTCCTCCTCTTTTTCTTTCTTTTCCCCCTCCCTATTCTATTTCTTTTCTTTATTTTGGAATCTTTTTTCTTTTTCTCTTTCTTATATAATTTGTTTTATATTGATAAAATAAAATATGTATACAAATAATAATACTATGTGTATTAATTCTTAGCTAAACATGTATGCTCTCTATAAATATTTAACATTTAATACATAGAAAAGTGGGTGTGGGTCTGTGACTGGTATGCCGTATGCGAGCGAGTTGAGGGGAGGGAGTAAGGGTAAATGTGTAGTAAAGTTGTAAAGGGCCTAAAGTATATGGGTTTAATAATATTGAATTGATGATTATATTACAAAATTATATTAGATTTTAGTCGATATAAATTTTATATTTATAATATATATATATATATATATATATATATATATATATTTGTTTTAAATCTCATTACATAAATTAATCATTTTATGATTTTATATAATAATATACATGAAACATATATTAAGAGAACTAAAAGAACTATTCGATGCATTTTATATATATTGGATGAAGTGCTATAATTGAAAATGAATAAGCATATATAAATATTTTTGAATTATGAATTTTATTATATTTATTACTATAGTAGTATCTGAAATAACAATATAACCAGTTGATTATATTTTCATAGTATACTAATGAGTTATAATTACCTTTATCTAATAGTTGATTATATTTTCTAACTCGATACTTGCATAAATTGTTCATTTTTTATAGTTTTACATTACATTATGCGTGAAAATTATATATTAAGATTTGATTAAAATAAAAATACATACATAGTTATTGAAAGATTAAAGTGTATGCTAGAGATTAGTATTTTTTTTACCATTGTGTAGTACTATAACATAGAATATAGAATATTCAAATTAATCCCCATCATTTAGAAAATGAACCGAAAAGAGATAGAACTTCCTACAAAATTATTTTTGGCTTCTACATAAAGAATTTTTTATTATATAATAATATTGTAGATCATACAATTATATGGATGAATTATGATTACCTTTATCTCATAGTCAATCGTATTTTCTACCTCCACATGTCATTGCATAAAATAGATATAATTTATAATTTATTATGATTAACCATATTATTATAATTAAGTATCATAATTAATTACTTATATAATATATATAATCTAATATTGTTTTATTCATTTATCTCATTCATTTATTTTTCTAAGTATACTTATGAATTATAATTGTTATTATCTTATTGTAAATTAGTTATGTAAGTTAGATAGTTATATAAATTGGTTATATAAGTTTATAGTTTCATAAAATAACTTAGTTTCATTACTTTTCTTTTTCGAGTTAGTCAATCAATATCTCATTACATTAATTGTTTATTTTTGTTTATAGTTTCATAAAATAACTTAGTTTCATTACTTTTCTTTTTTGAGTTAGTCAATCAATATCTCATTACATTAATTGTTTATTTTTATATCGTAATATACATATTACGTATGTATGTCAAACGTAATATACATAAAAGATAAAACTAAATAAATAAATCCATATAAAGTTTTCTAAAGTTTAACATGTATGTCAAACATAAGATTTTTCATTATGTAATAGTAATATAGACTAAATATAAATTGAATATATTATTTAACATAATCTATTATATAATTTATATTTACTCCATTTATTTACTTTCAAAGTGAATAATATAGACGTAACTTAGTTTTTAATTATAATTTTGTTAAGTATTAAAGTTCTTATTCATTATCAATAATCATATATGTTGTAATTTATCATTAACTTTTATTAATTATGAATAAATATATATTTTTAATTTATTACTAATTATATATAATAAAATAAGTATTATATTTTAATACGGTATATCGATATATACCGTATCATGATCTATACCGAATATACCGGGTACCGGTATATACATGGTTTCGGTATATACCGCATCACGGTATATACCGATATACCGCGCATCAAAGATATACCGCGGTTTCGTTATATACCGATATATCAAGCAGGGTATATCTGATATCATGGTATATACCGAAATGTCGGTATATACCGCTGATACGGTATATATCGGTATACCATGATATCCGAAAAATGATACCGTTATCGTATCGAAAATTAACGTGCGATATCATACCGTGCGAAAATTCGGTATACTGAAAATTCGATATTTTTCGATATTTTTCCGGTACGATAAGCCCGGTATACCGAAAAATCGGTATTTTTTTCCACCCCTATACCCGATCCCCAGATAGTATGTAATACCCAATCTAGATCACACATTTTGAACATGTGGCCGCATCACAAGCCGACACGTGGCAATCCATTTTTCATTTATTTATCTTTTTAATTTTCGTAGGGGTATATTGGGCAAAAATAAAAGCTTAGTCTTCTTCTTTCTTCCTCTTCCTCTTCTCTCCTCCGATTTTCTTCACCTTCTTCGAATTTCTTTACGGTGATGACGGGCAATGACGTGACGATGCGGTGTGACAACAACGACGGTGGCGGTGCGACATCAACGGTATGAAGCATAAGACAACGATTTTGAAAGATAAAGAGAGGAAAATAAGATTTTGAGAAGAAATTTGAGAGATTTTGTGAAAAAATGAGATATGGATTTTGAAGGATTGAGAGACATGGTGGTTATGGCGGTGGTTTACTGGCGAAGTTTGCCGTGTCGGAGAAAGAAGCGGCAAAGCGACGGAGAAGGATAATGAGGAGCTTTGCTGTCGAAAATGAAATATGCATGCTGCAAAACGTAAAAATGCATACCACAAAACATTAACATGCATTCTATAAAACGTAGACATGCATACTAAAAAATATAAGTATGTATATTTTCTAACAAAAATATACATATTACAAAACAATAACATGCATACGACTAAACACAAACCTGCATGCCACGAAACACAAACATGCATGCTTTAAAAAAGAAAATCATATGTTTCTCATTCACGATATCTCTCTTTATATCTCCTCCAATATACACAAACACTTATCTTGTTGATCCTTTGTTATCTTTATTGTTGATCATATGTTTTCTTTCGAATTATGAAGTTAGAAGTAATAGATCTAAACGTGAGACTAAATTTTGGAGAAATCAATCTCATATACATTTTGTGTTCAATATTATGCAATTTTCATTCAATCGTATGCGTTTTACGTATAACAATTTGCATGTAGTTTACGGAGAAATAAATCTCATGCATTTTTTTTAACACGTATGCGGTTTATGTTCAAATATTTGCGGTTTGTGTTCAAACATATGCGTTTCAGGTTTTAAAACATTTATGATTTTTTGTATCACATAAAAATCAAATTACTAATATACCCTTACTTCCGAAAATCAACGAAATTAAGATTAAAAGTCCGAAAAATCTCAACCATAGGATCTATGAATTGAGTGGGTGAGATTGAGTACTACATACTATCTACAGCACAGTACTATTTGATCCCTCCTCTATATATACACACACACACACACACACACACACACACATATATATATGGAGTGATTATCGCGTGGACACTCTTTATAGTGTAAACATGAGGACGAATATCAGTCTTTGATAAATCAATATTAATGGTCCAAATTCAATAGACAAATTATGATGCATATGCACAAATGTACAATTACATGTAAAAATATGCATATAACTAATTCAGATATACATTTAAAAATAATCATTAGATTCAAATCTAATGGACATGATTTGCTCATTTGTGTATGTTAAGGATTGTATGTATTGGTTCATGTACATACAATCCTTAACATATATATAGGAATCGGTTCATGTAAATACAATTCTTAACATATATATAGGAATTGGTTCATGTACATACAATCCGTAACATACATATAGGAATTAGCTCATGTTCATATATATAGGAATTGGTTCATATACATATAATCCTTAATATACATAAATGAGAACAAATCATGTTGGTTCATGTACTTACAATCCTTAATATACATAAATGAGAACAAATCATGTTCATTAAATTTGAAAATCTAATGATTATTTTTTTAAGCGTGCATCTGAATTAGTTATATCATATTTCTGTATATAATTGTGCATTTGTTCATCTGCGTCATAATTTGTGCATTGAATCTGAAGCGTCCAAATGGATTTATTAAGGGTTGATATTTGTTCTCATGTTTATACTATAAGGAGTGTCCACACGATAATTACTCCATATATATATATATATATATATATATATATATATATATATATAGGTGCATTAACCTCTAAACAACGAACTATTGTATCATGATGAATTTTCTGTAAAACATGATGAATTCAAAAAAATAGAAATTTTGCTTCTCACGTAATTCGACCCAGATTCACTTTCATCAAACTTATAAATCCACTGTAGATATTCATAATCTAATGATTACTAATATTTTAAAATTGATTTTTATTTTACCCAATCTCTATCCATATATATGTGTGTACATATAAATTGGATCATACATGCATTATTATATACATCCATGTAACTCGATTATATTAAGAAAAAATTCACATACTCAATGTATAACATACAAAAAAACAAACAAATAATAGAACAAAGTTTCACAAGTTCGAATAATTATACACAGAGAGAAACATCACGGTTTTATTATAATTCATCTTTGGTCTATAAATGAACTTACGTTCAAAGTCGTGTTTCTTGAAAATTTTGAAAAACATGAGAAACGAATTCTAAGTGCATAGTGAGGAAAAACTCATGCAAGTTTTTCTCTCAATTATTGAACAACTATTTTTAATTACGGAGCTCTCTTAATTCTCCAAAATCTTTAACCAAAACACATGATAGATTAAGTGGAAAATATAAAATAGACATTCAAAACAGTGAAGACAAAACCTAATGATTGAGTATTCAAAGAAATAGCCTAAGTTTTCATGATATAGTAAAATAAAAAATGTTAATACACATATTTACAACAGTTTGAACATTAGAAATGTCATTTTATTCGCAGGTAAGTTAAAGGAACTCAATTTACACAATCAAATAAAGAAAACTCATCAAACAAATCTAGATTTTGCTGTATTTTAATTCAATTGCTTATTTTGATTTTTTTTTAATAAAAACATGTCTAGATAACATGGGTATTATATCATTATATGAACTCGTAAAATTCCATTAGCTGGTCTTTTAATACTATTAAACACTCAAGTCCTAGATTGATAAATTTGGGTTTTTTGAGTTCAAAGCAATCTTTCAAAGCTTGAATCGATAGTTAAGCCATCTTTCAAATGTTGTACGATAAAACTTCTCAAAAAATATATAAAAGAAAAATACAATACAAATCTTATAAAGATGATCTCATTTGAGGACGTGTTTATGTAAGAGTGGATAGTAAATTATAAATATCAACTAAAATATAATTCTCATACAAAATTCTAATTAATGTATGATTCTCAGGTGTTCTCGCTCTTAGGAAATGTTGTCAATCTTATATTAGATCTATATATTTAATTTAATCCTATGCCTAAAACTATAATTATTTTTTCAAAAATCGCCTAATGAGAATAGGGCACGTTATAAGATTTGAAGCTGGCACGATTTTGTGTGATAAAGTTAAGTGTTCAAATGAAAATAAGGTCAGTTTTATTAGTAAGGGCCCGCAAATTGTATAGGCATTGATTGGATGGATATGTAGTGTTTCGAAAGGTCCTCTTTCAGTATGGGAATTTAACGGTAACTATATAATTTTTGCGTCAAGTATCCATTAATGTTTTAGTTTTCGACTTAACATTTAGGCGGTGTTTGGTAAAGTTTATTTTGTAGAAATTATAAGATGTTTCAAGAAATTATAAGAGGAATGCCCTCAAGTCTTTATAAGTTGTTAAAGTGTTTGGATAATTGATCTTATAAGATAGAGAAAGAATCGTGAGTTAGAGAGAGAAAGTCATAATTAGAGAGATAAAATTGACGAGATGTGAAGTTGATAGTGTATGTATAGAAATAACGAACTATAATAAGGTTATTTTGATAAATTCATGGTTGCTTATAAGTTTATGAAAAAATAAGTTAGGGTTGACCAACTTATATTTAGGGGCTTATAATTCGTTGAACTTATTTTCACAGTTATAAGCTCCTAAACAGCTTATAAGATGTTTTAAAGAGCTTATAAGCTTAGACAAACACCCTCTTACTCCCTCCATAACTTTTAAGTGTTTCATTAATATCTTTTCTTATTTTTTTAATAAATGTCATAGTTTATAATTTAAGAGTAAAATTATGATATATTTTTTATTTATCCATATTTAATATTTTTGAAATTTGATAATCAATTGTATGGATGTATTTATCATGATAATTAATGAGGTTATAAATATAAATTTACATAATTCCTTGGTTTGTGTAATTTAACGACCGACGACACTTACAAAAAGAAAGGTGGAGTACCTTGTTTTTACGAGGGAATAAGGATATACTTCCTTCATTTTTTTTAAAGATGTCTTATTTTCATATTTTTTTAATAAATATTAGTTTGAGAATAAAATTTTAATATACTTCATCTCATCTTTATTTAATATTTTTAAAATTTAATAATTAATTATGTATTTGTATTATCATGGTAATTAATAATATAACAAAAATAATTTTCTCTATTTTATTGATATATGTAATTTGTTGATTATGAACACTTATAAAAATGAAGTAAGTAGTATTACTTTAAACAATATTTTAGCTGTCACATAATTTGCACTCTCATCTCGTGAATGAGACTGACTAGTCTATTTTAGATAAACTCAACAATATTATGTTTACCCAAAATTAATTTCTTACATCTTAGATATAGCCGTTATATAATTAGAAATGTCGAATTTTATGTGCATGTATTAACCTAGTAATAGAATAATTAATATATGAAATTAAATATTTCAAGTTCGAGTGCATTATGATGTAGTATTTGAATGTCTTTTGTTCTAACAGATTATGATTATTGAACAATTAAAAATGTAAACGTAAAGAAAACAGATTTACGTGGTTCATTAACAATGAATTGACTACGTCCACGGGCGTAAAAGGTGAATAGATTTCAATTACTGTTCTCAAAGCATATATACAAGATTAACATCAATTGGGCTCACCAGGTTCGATTAAGGTCCATATTGCATACCGTCGGATCCCCAAACTAACTCTGCGAAATCGGAGATAGATTCAGCGTATTAACATTTTTATTAATTAAAATAAAAATATCAAATTCGTCCGTATCGAGTAACAAGAACTGGACCCGTAAATGGTCAGTTTTGGACTTTGTATTTGTTTGGTTAGTAAAATCGACTCAATCCATAAAACTAAGCTTTTGGATAGTGAGTAGTTTGATCCAACCCCTATTTTGGGTGGGTTTAGGTTACATGATAGGTGGCCCGAAATCGAGCAGCATAAAAATTACATGTCCCAATGAGCTCGAGATGACCTGAAAAATAATATTACTATTATTATTGAATTTCATAAATAAAAAAAATATAAATATTAGTATTATTATTGAATTTCCTAAATAAACAAAATTACCTACAAAAAATATGATAAGCATATAAACGTGTTAGATTTTTTACGTTTATTCTATCGGAAAAATCGAACTAGGTGAGATAGTTTTAAAGATATAAATGTACTAACAGAAATTGTGGATGGAGTGACAGGTTCTTTTAAATTCCCTAAAGAATTACATATAGGTCTCCAAACTTTTACACTTTAACTAATTATGCCATTAGACTTTGAACTTGAACAAGATGCATCGATGTTATATATCTTCTCCACCAACTATTTGATTGAACTTGAATTAAGAGTAAAGTTGAATTGAATTTGAATTAATACCTGAGGAGTAATTTCCTCAAAAAACAAAAATAATAAGGAATAAATCTAGCTAAATCCAACGTACGGGCCTGTAGTTGGGCTACCCTCCATTCCAATACGATCGGATCCATAACTTGTGGCCAATCTCTTTATTGTAAATCTCATAACTTTCTCTGTTATTTTTAGCTATTTTAATTTCACAATTAAAGTAGTAATTAACATAATATACAAACTAAGTTCAATTATCAAATAATATATGAATTTTAAACCAGTTTACAATTTGAAAACGACTTTTGGAATGTTTCAACTAAGACCTTACATTTCAATTTGTAGCGAATTCGAAGTCCTCAAATTTTTCGGGTGCCAAAGATTTAATACAATAAGTTTTTTTTTTCCACATGACTTGTAAACGTTTTAAATTTTGTTCAAGTGGAAAAGAAGTCATGTAATATTGAGTAACAAATTTACTGTTAAAAAACACCATTGATTTAGTTATTCCTAATCTGCACACAAAGATAGATCATACTTGAGTTATGCATTTGATATAGTTATGTACATTATATGAACGGTGATGATATAAGATTCAATGCATAATGTACATACAAAATTTTTGTTGAACGAAAAAAAAGAAGTCAAATTGGTATATTATTTTTGGTAGGCGGTCTGTTGCCAATTCAATTGAATTGATCGTGCAACCTACTTATACTTGCATTTGACCACCAATTTATATGACGCCATAACATATAATTACTTCCAAAAATAATAGAAAATTTAACTAATTTATTCCGTCCGATATAAAAATTTGTCCATTCATCCTTAGGTGGAAATATTCAATATTTCTTTTTCGATTTATCTCAATTCGCTAAATTGAATGGATATTTATATTCCATTAAAACCGAAGTCCACACTTGAGTTCATTTCATTCTCATTTTAATTTATGATCTCCGAGTAAAATAAAGAGTCGCTCTCAAGAGTCTTCATCTACAAGTTCATGCATTTGGATGCACCGAAATGGATTTAATCATCTCAACAGTTGAATTTATTTGAATAAATCCCTAAATAATTAAATGATCAAACCACGCTCTCATTCATTATTAGTGTTTTTGTACAGTATTATTTCTTATAGAAAAAGGATTTAATCTGTTGAATTTTTTGTTGCATGTCGAAAATATTTTCGAAAATGGCGTTAAAGGCTAGATTAAAACATGTAATTTGCACTGTTGGAGTAACTTGTCAATAAGCAAAACAATTTCAAATCTAAATAAAATGACAGCAACCGGCTTATTTTCTCGAAGCTAGATTCAAAATTGGGAAAAAGTAAAATTATCAACAAACAAAATCACAGTGAACTCAATTCTCAATTCATGTGCTTACCTTTTTAGGCTAGCAATGCAAATTATTTATACACAACACAATATTATTTTATACAAGAGACATTCTCAATATTCACGAACCAAAATACGATCCAAACTAAAATAGAAGCTAGAAAATGGCAGTAATTACTAATTACAGTATATATGTTGGATCGTTCATTCTTGATCAAACATCTCTCTTGTTCTTGCTGCAGGTTCCGATTTACATCTCGTCAGCATCAAAGGCTGCACCACCATTCCCTCCAAATTATCTCTAACGCTTACATTATTCCTCGGATTCTCCGAACATTCTTGTCGGATTCCTGCAGATTCCGCCGCCACATCTTCACAGACGGGATTCTGGAACATTTCATCACCATTCTCTCTCCAAAATCTCTCTCCTAAGGACGAAGCTCTGTAAGGTGCAGACCTACTACACCTCGTCAGCATCAAACCATTCCTCGGCGGAGAACAACAGGAATCACCATCAACATCCCCATCAAAACCCCTTCCATTTTCTGCTACTGTAATCTCAACAACATCCTCCAACTTTCCACCCAAAACTTCCATCTTTGTCAAACAATCCTCTACTGCATCAACTTTCTTGCAGTAACCACTCCTACATAAAACAACCCATTTACACAAAACCCTTCTTCGCCTGTAAAATCTCGACAGAAACTTCCCCAAGAACCAGCACCGGCGGCGGCGGGCGGCGGATTTCCTGGCCCGGACCTGGCCAATGCAGGTGACTTTTGGAGAATATGGTTCTTGATCAGCAGCCTCGATCATTCCGGCAGCATTTCTTCTGCTGCGGATGTAGAAAACGAGGCCCGAGCGCGACGATCTGCTTCTGCTGCCGGTGCTACTCCTCGAGTATTTCCTCGGTGGCGGTGGGAACTTTTCCGGCCTCCCCGGGCTCCATATCGCCATTGATAAAGCCTTCATCATCCTCTCGCACTGATGGTAATATACAGTTACAAAGTTTGCAGTATATTTTATATGCATTTATATAAGTGTATGGCGGTGGGGGTATTCGTGCGTGGCATGTTTGTTGCCCATTTATGAAGCTCTTCGGTTATTTGGCAAACTTTGAATGAGATATGAAAACACGCGGTGACGCAAACGGACTCACATTCTTTATTTGGATATGATAATTTTACCTAATGTTCATATATTAATTATTTAATGTATGTATATGTTTATAAACTATCGTTTTGTATTTATTATTTTATTACATGTGATTTGGCAAATTATTTTATTATTCTATTCCTGTGTATGTCCAAGTTTAGGCTTGTAATATATATATATATGTGAGGAAATTTCGTTAAAGGATGCACAATATATATTGGTTGCTTCACGCAAATTATTTTGAGTGTTTTTCATTTAGAGGAAATCATACTTTAAAGTCTCAACTATATATGGTTGTGACATTTATATATTTTTTCGAAAAGATATAATAATATTGGATCCCTGATTGTTATTTCAATCTGGGAAATGTCATAAAGCTTACAAAAAATCTATTGCGCACGGCTGCAGTGAAAAGATGTTTATACATCTTTATTGCCTCCTCCAAAAAGAAATTTTTGGCAAATATTGCACTGATGGGATATAGCCTAACCGTTCAAACTCAATAGCAGGCCCACGTTAACTGGGCCTGGCCTAGCTACTTCGGCATATACGGTTTGGCTTAAAGCCTAACACCTAAACCCTATTCAAGATCAACCATATCCTATCAGATATGGAATGAGATATTTGAGGAGATATTCAAGGATCGAATCTATCTTCAGAGATCGGATCACATAGTAATCTGTAGTGATCCACAACATGTATAAATAGGGGTTAGATTGAAGGTAGAAGGGTTAGCTACTATTGAATACTCGAGCTTTTAGATACATTCATTGTAATCGCATATAGTGAAAGTATTGAGGAATCATACCTCGTGGACGAGATCTTTCCTTGATCGAACCACGTAAAAGCCTCTTGTGTTCTTTATCGTTTACACAAACTCACACACAAGATTTATCATTGGCGCCGTCTGTGGGAAACTTCTTACAAAAAGCTTCGTTTCTCTACACAAAATCAATGGTAAGAACTCGTGCAAATGTCAGCGCCGCCGGTGGTGCTGGCAACGGATGGTCTGAAGATCCCGATCAGCGGTTACGGTAGCAGGGAAAAGAGGTCGCGCGGCCGATAGCAACAACACGCCTGAGGGTTACATAGAGGACCTACCTATACACCCTCGGGATCGCCGCCCACCGAAGAGAGATGCCGACCTCAACACCGGTGAACAAGCACCACCAATCCCACGAGGTCCTCGGCAGAGCCGTATCTGAATTCTTCAACGCCAACATCGGCCAATTTCAAAACTTTCTGAGCTGGAGGGCGAACGGAGCGGGAACCTCAAGAACGCCTGACCGGCAATCACGGGCGCCCGAGGTCGCTCACCTCCGAAATAACCAGGACGCCACCTCGGCGAGATAGCCGATAACGATCACCTCGGCATGTTGTCCGAAGTCGATCACCTCGACGGGTCGCCCATAATCATTCACCCCGGCGCCACCCGCGGAGTCAATCACCTAGGTCCAATCGCCAAGTCGCCACCGATACAACATCCACGTGGCTGAACGGGACCGAAGAGATGAGATCGCGAGTCGATCTCCTCATCAAAGAGGCGATGACGTCGCTATCGGTCTTCCACCCTCCCGAGAGATGGCAACGAGCTACGGGATTCGGCCCGCATGGACGAATCATCTCCCTTTCTCCGTGGAAATCTCGATACGCCCGCCAAGCGATATCGGGCACCAACATCGCCGCTATGACGGTCTCGGAGATCCCCGTTTCCTTTTGCTATACTACCAACATGGCAAATCAAGGAATGGAAGATTTTCACATGTGCAAGATCTTCCCGAGGTGCCGGTCTCCAACGCCGCCGTTGGTTCACCTCACTTCGTCGTAATAGCATACACGCGACGAGATCTCATGGATCGCCTCAAGTGGCGCTTATCAAAAGATGCCACCTCAGCAACCATCATCCGACCTGCTCACCATCCGCCAGGGACGAGACGAGACGATGTCAAATTTCGTCTCGAGGTTTATCAAGGAATCCCTCAAGATCGATGAGAGTAACGACCTCTACATCATCAATGCATTCAAAAATGGGATCCGACCTGGCGCACTAAACAAAGAAATCACCAGGGAGAAGCCGAAGACGGCGAGTAGCCTTTGGACCCTGGTGGATAACTATGTCAAAGGGGACGAGTCGGATCGTAAAAAGAGAGAGACATGGGACGAGCAGAATGTCGAGAAGAAGAGACCGGATGATCGAGGAAGAGGCAGAGATCGCCGAAGTGCCTTCGACAGAATCAAAAAAGGCCCAATAGAGTCCAGATTGGGACCTCGGCCAAACCCTGGCAACAACATGCATAATCTGCTCAAGTCAAGGGCGGAGATATTTGAACTCCACACCGAGCTCTTCCCAAAACCACCTCCCATGAAAGGAGGATCCAAGAAAAAGTCGGACAAGTATTGCGACTACCACCAGGGGTATGGGCACAATACCGACGACTGCAGAAGTCTGAGCTCGGAAATAGACGAGCTCGTTAAAAAAGGGACGCTTAAGAAGTACCTCGACCGCACCACGAGCGAGTCGGGAAACAAGAAGCGCAGAGAAATGAGCGGAGGTGGCAACAATTGTGGGCCGACCTCAAAGATGACGTACCCCGACGATGACGAGGACGACGCTCCCAACGCGATAGAGCAAGTCTACGCTATCACCGGACTACCTATAGGTACGACGAGGTCATCATTAAAGACCGAAGCTCGGAGACCGATCCCCGAGGAACCAAAAAACAAACGACTTCAGGACGATGAGAGCATCATGTTTT
This sequence comes from Salvia rosmarinus, assembly GCA_036937905.1. NCBI lineage: Eukaryota > Viridiplantae > Streptophyta > Magnoliopsida > Lamiales > Lamiaceae > Salvia > Salvia rosmarinus. The sequence goes on along the minus strand of CM072816.1, from coordinate 86,386,073 downwards.
CCAACAACGATCCGGTACCCAAGATCATGCCCCATCAAGATGCTATTACCATACAAGCAGTGGTGGGCAATAAAAACGTCCATAGGGTCTACATCGACATCGGTGCCTCTGTCAGCATCATCTTTCAAAGTTGTTTAGATAAACTCGAGGTCGGAGGAATTCAAATTCATCCAGCACCATCTAAACTACGGAGCTTCACTCAGGAGGCAATACAACCAGAAGGCATCATCACCCTTCCGGTCACCGTAGACGTGCTCCCGTGTTGGTCACCAAAGCCATTCGATTTCCTCGCCGAGGCTCCCTCCGCACAACATCATCCTTGGAAGAGATTGGCTCTATGCCACCAAGGCCGCCCGCTCGGTCTACCACCTAACCATCAAGATACTCACCCCGACGGGAGTATTGAGTATCCAAGGTGATCAAGCAGCGGTGAAAGAATGCATGAGGATCTCAGCCCAAGATGAGGCCTTACCTCAGGCCTAGCAATTACAGAACCCTCCTCAGAAGTTGTCACCCCGGGATGATCTAACTGATGACCTCCAATTATATGACGACGATCCCTCTAAGGCCGTCAAGGTCGGCACCCAGGGTCCCACTGACATTCGACAACATGTTATGCAACTCGAGGGAATACAGGACGTGTTTGCGTGGTCACCACTCGACATGACGGAGTGTCACCCGAGCTCATCGACTCAATATCGATCCGCTACCAAACCGGTTCGACAAAAGAAAATGGCATTTGCGGCGAGAGCGACAAGGTGATAAGGGACGGTGACCCAACCCGTAAAGCCAAGATCCTGCTCGGTCAGTACCCAACCGGATGGCTAATCCCGTCATCGTTCGAAAGCCGGAGGGTGGCACATGTGTCGACTATACCGACCAATAAACACCGCCCAAAGGATCGTATCCTCCCCGATATTGACAAGAAGGTGGAGGCATTGGTGGGCCAGAGATCTTCGCTTCGGATCTATATAAAGGATACCACCAAGTCTTGATGAGTAAGGAAGACGCTCCAAAAACGGCATTCATCACTGACTTCGGTGTCTTCGCATACCGAAAAATGCCTTTTGGATTGAAAAATGCCGGAGCTACCTACCAACGAATGGTGGACGCAATATTCAAAGATCACATCGGAAAGATCGTGGAGGTCTACGTCGACGACATAGTGGTCAAAAGCAAAAAGATGGAAAGTTGTGCCAAGGATCTCAGAACCATCCTCCAGCTTCTCAGGTCGGCCAATCTCAAACTCAACCCTCAAAAGTGCACGTTCATGATGAAAACGGGGAAATTCCTAGGATGCTGGGTATCTCAAGAAGGGTTGAAGGCTAATCCCACCAAAGTGAAGACGATACTTGACATGCAAGTGCCAAAGACCGTTCGTGAGATCCACAAACTCACCGGATGCTTGGCCGTTCTCAGCAAGTTCCTATCCCGGGCTGCCGAGAAATAACTCCCTTTCTTCAAAATCTTGAGGTGAGCCCTGGATTTCGCCTGGGAGTATGAACACATTGTCGCCTTCACACAGATAAAGGAGTACTTCGCCGACCTGCCCACATTGTCCGCCCCAAAAGAAGGCGAGCTCATTTCCTTATATCTGGCCGCCTCGGATGAGGCAATCAAGGTGATCTTGGTGTGAGATGAGCTCGGACGACAACTCCTATTTATTTCATCACCGAGCTCTCAAAGGACCGAGACTAGGTACACCAAATGAAAAATAGCGTTGTTGGGTGAACGCCAAGCGACGCCTCCGACCTTATTTTCAAGCCCATTCCATCCGTCTATGGATGACTTACCCCGAGACAAGTCTTGTCAAAACCTCGAATCGTCGGGGCGTATAGTTAAGTGGCACCGGAGCTCGGCGAGCATGACATCTTATACTCCCCAAACCGCCATAAAGGGCAAGCTCTGGCCGACTTCCCGGTAGAAGCCAAGTTTATCGAGGTCAATCCTACCAAAGAAGGTCACTCCGACCTCCGCCTTTACAATGAGGAACTCGCCTCAACCTACCCGATGATCATTGGCAAATGTATGTGGACGGATCCTCATGCAAAAGCAGTGGCAGGCGAACATCTTGCTTCTCGTCCGGAAAAAAGAAGTAACCTATGCACTTGGTTCTCCTTCCCACCACCAACAACGAGGTGGAGTATGAAGCACTAATCTCAGGACTTCGTCTTGCAAAGGAATTGAAAGTGGAAAAAATCCAGATCTTCGGAGATTCCCAGGTGGTGGCAAACCAAGTCTTAGGAAAATACGAGGCCAAAGAGGATAGGATGAAGCAATACCTTGAGAAGGCTAAAGAGATGCTGACCTGCTTCAGGTATTTCACAATTCACCGAATCCCGTGAGAGGAGAATATCCGAGCTGACGTCCTCAGCAAATTAACCTCGTCATCTACAAATCCACCAGTGGAGGAAGTTCAATTCAGAAGTATCGAGGAGCCCCACATCGGCATCATCACAGAGACCGAACTGAACTGGATGACTCCTATAAGAGCATACCTGGAAGAAGGCGTGCTACCACATGATCGGCTCGAAGCCAAAAAAATGATGATCAAGTCCCATAAGTACCTTATTCACGAAGGAACTCTCTACAGGAAATCCTACCTTCAACCCCTCCTGAGATGCATTGGGCCAGAAGAGACGGACTATGTACTAAATGAGATTCACATGGGATCTTGTGGAAGCCACATCGGGTCACGAGCTCTCTCAAAGAAAACGCTGAGGTCAGGATATTATTGGCCCACCCTCATCCTAGACTCGGCCGAGCTCGTCAAGAAGTGTCCGGCGCCAACCCATGCCACACCAAGAAGCTACCTCAAACCGACCTCGGTAGCCTACAAAGTCCACGACCTTTTATGCGGTGGGGAATCGACATCGTTGGTCCCTTCGACCGAGCACCGTGGCGGCTTCGTATTTGGTTGTAGCCATAGACTACTTCACAAATGGGTCAAGCGAGCCTCTTTCAAATCTCACAAGCAAAAGGATCCGTAACTTTGTTTGGAAAAATATAGTTTGCCGCTTGGATACCACACGCCTTGATCTCGGACAACGGCACCCAGTTAGTCGACAAAATTTCAAAGAATGGTGTGAAGAGCTCCAGTTAGCGGCAGCTCACCTCGATCACACACCCACGTGCGAATGGTCGACCGGCGACAAATCGCACGATCGTACAAGGATTAAAAAGAGGCTAGATCGAGCTAAAGGATTGGGTTGAAAATCTCTCTCAAGTCCTCCGGTCATACGTAATCGACACCCTGACTTCCCACTGAGAAACACCCTTCACCTAGTCTATGGTACCGAGGTCGTTATACCACCGAGATCGGTGTCCCGAGCCCAAGAACTCTCAATTTTGCCGAGCATGGCAACAAGGAGAACCCACGAGCCAATCTCGATGCTCTAGAGGAAAAACGTGAACTCGCTTTCATCAATGAGGCCAAGTACAAATGCCAAGTAGCAAAGTACTATAACAGAAGGGTGAAAGCCTCCACACTCCACGTGGGCGACCTCGTCCTACGGAACAATGAAGCTAGTAAAGCCGAGCGCCTTAATAAGTTGGATCCAACATGGGAAGGCCCATACCGTATCCACGAGGACCTCGGCAAAGGGGCCTATAAGCTTGCTCACCTATCCGGTGCACTTATCCCCCGAACCTGGCATATCATTCATCTGAGGAGGTACTTTACATAGTTTTTATTTCACATCGGCATTATGTTAGCCCTATTTCTATTTTTTCCAAGGCACGATGTCATTTACTTATCAATAAAACATCTCTTTTTATTATGAGTGGATTACTTCGTCATATCTTGTACCTATGTGAAAATCCGTTCTCACCTCGGGTGAAGCACAACTTACCTTCAAAAGGGGACGCCCTTGCGAAGATGACAAACCTACAAAGTAGGGTACTCAACTAAGCGCGCGCCAGGGGACCACCCCAGCACATACAGATTACTCATTAATTTGAAACATCTACGTGCAAGCACATACAGATTACTCATTAATTTGAACATCTACGTGCAAGGCATACAGATTACTCATTATTTTGAACATCTACATGCAAACGACGTCCAAATCGGATCTCGTACAATTTATACCTCTTTATTGGGAAGATATACACTTCGGTACAAAGTCTAAATATATTTACGACTAAAACCAAGTCCTAAGCTATATTTGTACCTCTTTATGGGGAAAATATACACTTCGGTACAAAGTCTAAATACATTTATGACTAAAAACCAAGTCCTAAGCTATATACAGATCACTCGGGTTTCCGAGCTGCACCTCGCCAAGAATCACTGAAGCTACACCAGTTCGAAACAAAATCTCCGGGTCGGCGATGAATACCCGGGATGAACTCAGTACCTTCAACCCAACAACGAGGTCGGCCGCCACGGCCTACTCCAGGGCTCTTTGAACAGCACGAGGTGCCCCCACCAAGTGGATACTCCGGGCCGAGGTCGAACTCCCGCCTCGACCTCGCCGTCCCGCCGATCTACGACCTCGTCCCCGACCGACATCCTTCCTCGCCGAACACCAAGATGGGGCCCACCACGAGATGACATTTTCGATATATCTCGAACCCATTAGTCGGAGCACCTCGGCGTGGTCCATATAGCCGCCCCCACCTCGACTTCTCCATTCTCACGTCGGCCGGGCGTGATCATGAGGCTCGTGCATACGCCGCTATGGACGATCTCGTAAAGTTGGAGGCATTTGACCACCATCAAGGCAATCTTTAAAACTCTTCTTGTTGGGCCCTCCTCGTCCCTTAGTACCATGCCTTGCCTAACAAGAGTTGAGCCTTGTCGTGCGCTCGGATATGGTGATACCACCGACGTGAATCACCGCCATATTCAGCGTGCTCTTCCGAGACCGCGCCAACTTCTCTTGCGCCACTCAAGTCGTTCTTCACATTGTATCAAGCGCCTTGAAGGCCGTCGTGAGACATCCACCCCGGACCTCGAGATGATTAATTCTCGACTTTAAGGCTTCGTTCTCCGCCAGGCGGGTCACCGCTTTAGCCATCCGTCGCTTTTTCGGCCGGTGGCGATGCCGTGCTACCGACCCCAGTGACTTGACCATCCATGCTATGCAAGGTCTGAGTCAGCTCGTCAGAACGGCTCCTCTAGAACACCACATCCTCATCCTTCTCAGCAAGGGCACCTCGGACCTCTTTCATCTTGGTCAAAAGATCGTGATCTAGCCCAATGTATTGAGAAGACGAGTGCTAAAACAAGAGACAACACATTCATTTCAAAAAGATGTATTTATATTCACAAAGTGGGAGTTTGTACAAAGCTCGGGATCCTAATGACCCCGACGATCAAACCTATTACAAAGGTCCACTGACCTGAGCCTCTTGGTGGGGCTCAATAGAGGGAAGACCCGAGCTCGGCCCAGCGCCGCATGCCTCAGCCCGCACTTCAGCAAGGAGTTCCCGAAGCTCTGCATCTTCATCCTCCTTGCATTGGGAGACGGCCTCGGCCGTCAGGAGAGAAGTGGAGGCCGCCAAGGTCTCCAGCAAAGGGAAGGACCTCGCCTCGGCAATCACGCGAGCGTAGTCCCTGGCGTGCTCGGATCGACCTCGACCCGGCCATGCCTGACCTTGTCGAAGTCAGGCATCTCGGCCGCCAACTCCTCCAGGTGGTCGGACACCACCTACGTCCTAAGCACGGCAGCCAGGTCCGAGAGGAAGGCGGAGAAGGTCTCTGATTCGATGAGCCTACTGGCAAAGGCCTTCAAAATCGTCCCTTGCCCCGCCAGCAGGGCACTCTTCTCTTCAGCGAGCTTCTTCTCCGCCTCGCCCACGGCCGACGCCACAGCCGCCGCCATCTCCTCTTGCGTCCTCCTCACCTCAGCCTGGGCCTCCTCCAAAGCCCGGCCTTCCTTCAGTCGCGGCCTCGGCCTCGCTCTCGCGGACTTAGCACTGCCCTCGCGGCCTCGGCCTCGGCAGCCCCTCGCGGTCTCAGCAGCAGCCCGCTCCCTCTCCACCGTCTCATATCGAGAGACGCCCTCGACAATGTATCCGACTATCCGGTGCAGATCCCCCGCTACCGAAGTCGCATCCTGAAAATCACACCATTAGACACGCATCGGAGAAGGAAATAACAACGAATACGAAATAGACCTATACCTGTGGAAAGGATATAGGGGAGCTTGGAATCGGCACCTCGTACGTAATCCGAGTACGAGAGTCTCCCACCGAGGTCGGACCTGACCTCGGCTGAGGTGCCGTCACCAACTGGCTGAGGTCGGCCACCACCTCAGGTGCCTTGCTCGGCTCAGTCAACCTCGCCTTCTTTTTTGGCCTCGGGCTCGACGACCGTGCTGGAGGCAACGAAGCGCCACCATTGCCTTTTTACGTGTGTCGAGCTTCACTGCACAATAAGAAGAGAAGTTGATTAGCACAAAGACATCAGAAATATAAGGAAATAAAGAAAAAGGGTGCCTCACCCGATCGACCCAGATCCCAAGCTTGGTTATAAGTGCTCGACTGGCATCGCCAGTCGTCCCTCAAGATAATCACGGGATATTTCACCCAACGAGTTTAATTCATCCTCTATACGCCTGTGGCCTTGCACTTAACATCCTCATTTTACCTGTGCCTCACTGCACTCTCGGTTGCCTCATCCCGCAAAAGAAGAACTTTGTTTGCCAATGGGACACCTTGGAGGCGATCACCTTGAACGCTGTCGGGTGATGGTAGTAAACACCTCCTATACCCTTGATGCTAAAAAAACGCATCAACACTTCAAAGGAAAGCCTCTCACCGATGCCATAGCAGGCAAGTCCTAGCCCCACCACTGACCTAATGGAGTTCAAGGTCAACTGGCATATAGGAATTTGATAATATTCTTGGATGTTCAAAAAAATGGGAGCTAAAGGAAACCTAAGTCCGGCTTTCAAGGCTTCACTATAAACAGTTATAAATCCCTCCGGAGGAGCCATCGCTCTATCCCCGGATTGCGGCAGGCACCACCATGCCTCCGCCGGAATATGAAATTTCGATGCTATCTTACACACATCAGCGGCGGTCAAAGACGAACTAGCGTCCCTAATCTTATAACTATCCCAGACAGGTGGAATCTCTGGAACCCTAGCACTAATACCCCTGGACCTACCCGGCGGTATATAGTATAATCCCTAATATCCATCTCACTATCAACGGAAGAAGATGATCGGCGACCCAGAAAACTCTACCGGAGAAGACGTAGAAGAAGATGAGGAAGACATACTTACTTTTTCAATGAGGGATTTTGCTTCTTCGACGAAGTTCTGAAAGAAGTTCTAAAAATTCTCTGGAGCAAAATGGATGAAGAAGGAAATGAACAGTTTTCCTTTTCTCGGACCTATTTAAAGTGCAATTAGGCGCCCAAAAAACTGCCTATTCAACTTCCCACGTGTTTACCCATGACTTGACGTGAGGTAGACGCGCGCGCGTAATTCAATCGTCAACTAACCGTCTGACACACGTGAGGTAATATCCTACGACGCTCAGACGTATTAGTCTGATGGCGCAATCATCACACTAGCTCCAGCCCGATCACTCACCTCGGCATCCTCTCATTCAATGAGGACGTCCCGCTTCCAGGTCGGTTAACCACCTCGGCATCCTCTCGTTCAATGAGGACGTCCCGCTTCCAGGTCGGTCAACCACCTCGGTATTCTCCTAACGAAAGACAACGCCGTCCAACTTCAGCCCGGTTACCCACCTCGTCACGTCGTCCAAGTCAATCCGGACTTCGACAAATCACCCAAGTCGATTCGGACCTCGACATTCTCCGACGAAAGGATATCGCCATCCACTTCGGACAACCCGCTCGGACCTCAACAAATTGTCCAAAGACGGTCCGGACGGCGAAACATCCAACTCAGTTCGGACCTCGGCCAATCATCGATTCCAACCCCGACATCAAAAAGGCAAAAAAACTCGACAATGACCTCGGCGAGCAACAACCAACCTCGGCAAAATACATCCTTCACCTCACCTCGGTGTAGTTGTTCCCGACTAATTGGGGGCTATAATGGGATATGGCCTAACCGCCAAGCCCAATAGCAGCCCACGTTAACGGGCCCGCCTAGCTACCGGCACACGGTTTGGCCCAAAGCCCAACACCTAAACCCTATTCAAGATCAACCATATCCTATCAGATATGGAAGGAGATATTTGAGGAGATATTCAAGGATCGAATCTATCTTCAGAGATCGGATCACATAGTAATCTGTAGTGATCCACAACATGTATAAATAGGGGTTAGATTGAAGGTAGAAGGGTTAGCTACTATTGAATACTCGAGCTTTTAAATACATTCATTGTAATCGCATATAGTGAAAGTATTGATGAATCATACCTCCGTGGACGTAGATCTTTTCCTTGATCGAACCACGTAAAAGCCTCTTGTGTTCTTTATCGTTTTCACAAACTCACACACAAGATTTATCATGCACCAAGTAAGGCACTTTGGCCGAAACCAATGCATTAAATTGTAAAAATAACAAATTAAACAATGATCATAAAGAACAATTCATACACAAAAAATTGGCCGAAAATAATGTGTTGAACCATAAATTTAACAAAGAGCATAATGACAAAAATACATGAATAACCATCATCATATAAGCACAAAAGTTCAAGTTAGTGAAAAAAATATTAAGAACAACAAGATTGTATCATATTTACAAATTCAAACAAATGTGAACTTGTATCAAAAGTAGATTCATTTGGAACGAGTAGTAAGAAGAAGAGGAGGAGGAGCCGACATTTGGAATTTAAGATATAGAGGTAGCCTTTGGAATGTAAAATTTTATTTAAAAAGGTATAATACAATCTAGGAAGCAGATTCATCATAATATGAGAGTAGAATTTTACGTACAAAAATTAAAAACTATAAAACGAAGTCCACAAAAACATGATTACAAAAAGAATAATACAATAGAGAAACAAATGATCAGAAATTTAGACGAGATGAAGCAGATTGATGCAAGATGAAAGTTGGTAGACCAGAATGGGAAGGCTATACTATATCTCATAAACACTTAGGGAAAGTGGCATTTTTTTTATTTTTTTTACTTTGGATTCACCCGTTTCTCTCGTAGATTTCACATATTCAAAACCTAAATCTAAATCTATTTTTATATTTTGGTTCTTAAGATTATATTTCACCATAATTAATATATAATTATTTAAAAAAAAAACAAGACCCCAGTTTTTGTCTTATTCTTTTGACTGATTATGCAAACTAAAGAGAAAGATGTATATTCAACTTGACAACTGGGTCAATGGGAAAACCAGGCCCCAATGCAGAAAATAAGTTAAATGAAAGATTTACCACTAGCCTACTTTATGAATTTTGGGCCTAGAGGCTGGCGGGTTAATGTATCTCAGGCTGGGTCAAAATATTTGAGCCTTTAAAATTGTTAAACAAATGCGTAGCCCGATCAAAAATTAGGTCTGACAGTATTTGACACCTCTATATAGCAAGAATTATCTTACTTGATCAAAAACTCTTTAGGTTGATGAACATAATATATTTCAAAGCATCACCAATGCAAAATACTCGGATTATATTTTCTTTATATAGCACCACAATACAACTCGATAAATATTCAATAATTTCTATAAAGAAAAAATTGATATATTTATGGTTATCCGGGCTCTATCCAATTTCACAAGAAGGAAACACGTCATTATCAAATGATAATCACCTCCTAATCCATACTATTTACCTATTTTCTTTTCAAGATTCTGGGTGCCTCAATTTACATCTCAACAACAACTTTTGTTCTAAGCAAACACCAATAGTTTCTGCCCATTCTTTCTTCTATCACAAGTCATCACTTATAAAGCAATCGAACAGGTCCAATCAAAAACCACAACATGATTGAAATTTACCAACAAGGAAATTGGTAGTTGTATATTAAGTCCTTCCATTTCAATAAAAATCCATTATATCACCTACAAATTAAACTTTCTTGATTCACACACACACACACTACCCTCATAGATAGATAGTGGCACAAAATCAACTACATTTCTTGATCTTCATCAGATCATGATGGGACCTCAAGAGAGATCAAGAAAAAAGATTCACCTATGGAACAAAGCCATACTCCATTTCCTCCTATGCTTTGTGATGGGATTTTTCACAGGCTTCACTCCCACCAACAAGACTTGGAGATCTCCAAACCACGTCAAAATGTCCCTCTCCTCGAGCTATTCGCCTCAGCCTGTAGAAATCCACCACAACCTACGCACGCAGAACTCGTACCACACTGCCAAAAGGGCAGAACAGAGCGTTGCAAATGATCTATTGATGAATCGGGAGAAACTAGTCATAATCGTGTCACCAATGAGCACGAGGAACAAGGTTCTCCGCAACGTGCTGCTAAGAAGACTAGCACACACGTTGCGGTTGGTTGCACGACCACTGCTGTGGGTGGTCGTGGAACCAAAGTCCCGTGATCCCAAGGTTTCTCAAATACTGAGAAAAACCGGGATCATGTACAGACACTTGTTGTCTGACGAAGATTTCAGTGATGAAGATTCAGAGATTGATCACCAGCGAAACCTCGCGCTCAACCACATCGAGCATCATCGGTTGAGCGGAGTGGTCCATTTCGCTGGGCTCTCGAATGTCTATGATCTCACCTTCTTCCAAGAGATTCGAGCTATCGAGTAAGTATATACAATATACAATATGCATATATAGATTTATCTTTGCATATCAAAAAGGTGAGATTTGATGATGAGGTTTTGCAGGGCGTTTGGAGCGTGGCCTATAGCTAAGCTGCGTGCAAATAGGAAGAAGGTGATGATCGAAGGCCTGTGTGTGATTCATCAACGGTGATGGGGTGGCATTTGAAGAAGATGAAGAATCTGACGGCGGAGATGCAACCATCTCCACCACCTATTCATATCTCGAGTTTTGCTTTCAACAGCTCGATTTTGTGGGATCCAGAGAGATGGGGTAGAACTTTTTCTACTCAAGATGCAGCACAGGTGCAATTTCTTCTTGATTTATCATACTCCCTCTGTACTTAATTGTTCTTTGATATTTGCTACACGTATTTTAATAAATATAATGAATGTAAAGTTGGTGGAGAATAAGACATACATTGTAAGTTATATTACGTGCGTGGTAAATGTGGGATATATGTGGGTTTTTTGTATATAAATGGGTTGATTATGGGTAAGAATTATGGGATTTATATGAGGAAATAAAAGAAAAATGAACGTTTTAGTGAGCGGATCAAAACGAAATTAATGAACATTTTTCAGGATGGAGAATAGTTTATAGTTAGATTTGGGGGAAAACACGCTTTCACGCTGAAAGTTAGGTCATTTTGAAATTTTAAACACATTTTTTGGTTTTCACGTTTTGGTACCCAGAAAAATGTATTTCCTTATCAAATCTCGAATGACTCGATTTTTCTGTACCAAAAAGCTGAGCTAGTGGGTTAAATTCCATTCTAATATAACCTTTGGATGTAAAGGTGTTATTTTTCATTAGATTTTGTGAAATTATTTTGGAAAAAATTGAAGTTTTGGGAGTTGTCTTTGCTTGCAGAATTCACTCAACTATGTTAAAAAGGAAGTTCTTGAAGAGGAAACGACGTTGAAGGGTATTCCAACGCAGGGCTGCTCTAAAGTTGTGCTTTGGGAACTCAATATTCCAGTGCTATAATACAATAGAACCGATGATGTTTTTAAATCCTCGATCATGTTTTATTTTGATGGTAAATGCTAATGCTAATGGTAATCCTATGAAATTGGGGCGCTGTAGGAATCATATGATTCAACTAGTAACAAATGCTAATAATGTTTGACAAGATGGCTTTGTACCGCCAAGATTCAATTTTCTTCCAATTATTGTCACTTTTGTTGTATTGATAATTTATAATAAGTTAGCTCTATTTTCCCATTTTTACTAGTTCACTTAATTTGAGTTTTCAATTAGCTCGTCTCCTGTTTTAAGTCATAATCTGCGTCATGACTCATGCTTTTATATTACGCACCTAACCAAGCGATAGAAAAAACTTTTTTTATATACAAATAAAATAACTTTTGATAGTAAAGAAAGAGTTACTTTTGTTCAAATGGGCCTACTTAACTCATCAAGCCCATCTAATCATCCAGGACCAATTGAGTACTATTGCTATCCCACATCGAAAGCATTAGAAGAAACTGCCAATTAATAGGCAGCTAAGCCATTGATTAGCACGTCCCTTCGGGGACATCCGATAAAATTGGAACGATACAGAGAAGATTAGCATGGCCCCTGCGCAAGGATGACACGCATAAATCGAGAAATGGTCCAAATTTTTTTGGGCGGTTTCACAACTCATTTCGTGTAATTAATGTTGGGCGGTTTCACAACTCATTTCGTGTAATTAATGTTGGTATTATGTTTACTAATTTTAGTTCAATAATTACCAGGCGTGTGCTGTGAACTATATAGTAAAGACAGGATCCAGCAGAAACAAAAAAACAACTATTTAAAGAGTCCTTCTCTACATAATAATGCTTTAAGTACCATTTCGGAATAAAGTTGTTTTGTGGTTGCTTTTAAAGTATGATGATGTTATATTTTAGGTCCTGGAATCGTCAACCAAGAATATGATCATTCATATATTTATTTTACTTTGAAGTCTTAATTCATATATTTATTTATATGATGTGTTATGATTGATTGGTTTGAAATTGAGCCCAAGCCAAAACAAATATGTTACAAAGATCAAATTTTAAATAGTTATGGTGTGAGTTTACACCAAGCAAGATATATAGTTAATGATAGATGTTATACATCAATTTTATCCATAATTTACATTTTTGTGCTCTATTTCACTTTTATCAATATATATATATATATATATATATATATGAGTTGGTTAACAGGAGAAATTACCTCTTAGATAAAAATTAAGAATCAGTAACTACCCTAAGATTGAATAAGAACGGTTAATTCATAATTAATTAATGATAAAAATGGTCAAATTCTTAATTTTTGCTATTTGGAGATTCACATATCGAAAATCTCTCACTTTCCATTTCGAGATCCTTATCACGAATATCTTTCACATTCCATTCGTCGTTGTTCATGTAATCATAGTTCTTGTGCATATAGGATCTACGTTGTTCTTGTGCATGCATGATCTACGTTGTTCTTGTGCATGCCGGATCTAAGTTGTTCTTGTGCATGCGAGATCTTTCACATTTCAATTCGTTGTTATGTTTATATAATTCATGTTGTTGTTCATGTAATTATAGTGATTGTGCATATATGAACGATTATCCAAAATAAATATATAAATCATTTGATTATAAGGCTAAAAACAGTTACTATTAAAATTGAAGGATAATAAATGATTGATAATTAATCTTGACCTTAGATTATAAAAAATACAAGAACCACATTAGTTTTTGGAGTGCCTTCAATGGCAATTATTTCCCCCTTTTAAAATGTGGGAGCCAACTTTTTTACCATTGTAGCAAAGATGATGTGGCAAAAAGTTGGCCCAACTTTTCAAATAAGAAGTTGGCATTTTAGTGTTTTTTTTGTCCCATTACTTTCTTCTTTTTATATCCCTTTTTCCTATTTTTAAGACAATTTAGATTTATTAAAAAATATTCAATACCCATCTTGAATTAAAGCTCGCGAAAGATATTTCATTCTACATAAAAATCATAAAAATAAAATCCAAATATAAATTGGTTACATATTCCAAAAAATTTAAATAAAAATAAATGAATGTAGACATACATAGATATAATTGTGTGTATAATATAGTGAGACTCGTATAAAAGTTAGTTTTGTAGGTATATAATTGGAGAGAAAGTTATATACAAATTTTGGTGGGTTTTAAAAGCTGATTTAATGCATATGTGGCAGCTAAAAATTTTGGTGCGTTTAAAAGGCGATTTAATGCTTATGTGGCGCTAAAATTGGTTTCCAACTTCTAACATTGATGACACCCTTAGTTTTCAAAAGAGTGTTCATTTGATCCAATATATATATATATATATATATAGAAGATTCAAATAAAAACATTATCTTAAAGTGAGAATGTGGGAATCATTTTCAACCAATAGATCGCGAAGATCTACGGTAATGCATTACTTTGCTAGATGAGTGTATTGTGCACTACCCGGGTTCGAATCTCATGAGTAAATTTTTTATTTTATTTTTTTGTCTGTAATTTTCATGGAGAGTGCAGTATTCTCACGTTTGTAGGATAATAAAGGTTTTTACGATAACTGATAACTCACCCCATATATATATATATATATATATATATATAGTGGTTATCATGTGGACACTCCTTATAGTGTAAATATGAAGACAAATATAAATCATTGATAAATCAATATGGATGTTTCAGATTCAATGCACAAATTATGACGCAGATGCACAAATACGTAATTATATACAGAAATATGCATATAACTAATTCAGATGAACATTTAAAAATAACCATTTGATTTTCAAATCTAATGAACATGATTTATTCTCATTCATGTATGTTAATAATTATATGTACATGAACTAATTCCAATAAATATATTATTTTTACACCTAGTAAACAAATGAGTAGCAAGTGATTCCGTATCTTTATCTTTGTCAACCTACTTTATACTATCTAAATCTAACACACACACACACGGAGTATCGTGAGTTGAATTATATATATATATATATATATATATATATATATATATATATATATTGAAAATATTTTATTGAACTTACAAAATAAATACACCGAATATATAAAGTTATCTTGATCATATAAGTATGTTTTACTTTATAATACTCGTGGCAACATTTAAACCTTTCTTTGTATATGTATATGTATCTCAATTTAATTTATAATCCAAATAATATATATTTTTGTAATTTAATTTTTGTGATTGATAAATGCTTTAAATTCATAATTTATGCTCACTCATCAGTCATCACCAGGTTCTAATAAGATATATATGGTTATCCACTAATCGAATTGAGCGAACAACATTACTAATCTTGACTTCTTATTGAGATTTATTAATAATAACAAGTGATCTGAAGATAAATGATTTGAATGAACTAGAAAAATTATTCAAATATTGAAATATCAAAGTACATGTGCATCATAAAACATTAAAATAAGTATTTATAAACCTAAAATGAACTCTACTTGAAAATGAATCAAAATCTTAAAAGAAAATTAAAATTAATTAAAAGAGTTGAATGAACTTAAAGACGGAGGAATTTGAGCCCTATGCCCCATAGGTTACAAATACGAGTCTTATCCTTATCATCATTTGATAAACGCGCTTTTACTCGCTTATTATTGATATTTTAAGATGAATTTAGATCTATTAAGTGCGTTTATATATTAGATCTTAATGTTTTTAGCCATTTTGGTAGATCTTGCTCTTGGTTCATCTTTGGTGTTTTGTAGGCTTATAGGTTGATAATCGAGCACGGCGAAACATGAGCCAAAAGAAGAACAAGAACAGGGCTAGCGGCCTCCTTCATGATCGCTAGCCTAGTCACGAAGGCATCGGAAGCATTCTACCCGAACTTAGCGACCGACCTCGCGACCGCGAGGCCGGCCGCTAGAAAACGCCACCACCGCGAGCCCCGCCCGCGAGCCTCCGAAAGCTCACTCGATTTCGCGGCCAAGGCTAGCGATCATGAGCTCACCACTGAGCACGTCAAACGGGCGCGAATTCAGCCAAAGGTTACTAAAGAAGCGCCCGGATCCTCGCGACGAGCTAGCAACCATGAGCTCGGTACATGGTTGAGGCGGCCGGACGCAAAAATTAGGGTTTCATTGCGCCTATATATAGGGCAATGCATTATCCTCGCGCCCCAACTCTCCCAACACATTTTTCCTCCAGTTTTTCATAGATTTTCATATATTTTCACTTTAGCTTTACTTTCGATTCATCTAGCATTAGTTTTTCATTATTCTACATTAATTCTACGCATTGTAATCGCTTTGGAGAAGTTTCATCCAAGGAATTCATTATTTTCCGCTTTCTTCTTGGGTTTGGATACGAACCCAACCATTGTTCTTCCGACGCTACACTACGGGTTTTATCAATTTAATTCTTATTTCTATGCTTAATTCGTATTTTATTTCGATTATTATGTGTAGCTAATTTCTTGTTATAATCCTAGGGTTTGTATGATTCTTTCCTAAGTGTGGTGATTCCTGCTAATTGCTATTTACCTTCCAGGCATTGATTTGTGATTCATGGTGCTAAAACTTATGTGTTAATTTCTGATCAATCTTGATGCATACATAGTTGTCAATTGAATACTTAACAATTTTGTTTGTCAATCGATCTTGAATGTGCAATACGGATAAGCCTTGAGTCGTAACTGAGATAGGAACATTCGTAGGAAGCTATTCTTTGTGATCTTTTTGGAGTTGCTAATTTTCACCTAGAGACGTAACAGTAATAGGAAAATTAAGTAATCTACTGCCACAATTGTCGTAACTGAAATTGTTGGTTACATATGTGACCTTCCATCTTGTTTGGATTAAAATTGGTTAATAGGAAGCAGGGTAAACATACACTGTGGGTAGGATTAATACATCCATATGGTTAGTCTTTCAGTCTTATTATCTCTTTAAGTTTTTTAGTGCTTTAGTTATTTGTTTTATTTGCTCTTGACTTTGAATTTAATATTCGAAGTCCCAAAACCTTTCAAACCAAATTTTGTTGCTTGGATAATGATGAAGAATCGTTGAGTTAGCTTCTGTATTTTTGCGTTACAATCCATGTGGATACGATACTCGACTACCCTATCTACTTGCACGTTTTCTTGTTAGAAAAAGTAGCGATCAAATTTTGGCGCCGTTGTCGGGGATTGTTAAGATTATATAGGAATAACTTGACGATTTGGAATTATTAATTCAAGTTGTAAATTTATTTTATTTTTATTTCTTACCGGATCTAATTTCTCCGTTTCTCTCCAGGTAGTTTATGATCACAAGGTCCCAGGGACCTCCTGAGCCGTTGTTAGATCCAGAAATCGAGAATACCCAAAGGAGAAGGAGACGAGAAAGAAGAATGCAAGATATGGCAGCGAATCCGAACAAAGAGGGTATACCTCCCGAGGCGCCGCACGCCTTTTGGCGAATTTCTCGAGATGCGGCGCGATGACGAACATGGGAATCCTTGTCCCCGCTCCGAGGCGAGACCGTTGAACTACATGTATCGACCTCCTCGAACAATTTCAAGGAGGCGGATGGGGCCCGGATGTGAATGCGAATAATTTTGAGTTGAAGCCGGCCCTGATCAGCATGGTTCAAGGATAGCAGTTCGGAGGAGGAGTGACAGAAGATCCAAATGCCCATCTCGAGACATACTTCGATATATGTGACACCATCAAGCAGAATGGGGTGCCACAAGATACGATCCGGATGCGCATGTTCGGATTTTCTTTTGCGCAATCAAGCAAAGGATTGGTTCAAGAGCTTGGACCACACTGGTATAAATAGTTGGGGGAAACTTTGCGAGAAGTTTCTCTCGAAATATTTTCCGCCGGCTAAAGCGCAGAAGATTATCGCCAAGATCTCCCACTTCTCCTAACTAGAGATGAATCATTGTTTGAGTCGTGGGAGAGATTTAGGGCTTATTGAAAGTGCCCGCAACATGGATTCTCCAGAGCGCAGATCACGCAGTTCTATAGTGGACCCACCCTTCACACGAGGAGCATAGTGGATGCATCGGCGAGGATGATGCTGTTGAACCGACGCGTGGAAGATGCTAGCGAGGATTTTAGAAGAGATGGTCGCTAATAGCTATCAATGGCCTATGGAGATGACATGTGGTAAAAGCGACTACCGTCGAAAGCGTTCCAAGTATGATAATCTTATGGGCGATTCACCATTTTGAGAAGTCGATTCGAAAAGAGAGGAAAGCAAAGGGGTGGCTCACAAATGCTTTGCAGAATCGGATATGAATGAAGTCGAGGCGTGAATTACATCAATCGTAGAAACCGTCCGGGAAATCCGCCATACAATCCGAATAATGTAATCATCCTAATTTCTCGTATGCCAACCCCAACAACTTTCAGCAACCTCAGCCAGGCTTCTCAGTGCAGAATGGAATAATTCAAGAGGCGAAGAAGCAGAGTTTGGAGGACATGATGCAGCAGTTGGTTGTGAGCAACCAACAATTGGCGACACGGTAATCGTTTATAAGCAATACTGGGCATAAGATAACTCATCTGGAGTCCAGTGTGACGGCTATGGGGAAGCATATGAAGATGATGGAAAATCAAATTAGTCAAATAGCTGCACAGCAGAATGGGCAACACAAGTCGGGCCAATTTTCGAGTAACACGAAGGTGAACCCTAAAAATCACAGTAATGCCATTCAACTGAGGAGTGAACGAGCTTACCAGAACCACCAGGGGTGAAACGACGAAGATGGGGCAAAAGATGAGGAACTCGTGACCGAGCTCGCGACCGCGAGCCCGGCCACGAGAAACAAGGCAGAACGTGTTCCAGAGAGGCTCGCGACCGACCCAGCGATCGCTAGGCGTGTCAGAAAAAATGGCGAGAGCTCTACCGAGGAGTTAGCGATCGAGCAGGCGACCATGCTAAGTTAAGTTAAACTCCCTAACATATGAGTTGACATACACAACATCAATAGCTCATCATCAAGAAGATATATTATTAAATATATTTTCAGTTGGTTTTGAGATCTTATCAAAATATTATTTCGACCTCAAATTAACAATAAAAACCATTCATGCTAGGGCTGATAATTTTTTATACGACACGAACACACACAAAATTAATGGGTCGGTGTTCAACATTATCGTGTCGAAATAATAATTTTATGTCGTGTCCGTGTCAGATTTGTGTTGTGTTCATGTAACACGATAATATTAATGTTGTATTTGTGTTCGTGTCGGATCATGTCGTTTTCGTATAATCTGATAATATTTATAGATATTTAAAATTAATTATTATTATTATTATTATTATTATTATTATTATTATTATTATTATTATTATTATTATTATTATTATATATTATTAATGTATTTCCTAATTTTGATTTGGATTTTTCGTTTCGTGTCAATACAAAAAGAATCGTATCATATTTGTGTTTGTCGTAATCGTGTAGTGTTTGTATTTAGTCTTTTCAGATCTATACGATAAAACGATTTGACATGCACGAATTGTGAACCCTAATCCATGCCCTTTAGCATCTACAAATCTTTAATAGTTTTTCTATTTTTAATTGATTCGACTTTTGCAGCAATTTGGTGCATATTCTGATACAACTCGACTGTTCATACCAAAATTTTAGCTAATAGAAATACTTCATAATATATTTTATTACCGTGTTTAATAATGTATTTCCCCAAACTTCCACTCATGTGATATATCAATTTTTTTACTTGAAAAATATTGACAAGCATATTGCTTAAATATATTTTGATTAATTCGAATGTGAGTTGAAGTAAAGGCACCTCGCTAGCAATATTTTTTTATTGATGCAACAAAAGCATCACCGTCACAAACACTAATTTGTAGGGGTGAGCAAAATATCCGAAATCCGAATATCCGATCCAACCAAACCGAAATTTAAAATTCGGTTCGGATTTTTGGATTTTCGGTTCGGATCGGATTGATATTTTTCTAAATTTCGGATTTTCGGATCGGATCGGATTGGATTTTTTTAATCCGAAAATCCGAATTATATATAATTTATATATAATAATAAAATTATGGTTTCGGATTTTGGATTTTCATAATTTCGGATTTTTCGGTTCGGTTGGGATATATTTATAAAATTTTGGATTTTGGATTTGGATTTTGGATATTCGGTTGGATCGGATTGTATTTCTCTCAAAATCGGATTTTCGGATCGGTTCGGATTAGTAAAAATCCGAACCGAAATCGAATCTTCCCCTACTAATTTGGAGGGCTTCAATATACTCATATTTCAGATAAATTGTCCTACTCGTCCCATCTGTTTATTTTATTTATTTTTTTGTATTACAAAAATGTTTATTATAAAAAAGTCAATTCGATTTTACCGCATCTTGACAAGCTCTCATAATTTTGAGGTATGGTCGATTTTACCCTTAGGGACATTGTATTTGTCTTCGAGGGAAGATTGTACGTATTTTATGGGCGAAGAAATGTAGATAACTAATATTTTTGTATAATAAGGCGTGAAAAATTGCAATAATTGTAATGTCTATAATATTTTTTTAATAGTGATTTTTATCGAAAAAAAGGAGAAAAGAAAAAGAACGATATGCAAAAGATACTGAATCAAAAAAAAGAATTTGAAAAATATACTTCTCGGAAATCTCTTTTAGTTGGGCTTGATTCTCAATGTCGACTTCAAATTAACGCTGGAGTGGAGGGCTTGTTTGCGCCTATTACGTCAATGTTGTCTGTGTTTTTATTTTTAGAAAATAGTGATTATATACAAGAATACAATCCTAAAAGTAAAAGGGATAAGGTGTAAATATGTCATTGATGTTTATAGTGAAAAAAAAAAACATCTCTAAATTAAGTTTATATGCAAAAATATCCTTAATGTTAAATAAACGGTGCAAAATTACCCTTAACGTTAAATAAACGATGCAAATAATTAGAAAGATTAAATTGTGTTTAATTTATTTAAATATAAAATTAACACTCATATATATACACATATATATGTTAAATCACTACATATGATTCAATTTGTTATGTGTAATATTATGAAATGACAAATTCCTTCCGATATTTAAAAAATTTTAAACTGAATTGTAGTTTTAATTATAATAAAATACACATAAATTTAATTACATAATAAATGTAATCATGTGAAAATATAGTTTAAAATGAAAATTTATAAAGTTAAAAACTACCGGATTTAAATTAAAGAAGCATGTATGAAAGAAATACGACTATAATTAGACCATTTAGAATTTTTTTAGGATATTAAATTATATTTTTTTGTCATTTAACAAAGTTTAGGATGGATTTATATTATTTATTTAATATCAAGAGCATTTTTGTTCCTACACTTATTTTAAGGATGTTTTTGTTTTACACTATAAACGTTAAGGGTATCTTATCCCAAAGTAAGATATAAAGGGTATTTAATATTATTTATGTAAATGCTCTTCGAAATGTCTATATCTTTCTCTATCATTAAATCAGACATATGCAAAGACAAAACACACATAAATCTGACATTTTTCTTTATATCATTTTCAGTCCTTTTAGCTCTCTAGTTTGGGGGTTCATAAATGATGTTATTATTTATTAGTTGGAATAAAAGCTGACTCATTTTTTGTAACAAAATAATATTATCTAGTGCTTCGTTTGAACTATACATTATTGTTATTATTTTATTTTGAAAGGTGAACTACACATTATGACAGTATGGACTCAAACAATATATGTAATAGATTTCATATATGTATGAGAAATTCTAAGATTACATAGGATGTTATTATTGAAGCATCTAATGAATATTCCCGTAAAGTGATTTCCATGCTCAATTTATTTGCTGAATATGTTAGGAAATGCAGCTCTATTGTTTTTTTCCTTTTAATATTGGGTGGTTCTAAATACAACTCCTTTTTTCCTTCACTTAGCCTCCTTTTTAATAAAATAATAAGATACCCCTATAACTCCCAATTAAAAGTTTAACAAAGAACCCTAATATAACCCCACCGGAGTTGACGAGAGCCTTCTAAACAATCTAAGAAACCCATAAATTGCATTGTCACTAAAAACACTCAGAATCACACATCTAAACAATCTATGAGCTGTAATCAATTCATTTAATTTCAGTGATGAAGAATTGGATCAAAACCATTTGCCATAATGAACGCGAAAATGGATTTACAGTTGGCACATGTACAATAATAAGGAAGGTAATAATCCTTGTGTCCTAAATTTGATTGAATCTTATACAACAATTGCAAAGTAGGACCTAGGCACTTGAAAAGGATTATATGTCGCAGTGCTATGTACTGGAAACAATAAAATCTAGTTTTTGTTGTTTGTTCTCCCCGACCAATTATGGAAGAGTTTGGTTTTGACATTATCCTAGGAAAACTTAGGACTAACAATTTTCGACACGACACGAACACGCACGAAATTAACGGGTTAGTGTTCAGCCTTATCGTGTTCGTGTCCTTATCGTGTCGACCGATAAGGACACGATAATTTCGTGTCGTGTTCGTGTCGGATCCGTGTCGTGTTCGTGTAACCCGATAATTTTGTGTTGCATTCGTGTTCGTATTGGTTTGTGTCGTTTTAGATAATTCGATAATATTTTATATATTTAATATTAATTTAATTATATTTTTGTATTTTTATTTTTTTATTTATTTATTTTCTAATTTTGATTTAAATTTATCATTTCATGTCGTGTTGTGTCGTTATCGTGTCGTGTTAACACGAAAAAATTGTGTCATATTCGTGTTCGCGTCGTGTCGACATTTCGGTGTCGTGTTCGTGTTCGTGTCGGACGGATCCTTAACGGTCGTGTTCATGTTTGGCCTTATCGGTCGTGTCGTTATCATGTCGACACGATAACGACCGACACGCATCGAATTGCCAAATTTCTAGAAAACCGAATCATACCATCCAGTTGCCTATCGTTGTTCCAAAAAGGGACGCCTTCCCAAACTCCACCCACGGTGACTGGGGATTAAAGCTATGAAGGTTTTGCCTAGTGCCCACGCGAGCCACCCTAAAATGATGAAACTCCCACATTGCGGTCATATGATTCAATCTTTAGTCCTTGTTCAAAATATGTTAACTCTTAACCAACCGAGCTAAGCTCGTTGGTGTTGCTATCGATGAGTGTTGGTGTGGTGGCTATTGACGCCACCGGTGACCATAAAATGACAACGGTGATGGATCTGGCCGGGATCGAAATAGCAGCAACATAAGGAATGGGTGCTGCTCTCAGCGTAAGAAGAGGCACGGCGAACGGTGCTACGATTGTGGCGGAAACAATAGGTAGAGTGGCAGCATTTTGCCTGAAAATAGAGATGATGAATGAGTGAGGCGCTACAAGGGGGAGAGAAAAAAGGTTGGATTTTATTTATTATTATTTTAGTATAATTTAGAAGGGATTATAAGAGTATGATAATATATTTATTTTTATGTTATTATATTTTTAAAATAAAAGGTTATTTTTTGGAGGATTTTAAGTTAGATTCCAAAACATTTATATTCTTTCTTAAGCCTTGTTCACCTTTGTATTTGATACATTAGTCGATCAACTTGTTTGTTAAAAAGAGTTGTCATCAATATCTCAGAGTTATTCACCACTGGGAACCCAAGTTGAAACAAATATAGAATGATAAGTTCAAACCTCTTGGAAAGAAGAGTGAACCAACTGTTATGAAAAACGCACACCACAATCACGACAGAAAATTAAGAACACAAGAATTGTTTACCTAGTTCGTTTTACGACTATGTCTGAGGACGATACCAAGCCAGAGATTTCACTATGTTTTTCGGATACAGATTACAGAGAGAAACGATTATTAAATAGACAATTATCAAACCCTAACCCTAAGCCCATTAGGGTTCTGCCTGGGCCCAAAAAAATAAGCCCAAAAAGTTGGATGATCGAGATCGGGCTTGAGTATCTGATCCATTCGGACTCCATACTCCAACAATCTTCCACTTGAGACCGAATTCCCAAGTAACCGCACTTCTTCGCTTTCTCTCTATTTCCTCTTAGCATTGTCTAGTCTCATCTTCATGCTCCAATGCCATTCAAGTTATGCATAGCTTCAATTTCTCTAAAATTACCACCTTAGTAAACATGTGCATTGGATTTTCACTTCAAGGATCTTCGTTAGCTACAAGATTTTCCTCTCCAATAGGTGACGGTTGTAGTGATATTTCAACTCAACATGCTTTGTCCTCGAATGAAATGTTAGATTCTTTGCCAAGAATTTAGCACTTTGACTATCGCTGTAGAGAGTGCTACTCTTATGCTCCTTCCCAAGCTCACCAAAGAAACTCGCAACCATGCCATCTCCTTACTCGTCTCCGTTATAACCACATACTCAGCTTCCGTTTTGGACAAAGCAACGACTTTCTGCAACTTAGAAGTCCAAGAAATAGCAGTACCACCATAAGTAAAGGCATACCCAGTTGTACTTCTCCTCCCATCGAGATTATTTGATGTCAAATACGCATTAACATAACCTGCCAGCACGACACTCTTGTCGTTAAAACATAGAGCTTTCTCCGTGGTACCTCTCAAGTATCGTAAAATCCACTTGACTGCTTCCGAATATTGTTTACCTGAATCACCCATGAACCAGCTCACTACTCCCACTGCTTGAGCAATATCTGGTCTTGTACACACCATGTCATATATGATGCTACCAATTACCGAAGCATAGGGGACTTTCATTATTTGGGCACGCTCATCTTTGCTATTCGGCGACTCATTTCTCGAAAGCTTGAAGTGAATACCAACGGGATACTCATAGGCTTCGATTCAATCATGTTGAATCTTTCTAGGACCTTCTGAATGTAACTCGCCTGTGAAAGATATACATTTCTCGCCGTCTTGTCGCGCTCGATTCTCATATCCAAAATCTGCTTTGCTTTTCCAAGATCCTTCATGGAGAATCGTTCGGAAAATTGTTTCTTCAACTTATCCACCTTGTTTATGTCAGCTCCTACGATCAACATATAAAAGAAGGATAATATAGCTCTTGTTGAACCTCTTATAATAGCAACAATGGTCGCGTGGTATCTTTGGTAACCAATCTCCATCATGAAACTACCGAACTTTATGTACCATCGCTTGAGCTTGTTTCAAGCCATATAAACTCTTCTTCAACTTGCAAACAAGTCATTCCTTCCTTTTTACTACGAACCCCTCTGGTTGTGTCATGTATAATTCATCCTTCAAGTCACCATGTAGGAATGTTGTTTTCACATCCATCTGATGTGACAACAAGTTTTCTGCAGCAACCATACTCAACATTATTCGAATAGTGGTCGGCCACAACAAGAGTAAAAGATCGGTATAATCAATACCATGTCGCCGCTCAAATCCTTTGACAACCAATTAGGCCTTGTAGCGTCGCTACCATCGACTTCAATCTTGATCCGATAGACCCGCTTGCGGTGGGGCTTTCTACCCTTTGGGAGCTCAATGAGTTCCCAGTACCATTTAGTAGAAGAGATGCCAACTCATCATTCATAGCAACTCTCAATTTTCTTCTATCACCATCCTGTTACGCTTTACATAGCGCCGGGTTCCCACCATCGCAGTAACAAATAATAATTAGAGGTGAAAACCTACCGGTGCACGCCGCTCTGTAGTTGGTCTTCTGTGGATCATCCGATGGTGGAGTCTCTGTTCTTCATCGAGAACCTCTTCTTCATTTTGACTCTCCTTGCTTCCACTCGAGTTTGAGGATGTCTAACTCACCTCTTGGGTTCGAAATTGCTGAATCGAGGCCTCCAATCGTCCTTGTACATAACATGTTCATTGAAAACCATATCTCTACTACGTATAAATTTTCGGCTATGCTCATCCCAAAGCTTATAACTGAACTCATCACCTCCATAATCAATGAACGTAGACTTAATAGATTTGGCATTCAACTTATTTCTTTAAGCAGGATTAACATAAACATAATTAACATAAGTATAAGCAACACAACTAAAGATAAGTAGGTAAGATATATTTACCTCTTTTCCTGTCCATTTCTCCTCGGGTATTCGATTTTTCAATGGAACTGATAGACCTCTATTGATAAGGAATGCAGCTGTGTAAATTGCATTTGTCCAAAACATCTTAGGCAACCCACTCTTCAGTCTCATGCATCTTGCTCGCTCATTCATCATTCTGTTCATGCGCTCTGCTACTCTGTTCTGCTGGGGAGTTTCTCTCACGGTCTTCTCCATGTGAATCTCATTCTCAGCACAATACTATTTGAACTCACGGAGTTCATACTCTCCTCCATTGTCGTATCAAAGACCCTTCACTTCCAGCCCTGTTTCATTTTCTATAAGAGCTTTCCACTTCCTGAAAGTATTAAAAGCGTCAGATTTATTCTTTAAAAAATAAATCCATACTTTTCGAGTGGAATCATCGATGAAAGTCATGTAGTATTCTGAACCACCAAGGGACTTTACAGGGGCTGGTCCTCATAGATCAATTTGGACCAACTCAAATTTTTGTTTTTCAAAGGTCGACCACCTCTCGAGAAACTCACTCTCCTTTGTTTCCCAAAAACATAATCCTCGCACAGGCCAACTTCAATAGTATTCAGACCTGTCAGCCTACCCTTCGAACTCATTTCTTTTATCCCTTTTTCGTTTGTGGCCTAGCTGACAGTGCCATAAATCAGTATCGACAACAGCTCCTGCAAGATCAATGCATTCTTTTGAGTTAGTTGTTGTTCACAGCGTACCTTCTTTCTTACCTCGAGCTACTATCATGGCTCCTCTTGTGATCTTCCAACTACTGTAGCCAAACGTTACAGAATATCCTTCAACATCAAGCTCTTAAAGATAATAACCGAGAGAAGCAAGGTTGAGAAAGAATGACATGAAGGAGAATGTAGAAGGAAATCAGATTCTTTTATTTATGTGTGTCTATTTCATATGCATCACACCCCAATATATAGCAAAAGAATACAATGTAAATAAGGAAAAATATATCCCTAATATGTGGTGATCTAATTCCCTTGATTGAGCCTCTCTATTTTTGGCTATGATATTCTTAACATTCTTCAAGTTAAGTAACGGCATTCGATACTTAACTTGTCTGTAATCTCTCAAGACTTTTGTGTTGACGGCCTTAGTCAATATGTCGACCAACTGCTCCTCCGATCGTATGAAGGAAGTTCAATGATCCCACTATCGAGCTTTTCCTGATGAAATGCCGATCGACCTCCACGTGTTTGGTCCCGCGTGTTGTACGGGATTTTCGATATACTAATCGCAGCCTTGTTGTCACAAAGAGCCGACTTTTTTGAGAAAAGCCAATCTCGTGAGCAATCTCCGCCCACGTGATTTCGCTTATCCCACTTTTACCCTCCGAACTCGCCTCTGCGCTTGATAGGGCCACTACTTTCTGTTTTTTGCTTCTCCATGTGACCAAGTTTCCTCCAACGAAGGTGAAATATCCGGCAGTAGATTTCCTATCATTTGGGTTACTGGCCCAATCTGCATCTGTATACCCGTCAACCTCCAAATCTTCCCTTTTTTTAAGCAAAATCCCATAATCAGTGGTTCCTTTCAGGTATCGGACGATTCTCAAAACTGCCTCCATATGCTCCTTCTGGGGTTTGTGCATAAACTGGCTTACTACTCCAACTGCATACGCGATGTCAGGCCGTGTATGAGAGAGATAGATGAGTTTCCCAACAAGGCGCTGGTATTTTCCTTGATCTGTCAAGTCAGCTCTTTCAATAATTGTTAATCCATGATTTATCATAATCGGTGTTTCTGCAGGCTTACACTCGAGTAACCCAGTTTCTGCAAGTAAGTCAAGGACATACTTTCTTTGTCTCAGGAAGATTCCCTTTTTGGACCTTAAAATCTCAATTCCAAGTACTTGAGATCCAAGGTCTTTCATTTCAACTCGTGAACAAGTTTTCTTGAGCTTTCTATCTCTTCAACATCATCTCCTGTGATAATCATGTCATCAACATAAATGATTAAACATGTTACCTTCCCTTCTCTCATTTTCACAAATAATGTATGATCAGAGTTACTCTGTTTATAGCCATTTTTTGCCATAGCTAGACAGAATCTTCCGAACCATACTCTGGGCGATTGCTTCAATCCATAGAGTGTTTTCTTTAGCCTGCACACTTGTTCTGCCTCAAACTCTTCTGAGTAACCTGGGGGGACTTCCATATATATCTCTGCATTTTTCTCCAATTCTCCATGTAGGAAGGCATTAGTTACATCCAACTGATGCAGAGGCCAATCCTTGCAAGCTGCTACTGAGAGAAGTGTTCTTACTGTGCTCATCTTGGCTACTGGTGAGAATGTTTCTTCATAGTCTATCTCGTAGGTCTGAGTGTATCCTTTTGCAACCAACCTAGCTTTGTACCTCTCGATTGAACCATCTGCTCGTCTTTTGATTGTGAAAACCCATCTGCATCCTACTGGCCTCTTTCCTTCTGGCAGCACACATTTTTCCCATGTCCCATTCTTAATTAGGGCATCCATTTCCTTCTTCATGGCCTCCCTCCAATGTTTATGTCTCCTTGCCTCTTCTACTGTCTGGGGTACATCCTCCTCTTCATACAGAGCTGCTTCAAAGGCCTGTGCCATCTCTGTGAGTTGTCCTTGGGCAAGGTTGGCAATCGAGTACCTAGTTTTCCGTCCCTGCCAGTCTGGAGAGTATCGCTTTGGTGGTTTCCCCCGTGTACTTCGGGGAGGCAATGTGTCTCGATCGATGGCACCACTAACTCAAGACATTCATCAACTTCATTTGTATCCCTCCGGTTTACGTGTCGTTGTCTCCATCCCTCTGCTCTCAATGTTAGTATTAACTTGAGAACTATCGAGATTACTTACCTCGTGATTTGAAGATGGGGTTGACAAGTGGTATCGAGTTACCGGACATCTCGAACCGAACTCGTGTTGTAGATGTCTCGACGGTGCGCTTAACCTTCTCTCGCTTGGACCAACGCCCGCACGTAACCCGGCAATGACATTGAGCTAGTTTCACGGATGAGAAGGTAGGGTTTTTCGGATGGTGGATGGCGATGGAGCCAACTTAGGAGTCGACAATCTCCTTTTCTCCCCGACTCCTTGTTGGCGGAAAAATATTCTGCTTCAACGAAGTCACGCTTAAGGTAGTGTGTAGGTGATTAGCTACGTGATCATAACATCTATACCCCTTCGATTTTTCCATACCCCGAAAAACACACTTTACAAAGATTTGGTGAGAATTTTGTACAATTTTGTTTAGGGATATGAACATAAACGGTGCATCCAAAACTCTAGGTTCAAGAGTGAGGATGAGGGTATTTCAGTGGGTAGCTAGAAACTCAAGGGTGGTTTAAAGTTTAGGATATGAGTGGGCGGTCGATTCGAGAGGTAAACAGTAGCTACGACCGGGCCAAGAAGATGTCGGGACTTGGGAGTCGATGATAAGGGCTCGAGTCATCTCTAAAATGATCCTATTCTTTCGCTCACCACCCCATTCTGCTTCGTGTGTAAGGCGGGTTGTTTGGTGAACAAGGCCTTTTCAAGGAAGAAGTTTTGCATTTTGAATTTACATACTCCCCATTATCGGATCAAGGATTTGAATAGATTGGTTGTATTGTGTTTGTACTAGATTATAGAAGTGGGTGAATTTTTCAAAAACTTCGCTTTTAGATTTTAAGAAATATACCCACGTCATTCTAGAACAGTCAT
The DNA here is from genome assembly GCA_036937905.1 of Salvia rosmarinus. Classification (NCBI taxonomy): domain Eukaryota; kingdom Viridiplantae; phylum Streptophyta; class Magnoliopsida; order Lamiales; family Lamiaceae; genus Salvia; species Salvia rosmarinus. The sequence goes on along the minus strand of CM072816.1, from coordinate 86,356,677 downwards.
CCACAAATAGCAGAAAATATCTAAACCCATTATCACTAGTAACCGGAGCTGGACCCCAAACATCAGAGTGAAGTAAAGAGAAAACAGACCTCACACGAGTATTATTAAGTTTAAAAGAGTGACGATGGCTCTTAGCCGAAAACATGTCTCACAGCTTCAAAGGGTGTAAATTAACAAGGTTGGGACAAATTAACCAGAGATATCCTATGGATGGGTGTCCTAACCGCCTATGCCAAAGCCAAGTCTGCTCCTCCTGTCTTTGAGTCAAGATCGCAGCACTGCTGAGCCATCCTATCCACATAGTAGAGTCCTCGATGTTCGATGCCACGCCCAACTATCTTCCCGCCCTCAGATCCTCGTAAAATGCGTGCAAGTGCATTAGTAAGTTACAATGTAATTCTCGTGACTTGGCTATGAGACACCAATTTGTGAGATAAAGACGGGATATATAAACAGTTTGGGAGACATAATTCAGAGGACAATTTAATAGTGTCAGTTCCTTCCACAGATGCTAAATTTCCACTAGCAGTTTTAATATATCTTTTCTGGGTAGGAAAAATCTTCATAAAATCAGAGGCATCAAAGGACATAGTATCTGTAGCTCCACAATCAAAAATCCAATGGTAGTCTTTATCTGGTGTTTCAGAATTAGTGGAGGATAATGCTAAGGGGTTTAAAAAATTAGAGTCATGAATGAGTGAGGGGTTTAAAAAATACAACCCCTCATTACCCCCCCCCTTCGTGCATCCTAGTCGCCAAGGCACCTCCCCTCTCGTCAATGCGCGTCGTGGCGACGGTGGTCCGACGTTGCCCGCCGTGTTAAACCGGCGGCTCGTGTCTCACCGCCGACCACGCCCGCCGATCGTTACTCCGGCAGCCACGGTTGACGTCCTCGCTCAAGCCATCGACCGCCACCGTCGCTTGTCCATTCGGGTTCCACGGTTGATTCCGATTTTGGACGCAGCTCTTGATTTCTTCATTTCGTCCCCACCATTCGGAAATCCGATGAGTAAGAAACATCCTCTTGGTATGCTTTTACCTCCACAGGTGTGCATACAAGTTTGCTCTTGTCGATTTCTCCTTTCTCGTTGTTCCAAGTTTGATTTCCTTCTTTGTGGCCGATTGTAAGGTGGCGGTGGTCGATCGTGGTCGATCATGGCGAGTCCGGACCCGATTCCTACGGTTGGCGATTCGAGGTTTGAGGATACCCTCATTTGTGGCTCGCCGCACCATCCAGTAGCTCTTGAACAGTTGGTAATGGATCCTTGTCCATAATCTCTCTCGATATTTGCATATTTGTCATCCAATGCACTTAGAAATTGATAGAGCGATGGCGCCTCCCTTTCTCGGTATCCTCTATGTCATTGGACTTGGATCTCGGTATCAATCGAGATCCATAAGTCCCGCATTTGGTCCACAATCCTTCTAGTGTCATAGATTCTTGTTTGATCGTCACGGCTTGTCGATGCAGATCGAGATTTGGAATGGATCGATCCACTTCCATAAGTAATCGCCAATCCTTCCCATAGATCGGTGCAGCGATTCATCGTGATACCTCGCTCACAAGTCCGGTTTCGATATTGTTGATCACCCAATTGAAAACGCAGTTATCCCGCTGTTCCCACCTTGTGTGGCGGATCGTCAATTCGGGGTTTTGAAACTCCATTAATGTGAGATGTCAAACCTTTTCCGTAATTGCCCGCTTCACGAGGTTAACCCATAAGGGTAATTTTCCCATTGAGCTTCGCTTGATGGAAATCTCTCCAAAGGATTCGGGTTGGTCGTAGTTTGGTGATTTATGGGTGAGGAAGAACTGGAATTACGAGGCTTTGTTTAAGGAATTTCGCAAATTGTGCAGCAAATTCCATCGGAAAATTTGTTGGGGTGTGGTTTTCGTGTTTGAAGTTTCGAATCGACATGGTTTGGTTTTATAGGTTTTAGCGGAAGGAATTACAAGGAACTCAAACTCGAACCCTTCTTTTGGTGGTTTGCTGCTCGATACCATCTTAAAGATAATAACCGAGAGAAGCAAGGTTGAGAAAGAACGACATGAAGGAGAATGTAGAAGGAAATCGTATTCTTTTATTTATGTGTGTCTATTTCATATGCATCACACCCCAATATATAGCAAAAGAATACAATGTAAATAAGGAAAAAATATATCCCTAATATGTGGTGATCTAATTCCCTTGATTGAGCCTCTCTATTTTTGGCTATGATATTCTTAACACAAGCTACCCGATTGAAAGTAAGTTTCTTTTCAATCCTGGAATGTGTATTACACCATTCAACTTCAGCATAGATCCGTTTAGTGTGGTGATATGGACATATCTCTTTCCCATGATCTTCAAGGGCTCGTCATCTACAAGATAGACTTGTCCAAATTCACAAGAGATATAGTGCTCCATTACTCACCATCACTGCACCAATGGAATGACGCTCCAGAATTCAACACCATGATTCTAACGGACTGCTGAAACTCAACACCAATGCATCTCCAATACCATATGTGGTTGCGTTTGTTGTCTTCTTATCGTTCTGACCCTTTTTGTACTTCTTCGGTGTTGTACACTGACTTTTGTAATGATCGAACTCATCACAATTCCAGCACTTGATCGAGTCTTTATCCTTCCCGAATTGACTCTTGCCTTTAGACTTTGATCTTTCCCTATTCTACCTTCCCTTCGATCCGCCTTTGGTGTTCGTGTTGATCCGCATTCCTTCCTACAAACCTCTTCGCTAATAATCAGATCTCGTACCTCGTCAAAACACAACTTTGTCTTTACCGATGAAGCACTTACAACTATCACCGTTCCAGCCCAATTTTCTGGTAGAGAAGATAGCATAATTAGGGTACATACCTCGTCATCGAAGCTAATTTTAATCGAGCTCAACTACGAAGTGATCATGTTGAACTCGTTTAGATGTTGCTACACCGACATACCCTCTGATATCTTTAGGTTGAATAACCGTCTCATCAGATGAATCTTTTTCGCAGTTGATGGCTGCTGGTACATCTGTTCCAGAATCGCCAACATCTCCATTGTCGACTTGGCTTCAGTCGTGTGATAGGCTATGTTCTTGGACAGCGATAAACGTATCGCACTCATCGTATTTCTGTCCAATAGCTCCAACTGCTCCGGATCCATCTTTTCGGGTTTTTTCTTTATGGGAAGATATAGATCTTTACCGTGCAGATAATCCTCTCCAGAATCCAAAATCGATCCATCAAACTTTTCGATTGAAATTTTCCCATCCATCATTGTGATTGCTCCTCCGAGCTTTGATGCCAACTGCTATGAAAAATACACACCGCAATCGCGACAAAAATAAAGAACACAATAATTGTTTACCCAATTGCCTTGCATGACTACGCCCGGGAGCGATTCAAGCCGAGATTTCACTATAACTTCCTGATATAGATTACAGGGATAAACAACTATTAAATAGACAATAATCAAACCCTAACCCTAAGCCCATTAGTTGGACCACCGAGATCAGGCTTTATTGTACAGTCCGTTCAGGCTCCATACTCCAACACCAACATCAAATCAGAAGCAAAAGTCAGAAGTGCCGACAAAAATGAATTCAGATACATCTCATTGATCAGTTTGTTAGTACCTCTAATCTGATAAGTGTCAAGAGCATCATATCAGATTAAAGTGTGAAGTAGTCCGAGCCATGATCAAGTCAGTCATCCTAAGGACTCAGAGAGTTTCAGATTCTGATATTCAAAAAGGTTGAATCCAATCAGCATGAACCAATATATCTAACGAAAGACAACAAGACATTACACGATAAGTCCAACGGCTAGTTCAACTACCACGTAGAATTTGAATTTCAAACAGACATAGAATTTGAATTTCAAACAGTCACCTTCCAAAGGCTAGTTTGAGATATCTCTTCTATAAATAGCAGACTTTATCAACAGACACAACTACGAGAAATTAAACATTAAAGTTAAAAGAAATTTTAATCATTCAAGCTCACACCTCAAGAACACTCAAATCAAAGTAGTTTTCCAAGTGTTCTATTATGAGATTTCTATATTTAGGTTATCTTTTCTCTGCCTCTGGGCGACACTTGTACATCTAAATTCTAGACAAAGCGATTCCAACATACCCTTTGTATTCATTGTAAGGAATCACTTAGATAGTTGGAACAACTATGACACTCAACTCTCCAAACTCTTGTATGGAGGGTGACGTGTAAGTGCTAGTAAGCGCTAAGAGATCAACGATCGAAAATGCAAAGAAGAAGGTGATTGGTCTTGGTCAAATAATCCAAGGATTATAGTTCTCTAATATGTGGAATTTGTAATCATTTTCCTTAGAAGTCAAAAGCAAGGGGTTCTTGAGATTTAAGGAATTCATCTACTTGATAGATTCGTAAATGTAGGAAAAGTTGCTCTAAACCACGTAAATCTCTTATATCTTTTACCTCTTTGCTCTTTACCTTGTTTTGAGATAACCTTCTGCTGAGAAGATCGTCTTACCCAATTCGAGAGAGACTTTTTCCTCCACCTCTTCCGCATAAGTTTTGTCAGATAACTCCCCTACTAAGAAGCTACTCAGCTATCAGTAGGATACATATCTAATGAGTTTTTTTTTTCTTCACAAGTCTAAACGCGAGAAAATTTCATATATGTATATTCCGTCCTCTTATATACACATGAAATTTTTCGATACGGACCATCAGCTATAATGAGTAAATTAAGGCCCTATTTAGAATTATCCTTTTATTTTTTGAATGATCCCATCTAAATCCCAAAACAAAAAAAGAGTAAAAAGAAGAATTTCACGTTAAAAGTGTAGCCCAAGAATCATTCGCGTTAAGAAAATATCCATCCTCTTCCTTACCCAATTTCCAAATTAATAATATTAAATATTTATTTATTTGTCCATTGTATCATTTTGCATTTGAATATTCTAAACAAACAGTACAAAATGTCGAAATGTCTCGTTACTTTTCATAAAAATTGTGATAAATTTAGTGAAATAATCACATTCATCAAAATAGGTCTTAACAATTCATTAATGTACTCTAATAATTTAACGATTATGATTTTATAATTTTATTTAGATACACTTAAGTATATATTGGGGTTTAGATACCCCTAAGGATATATTGGGGTAGTTTATAAGACCACATAAGTCATCAAAACCAATAAAAATAATTTGTTGATTTTTTCAATAGAAGAAAAAGAAAAGACGATATTTTGTATATTTGTTTTAAGGATTTTTGTTATGTGATACAATCTAATTGTAAAACGAGTCAGGATTCAAATCAAATCTATACCTAATAACCTATTTTCATTACAAACACCTAAACGATTATAAATTTATCGTCCAAATATAATAAATTTAGATCCAAATCATGACCCTTTACATTTTTTGATGTTGTTTTCAACCTAAACTATGTATTAAATTTTAATTTGGAAACAGATCCAATAGCTGCGAACTGATTCAACAACCCCACCTCATGCAACTGTACTTTGTCTGTATCTCCAAATCAAATTATTCAAACTCCAAATGAAGGCGCGTGATCAGGAGCGTCACCAATAATAACTCGAGAAAGTGTTACCACTTACCACAACCCAAACTTCAATATTGTGAATAAATATTCTTGACAGATTAAAATATATTTAAAACTTTTACTTTTTTTTAACTTATTGGATAGTTATGTGAAATTCACGGTCGAATTTTTTATATACATGAAATAAATATTATGTTTATATGTAATAGCCTACGAAACACACGTGACATTGTAATCCACATAAACTTTTTTGTTGTATTCTCTCTCTCTGTCGCCTAAAATGCAGAAACCGTTTTCTTTGCCTCATTGACTAAAATTTAGCCCGATGTGCTTTCGAAGTTCGTGCATGAAAAAACAATATCAGCAGAAAATACTAAAAATTTGGTGTATTACTAAGAAAGTTCTTATAAATTACGAAAACACTTGTTAACTTTGGGGATACATTGTCCTAAAAAAATAGGGTTACATTAGTTTATCCAGCAATGATATGATAATATTTCATCATCCACATTATTTCCACCTTATCACTAATAAACAATGGCAAAACTATATTTATCCATACGTAAGAGATACATTAATTAGTGATATGTGTATGTAAATATTTTATGATTTATTAAAAACGCATGTGGATGAATACATGAGTGTAGGGATGTCAATGAATGAGTTTTATCCGGATCGATCTGGAACCACTCAAAATCCATTAAATTTTAAAGCAGTGGTTCTGGTTCCGGTTTCGGTTCCAGACCTGCTTTAGACCCGGACCGTTTAGATCCATAGTTTGATGGTCTAGTTCGGTCCGGATCTGGTTTCGGTTCCAGAACCAGAACCAATACTTATTTATTGGTTCTGGTCCGAGTAAAACTCGCCTATTGACAAGCCTAAATTTAAATAGGCTTGTCAATGAGATAGTTTTATCCATATCGATTCGAAATCATTCATAACCCATTAAATTATAAAGCAACGGTTTCGGTTCTAGTTCTTGTCTGGTTCTGGTCCGGTTCGGTTCCAGACCCGTTCAGATCCGGACCATTTAAGATCCATAGTTGATGGTCCGGGTCCGGTCCGAATCCAATGTCTATTGAGTCCAGAACCAAAATCATTACTTATTTATTGGTTCTGGTCCGGGTAAAACTCACCCATTGACATCCCTACCTGAGTGGATAAAATCATTTCTTCTCTAAGGATTAGCCACACTTATTAATATTTAAATTATTTGTGGATAAAAATCTATATTCAGCCGTAAACATATTTTTAATATATTTGTGTGGATGGAAACCTTAATTCTTGTTGTAATACATGGTTTATTGTTTACGCTTTGGATTTCTTATCTGCACATGACATTTTAAATATCTGTTAGGATATTTAATAAACTTGTATCAAATGATCCAAATTCAATAGATGGGTACTTATATCATGATCCGAATTTATATTCGATAATATATTTGTAATATCATTCGTATTTGATATATTTTGATCGAAATCTTATTGACACGAGACTTTCTCCCTAAACAATGAATAACGTAAATTTGTGTTTTGCTGGAACACTCTGTTTTCGATTATATCTCATGGTATTGAAGTCTCAAATTAGAATTCTATCAATTTATACAATTAATGGAACATGCTGCATAGAATTTGTTTGCCCTTCTGTGCCAAACAAACATATTTGGGGCATTGAACTATATTTTTCTGATCTTAGATTAAATTTTTGAAAGGTTATGTACATAAATAGTCAAGTTTGTCGTGCATCATTAACTAACCCACCTAATTTCTTCCGCATGAAATATTAGAACACTCAATTTCCCATGATTTTTTTCCCGAACACAATAATCATTAGAGGTCATTTACTCTTATTTCCAAACCCCTTTTACTATTTTCGTGTCATCAAATTGTACTAATATTTATTTCTAATTCCATAACTATTAATATATATTTCAATTAAATATTGAAGACATCATATTCATCTGAGATTCGATATGAATTTATGATTTTTTATTCTTAATTTTCTAAATTCCACAAATTTCTTATTTAACCACTTATCATTTAATACATTGATTGCATTGATTTATGCTCATATTAAACTGGTAATAATATATATATATGTGTGTGTAGATAGTTCATACTTACTCATGAAATTCGGAAGAAAAAACATGATGTTTGTATGTAATTACTTGCTTATATATCTTTGTTACTTTATTTAATTTCATTATAATCTTAAAGAATATCTTTATCAATATTATTTAATTTCAGTTTTATTAAAACTATTGTATTTTAATAATCATGTAATGTATCCTATCAAATCATTAATTTATTTTTTCTTTGAAATAAATATTTTTTAAGTTTAATATTTATTCTTATAAATAAAATTTGCAACATTAATATCTAAATTTTGCAAGATCATTAAGAAACCATCCATCACATTTCAATTATTTGAATTTTATTTAGTTAATGTTGATTTCACATGTAAATAATTAATCAATTAATCGATCACAATGTCGACATCTTGGTATCTTACTAATTTCGCACCTGTGATTTTTATATTGTATTAAATTCTAGGGTAAATATCAATTTAAACCATAAACTATACATGTTTTATCAAAAATATCCTGAACTTTCAAAAATATCAATTTAAACCCCAAACTATCATATTTGTATCAAAAATACCCATGTATTCAGGATAGTTTGGGGTTTAAATTGATACAAATATGATAGTTTGGGGTTTAAATTGATATTTTTGAAAGTACATGATATTTTTGATAAAACATGTATAGTTTAAGGTTTAAATTGATATTTACCCTAAATTCTATACACTGATACTAGATATATATTTCTTTTTATTTTTATTTTTATGTTATAATTATTATTTTCTAACAATATGTTAAAAGTATAAGATATAATAATCCATAACATACATGATAAACACTCATTTTGTATGGTTTTTGCTTGCTTTTATTTTCATGTTTGTTAAAATTATTCTCTTGTGCAATGCCTTTTGATTTTTTATCAAGTATTATACGAAGATATCATGTGTGGATATAGTTATACATGTTTGGTGTAGTCTTGAAGTATTTTGGAGTGGCTAAAGCACAATATGGTACTTGAAGATCGAGGATGTAAAAAATTGAATAAAAATTGATGAAATTGGGCTTCATAAGATCAAAGTATAGTTTGATAGAAATCCCTAGGTGAAAACAATGCTCAAATTAGAGTTCAAACGAATGAGAACACAAAACGAGAAAGTCACGCATCCTGATGCGTACAACACCTCGACCGTGGCATAAATACACAAAACGTGCATATGCCGCGACAACTAATGTACACATCACGGCCGCTACCGTGGCCGCATCAGAGAGCAAAATTCACGGCCACACACTGTAGCTTTTTTCTGATTTTTCGATGATTTTTGTAAAAAAAAATCATATTTCTAGTGTATTTTGATCTCTATTTGGACTCTCAAAATATTGTTGATTTCTTTAAGGACTCAATAACTTTATCCACTTATAAATACTTCTTTCGAACCCTTTATTAGGTACCATTTGATACACCATTTTCATAATTCCTATATTCTTCCTATTTAGATATCTTTGCTCTAGGCTTTAATTTAATATTTAAAGTAGACAAGGATTTGAAGTTGGTCATTGTGATTTTCAAACACGAGTTTTATTCGTATATCTATTTAATTATATTTTCTTCACTTTTTTCATGTTTAATTATAATTATTGGTAGCTAAATTCCTAAATATTGATAATAGGGTTCACATAACTTGATTGGAATTATGTGGTTGATCTATTAAGTCCAATTTGTTTATAAATTCTTGATTTGTGGTTCTTGATGATTAATTTCAATTAAATACTTAGCAGATTTAGTTGTGCAATAGAATTCAAGTACATGTAATATGATTTGAGATAGTCTGGATAATAGCGAGGTGTTTGTGTTTTATGAGCTACCGTTTCTTCATTATTTCAATCCATATGGATAGGATCCTCTACTTGCTAAATTATCTACAATTGCACTATTTTAGTTGCATTATTTATTTCTATGGTTTTAACGACATATGCATTTACATAAATCTTATAAAATTATTTTAAAATACTTACAAAACTTATAAACTTAAATATATATTTATATAATGATTTAACTGTAACAGACCAAATAAAAAATATTATACATAATAAATTGGTACCAATTACTTTTTAACTGTTACAAAATTCATAAGTTATAAGATTATATCCATTAATAAATAATAGATTTTAATAAATGAGATAACTCAATTTTCATCACATTACACCAATGGCGCACTAGAAGCATTTAAATTACATAAATATTATGATTGAATTGCTGCAATAGGCGATGATACTCTTGGAGTACAAATATGGAGCATGCCAATGTAAAGATAATTTAATATATTTTAAGAAACTCATTTTATTTTGTTATTCAAAGATTAAATTTGATAAAAAAAACTTGACAGTTTTAATATGTAAGTATATGTTGAGTAGCTTGACCATCAAGTTACACATAAAGAAGTACTTCAATTGTTCCACGGAATATTTATATGTTGTTGGATATGAAGTACATAATTATTTTATTATTATTGAATTATCACATAAGTTTTAAAATCATTTGCATTTTTTATTTTATTTTTGAGAAATTTGTATTTTTATTGAAATGCATAGAATTATTATGACGCATAGCAAAGTGAAAATACTATCACTGATTGTTCTTAAAAATATAAAATATATAATATTATGTTATATGTTATTTAAACTTTCATTTAAAATTAAGTTTTTCAAATTTTAATACTCTGTAATGATTTTATATTTTATATAACACTTATATATTTATATAATTGAGATTTTACATGAAAAATATTAACTAATATTATTTGTTGCAAGAAGATAATTACATCTATTATATGATCTTACTAGTTTTCATCGTGCGTGGAGGGTGCATGTATATTTTCAAACTTATCATATGTTTGTTATTATTTAATTGAGTTAAAACTAATTCTCTCTCTACATATATAATATCAATTATTGCTACAATTTGATTACAAATTTAAATGTATTCAGGTAACTATGGGTTCGATCGTTTTGTTCCACTATGATTAACGACTCTGGGTGACTAAACTATAGCATCAATGACAACCAAAATAATTGTAACAACTTATATGTGATTATTAGTTTTTTATAAATTTAAATGTGTTTATAAGTATATAAATTCTAAATATATCCAATCATTTTATGTTAATTTTCTTCACTTTCAGATCTTTTTATTTCAACTATCATTATTTATTTTTATTTTGTAATATAGAGATGTTTAACATTCTATTCTATTTATAATTACAATCTAATGCAATTCTTGGTCGAAATTGGACATAATACAACTTGTATATCTCATCAAGATACATCACCCTGATATACAAATTATTTGTTCTGTGAAGATAGACAAAAGACATGTGAGACTTTGACTACCTAAATATGTATTTAGTCATAGTTAAATATCCATTTCAGGTCAAAATATACTTCTAATTTCATGTACTTGAAATATTAAAAACAAAAAATTGGAAACTAGACCACCTCTTTCTCTCTCTAACAAAAACAAACAAGGAGAAAGATAGAGAGAAAGATACTCGGGAACAGCATCACGGCAGGCTGCAGCGATTCAGCACACTGTACGAACCCAACTTTCTCTCTCTCGAGCTCTTCACCCATTACTTTCATCTCCACAAACTGTAGGGTTTTCTCACTTCTTCCTTTCCCCATTTTTCTCGGAATTTGTGCTTCACCAGCATCCATAGAGAGAGAGAGAGAGACGTCAAACTTCCAACTGGTGAGTCTGCTGCCTTGTTATTTTTCCATTCAACAATGCCAAAAGTTTTCCTTTTTAATGCTGTTTCCGGCACTTGTTTTTCTACCTCTGCCTCTGCATTCTGTTTGAAGTTGCAGAGAGCTTGCTCTTTTCCAAATGAGCATCTTTTTTTTTTCGCAAGAAATCTGTGTTTGTGTTTGTGTGGGTTTGTTTGTGCAATACTTTTCATTCTATTTTATTTTATTTTTGTAAAGGGGAGGGAATTTGTTGTTGAATTTGCAATGTGAGTTGGTGCTGAAGCATTCAAGCAATCGCTGTTGGATTCAACGTAAGTTTTATGTTGTGGTTGTCTCTGCAAAGCTTGTGCTCTTTGCTGTAGATCGTGATTTTCTTTTCCTTTTTATTTTTAGGCTGTCAAATTTTGCTTCTGCAGATCTAAACAGTTGAGAATAAACATGGGAGTAAATGCTTGTGACTATATGCCAATTCAGTACCTCATTGATGATGGCGCGCTATCAATATGTTGAGCATTTTAAGCATCAATAACTCTCTTCTCTCTCTCTCCCCTATAATTTGTTTTTAATGTTCAGTGAACTTTTTACTCATATCCTTTTTGTAGTACCAACATTGTAGTTGAATGTGTCCAAATGTAAATGATTTATGGTATTATGCTTTGTTGTAGTCTTGTATATCTATTTTCCTTTAGAAAAGAAAAATCGAATAATTGCTTCTTCATTTGTTCTTTACCATAAAGCAATTTAATAATATGCATCACATTCTATCTGCCTCACATCTGAAGATTTATAGTAACTTTACTGAATTGTGGGTTACTTTGTTATCAGTTCTTATCCTTATACTGTTCAAGTTCTGGAGTGAAAATAAAGGAAAATATTTGGAAAGTGATACACTGGCTTTGATATTGGTATCTTATATCTGATCTGATTTTTACTTCATTTGTCTCTTTGCTTTTTACTATTTCCACTCTCTTTTTTTCCCTTTTTTTTGGGTATGGTTGGTGGGAGTGGTGGTTGTTTCTCTGGTTTTCCTTTGAAGGATAGTATTGCTTCTGTCTTTCGTAGTTTGGTTGGCCGATTCAACTGAAAATAGACTAATGGTTGCATTTCTGAGTGATGGCTATATTTGTTCATTGTTTTATATATCCATAAATATATATGCCTCTCTCACTGAGACTCCTCTGAAAAGATTGCAGGGTTCTTGAGTCACGTGGGCCTTAGTTACCTTTGTCTTCTTCGCTGCTGAGATAATACAATATGCAGACCACTAAATCGAGGTAATTGTAACAGTTGTTATATATGAACGTGTTTTGTGTAGTTTCATCGTTCCATGCTTGCAGTCTTGAATATAATATCCATCGATCAAGCTGGATATGCTGTGGTGTGTAGCTTTTTTCCTCATCTTGCATGTTTTATGATGAACCGTGGTTCTTCTCGTGCTTGATGAGGTTGATTCTTATATTTAAGAATATCATCTTTTGCTTAACTATGTTCTAGTATTCTATCTTTATATTCTTTTCTAGAAAAGAAAAAAAGGGTCTTATATAGTTGAGTTTTGACGGTTGCGTGTTTTTTGAATGCAGACCTGGTTCTCTCGACGTACCTCCAAAACCTTCTCCCTCCACACCTCGTACAGCCCGGAAGCTCAAAACTCCGGGATCAGATCCCGATTCATTTTCATCACCAAAGAGCAAGACGCCTAAAGATAAAAGTCCTAAAGTTGTTGGACGGTCTCCACAAAGCCCAGCAATTGAGGTACGCTTACATGTAGATTGGAAAATCCAAATTTCATTGAAATGGGACATGTATAGTTTGATGACAAGATGTAAGTATTTAGATTTTAATCTGCAGTAGTATGTCTTTTTATCTTTGCTGGTGAATGAAAACTAGCCACTGATTATTGTAATGATTTCTTTAGGTGCAGTAAGTTGCAGCTTTTGTCATTACATGTTCATTGCCATTTATATCCTTGTGTATAAACTCTCAGGCATAGATCTAGGTACATATATTCTGCTCCAAAATGAAATATTTCCTACAAAATGGTGTCTCTATACCGTATTTTTGTTGCCTAAATAGAGGAGTTGCTTCTAAGTATTTTCATTGTCCATTTGTTACCTTGGCTGCTCCATTGCTGTCCTCTTCTTGATGTTATTTTAAACCCAAATTTTCGTGTCTTAGAAAAGAGAACACCGAGCAGAGTTTCTGTATTGGAGCCTCAGTTGGCTCAGCTCCAAGATGAGCTGAAGAAGGCGAAGGAGCAGCTGAGCTTGTCCGAATCATGGAAGAGGAAGGCTCAGCAGGAGGCAGAGGAAGCCAAGAAGCAGCTTGCAGCCATGTCAGCTAAGCTCGATGAAACTCAGAACCAACTGAAGGAGCTCTCCGACTCTGAGGAAGCTCGTGTGCAAGAGCTACGTAAGATATCTCAAGACCGAGACAGAGTTTGGCAGTCTGAACTGGAGGCTGTTCAGAAGCAGCACTCGATGGACTCTGCTGCATTGGCTTCTGCACTGAACGAGATGCAGAAGCTCAAGCTTCAGCTAGATCGAGTAACCGAGTCTGAAGCTTCTCAAGCTAGGCATGCTGATTCTGCTCATGCTGAGATTCAGAGCCTGAGAATCGAGCTTACAGAAACTCTTGAGCTGGTTGAGAAGCTCAAGAACCAGTTGAATGATAGCAGAGAGTCTGAAGCTCAAGCTATGGAGGAAGTTGGCAAAGCTCAGATGCTGCTGGAAGTTGTGAAGAGTACTGAAGAAGCACTACGGTTGGAGCATGCTAACGATGGGAATCCTACAGCTCGTTGCTAACTGAGCTGGAGCAGTCAAGAAGGAAGCTAATTCACTTGAGGAACTTGTCAGCAACCTCCGGGCTGATCTTGCTAAAAGTGAAGGGGATGTTAAGTCCTCGTGTGAAAATGGTGATGAACACAAGCAGCCGGAGATGTTGAAACACGAGGTTGATAGTCTCAGACGCGAATCAGATGAGCTAAGGGACGCGCTTGAAGCTGCTGAGAGAAGGTATCAAGATCAGTACCTCCAGAGCACATTGCAGATTAGAGATGCATACGAGCTAGTGAAGCATTCAAAATCAGAATCGCTGCAGAAAGAATCTGAATTGTTGGAAAAGTTGAAAGAATCGAGGGTTGAGATTGAGGAACTTAAGGGAAAACTGATAGAAAAGGAAAAGGCATTGCAAAGTGTTCCATTCGACAGCAACAACAACAGCGCGCTGAATCTTGATGTGGACGAAAACCATGTAGACTTCGAGTTAAACAAGTCAGAATCAGTCCTAGAAGATCTGAAAATGAGCTTATTGGAGAAGGAGACGCAACTCCAAACCATCACTGGAGAAAACGAGATGCTCAAATCTGAAATCTTGAACAGGGACATGGAGAAAAACAAGGCAAACGACGAAGCCCTTGCTTCAACAGAGGCAGCAAGAGCTGCTGAACGAGAGGCCCTGATGAAGCTCGGAAACCTAACTGAGGAAGCCGATAAAAGCTGTAGAAGAACCACGAGGGTCACTGAAGAGCTTGATGCTGCTCAGGCTGCAAACTTGGAGATGGAGGCCGAGTTGAGGAGGCTGAAGGTGCAGTCGGACCAGTGGAGGAAGGCGGCCGAGGCAGCTGCTGCCATGCTCTCTTCCGCAACAACAACGGAAATACGTCGAGAGGACAGGATCCTTAGACTACCACACGATTGGTGGGAAGTTAGGCCTGCCGTACTCTGAAGATACAGATGATGAATCCCCAAAGAAGAAGAATGGGAACATGCTGAAGAAGATTGGTGTGTTGTTGAAGAAAGGGCAGAAGTAGACAACATGATGAAAAGATTTTAAGGTTTCATTTTCATTGTCCTAAATAATTTGAATGCAGCTCTTGATCTGATCCATCTGTGACTTTTGACAGGCATATTCTTGTCTGAGATTTGCAGGAGAAGTAATGCAAACAGTTACTAGCAGTAATCTTGTATAGTTATCATGATCAACTGTTGTGGACCCTCCCCAATTTTGTATAACCTGCGTTTTGTGCTGGTTTTGGAGGAATCTTGTTGTATGATTTATTAGTTAGGTGTTGGAGCTGTTGTATTCTATAATGGGTTGGTTTAAGACCTTTTATCATTTGAAATACAAGATATGTATTCTAATGCTATGTTTTTATTTTAATGTTGCATCTCGAAGCAAATATTTTAGGATTGAACTCTGGTCTATTATTCTTAAATAGATAAGGACTACCACTTGACTATATATATGTGATTTCATCGTGTATTTTAATACACTGCAATGTACTATGTAATATTAAAGCGAAATTAAGAATCTAAACTGAAAAGTAAAGATATTACAAGACATTGCTAATACAAACGTATAAGTACTTGATTGAAGATTTCATTTAGTTTAGTGACTATGCTTTCAAATTGTAGGTTTGCATATAATTAATACATTTCTATCCACAATTTGAACATAGTCTTTGCATCTTTGGATAGAGACGAGTTTAGCCCTCAAGTATCTCAATAATACATCCACATCCAGTCTAATTGCAGTTCTATCCACTATTTGAAGTCGTAATCGTGCCAAACATAAAATTATTTTTAAGGTTATTTTCCAATTAAAATAAGTTTTTTTTATACCAAATTTACAAGTATAATGACTTTTCAAACATTGCGATTATAACACAATCTTTTATTTTTTGTATTTATCGAACCCCCATTTTTCGATAAGCGCATTCCACGTATCCGACGTTAAGCGCATGACAGTGTCATGTCTCAAAAACAACGACCATTGTATGCATGTGTTGGTCTAGTGGTAGAGTAGTTAATCCGGCGCCAAAGGTGCCTTGTGATCGAAATCTGTAGTGATGCGATCTTTAAATTTCTGTATTAAAATGACAAAAAAAAACAACGACCATTGTACACGTGGGATGATTTGTGGGTTGTTATAATTGCAAAAATTGAAAAATGTATTTTAATTGTAATTGTAAATTAGACAAGTAAACATATTTGGTGAAAAAATGTGAATAATAACTATCCCTTTTGGTAACTACGTAACAACCTTTTCTCTAGATAAAAGTATATTTTATACTTCAACTTCTCATAAGCTTTTCCACATACCCAAAAATCAGTACTTTCCATTACATTCCCAAAATAAAATAAAAATATCGAATCAAAAAAAATCTCCATTACATTCACGAGAAAGAAAAAAAGTAAAATTAAGCTATAAGATTCTAATTAAGCCTAACAAAAAGCCCAATTCCATTACGGCCCAATACAGTTTCCTTGTTTTTGGGCTTAAAAGCCCAACTTGAAAAGTGAGCCCCTATTTATTATGTCATCTAATTAGGGTTCTACGCCACTCGCTCAAACTCTTAGTTTCAGGCGCTCCTACTCTCCGTTCCTGCGATTTCACAACTCAGTAACAATGGGGTATGTTAGTTCATCTTCCTCACCAATTTCTAGCTGGTTTTCGTTTTTGTTATCGAGCTGTTTTTATCTGTCCCTCTGAAATCTTTGCTGGTTTAGGCTTTCGCTGTTTGGAGTATATTTTGCTCAGTTTTGACAATATATGGGTGTATGTAGTGATTCAATTAGTGTTTGCTGAATAAGAGTCTCTGAGATTTCAAATCGAATGGGAGAAAAAAAATGCTGGAGGAAAATTGATATAGGAAAGATTGTGATTGACGTTGATATTCGTTCAAATCTCTTAATGGTTGTTGTTTGTTATCACTTTTTTTTGCTACATTCTTTTCTGAACTTTTTTTAATGGTTCGTCAAATAATGAATCGTTGTAATTAGTAGTATAGATTATTCAATGGTTATTTGCAAATTTCTGTGCTTGCGTGAGTTTTCCTAATTCTCATCTTGTTATAAAGGGGTAGAGCTCCAACTGTTTAGATGCCTACTATAGATGTATAATCTGTATTATAGCCGGTAGTGAAAAGAGTATATTATCAGAGATTTGTTAGGTTCTATTTGGAGTATTTGTTTGACTAATTAAATTGGCTAGTTAATTATGTGTATTCTTGTGAAGTTTGAACTTTTGGCTGTAATCGATCTTTGTTAAATAGTTATTTGGTCTCAAGTCGAGCACACATCAAATCAACTGGTTTTGTTTGGCTGGTCATTGATGCTTGTAAAGATGGGTTGTACTGGATATCACTAGGCTCACCAGTGGTATTTGTACAATGGATAATAGTTCAATACCCAGAAAGATTTCACTCGTGAGTGGCTTTTCATGTTAAACCTTTCTAAAGATTAGGAATGGTCTTAAGTGATAACTGAGATTGACTTGGCTTCGTTGTAGCTCCATCTCTTTTTCTCCAAAGCAAGTCCAAATATTCTAAACTCTTTCCATATATATATATATATATATATATATGCAAAAAGCAACTGATTTGGGGAACTTGCTAGAATTTTTGTTTTAACGACAGGGTTCCTTTATTGTTTACCATTTTATAGGAAGACACGTGGTATGGGAGCTGGGCGCAAGCTCAAGTCCCACCGTAGAACACAGCGGTGGGCTGACAAGTCATACAAGAAGTCTCACCTGGGAAATGAATGGAAGAAACCATTTGCTGGATCGTCTCATGCAAAGGGCATTGTGCTTGAGAAGATGTGAGATTTATATATGAAGTCAAATAAGATTATTCTACGTATAAACTGTTGCAAATAATGACATTAACGCATATCTTTATCCGTGTTTGCAGAGGTATTGAAGCGAAGCAGCCTAACTCTGCTATCCGTAAATGTGCTAGAGTTCAGCTCATTAAGAATGGAAAGAAGATTGCTGCCTTTGTCCCAAATGATGGTTGTTTGAACTACATTGAAGAAAAC
This sequence comes from Salvia rosmarinus, assembly GCA_036937905.1. Taxonomy (NCBI): domain Eukaryota; kingdom Viridiplantae; phylum Streptophyta; class Magnoliopsida; order Lamiales; family Lamiaceae; genus Salvia; species Salvia rosmarinus. The sequence goes on along the minus strand of CM072816.1, from coordinate 86,338,502 downwards.
GTGGGTTCCAAGTACCAGTTACAATAATTTTCAGATTGCCATCGTTCTTCACATCTTATTGAACTAAACTTGCAACATTTTTCCTTTTTCTGTGTACAGGATGAAGTATTGATTGCCGGATTTGGACGAAAGGGTCATGCCGTGGGAGATATTCCTGGTGTTAGATTTAAGGTGGTGAAAGTATCAGGTGTTTCCCTCCTTGCCCTGTTTAAGGAGAAGAAGGAGAAGCCTAGGTCTTAAGTTTTGATGAAATGTTGACACTTGGTTTTGATGATCTCTTTTTGTTTGTTTAATTATGCCAAACTTCTACTTTGTTATATGTAGTAGATCGTGAACAAGCATTCAGTGAATTTGTTGGGTTTTATTAGTTTTGAAGTTCGCTCTGAAAATTCTTGGATGATAATTTAACTATTTTCACATAATTTAAAATTCTTCGAATTTCATTTGGAAGGAATGAGTTTGTGAAATATTTTTCAAAAGCAACTAATACCAATTCTCCAGTTTTTTCGTAAAGCTCATTTAAAATAGCTTATGCGTTTCTTCATTCTTTTTCTATTACTATAGTTTCTTTGGGCTCCTCCCTTACTTTATGCAGAACAGGCTACGCAGCCTGTAAACACATTAGTGATTAGAGAAGGATTCATTTGACAATAACGAAAAATCTTCTAAAAACTTTACAAATTTAACAATAGAACTATGTTTCGTACCATGTTTTCCCAAAAGCCAAAGTGCAGTATATCAACAACGTAGGACGGATTTCAAAAAAAAAAAAACTATGTAGGAAAGAATCTACTAACCGAGAACAAAAAAGACATGCACGCATAACAAGCATAAACTGTGTATAAGTACACAAGAACAAAAAGACAGCACACAGAAGTGTTTCAAAGCACCATAGATTCTACAGAGCATTCACAACCAGATTTCACAACAGCTGTGTGAGATAATTGGATGCCAGTTGAATCCTCTGTTGGAATTCATATATGAATGCATGCTTGCAAGGACTTTCTTAAAGGCATCAAACAACAGCATCAAGTTTGAATCTAAGAGTACACAAAGAGGAAAAAGAAAAAGAAGAGAACGTCATCCATTGGCAACTCATAAATAGAAAAATATCCTTCCCTTTTGTATGTGTTCTTGAGGGAGACGTCTTGCAAAAAATGATTTGATTTGCATTATGCGCAAACTCTTAACTGAATCTGATTGATCTTCATGACTTGAAAACAACTTATTTCAAGTGTAGGTCAGCTGTTCTCTTTCTCCTCAGAATAAGGCAATGTAATACCTGCATTTTCTGCTACTGCAACCTGAATAACAAGCTCTGTGGACTTATCAACACAATCTTTACTGCATGAGAAATTTTTTAGAGCAAACGGGGTTCTGTGGACTGCAGCATCAGAGTCAGCTGCAGAAGAAGAGAGTGCACATTCTGATGTATCACTAACAAGTTGACAATTCGGCTCGTGGTGTTTTTGAAATGTGCCTTTGTTGTCTTCTGCTAACCGTTCCCCTTGACAGTTAGTAGGATCATTTTCCTTCTCTAACGCTCCTGAGGTTGGAACCAAATTCTTCTTAAGCTTGTCCTTAATCAGACTGTCTCCAGAATGACTAATATATTCTGAACCTGAAGAAGGCAATCCAAAACATGTATCATCTGCAACTGCAACAACCTGGATAACCGGCTCTGTTGGCTCAAGCTGGGATCTGCAGGGTTCAGCCCCGGAGACAACTGCAATAGAAGAGAGCACGCACTCTGATGTATCACTTAGAAGTTGACAATTCTGCTCATGGTTTTTGTTATATATGCCTTTCTTGTCTTCTATTAACCCTTCCTTCCCTTGATAATTAGAAGGATCATTTTCCTTCTCTGTTGCTCCAGATATTGGAATCATATTCTTCTTAAGCCCATCCATAATCAGACCATCCTCATTTTGACTTGTATATTCTGGGCCTGACGAAGGCAATGCAAAACATGCATTTTCTGCAACTGCAGCCGGGGCAACCGGCTCTGTTGGCTCAAAAGGGGATATGCAGGCTGCAGCCTCAGAGGCAGCTGCAGTAGAAGAGAGTGCACATTCTGATGTATAACTAAGAAGTTGACAATTCTGCTCATGGTCTTTTTGATATATGCGTTTCTTGTCTTCTGTTAACCCTTCCTTCCCTTGATAATTAGAGGTTGGAATCATATCCTTCTCAAGCTCGTCCGCAATCAGACCATCCTCATTTTGACTAAAATATTCTGAGCCTGAAGAAGGCAATGCAAAACATGCATTTTCTGCAACTACAACAGAGATAACTGGTTCTGTTGGCTCAAACAGGGATCTGCAGGCTGCAGCCTCGGAAGCAGCTGCAGTACAAGAGAACGCAAATTCTGATGTATCACTAAGAAGATGACAATTTGGCTCGTGATTTTTCTCACATATGCCTCTCTTGTCTCCTGTTAACCCTTCCTCTGAATAATTAGCAGGATCATTATCCTTCTTCATTGCTTGAGAAGTTGGAACTGAGTTCTTGATCAGATCATCCCCAATTTGACTGATACATTCTGAGCCTGAAACATAGTTACCTTCAGCAGAAGCAGTGCTGATATCCCCAGAGGTCATGTTTTTATTCAAACTCAAGTCACCTAAGTTGTCTGCACCAGCATACACAACTTGCTCAACTCCGCTTTCAGCCTGAACTTCCACAGGTTCTTGATAACCTTCTCCAATTCCACTAAATTTAACTCCAACAGAAAAGCTAGAAGAATTAGATACATCTATTGAAACACTAGATGCTTTTACCAAAGCATGTGACTCTTCTTGTGAGGAGGCAGGAGATGCTTTAATGAAAGCATGTGACTTTTCTTGCGAGGACGCAGGAGATGCAGCCTTTGGAGAAGCAGACTTTATGTTTGCCAAAGAAGTTGTCATTCTAGCCGTTGGAACCTTTGCTCTCTTCAGTTTGCCATTTGAGCTATGAGTTGGAGTGGATGCAGTAGTTACATTCTTGGGAATCACAGGGTGCAAGGCAGATTGAGAGCGCTGATTCCCCTCAGGAGTACGAGAAGATGACTTCAGATGTAAGAAAGAATATTTTAGGAAAATAGCTAGGAAACTGAACCAAAAAGAAAAGAAAAACTAAAATAGTTCCAATCAAACAGTTATGAGCAACTTGCATGACATAAGCAGCAACTAAAGGTAAATGATAATTCTTATCAAATGATAATAACTCATGATTTCATGCATAATTATGTCCATTAATGTTAACAAATATTAAAAAGGCAAGGACTAACCCCATCAAAAAAGCCAATTTTGGGTGATGGCAGTCGTAATCCGGATGGTTTCGCAGGAGCCTGAAGGGTGCCAGATGTTGTTGAGGATTTTTTTGATGTGTTGCTTGGTGGAATAGCTCCTTGGATTCCTTGTCTTTCAGCCTTTTGACCTGCTAACTTAGACCTTGGATCTGAATGCATGTTATCACCATCCACTGACCTACAAGAACTGGCATCTAAACTGCTCCTTAAGTTATTAGATCTTTGGTTGACCACAGAAGATGTTGTTGATGACACTGAAGACCACTCACTAATTGAACTGGCTGGTGAGACGCTTGAGGGCATCGTAGCAGACTTTAGATAAGCCGAAAGAGTAGATGCTGGCAATTTGTTCTTTGGTATCTTTGGTAGAGCTCTTGATGGAGTTTTGGAATGGAGCCAGAGGGCCAGAATTAGTATTGCTGCTTTTGCCTAGATTTCTTCTTGCAGTCATAAGTGTAGGTTTAGCAGCATTTCCAGAAGATGTGTTTACAGAGTTGTCACTTGAAACAGAGGACCTTGTTGAATGCACAGTACTTGTAGTTGAAGAGCGCACTGAAGAACACTTCGATGACATAACAGGCTTTGGTAGCACCTTTCTAGAACCACCTAATGTGGATGCTTTGGGTAGCTGAGTCACTTTGCCGGAAACCGATCCTATCAATTTAGCAATAGCATAATCAGGAAATGCTTCATAATCAAAAGATAGTGCTCTTAATAGCTGACTTTTGTCACCTTGCTTTGAGCTTCCACATTCAGGTTTGACACGACCAGTTCCAATAGACGCCGCTTTGCTGCATTTGAGGAGGAACAAAACTGCTAATGGTTTTGAGTGCTTTGGGAAGAACTGAATTTGTCTCTCCAGTTTTGCCAATAGATCCAGCCTACATAGATATGGCTCGTGTCAATCATTTCAGTTATACAATTCTGAGCATGAAATCTATCAAGCTTCAAGCCTGAAGATCATGTAGAGCCTCCAAATAATTTGAGTAGTATAACTGGTGCCCCTATCAAACAGTTCATATGACTAGCAAAACAGTACGTATGACGAGTGTAAAGGTTATAGATTAGAATAAAAACAACAAAAGTAAATAAATTTTGTTAAAATTTGGGGAAAATTAGATGCAAAGGATATATATCTTATATTGAATAAATAAGAGTCTATAAAAGCGTTACAAAATTATCCTTGTAGTTGAAATAAGAAAGGGTATCATCGGTATATCAAATTTTGTAAGAATAGACACTTTGATAATAGTGATGGAAACAACAGAAATATAGCAAAAATAGCCAGTGAGTTTATGTGAGCAATATTTTAGCATTTAAGTTTGTCATGATGTGACGGTGAGCAAGGCCAAGAAAAATTTTCTTTTTGCAAATATAGTAGTTAGTAGTGGCTTCAAAGCAGTAGAATTTTCCCTGGAAATAATAGCATGGCAATGTCACCTGTGATTGAGCAGAATCCAGCCTGATTGATCTTCCTGATGCTAGCTTCCCAATTGGTTTTAGCTGAGATTTTGACATTTGGACAGTCTGCAGGCCACTAGTTTTCTTCACACCTGGTTTTGGGCACTGCGCATTTGATGTAGAGCCACCAGGTTTAAAACAATCAAGAAACTCAATTTCAATTAGTAACTTCAGTTACCCAAGCATACCTTAGTTTGAGAAACAAAATCTTCCTTCTTTGGAGCTGCATTTGTTAAAATATTAGTTCCATATATAAAATCTGAGCCCAATACATGAAAAGTTAATCAAAGACAAATGATCACACACATAATCAAGCAGTTTCAGAGAGGAAGCAATGACCCTAAGGAGCTGAAAGCCATACGTACCACCTTGAAGCAAACATGTTAGCAATTACTTAAATATAATATATATGTTGTGCTTCAAGCCTTCACCATTTATCTAAATAATTATTCCGTTCTCTATTTCTTTGTGAGATGATTGACTGAATCTAATACCCCACAAGCATATGGAATTCATGAGTCTCTAGCCTCCAGAATAGAGTTAAGGCGTTACTAATAGCATCTTCTAATCATTTTAAATCAATTGTAACAAGTAGCGTATCCATACTGGATACTGAAATTGGAAAAATCTTGGTTTCTCCTGACAATTTATTCACCTCAAAATATAAACACCAGAAGCAACTTGCATATGGAATGGAAAATCTTAATCACTAACCAAGCTGAACAGAAACATCCTCATTGTATAACAGGAGAAAAAGACTGAAATATCTCAAATAAAAAGTCTTGCTTACATGAAATGGCTGAGCCATCTAGCACCATAGCTGCTATCTTACTGCTTGAATTTGTGAAGTTGGATGCTTTCTTACTGGATCTTTGGATGGAAGCTCTAATGTCCAAAAACAAATCATCCTCATTGCTTTCTAGAGTCAAACTATCACTTTGAAGGGTGGAGATAGACTCAGTTGACCCCGTAACTTCTTCTTGAATCCCTTGTAATATACGCTTTTCCTTTTTATCTGTTTTGGTAATCATGCTTGACAGTTCTTCTGGGTCTAGCACTCCTGAAAGTTCAAAAATATATTCTATCAAGTCCAAAAAAGTGAATTGTATTGACTTCGAATTTACAGGCAGGAAAATTGACAGGTTACCTGCACTAGTGAAGAAGGCACTGTCCCAGGCTAGGCTTTTCCGCAAGTTATACCTTCCATTTCTTTGGTTTCTTTCAGGCTCTGTTGATTCATGCAGTTCGGGCAACCGATCATTTACATCAATGCCAACACTGTTAACTTCTTTTTTAGCATCCAAAGATTCTGCAATAATACAAAATAAAATAGTTAAGCACAACCCTCGCTAGCAAAATATTGCGAAAAAGCACATGCACTAAGTGAATAAATACAGATTTGTACACTATAGCAGACTGAAATGAACGCTGCGGTTGTAAGAATTAGAATACCCTGATTTCAATGCAACAACGTTTCGAAATTCATTGGCATATTATGAGGTCTTTCACTTGAAATTAAATACCGTTCATTCTTTAAATTGAAGTATTTATAGGCAAATCATGAGTGAAGTTCAAGTATATTCAACCCCCAAATCAAAAATTGAGCGCGGAAACTCACACCATCGCAGCTCAGCGTATCAAAGCTATAATTTCTCTAAACAGAAATAGATTTCAATCCGCGGATGAGGACACTAAGATAATCACCGATAACATCCCAGACCATCATTATTGGATTTTTATATATGGGAGTAAACGCATAAACGAACCACAAAATTAGAGGTAGAAACCTGGAAACTGAAAATTTCCAATGAGATCGTCGGCTTCAAGTTCAAGATCAATATCCTGACACCCCCCGATTTCCATTTTTCCCGTCAATCGAGAATCAGTCTTCGATCTGGTCGGCGAGTTCCTTGTTGCTATTGAGATTTAGGTTTCGAAATCGCCCAGTGGAGAGACGCTGTCAGCAATGATGGAGGCGACAATAGGATGAATTTGGAGAGAGAGAACAAAAGGAAATATTTTGAATTGTCGAGAAGGCGGTTTTCTGAAAATTGAATAATTCTTTTTCTTTTCCTTTTTTAAGAAAATCGCTTTTTTGGTGGGAGAAATGATAGTGCAAAAAAATCAAATTTTGTAGACTATTATAGGATTCAACGGTACAGTAACACAAGTCGAATTTAAGAACTAAGTTTATTACGTAATAGCCCTTTTATTTTCCCGAAATTGATTTGTGGCTCCTTTAAATTTTGAATAGTATGTCGAAGTCCGAAAACTTCTTATACAAAAATTTCAACTTATATAGGACAAATAACACAATCACTATTCTTTACAATGTAGTCGTTTTCTTGAATTTTGTTGAATGTTTTAGCTTGTGAAATTTGATAAAAGAGTATAAAATTTGGTTAACATCAAATCAGATGCGAGTTCATGATGATTCTATCAAATCATACATAGGAGTACTGTAATTCGACACCAGTAATCGCACAAATTTTAGAGATTGTGTGCAACATTATAATATGGTACTATAGGATAATTGTGGTGATATTAGAAGAAACTCATACAAATTAGTTAAGATTATATAATATGCCAAAACTGGGTCGCTGCTGAAAATAAGATTAAAGAGCGTTCTGAACCTTTTTATTTTATTTTTTCATTTTACCACGTTATAGATACAATTTCGTCTTAAAATCATAAGAGTTATTGACGCATAAATACACTAACTTTGGGTCAATTTTGGTTTTTCTCACGAACTTTAAAAATTATCACAAAATATACAAACTTAATGACTTTAGTGTTTTTACCACTATTTCAAATTCAGGTCAAATTAGATTTGACTTGGCATCTCGAAAATTTATTATAGACTAAAACGATTAGCGATATAAGCGACATCGTAGAGAGAGAACATGAAACATCTTAGTTCCATCAAAATAAATCAGATTTTTTTATTTCTTCAATCCAAGTGTTCTTGAATCACAAAGTTACAAAAGAAATAAAGAAACTAACTTTTCTAGTGAGAAAAAACGTGGAGGTTAACAAATATAATGAAAAGGTAAGGTTTCTCGCGAGTGTTGAAAAAATATATATAGCATTCAAAATTTTACGAGCAGTGTCGGCCTCGTGCCCAGCGCCGATCGGGCGTGCCTCAATCTCTCACAAAATTTGGCACGCCCAGCGCCAGTTTTGACCCGTCCGGCGTTGGGATGCTCTCTGTGGATGCACATACAAATCATGGCCTAGCGTCGGCCTCGGCGTGTCCGATGTTGGGCCTATACTTTTGTCCCAATCCGCACGATCCACCCAAAGACGGCCGGCATGTCCGTGACGAGGGAGGCTCTTTGACCCAGCCACGAAATCACACCCAGCGCTGCTTCGTCGAGTCTGGCGCTAAGGTGTGCTCTCTGTCTCCCAAACGATGTTGCACCCAGCGTCGGCTTCGCCGAGTTCGACGTTGGGGTGTAGTCTCTGTCTCCCACGCGATGTTGCACCCAGCGCCGGCTTCACCGAATCCGGCGCTAGGGTGTAGTCTCTGTTTCTCCAACGTTAGCGCAAAGGCGCACCTAGTGCCGACTTCGCCGAGTCCGGCGCGGGGTTGCGCTTTTTGTCTTCAAATACTTCAAACATGCTCAAAACCTACAAAACCGAAACTAAAATTGATTCCAATGACAGATATCTCAAAATAATTAAAATAGGAACCAAGTTAACATAAAAAAAAAAAAGCATAACAAAAACATGCTAAACAATTATCATTCTTTGTGATGACCCGACTTTCCAATGAAGTACGGATCATATGGATCGTCACTGGTATAGTAAGGCAGCGGATATGTACACAACTAATCAATGCAATTAACCATTTAACTACTCAATAACGCATAGACTAAAAAAGGATAAACTGTTCAATACCAACTCGAGTCACATAAGGACTCGTCAAAAGGTTCAAGGTTCAAAAATAACCCAATCAGGGCACAATTCAAGGAACGAGGTACGACCTCAAGATCAATATGGTATGAAAGCAATCATAAATCAAGCATCAAAATAATATCAGAGTTAGGCAACAAATAAACGTGTGGACATGCATATGACGATGCATGCCCAAAGTTCTAGAAACCTTTCTAATAAAGCATCAAAACAGCTGCTAGTCTGCACCACCTCGCACCCATCATCGATCCTTGCTCAACCTGCACATCAAAAACGAGATGCAGGGCTAAGTACAAAAGTACTCAGTGGACTCATTGCCGAAAACGTTTTCTTTAACAAAAGTTATTGAACTGCCCACAATAGCCCATGAGGATTTTAGTTGAAAGACTCATGCCTACCAAACATTTTATCATTTCTCAAAAGCGTTCGGCCGAACTATTTTATCCATGTTGTTCCATATCTGATCATTCATTCATTCGCGCACTATGGAGGTGGCCACCTACACATAGTCGTCGTGACCGGTCGAGGTAGCTAACCTTAACACACAGTCACACGTGTACACAATCCGAGTTAGTCCTTAACTAAGTCGGATCCGATCGTTATCCTTTTTTAACGTTGGTGGACCAACACATTCACATACCACATGGGATATATCAATCTCAGATAGGATAACAACAAAACATAAACATTTGGCAGTCAATAACATTTCATGTGATAATATTTCATAAAGCTTTGTAAAACATGCTTTGAGATATGCATAATATTTTCGTTTCAAGAAAGCCCACCTGCTAATCCAAAGCTAGTAAGTCTAAATGAGCAGGGTGTAGTTGTTCTTCCTCGCCGACTACGTACGATCAAACCCTTCATAAGAAAATAACGTTTCTTAGATTCTTTCTATCGATCAAAGGTCGTTTATAAACTACGACTTAAAGTCCCCAATTAGGGTTTCTTTATGATTTCATGTGATTGTTTTAAGATAATTTCTATTATCTTACATTCCCAATTCCCAAGCTATATCACTTCATCGTTCATAGGTGAACTTCAATTATGAATCACATACTCCGAGTCTATCCTCGACTCTTAACCTTAGTGTTATTCTAAACGTTATTACGTTATAGATTGTTGGTAATCATATTATGATTGGTAAATTAGGATATTCTCAAGCCACTAACTAGACTTAACAATTATAGTTACGTCCTAGTAGGTTATGCTTGACGACTTGTCGTATTAGCACGATAATTAAAGGAGGAGTATTGCCTTATGATTCAAGTGAACACATTCTATCATGTAAGTAAGTACTTAAGAATAAATGAAGTGCTTCGGGAACATTAACTCGACTTTTGAGACATAAGGATCAACATCTTATGTTCGAATCCTTGCTTACACATTACGACATTGTTTGTTTATCTTAACTCGTCGGAGATTACATATGTCGTATAATCGTTATTCGTTATCGAGTTGTTTTAACGCTCAACTAATATCGTATTAGGTTGTCGTTATTGAGTACTAACGTTGTAGCTCGGCTTTTGGTTTTTCTAACTTAGGAACTCGCATTCGAGTATCCTTTTATTAATAGAAAACCCTAATTTGTGTCTAACTTCGATTCTCGTTAATTCCTTCTTAAATTATCGAAATTGGTCGATTTCTTTTGGATTCTCGTACATATAACATTACGTTGTTTACGTTTGGGGTTTTGGTTTGTCGGTACAACATAAACATAAACATTCAACACCAAACAATACCATACACAACATAAACTATACTAAAGCATTAGAAAACCCTAATTTCTAACATAATACACAATCATTGTGTAAGTGTGCATAAGTGTTCCATTTATTCACCATAATCACAAACATTCATTCTAAGTTATAATTAACTATCATAGCATCATTTAACATTAGAATTAAACCCATACTTAGTCATTTTGTTACGTTTTCGATAATTAACAACAATTAGCATATGTATCCAATAAATTCCAATAAAATCATGTTATACTCCTATCATACTATAGAGTTTAATTACCAACTCAATATCATCATATAAAATTTTAAACCATAGGTTAAAAAGCATTTAATTTTCGGAAATTATGAATTAAGGAGTTCTTGTGTTTAATAAATTCCACAAAAATTATATCATTCTTATACCTTATACTAAACATGAAATATCATTTCATATCATGCATTAAAATTTAAATCCATGCTTTTCACCCTTAAGCATTTCGCAATCATATATATATATATATATATATATATATATATATATATATATATATATATATATATATATATATATACATATTCAATAAATTCCAATCTTTCACAATATGGTTATATAATGCAATAACATGTAATATTAACATTAAAATCAACCAATATTTATAATATCACATATTCTATTATTCTCAACAAAAAATCAAATAAATCAATATATATATATATATAGCTCACGGTTTTATTTGGAAAATAGGAGAGGTGTTTGAAAAAATTCAAGGTTAATATATGATGTTCATATCATACCTTAAACATCATATCTCAACTATTTTCAACAAACAAAAATCAAACAATACTCTAAAAGTATATATATATAATCGGTCCAAATAAAATAAAATAGGAGATGTGTTTCAAAAATCCCAAGATATATATATGATGTTAACATCATATATTAAACACCATATCTCAACTATTTTTCAAAAAGAAAAATCAAACCATGGCTTAAACCAAGCCCTAAACTCACGGCACTTTTTAAAAAAAAATTCAAAACTATTCTGAAAATTATGATATTTATACTACATGCTTATAATACATTAACAAGTAACAATATCAAATAATATTCACAAAACCATGCTTTATCACATATAAAAAGAAATAAAGCATAAATCGAAAAATATTAAACATGCTCCAAAAATTCTAAAATTTTAACTACAGCCTTGAACACCATTCTAAGAATTTTTCATTCATGTCTTGAGAGCATTTGATGGCTCAAAAGTCACGAAACAAATGAGGAGCAAAACTAGGGTTTTTGTGAAATAAATCAAGAAAATCCTAAAATTCTACTCCATTACAAATGGAGAGAATGATGAGTACTACCTTTTTATGGTCTTAGAATAATTATTGAGGGTTGGAAAGGTTTGAAATGGAGGATTAAAGGCTCCAAAGTGTGAAGAAGAAAGAAGAAAATTTGAAAATGAGAGAGAATTTTGGTTCCCAAGTGAGAGGCTGTAATGGAATGAAATTGTTGTTGTGTTACAGCCTAATGGGCTGTCCTTAGCTCATTTGGGGTGGTCTTGGTGGTAGTTGGGAGGAGGATTGGTCAAATTACCCGTTTTGGCATGTTAATACCGACTCTTTAAGTTTTAACGCGCTTTCGATTGATTTCTCGGAATCTTAAGGTTTTATTTTATTAAATAGTCTTTAAATGACTTATTTCAATGTTTATAAAATTTTCATGAAGTTCGGACGACGTCCGATAAGTCAATTCCGAGTTATCGCGGAAAAACAACGTTCGGCGATTAAATCATGCTCATTCGAAATTCTATTGAATTCTTGAGCTTTCATAATTTATTTGAGTCTTATAAATCATATCTTATTGATTTAGATCATTGGTTCGAGTTTCGGGTAGTTCGGATCAATTTAGGGTTTTTCCGGTATATTCTCCCGGCGTTCGGTTAAGTTCTTCAGGAATTTCTTTCAGAAATTGATTCTTAAAATTCTAAATTCATAGTAATATATTCCTTCATGATTTTAATTTTTATCACTAATTATCATGGTTAGCACGGACTGGAAGTTGATCCGGCTCGTAAATAGTGCTCTTAAGACTGACCGGGCAAGTATGCCCGAAAATTCTCATTCTTTGGCTTCTCACATGTTTTCGTGAGAGGATTCTAGAATTGAAATCCTTTTGTCAAGATTCATTCTCAATCTTTCATTCTATGTTCAGGCTATTCAGAAAACCCTAATCCGGTAGGATTAATCACTAGTTTTTGATTTCTTTAGTTTTCGATCTCCGAATCGATTCTAATTCGTTTCATTGGTTACCTTAAACATAATTAAGGTCTAAGCACCATAAATAATTGGTCTAAGCATCACTAATAAAAGTTTTAAATTTTTCGGGTTATTACATTCTTTTAATCATATATACTCCATTATCCATACCGGCAACTCTGACATTTTTTTTAGTGTAATGTTTTATTTGTTGGTCAAAATTCTTAACACTTAAATCAATAATATTCTTTATTTTTTAAACTAGATTTATCAAATTCTTCAATAAAAATTCATAAAACTAAACACACACAAACATAAACACAAACACATTACGTCACGCCGGCCAACCCCCCTTGGACATTGGCTACCATTGGCCAACCTCTCTCACACACTCACCATCAACCAACCTTCGGTTGTGCTCAACGACGGATAACCTTGCTGACGGCAACTTGGACAGTGGCTAATCCATTTTTTAGAAAGCTCGTTTTATGCTTTAATGTAAATTTTATTTTATTTTATTTTTTAACTGATTATAATATATTATTAATTTTTTTTCCATAATTCGATCACATATTGAACTTTCCATAATTCGATCACAAATGAACTATCTTTTTGTACATTTTTTAATTATTCTATAATATTCACGTAATATAGAGGATGTAAGATATGATGGGATCACACATTTATGTGAATTTTAATACTAAAATTAAAATATATAAAAAAATAGGTTAACCGCCTTTGCTCCCACTGACTGCTAAACGACGGCCATGGCATCCAACAACGGCTAATAGGATAGATTCATTCCAAATTATTTTTTTATTTTAAATATAAAGTTCATTAGTTTTATCATTCCAATTATTATTTTAAAATATTATTTATGTGAGATAATTTAAATAAGATATGTATACAAATTATTTGACTATTTTTTAAAAACAGCTGACACAATACAAAGAGTGACGATACGAACAATGAGGGCAATTTTTTCAATTAAAGAATAATTGGGTAAGTTTGATAGCAATTTTAATATGAGGGATCGATTAAATATGCTCGTTTTATTTTAGAGTAATTTACGCCATTAACACAAAACTAAATATCCAAATCAAAATTAAGACTTGCAACCATTTTTACTGCCAGTAATATAGGGGCCAGCTATATATGAAACAATATAATGAAAACTGAAACATATAATCTAAATTAAAGGTTCAAAAGAAAATCACCAGCTAATTACAATGCCTAGTCAGATCACAACACATCATACATATACATGTTATATATATAAAAAAGAAAAAGAAAAAGAAAAAGAAAAAGAAAAAGAAAAAGTAGCAAGGTACAGGAGTTACAAAGCTAGAATAGGTCTATAACAATCACAAAAAATGTCACATTTACATCCAAAAAAATGTAGTTCAAAATTAAAAGATGTAGTCAGAGAGATTATTAATCTTCTGCCCTATAAGCAAAATACTCAAAATGAAACAATAGGCTACCTACTCTATCTATCCTTTGCAACAATGTATATATGATAACAATTACAACGTCTAGGTTCAAAGTGATTATAAATGGTAGAACAAATGAAATTTATCCTCACCAATTTCAAACAGCATCGACATTCCGAGATGTGCCTTCCTTGTTCTGCTCGACTTCTTTCTTCTTCTTCGAGGTTTTCTGAGATTTACTAGGTTTCTGGATGTAATGGAGGCGGAGGCTGATGAGCGATGGTCCAAATATGCCATATCTACCAGCACTGCTAAAAGCAGCTTCAGCATCAGCTGGCCTGTTGAAAACCATTTTCTTAATATCTTGGTCTCTGAACAGCTAAACATCTCGTTCAGATCCTTGATGGATGGAATAGAATCCAAAATTTTGAAGTAATGGATCAAAGCTGTTGGACGAGATTCCTCTGAAACTTCATTTGTCGCAGCAGATTGGTTTCCTGCATCCAAATCCACATCATCATTGCTTTATTTGATATCATCCAAGTTTAAACCTACAGCAACATCAGCAGCTTCTGATTGATCATCACCCTTCTCATGAGGCTTCTGAGATTCAGACATCACCTGATCTCGAGAGTAGTTGTGAATTATTCTGTCTGTCCAGTATGAGTCCTCCATACCCCCGAATCCTAGTATATTTGCAGACTGAGATGACTGTTCCTCCCTGTGCTTACCCATATCTACTTCTTGATCCACGATACAAGATTTTTCTAGACAAATCGAGTTCCTAAATTCACGAAGCCAGCCAACTACTGGAATTATTGCATCCTTCCCCTTGAGGGGCCTTTTTGCAGCCAAAATCAGCTCTGAAAGAACCGTGTCCGGAGTAGCGATCACAACCGGAATGATTTCAACTTTTTGAGACTCTCCAGAGGCGGCTGCGCCAGTTGACAGCAGAGTCTTCCGTTTTTTACTTCTGGAATTACTGCTTGTAGAACCAACCATTGCACTACTCATAGAAGACGAGACAGCTTTCCTGGAGGTCTTCCTCACATACACCTTGTCTTTGTTCTGTGAACATGAGCTGCCCGAGGACATCAAGACAGACATGAACTTTTCTTTTCTCTTCGGACGCTCTTCATCACCTGAAGATCCATTCTGAGCCGTCGACTTTCTCATTTTAGATGAAATAGCATTCGCAGCATCAAAAACTGGAACTTCAATGGAATCATTTCCCCCCCGCTGCATTGGATTGAATATCGTCCTCTGATAATCCAATACACTCTTCAAAGACGGGGAGTTGATCATAGCCCTTCCATCTAGTATAGGCCTGTAATTCAGCTTTGGCTCTTGTAAATTGCAACCTATCTTGTACAGACCGCGGGCATTTAGCCAACGATTCTAGGAACTGTAGAACATCTCCAGGTAAAAATGTAGCTGCACTAGATACACTGTCCCCACCAGCTTTAATACTCGATTCTTCTCGAATTCCGCATTTTCCACAACTTGAAATTTTACCTCATCACGCACCTCCAGAGCCCAACATGGACATGAAAGACCAAACTCGATTCGTCGAGCAGCCTCATCCAGGGCACAACTCAAAGCAAGAGAGAATCCATCTGTATTACTCTGTTTGTACATTTCGAGAAATACTTTCTGAAAGGCATGAGCTTTGATCCATCATTCCATGCAAACGACTGATCCCCAAAATACGCCACCAAATAACTCTCTTTCTTAAAGTGCCTTTTTGCGTCATCCGAGGCAGCTGAGGGAGCAAATATTTGCCCGGGCCACCAAGGATGGCTCCTAACCTTGCCCCAAACTAGATCCGACACATTATATTCCCTTTCCTTTCCTGTTTTTCCGCCACATTCTTCTGGAATCAACATGTCAGCCTTAACATCATTTACTTCACCCGATCCCAACGTGGCTTCTGGAACTATTTCATTAATATGCAAATCTAGTTCTCCATCTCCTTTTGGTATCAACACATCAGCCTTAGCATCATTCACTTCCTCAGTTGTCCCAAATCCTTCCGGTTTCAATTGGCCATCCTTAACATCATTTATTTCCTCAGTTTCCAAATTCCCATCTGGCGCTATTTCATGAGACACCAAATCTTGGTTTCCATTCAAACTATTTCCTTCAACTGGACAATCCAAATCTAACTTAGCAGAATCACTGTTGATATCCATTCTCTTAATGTCAATTCCATTTGCAGATGACGGCTCCCCATCACATCCTCGGATGCATTCATATCCGCAACCAGATTCACCTTAGTCCAATTCTCAGATGTCCGCTCCCCAATCACATCTTGTAATGCTTTCACACCCCCGACCACATTCACCTCGCCCCGATTCTCAGAATCATTTACATCTTCCAACTCATCATCCACATCAAGCTTTCCACCGAGCACTTTGCCAACCATATTCATAACCCCCCATGATTCCCATCTATCGTTACGAGATACCTTATCTGTACTTCGATTTTTACTTACATCACTCCTATCATCGTTTCCTAAATTACTAGATTCAATAGACTTGCTCTCAGTTGCACTAATTACAATCCCCTGTTTGACTCCCCAGTCAAAACCATAGACTCCTCCGAAACCCTAACTCCATCACTCAAAACCTCCTCATCACCAGAAATCTCCATCAGGGTTTCCGATTTGAAACCGTCAACCATTCCACCAAGTCACCCCTTGTTTAATTCCCCCCGAAACAGCAGCAGATATCACGGAACTCGCGTCAATTTTCAAATTCATCAGACTACTAATAAACCCTACAACCAAACCATACATAAATCTTATCATTCAAGAAAAGCGGAATTCAATCACAAAGAACCACGTTTCTATACAACTCGGTTATGACTGTTCAGTAGAAATACGCATGCATTTACAGCAACAAACATATCTATAAACGCGCGCTGCGCACACACAAATATTGTATATACATGTAATAAAAATGATTTGAGTTACACAGAGAGAAATCACCTCAGGTGATTGGAGGAACTGAAATTCACGAGTCTTTAAATAAGGATGTTGTTTTCGCTATATTTTTGGAGCCGCGGAAGAGAGAACTACGTATTTCCCCCTCTTTATGCTTATACTTTTCGCTGTTTATTTTGGTGGAAATGGAGAAGCGTTTTCTTCAGTAGAAGCCGTCTTTATAGGAGGTGTGATTGATTTGGACACGTGCTCACATAAGATGGCTTCTCTTATACTCCCTCCGTCTCAAATTTCATCTTGACATTTCATAAATCGTACTGTCTCAAATTTAATCAAGACACGCCAAAATAAAGAAAATTAAATCCCTTTAATCTCTCTCTCTCTCCAATCACGCCTCCATATTCTACCTCTCTTTCTCTCTCCAATTCTATTTCTCTCCTACTTTATTAACATTAAATCTTGTGGGACCAACACCATTAAACCCTTAACCCATTTTTTCTTAATATTTGTGCAAAAGTGTTGTGCTAATTGGGCTTTACGGAGGAGTACAAATGATAAGTATCACATAAAGTCTAATTCTAATTCTTTTCGCTTTAATTTGTCGCTTTTACAAGTGGTTTTGTTAAACAAGATTTTAACAAGGTGGTTGTGTTCGAGCCTTAACTAATTGACTTGTCTTTTCGAATTTGTTAAATTTCTTATTCGCCTTTTTCTCTTTTCTTAATACGACCGTGTTGTGAATCCGGCACACTGCCTCGCTTTTCCTCGTTGAATGCAACAACACTCAAGAGTGCACTTGCACTTGCTCGCAAAGAACAACAACTAAGCTCCAAGCGCACATCTCTCAGCAGAGCTATCGTGGCTGAAAAATGCCTCTGCTTCTTGTCCGAACAGCAATGCCTCCCTCCTTCACGGCCTCCACACTCTCTCACATATATAGAAAGAAATGCACAAAGAAAAGACAAACAAGAGAATAAAGAAACAATAATGAAATAGATGTGTGAAGAGAAACGATTAGCAACAAGTCGGCTCAGTGCGCTCCTCTCCTTCACGCACACGCACACGCACACCCACGCGACCACAAAGGAGTAGTGTTCTCGCTCGGCTCAAGAACAACAACCCACTCCCACCTCCTCCCCAACCCTAGTAGCTATTCCACAAAGGATAAGAACAAGCACATGACACACTCTTCGTCTCGCTCTCTCTTTTTGCTCTTTCACCGAACCCCACTAAGGCCGAAATAGTAAGAGGATTATAAATCTCATCGATTGGAACACATAAGGAAAAGATTGGGGAAATGAAAGAATGATCTTCAAGATCCTAGGCACGCGAGGAATGAAGGTGAGAAGAAGAGTGGTGCCAAATGGGGTTGAGTGTTGTGCTTCTTTGGGTTGTTGGGCCAACAAAATTAGAAATGATCAGTATTTGAGGGTTTAATGTTTTTTTCTTCCCTTTCATGCTTGCTCTTATAAGGAGATATTTTAATTTACTATATACGGTTTAAGTTTGAAATATTTTTACTTTTCACCATTTATTTTCTTCCTAAATAGACTTTGCTCTATTTTATGTCCCTTTCATGGTTATTATTCTTCAAGAAGAATCGCAAACTTAGGTACATATAAAGATAAAAGAATCACAAATTTAAATATCCTTCGATATTAATATAAAATTTAAAGGGTCTTGTGAGAAATTGTTGTCATGCTATGAGTTAACATTGAATTCAAACTCATATTTGAGCTCTATATATATAATTTTACTAGTATTTATAAATATAATATCAATACAGATTATGTGTTATCATCATAAATTGGATTCATATAGTGATCAATTATATCTTCATGCAACACAGAAGATGAATCATCATCATAATTGAATTATTGATATAATCGTTACTTATATCTTCCTACAACATAGGAGATGAGTCATCATCATAAATTGAATGATACATATAATCTTCAATTATATCAAATCGAACATTATCATTGTTCAAAATTAAAATATAATTTTCTGTCGTGACTTTATGCTTGTCGAAATCATCCCATCGAATAAACCAAGGCGGAATCTCCAGAATTGTCGATAATAATTTGCGCTGGCTTCTTCATCGACGATAAGTCATCAGATGATTCCATGAGTTTCGATCTCACCGACATTCGTCTATGGGCTTGGTTTGTGATGGGATATGGCCCAACCGATTAGGCCCACTAACAAGGTCAAACGAGCTGGGCCTAACGCTGGTAGGCCCACGCGGTTGAGCCCAATGCGAGCCCTAATCGCCCCAAAACCCTAGCCCCGTAACCGCCACCCCGCCAATGGAGGACGCGCCTGAGCCACCCTCACCAATGATGGACATGCCCGGAACCAAGGTATGGCGCCACCCTCGCCAATGGAGGACACGCCCGTAACTAGGTCAGCGCCACCTCCACGTGGCGCACGAAGGCGAAGTGTCCTGCCCGGCCAATGGAGGCACGCCAGAGGAAGAGTCACGCCACGACCAATGGAGAGGTTGAGCACGCCTCACATTGCGCTCGAGGTTGTATAAATAGAAGGAAAACCGAATAGAAGGGTTGACAACTTATCGAATACTAAGAGCTTGAATCACACTCACCGCATTATAGTGAAAGTATTGAGAAACACTCTCCGTGGACGTAGATCTCATTAACGATCGAACCACGAAAAGCCTTGGTGTTCTTTATTGCTTTACATAAATCTCGCACACTCACTTAACTAGATTTATCATCAAGGTCGTCTGTGGGAACCCCGAACAAGAAAGCTTCGCTTCCTCTACAACTTAATGGCAAGAACACGCACAACCGCCGTCCACGCTGGCAACAACCGCTACCGAGGAAGACCGGTGGTCACCGTCGTCGCGGAAGGAGATCGCAGACGCTACAAGCATGGACACACCGAGGGCAACATGGAAAACGCTCCATACACCCTCAGACCGCCTCCCTAACGTAGGGAAGATGCCGACCTCAACGAGGACGAACAAACAACTCATTCGTCCCACGAGGTCCTCGGCCGAGCTGTGACCGAGTTCCTCAACGCCAACCTCGCTAATTCCAAAGCTTCCTCAACCAGAGGACAAAGGAGCGGCCCTCAAGGGCCCTTGATCGAACACCACGGCCGCCGAGGCCGCCCTCCGAACAACCGGCGCCACCGCGTGATAGCCGAGAACGCGATCACGCCCGACGCGCGAAAGCCGCCACCGCGGCCGAGCCGCCTCATTCGCGGAGTCGCCACCGCGACGAGCCGCCACCACCGCCGCCTCGCCATTCGCGGAGCCGCTCTCCACCTCGTCATGCCGACCGAGAGCCGAGCAAAATAGAGGGAAGAAAGGCGAGTCGAACTCCCTGAGGAGGACGATAGGCGTCGCTATCGATCCCCACCCTCCGTAAAGAGACGGCAACGATCTCCGGGGTTCGACCGGTGCGGAAGAATCATCTCCCTTTCTCCGTGGAGATTCTAGACACGCCCGCCCACGATGACGGGCACCCAATATAGCCGCCACGATGGCCTATGAGACCCTCCGACTTCCTTTTCACCTACACTACCAACATGGCGATCAAGGAATGGAAGATTTTCACATGTGCAAAATCTTCCCGAGGTGCCGATCTCCAACGCACGACGCCGGGTTCACTCGCCCGCCGTAACAAAGATACACCGCCCGTGACCTTATGGATCGCTTCAAATGGCGCTTCTATCGAAGATGCCATCCCAAAGCAGCCCTTCCTCCGACTGCTCACAATCCGCCAGGCGGGGCGAGACGATGTCGAACTTCGCCTCGAGGTTCATCAAAGAGTCGCTCAAAATCGACGACAAGAACGACCTCTACATCATCAACGCGCTCAAAAACAGATCCGACCCACAATAACAAAGAAATTACCAGGGAGAAACCAAAGACGGCGAGTAAGCTTTGAACTGGTGGACAACTTCGTCAAGGGGACGAGTCGGATCGGAAGAGGGAAATGCGGGACGAGCGTAAGTCCGAAAGAAAAGCCGATGACCAAAGTCGAGGCGCCGATCGCCAAGCGCCGATGTAATCAAAAGAGGCCATCGAGTCCGTGCTCGGACCTCGGCCCAACCCTCGGCGGCAGAGCCCCCCCGCTCAAATCAAGGGCGGAAATATTCGAGCCCACGCCGAGCTCTTCCCGCCCGCTCCTATGAAAGGAGGATCCAAGAGGTCCACAGAGAGTATCGCGACTATCACCGCGGTATGGTCATGATACCGAGGATTGCGAAACACGGCTCGCAGATAAACGAGCTCGTCAAAGGTGAGCCCTCAAGAAATACCTCGGCCGGCTGGCCTGGAAGCGAGGCGCGGGGGAAGAATAACGGGCAACAATCATGGACCGACCTCGACGACGACCCGACCAAGACGACGAGGACGAAGGTCCCAATGTTATAGAGCAGTCTACGTTATAACCGGATCGCTTATCGGAGCGACGAGGTCGCCGCTAAAGAACGAGCTTCTGAGGCCGCCACCGAGGAGCCAAAAACAAGCGACTCCGGACGGCGAGGACATAGTGTTCTCCGCGAGGACCGTACCCAAAATCATGCCGCACCAGGACGCCATCACCATACAGCCGTGGTGGGCAACAAGAACGCCCATCGGGTCTATGTCGACATCGGGGCCTCCGTCAAGATCATCTTCCTGAGCTGCCTGATAAGCTCGAGGTCTGAGGTATTCAGTACTTCCGTGCCGTCCCAACTACTTGAGCTTCACCCAGAGGCGGTCCAACCCGAGGCGTCATTACCCTTCCTGCTACTGTGGGGCGGGCTCTGTGTCGATCACCAATGCCATCAAATTTTTCCCGTCCAGCCCCTCCGCATAACATCATCCCGGGGAGATCGCTATACGCCACCAAGGCCGTCTGTTCGGTCTACCACCACCGTCAAGATTCCCACCCCGGTGGGAGTGTTTAGCATCCGTATACCAAAACGGCAAGAAAAGAATGCCTACTAGTCTCCACCCAAGATGCGCCTCGCCCCTACCATAGCAATTACAGAACCCTGAGGCCGACGCCCGGACGACTCGATCGGAGCCTTCGACTGCGACGACGATCCCTCGGGTCATCCAGTCGGCACCTGTGGCCCAACCGACATCCGACGGTGTGTCATACAACTTCGAGGGAATACAGGACGTGTTTGCGTGGTCCCCGCCGATATGAAGTGTCGCCCGAGCTCATAACTCATCGCCTCAACATCGACCCGCTACCAAGCCATCCGTGTAAGAAAAGAACATTCGCGCGTAACGCAGCCAGTCATAAGGGACGAGGTGAATCAACTCAAGGCCAAGATCTTGTTCGAGGTCAACACCCGACCGGATGGCTAATCCAACCGTGGTCCAAAGCTGGAGAGGGTGGCGATGTGTGCCGATTACACCGACCTCAACAAACACCGCCCAAAAGATTGCTACCCCCGACATCGACAAGAAGGTGGAGGCGTTGGTGGGCCACGAGATGTTCAGCTTCCCAGATCTATGCAAAGGATACCACCAAACTCGATGAGCCGGAGGATGCCCCAAGACCGCGTTCATCATCGACTTGGCGTCTTTGCGTCATCGAAAGATGCCTTTCGGCTCAAGAACGCCGGGCTACTTACCGAGGATGGTGGATGCAACATTCAAAGACCACATCGGGGAGATCGTCGAGGTCTACGTCGACGACATCGTGGTCAAAAGTCAGAGAACGGAGAGCTGCGCCGATGACCTCGACTATCCTCCAACTCCTCGTGTCGGCCAACCTCAAACTCAACCCCGTAAATGTACATTTATGGTAAAGACCGCAAGTTCTTAGGATGCTGGGTTTCTCAAGAGGGCCTGAAGGCCAATCCCACCAAGGTGAAGGCAGTGCTCGATATGCAGGTGCCAAGGACCATCCGTGAGATCCACAAACTCACCGGGTGCCTAGCCGCCTCGGTGATTCCCCTGTCTCGGGCCGAGAAGCGGCTTCCTTCTTCAAGATCTTGAGGAGAGCTCCGACTTCGCTGGCGAAGAACACTGTGTCGCCAGACAAATGAAGGAGTATCTGGCCGACCTGCCAACCCTGTCCGCCCCGAAGCAAGGTGAACTCCTCTCTCTATACTTAGCCGCCTCGGACGAGGCCATCAGTGCGGTATTGGTACGAGATGGGGAGGGACGACAACTCCCCATCTACTTTATTAGCCGAGCTCTCAAGGGACCAGAGACGAGGTACACCAGCCTCGAAAAGGTAGCACTGGCCCTGGTGAACGCCAAGCGACGCCTCCGACCCTACTTTCAGGCTCATTCTGTCCAGGTATTAACTGACCTACCTTTGAGACAAGTCTTGTCCAAGCCAGAGTCATCCGGACGCTGTGAGCTGTGGGCACTGGAGCTCGGCGAGCACGACATCTCGTATTCCCCGAGGCCGGCCATAAAAGGGCAGGCTCTCGCTGACTTCCTGGTGGAAGCCAAATTCATCGAGGTCGGTTCTACCAGCGAGGTCGCCCAACACCCGCCCCACCGCGGAGGACTCGTCCTCGCACCGCCCGATAACCGCGGGCGATGTACGTGGACTGAGCTTCATGCAAACGGCAATGAGCAGCATTCTCCTCCTCGGCCCGGACAATCAAGAAGTGACCTACGCCCTCCGGTTTACCTTCCCAACCACCAATAACGAGGTGGAGTATGAAGCGCTGATCTCAGGACTCCGCCTCGCAAAGGAATTGAGGGTGGACCATGTCCAGATCTTTGGGGATTCCCAGGTCGTGGTAAACCAGGTCCTAGGCAGATACGAAGCCAAGGAGGACCGAATGAAGCAGTACCTCGAGAAGGCAAGGGAGATGCTTGCCTCATCTGTACTCCAAGATTCATCGGATCCCACGGGTGAAAAAATGAAATGCCGACGCTCTCAACAAGTTAGTCACGTCATCAACAAGTCCTCCCGTGGAGGAGGTTCATTCCGTAAGCATAGAGAGTCTCACATCGGCATCATCACCGAGATGGAGCCGAACCGATGTCTCCCATAAAGGCTACACCCGAACATGGCGCACTACCTCAAGATCGGCTCGAAGCCAAAAGATGATGGCAAAATCCCGTAAGTACCTCATACACGAGGCGCGCTATCGAAGTCTTACCTTCAAATTCTCCCGAGGTGCCTCGGGCCCAAGAGGCCGACTACATGCTCAATGAGATCCACAGAGGTCTTGTGGAAGTCACATCGCTCGTGAGCTCTCTCAAAGAAGACGAGGTCGGGATATTACCGCCCACCCTTGTTCAAGATTCGGTCGAGCTCGCAAAAGTGTCCGCGCCACCCACTCCACGGTCCAAAAGCTACCGCAAACCGATCCGAGCGTACCGCAGAGCCCGTGGCCTTTCATGCGATGGGGATCGACATCGCTGGTCCGCTCGACCGAGCACCGTGTCGCTTCGATTCTTAGTCGTAGCCATAGATTACTTCACAAACGGGTCGGGCCGAGCCACCGCCGAGCCTCACGAGCGGGAGGATTCGCACCTTCATGTGGAAAATATAATCGCCGCCTGCATACCGCACATTCGGTCTCGACAACGGTACCCAATTCGTCGAAAAAACTTTAAGGAGTGGTGCAAAGAGCTTCAGATCGATCAACGCTTCACCTCGGCCGCACACCCGCAAAGCGAATGGTCGGACCGAGGCGACGAACCGCACGATCGCATAAGGATTGAAGAAGAGGCCGGACCGAGCTAAAGGCGATCAATGAAAATCTCCTCAAGTCCTCCGGTCCCACAGACAACACCCGGACCTCGCACGAGAAACCCCTTTCACCGGGTCTACTGCATGCGAGGCCGTCATACCGGTTGAGATCGGCGCCAAGCCCGCGCGACTCTTCACTCGACCGGCCGAAACGAGGAAGACCTACGGACCAACCTCGACGCCTCGAGGAGAAGTCACGAGCTCGCCTTCATAAACGGCCAAGCACAAGGCCCAGTCGCACGGTACTACAACAAAGGGTCAAAGCCTCCGGCCCAAGTAGGCGACCTCGTCCCACGAAATAATGAAGCCGAGAGAGCCGAGCGCCTTAACAAACCGAACCGACATGGGAAGGCTCATACCGCTCACGAGGACCTCGGCAAAGGGGCTTACAAGTCGGCTCACCGTCCGGCACTTATCCCCTAACTCGCACATTACTCATTTAAGGAGGTATTTTACATAGCTTTGATTTAAGGTCGGATCATGTTAGTCCCTTAATTGTCTTGCCAAAGTACGATGTTGATTGCATATTCAATAAAACATCTGTTTTTCTAATGAATATTTCACTTCGCCTCATACATATGTGAACATCTGTTGATACACCACATTTAAACCTTCACAAGGGACACCCTTACGAAGATGAAAATCCCACCAAGTAGGAACGATACAGATTACCCATTAAGTTGGACGCCTACATGCAAAGCATACAGACACCCATTAAGTTGGACGCCTACATGCAAAGCATACAGACACCCATTAAGTTGGACGTCTACACGCACGCGACATCCGCACCGATCTCGCCAACTTATACCCTTTATTTGGGAAGATATGCACTTCTGACAAAGTCTAAATGCATTAACGACTATAAACCAAGTACCAAGCCATATACAAGTCAACCGGCTTCCGAGCTCGTTTATACCCCTTTATTTGGGAAAATAAACACTCGTATCCAAGATAAATACATTTACGACCAAAACGAAGTCCTAAGCTATGTTTGTACCTCTCGAGGGAAAATATACACTTCAAACGAGTCTAAATACATTTATATCTACATACAAAGTCCTATACTATACACAAATACCTCATTCGGCTTCCTCGCCCGCCAGACTTGCCAGCCGCACAATTTTGCACAAAATCTCCAGCCGACGGTGTATGCCTCGAACGAACTCGGTGCCTTCAACCCACCGATAAGGCCGGAATCACCACGGCCTACTCCCGGCGCCGAGACGGGCTCTGGGATAGCCCTGACGTAAGTTTCGACTCCATGGTCACCTTCACCCACCTCGACATTCAAGCGGCGCAGCGCCAATACGGGCATTCCGCAATGGGATGCACCAGGTCACACCCCCCCCGACCGGACACCGGCCGGAGTACAACCTCGACCCTACCACCGCTCTTCCCCGCCGACTGAAGTTCCTCGATCGCCGCCTCCCCGGAGGATCGCCTCGAATGATCCGCCTTAGCCGACCCATCAACCCGAGCACTTCGGCATGATCGAGTAGCCGCCCCCGCGGTTTCTTCTATGATCGGGTCACGGAGCCCGCCGTGGCCTCGCCATGGCCGGGCATGCGTCGCTTACTGGATGATCTCGACATCTCCATATACTTCACGACGGAGTCGACACGCTTTGAACTTCTTCTTTGTTAGCCCTCCTCATCCCTCAAAGACCATACCCTCTCGCCAAGAAGCTCGAACTCGGTCGTCGCCTTGGATATGGTAGTTCCACCACTCGGCGGATTGCTTTCGACTCGCATGCTCTCCGATACCCGAGCTAGCCTCTCCAGCCGATTCGAGTCCCTCCTCACATCAGTATCAAACGCCTCGATAGCGTGGCAGATAAGTCCACCCCGGACTCCGCCCCAGGCGATCCTCAACTTTAGGGCCTCGTTCGGCCTGTGAGGCGGGCCACTTCAGATCGCCTCATCCAACTTCCTCTTCAGTCGGCGATCAAGCCGAGCCGACATCCATGGTGACCAAAACTGGGTCACCGGCAGATCGGCTCCTCCAAAAGCACCTCTTCGTCCTTCTCGCCCAGGCGCCTCGGACCTCTTTTAACTTGGTCAACAATTCATGATCAAGTCCGAGCCATTCGGTGTGGAGTAATCAGAATAAACAAGACAACACAAATTTTAAAATGTTGCGTTTATTACTCAAAAATGGAAATTATTACAAGGACCTGTGGTCCTATCGACCCCATGGTTCGTTATTACATCGTGTCCATCGACCTTAGTATACGGCCGGTCTCGCCGACCTCCTCGATGCTCCCTGCGGCTGGCCACCTCCACCGGGAGCTCCAACACCGCCTCCCCGCCCGCCTCCTCCTCGCCTCGCCTCCTCCTCCCTTCCTCCGCCTGCCCGAACTCGGCAGGAGCTCCTCGGCTCGCGATCTTCGCCCTCCTCAGACCGGGCGACGACCTCAGCAGAGAGGTAGAGGCTGATGCCGAGCCTCCAAAGACCGGGAAGCGAGCCAACCCCGAGATCACCCGGGCGTAGCTTTGTCCAGCTCTCGAGGTCGACTCGGTCCACCCATGTCGACCTTATCAAGTCGCATGGCGACCGCCACCTTCCTGTGTGATCCGACACCACCTTCGCCTTCAAGACGGCGGTAAGATCGGCAATAAAGCCGAAGCTCTCCGACTCGATGAGCTCGCTGCAAAGGCCCTCGCAGTGGTCTCGGTCGGCCACCAGACTCCTCTCGTCCATGAGCTCCTTCTTCGCCCGCCAACTCCTCCTTAACCTCTTCGACCTCCCCTGCCTCCAATGCCAGGCTTCTTCGTGGCGGCCTCAAGAAGCCCCTCCGCCTCAGCCTCAAGGCCTCGGCCCGCACAGCCGCCACGGCGGCCTCGGCTTGCACTCCCAGCTCTGCTCGCCCAATACCATACCGGGCCGAGCTCACGGTAAGTCTTCCGGCACTGCCAGCCCCCTCAAGAACACAGCTGCAGGCCCCTCACCGAGCTCCCACCAAAAAGAGCAAGACAAGTTAATAACAGATCGCAGAGCGATAAATCTAAATATGAAAGAACCTTTGTACCTGGGGAAGGGGCGGCAACTGGGGCGGTACCAGACTCAAGGCAGACTCGAGGCCGAGACTCGATGCCGGCTAGACTCACCGAGGCCCACTCATCACTTGGCCCATACTGCCGACCTTCTTCGACCCCGGTAGGTCCAAACCGCTTCACCTCTTCTTCGTCGGCTCGCTTGCTCGGCGATCGTGAGCCCGCCCGCCCACCAACTTCAATCGCATTACGTAAGAAAATTGTATTAGCACAAAGAAAATCGAACATAAAAGGACTAAGAAGATGGGATGCCTCACCCCGCCTGCACCCGATCCCGACGCCCGACCAGAATACTCACCGACCTTCTTCAGTCGCCCCTGTAACTTATGGATAAAATCTCACCAAGGCTCGCCAAGACCTCCTCCATACGGCCCAAGGGCTTGATTTTCGTGTCCGCCACCGCATCGATGCCCCACTTATACCGACCGCCTCACCACAGAAGAAATACCTATTCGCCAATGGGACACTTTAGAGGACCGCTACCTTAAATTTCAGCCGAGCGACAGATAGTACACCCTCCCATGGTCTCGACACTAAAAGCGATCAAGACTCGGGAGAACTCTCAAGAATGCCATAACAAGAGAGCCCTAGCCCCACCAACGACCTAATGGAATTCGGGTCAATTGGCAAATAGGGATCCGGAAATACTTTGAGGTTAAGATAAACGGGGCGGAGGATACCCAAGACCCGCCTCAAACTATCTATATAAACGGTAATAAACCTCCTGAGGGCCATCGCCTCTATCATCCTACCGCAGGCAGCACCACCACGAATCCTCCGGGATCCCAGATTCCTCACGACTTCAAAAAGTTCCTCCAGGTCAAGCCCGACCTCGCCACGCCCACCCTCATTCCATCCCATACCGAGGATACCGGCGAACCCTAGAACTCACCCCATGGACCTACCGAGGCCATTATAGCACAAATAATCTTTACGTCGGGAACTCACTACGTAACCCGGCGAATGGAACTTTCGAGCGAAGAAGACGAAGAAACATACTTACTTTTCACGCGAGTATACGGCTCCTTCAATGAGATCAGATCAAATCGTAAAATTTCTAATTTTCTCTCTCGAATTTTTAGGCGTCAAGAGGAAAGTGAACAGTTGCCTCGTTTGGGCCTATTTATAGGACAAAGGCGCCTAAAATTGCCGCTTCAACTCGACACGTGCCTACAAGTGATTGGACGTGGAGTCCACGCCGACGCGCGCTTCGAGTGCCAACTACCACCGGCGCAGATGACGACGCTAGCGTAAGATGCACCGCCATCGACCTAGCAATCATCATACGAACCCGGCGTCCTCCAGATGGCGGCGGCTCGAGTCGCACTCGTCCTTCCCACAAATAACAAAGGGATCCAGATCGGACCTCGGCCCTATCAATCCAAGCTTCCCCTTACGGAAAGCCTACATCCAGATCGGATCTCGCAAACCAGTCCCCAGATTCGATGTCGCCTAGGGCGCACCTCGACATCCCTGAAAGGGCAGTCTCTCAGGTCGGACATCGGCACCCACTACAGGAACAACACCACTACAAGATCGGACCTCGGCGTAACCTACGCAAAGGGGCGATATCCAGGTCGGACTTCGACTTCCTTCGGTGCCACATCTTTTTCCAAGCGACGGACAACAGACAACCCAACTCAGTTCGGCACTAGATCGCCAAATATCACATCAAAAAGACAACACCTCCAACAAACAACTTCAGCCGAGCCACACCTCACCTCGGCGAAGCGTTTTCTTCACTCCACCTCGGCATCGCTGTCCCTCGGCTATTCGTGAGGCTATGACGGGATATGGCCCAACCGACAGGCCCACTAACAGGCCCAAACGAGCTGGGCCTAACGTTGGTAGCGGGCCCACGCGGTTGAGCCCAATGCGAGCCCTAATCAGCTCCCAAAACCCTAGCCCCCAGAACCGCCACCCTCGGCCAATGGAGGACGCGCCCCAGAGCCACCCTCGGCCAATGAAGGACATGCCCCAGAACCAAGGTAAGGCGCCACCCTCGGCCAATGGAGGACACGCCCCAGAACCAAGGTCAGGCGCCACCCTCCACGTGGCGCACGTAAGGCGAAGTGTCCCTGCTCCGGCCAATGGAGGGCACGCCAGAGGAAGAGTCACGTCACGACCAATGGAGAGGTTGAGCACGCCTTCACATTGCGGTGCTCGAGGTTGTATAAATAGAAGGAAACCGATAATGAAGGGTTGACAACTTATCGAATACTAAGAGCTTGAACTACACTCACCGCATTATAGTGAAAGTATTGAGGAACACTCCTCCGTGGACGAGATCTCATTAACGATCGAACCACGTAAAAGCCTTGGTGTTCTTTATTGCTTTACATAAATCTCGCACACTCACTTAACTAGATTTATCAGTTTGCATGCTAGAATCATCGGTAGCGATGCTCCGCCTGCGAATTTCAATCACCTCATCCTTCTCCTCCTCTTCGTCACTTATATGGCAAGCGCCGAGTATGGATTATTATTGGCGGAAGGAACATCACTAGGAGACTAAGCTTTGTTAGATACAATTTCAATCTGAATAATAAGAATAAGATGATTTCATACAAAACTCTTTTTAAATTTGTAATATTAAAATCAAATGAAATCTAGAACATCGAGTATGTTTCAAAGTCAAAATAATACTAATTTATATCTACAATCTATATAGTTAATAGGTTGTGATTTGCCAATAAATATGCTTGGTACTATCAAGAAATGCAGTGGGACATTTTAGTGAAAATGGTCCATAACAATTAGTAAGAGGGCATCCGGTAAGATTAAAAAATTCCTCAAAACAGTTTGTAAGTTCTCTAATATAACTTTCTCATTTTTAATTTATGTTTATATAAATTTATAAGTAATAATTAATTTATCAAATTAATCTTATCATCTCTCGTTATTTCTAACATATACACTATCAACTTCAT
Source organism: Salvia rosmarinus (assembly GCA_036937905.1). Classification (NCBI taxonomy): domain Eukaryota; kingdom Viridiplantae; phylum Streptophyta; class Magnoliopsida; order Lamiales; family Lamiaceae; genus Salvia; species Salvia rosmarinus. Next base: position 86,307,803 of record CM072816.1, on the reverse strand, counting down.
ATCTCATCAATTGTCTTTCTCAAGACTCTAACTCACAATTCTATCTCTGGCTTATAAGTTCAATTATCTAGACATTTTGACAATTTATAAGCTTTTGCAACGTTACATCTTAAATAAGCTTTTGAAACATTATATAAGCTCTTTAAAATAAGCTTTGTTAAACATCCTCGAAATTTTTAGGTAGAGAACGATCATTGCTTATATAGTTATATATCAAATTTGATAGTTAACTTGTTGAGGTATTGTATACTTAGTAATTAATTACTCTCTCCATCCACCATATGTGTTCATTTAATTTCATCTCACTACATCCACAAAATTCATTTACTTTTCTTTTATAGACACGACTCCACCCAAAAGTCAATATTTTTACCAACATACTCAACCCACTTATTTTCAAAAAAATAGCTCATGGTCCACCTTTTCTACTCATATAATATATTTTATTATATGGATCTCATTCTCCACTCACTTTACACTCATTATATATAAAGGATGGATAGAGTATGACAAAACGTATCATAAGATGTGAAATTAATTTTAATATCCAAACTTTATCCGTCTCAATACGGAAGAACTCCTTTTAAATGTTTAAAGCTTTAGAGTTTTCCTAAAATGTTTTAAAAGGTGGGTAAATACCAAATGGAATATATCGAACCAATTTTCATTACAATAATTTACTGAAAGCAATTGCTTAATTATGAGTATTTTTAGAATCAAACTTTCTCAAATTGAAATGGTGGGATTATATTAGTCTCCTGAACTAGGGACTTATGCGAAGAATGTAATTATATAAATATATATTTTATTTACATGATAATTACACAAGTGGAAATATATATCAATGCCCTTTTTTTTAAAAGTTGAAGCCGTATATATCCATTTCAAAAAAAGAGCGCGATCTATACCCAAACCATTTTTAAATATATTTTGAAGGATTTGCATGTAATTTAATACAATCATTTCAAATATCAATCAAAACCGTTAATTTATCGGGGTTGGCGTGGGGAGGGTTGGCGTTGGGGGTGGGGTTGGGGTTGGCGTGGGGGTGGGTTGGCGGTGGGGTGGGTTGGTAGGGGTGGGTCATGGGATGGGTTGGCCATGGGTGGGTTGGTAAAAGGGGTTGGTAGGGGTGGGTTGGTAGGGGTGTGTTGGTCACTGGTAGGGTGAGTCAAGGGTAGGGTGAAAATAAGTTGCTTTTTTTTTTTCACTCCTCGATGTTGGTGATTATATGGATGATGAACTACATGTTTTCTTATAAAATAATAGTTGCATTTTCAAAATGTTCATGTATTTATTTTATAAATTGAATCTGTCTCGATATAAGATGTTAAACATAAATTATAATATACATACATATATACATATTATTAAAAGAAGTTCATGGTAATTTTAATAAGTAAATAGCTAGGAATATTATAATGATAAACCTTTTCCTTTGAAAAATATTAATGATGAACTTGAAGCATCAAAATGGGATATTGAACACGTTAATGATATTGTAAGCAATAACCTTTATTGATAATCTTTATCTTAGGGCATCTGGATCATTTGCAAATTTTTATTCAAATAAAATATAATTTTGTGCATTACATACCTTATTTTGAATTATGTTCCAGCCATACATTTCATTATAGATCAATAAATATCACAACCGAAACATTCTAAATTAATATTTGTGGATACAAGCACTAGTTTTTCACTGTAGCCACATTGAACATATATGGAAAAACAGGACCATCTTATGAAAACCCTAAAAATTATCTTCTGTTCCTTTATCATCCAGATATATCATTATTTATGTTACTAATTATATAAAGCATTAAACTGAAAATACGTTTACTACACAAATAAGTAATGAAGTACAAGAAGTAATAATAAAAAAATCAATAACTTCATGTCTTCATCAATCATCATTTTTCTTTATGGCTGACATTGACGAGCTACACAGAAGCCAAACATGTAAAATACATTAACTAGCCATGGGGCAAAACATGCAATAATAGTTTACATAATTAGAACATTAGAGTTTACAATTTCTCCATACAAAATTGTTTGTCTGAAATAAATCAACGAGGGGCAAAAAAACCATATAATTAAAATAATAAATCAACGAGGGCGCGGTCACTGGGGTGGTTGGTCATGGAGAGGGGTTGGCATGGGGCGCTGGTCACCGGTGGTTGGCCCTGAGGCGCGGCACCGGTGGTGGTTGGGAGAGAGGTTGGCCGCCGGTGGTTGCGAGAGGAGGTTGCCACTTGTTGGAGGGGCTGGCCACACACACAAGCAAGAGAGAGAGAGAGAGAGAGAGAGAGCTTAGTGTGAGAGAGTTTATTTTGAAATAAAGTCAAGATTCTCCTTTGAACATTTTGACTCAAGACAAATTATTTTGTCGACCTGGACACAAATTTTCATGTCTCGATCATTTGTGATCATTTTGAGTGGGCAGATGTTATAATTTTGATGAAAATATATTAAAATAATAAAATGGGTATAGATGTCACTTATTTTTTCAAATGGATATTCACAGCACACATTTTTTCAAAAATTGGTAAATAAGCTCCGAACCCATTACACAATTTATGTTCACGGCGTAAATTGTAATAGTGAACTATGTAGAAATATGGACATGGAGCACCGATCACACCTATATGATAGTATTACAATTTAAACTACTCTATTTTTCTCCATTATATTTCTACTTTCTGGCGTATTTAGATTAATGGTTAGTTAAGTGCCTGCAAATTAATGCATTTTTAAAATCTTACATCAATGAAAAACTTGAAACTGGGCTAGATGGAGTATATTTTCAATCCCAGCCAAAGAATTTGCAGAGAACATTTTAGACGATGCTAGACTAAAGTTATTTAGAAGATATCACAAATAGATTTGCAAAAAGAATTCAGAGATCATAAGATGTTACAGTTTAGGCCTAAAATTAATTACTCAAGTATTTGATTACAAACAAATAATCGAAGCATTTAAATTATTAAAGTATATCGATTTCCTATATTAAAAATAATAAGGTTGTATATTTTGAACAAAAATTATATGAATTTAGAGTTAGGAGGAGTTTATGAACCCCTCCTCCCAAAAAAAAGGAATTTTGCAAGCTGTATTAAGAGGGTGTTTGGCTGAGCTTATAAGCTATTTAAAACAACTTATAAGCTGTTTATGAGCTTATAAGTTGTTACAAAGTGTTTGGCAAAATAAGCTCCTAAACAGCTTATAAGTTGTGAAAATAAGCTCCAACAGCTTATAAGTTCCCTTAAAAATAAGTTGGTCAACCTTAACTTATTTTTTCATAAATTTATAAAAGACCATGAATTTACCAAAATAACCTTATTATAGTTTGTTATTTCATACACATATACTATCAACTTCACCCCTCGTCAATTTTATCTCTCTAACTCACGATTCTTTCTCTAGCTTATAAGATCAATTATCCAAACACTTTAATAACTTATAAGACTTGAGACTTTACTCTTATAAGTTTCTTGAAACATCTTATAGTTTCTGGAGCTTATAAGTTCTCTAAAATAAGTTTAGCCAAACACCCCCTAAGAACTTTCATCGTCCGAATATCATACTCCACGATTTCGCTTAAATTTAATCTCTCAAAATAAAACAAAGGAAGTATGAAGTAGAGCGAGAGAAGAATATTTTGCCAAATAAATAACGAGCGAGGATGATATGTATAACAATAAAGTTTATGCAAATTATTATGACCTGGAAATGAAATATTATTTTTGCACACTTCATTTGAATATAGGTTGGACTTTAATTTCTGTTAAAATATATGTATATGTACATAGTAATTTTGGTGGTATACATGATATAATATTAGAATTTACAAAGTTTATACATAAAAGTGTCGTGGGTTTCCCAGCAAATGTGAGAAATGAAAAAAGAAATGCTGCAACTCGATTTAGGGCTTCACCCATTACAACAATTAGGCCTTACTAATTTAAGTTGGGGCGAGATGCTGTTTCTGCTCTGTTTAGGGCATGGCCCATTATAATTAACCACTGCCTCAGCGTCAGTTATTAAGTATTTATTAATAGGGACGTGTTATTGAGCTAATGAGATAATGTTCAATTCCCAACGATGCTTTAAGGATCATAGATTCGATCCTTCATCCCACCAATTATATTCGGATAGGAGTTCCACCCTAAGCTTTGCATCTCAATAATGACGGGAAAAAGGTTAAACTTATGAATCAAATTTTAAGGTAAGTTTGTTGTAGCGATAAATGCTCGATGGACTAACCTAACTATCAATTATGAATGGTAATAGCACTATTCCGAAAAGGTTTGGACCCAAAGTCAAGATAACAAATAATATACCCATGGTAGAGTTTTGTTAAAGATGGTATGATGGGTTGTGATCCAAATTCGGATACTATAAACACTGACAAAATTATAAACATGTCATCATATTTGAGGTTGAATTCGGATATTTGAACCATCAACAAATCTTCATATGTTCTGACATGAGTTTTTCTGTAGATAGAATAAGAGTTCGAGAAGGGAGGAGTTAGTGCTGGCAATTCACAGATATCGGTCGTTATCGCCGACACGATAACGACATGATAAGACCAAACACAAACACGAATTAAGCGATCTTTCCAAACACGAAAACGGACACCTATACTAAATGTCTCGACACAACATAAACATAACACGATTTTTTTCGTGTTGACACGACATGAAACGACAAATTTAAATCAAATAAAAACAAATTAATAATAAAATAAAAATATATAAAATATAATTAAATTAATATTAAATATATATAAATATCATCGAATTATACGAAAACGACATGATCCGACACGAACATGAATGCAACACGAAAATTATCTTATTACACGAACATAACATGGATCCGACACGATAAGGACACGAACACGATAAGACTAAACACTAATCCGTTAATTTCATGAGTGTTCATGTCATATTTTCGTATCGTGTCGAATATTGTCAACCTATGAGTAGTCTTTCAAATAAGAAATAAAGGATGATCATCGAAAATGGATTAGCAATCTTGAAGATTTACCTAGAACGAGGTGGGTGTGAAGGAAATTCAAGTTAAAATTCCATCTATTTCTCTCTGTTTTTATATTGAGGGAGAATTTGGCCTATTTTCTTTCGTCATGTTTACTAATCAACAACTTTAAATTAGATAGAATACCCCTCAAAGCAAAAACATGACTTTCTTTTTCTTTTGCTGTATTTATTTGAATGAATTCAACAATGCTCTTTTTGTCCAAACGATTAATGGGTGTTTGTGCCCTATTCACATTGCCCATTGGAGGGAACTCATATTCCTTCTAAATAGAGAAAGGCTGAACTTGCACTGTAAGGTAGGATAAGGGCAAAAGTGACAACTCATATGTAAATGCTCCTCTTTAAGAGCCACCTAATCGATGCAACACTCAATGCCGGCATATTCTACAGAAAACAATACTCCATCCTTCTTATTTAAAGTGTCCATTTTTATTTGAATACGAGTATTTAGGTGAAATGAATAAAATAGTTAATAATAAAAAGTCGATAGGACCCATATTTTTTGAAGGAATAATTACTTCATAAAATGGAATGAGATAATCCAAAAGAAAAATACGACATTTTAAATTTTACGTATTAATTACTAATTTATATGACTTTTCTATATGACTTTTCTTAACATGAGCTCCTTTGGTTTGTAGGATATTGGGTTCTCATTTTTTTGTTTTGTCAATTTAACGCAAATTTAAAGCCAGCAAAGACAACGGACTCAACCCGGCACCTTTGGTATCGGACATTAACCACTCTATCACTAGGCCAACACACTACGTTCTCATCTTTTCACCATTTCTTTATGTAATAGACCTTAATTTGTGTCTATTTGACGCCAGCCATTTCCAACGTGAATTGTCTCTTTGACTCAATCTTAAAAGTTTCTAATTTGTGTAGAACCTAAAAAAATCGATGATAAAATTGTTAGAACTAAAAATTATGGTATAAATTAGCATTCCAACCTTTCTTCTTTCATGGTATATCCAAAATAGAATCCAGATATTTATCGGTTATAAATAGAGCTGTCAAAATCGATTTTATCGTAAATAGCGCCGGCATGCATTTTTATATCCTATTGATGTTCAGCTAGACTCAACCCAACTTTAATAATTAAATCTAAACTAATTGTCAATTATTCAATAATTAATTTCTAAGTAAAAAAGTGTCAAATTTTGTAATTTTCATACAACATTACACATAACATTGGGCATTGAGTATTACAATATTTAGCACTAAAATAATATTGGACTAAGACGTATATCGATCTAAGAATAGAATGATTAATCTCCTCATCGTATGCCCTTGAATCGACTCTATCGTGATTGATATTTAAATTTTTATATTTAATTAAAAACAACAACATTGGACATTGAGTATTACATCATCATCGTAAAACAAATATCTCCACACACCATGAAACCTCAAAAAGCATGAGAGATAATTCTCAAGATTTTTAAGGAAGAATGAAGAAAAGAAAGAGACAACAATGTTAAAGAGAATTGTCACATCAAATTTAATCCGAGTAAATAGGAGTTGGCCAATCAAGCATAGTGGACTAGGCTAGCTAGGCCCTTTTGATTGGGGGGAATGACAGCCACGCTAACCGGAAAAGACTGCATCGTCCTAACCTCTTCTCTTTAATAGAGTAACGACATTTTTCATTTTCATATTACTGACTTCAATAATGTACTCACTTGTCGTCTAGTCCCTCTTCACCCACTCAAATTAAACAAAACAACAAATTATTTAAGACTAAATTTTCCATTTTAGTTCTTCTACAAATAATCAGATTGTTTAGTACATGTGATGTTTAGTACATGTGATGGTAGAAATAGAGTAAAGATACGTTCGGGGCACATGAATGTAAATGCGTGTAGCTCTTTGATATATGATTAATACCAAACTACGCCATTGAGTTACATTTTTATTGAAGTGAGTTGTTGAAATTTGATTTAATATGGTCGAGTACTTGATGTAATAAATTATTTTTCATGCTCCAGACTCAAATCAAAGTAGCAAACTCGTTAAATTCTTTTTTTTTAATTGAAACGGAAACTTTTTTTGTTTTTGTATAGCGAGGTTAGATCATGCAATCGAGACGCTATTCAACTCCATGGTTTAAAAATCATGAAAGTAATACAATATTTATATACCAAGTATTCGATATAATGTAATCATCCGCTCAACTCGATCAAAGTATATTCCTTCTCACTCAAATATTTACTTTTGAATTAAAGACCAACATCTTGGGGCCTCTTTGATGGCACTAGCCTACGAGTTCTTTCCACTAGCCATGGCACGAAGAATTAGAAGGAACCGGTTAAGGCCCAGAAGCGTGGCATAACCGAAAGGTTATGTTCTATCATCCAAAGGTCTTATCATGCAATCGAGGTGCTATCAAAATCAATGGTTAGTATATTACTTTCATGAGAACTAATAGAGAACTGAATTAGAAAAAAAAGGTTATTGAAGTATAAATACACCAATTTTGAGCTCATTTTATTTTTTCTCACAAACTTTAAAAATTATCATAAAATACACAAACTTAATTAATTTAGTGATTTTATCACGATTTTAAATTCAAACATTGACATTTCAAAAATTTACAGTAAACAAAACAGTCAATGATATAAACGACATCGTAGAGAGAGGACATCGATTGTTTTGATCCCAACGAAAACCAGACAATAAAATAAACGAGAAGATATGATTTGTGTAATAATGGTTGACGTGATGAACCCTAAAAATAAAAAAATCTGATTTATTTTGATGAAACGATGATATTTTATGTCCTCTCCATATGACGATGTTAAAACATGTGAAAGTTGTACATATTTATGTACTAAAGTATTTAATATAAATGGTGACTAAATTTATAATCTTGAATGAGAAAACAAAAAGAAATGGTGGGTTTGAAAACGACGATTCAAGAAAGAAACAAAAGAGTGAGCAGTGAGTGGCCACATTGTACATGAGTAAATGGAGGAACTTACTAACAATCCATTAATTTCTTGATGAATAGACAGGTCCATGCTGATGCTACCACGTTCGAGTACAAGAAACATTAACACAAGTACTAGGATACTCTTTTTTAATGTTCAGGTTAAAAGCAGCTCGTTTGGGGAAAATACGGAACCACGTTTGTTTTCATCTTCAATGAAGTATTCCCAAACTCTTTACTATGTCATAATCAAAACCATATTTATAATTTATCTCAAAATCATTTTTCATTAAAATAACTGCTCCCCTTCATATATCACCGGCTTGACCAAGCCCACCACTTGCATTTTCTCATTTTCAACCAAACTAGCAAAACAATAGTTACAACGCAAATTTGAGAAAATATCACCACGTATAAATTTATCTCAATTTTATAGAATTTTATATTCAGAATGATACACCGAATTAATAGTACCAATGTATATAATATATTAAATTATTAAATTATCCTTACAAGTTAAAATTTATAAGAATGCACACTTTTCAATACTACTAATCTAAACATGTATATATAATAGGAAATTGTTAAACGATCCTTAGAAGAAACTTTATAAGAATACACACTTCATAATAGTAATAGAATAAAAGATTTGCAATGCAAACTCATAAAACATCAGAAAGGGCAAATGACCGAAAGACGTTCTCTTTTTTCTAACATAAAATTCACAAATCTTAATACTATTCATCTAAACATGTATTTATTTTCACCAGAAACCAACACGACCTGGTAACTCATTTGAAAAGAAAAAGAAATCAGATAGAAACAAGAAATAATAACAAATTCTGTGTTACTCACGCAGTGGGCGGATCCGAAATCATGATAGAAAAAAAAAAATAAGATTTGCCAGATTAAATATCATAAATGCTAAAATATTTCTAGTTTTTATAAATCGTCTCATGAGATATCAATACACAAAATCCATCAATAATTAAGTTTATATCTATATTTTAATAAAATTTCTTCAATATAAACTATTCTTTAACAGAAACTTTAGGAATCCATCACCAAACCACTCGCAAAACTTGGTCATGATTGAACTTGAACTTTGACAACTTCGAATGGGCAGAGAGCAACATCAAGAAACACTGAAATTGCGATGCAATGAGGAAGAATATGACACATTTGTTTGGCTCATTTTCACGACTCTTATGAACCTTTGAGGATGTAGATAAATATGGTATTCTAAAAGCATCAATATACGCCTCTCAAAACAAGAGAGCACGCAATAATAAGAAGATAAAAATTTTAACATCGAAAACCTCTCAAAAGAAAAGAGAGAAAAACCACGAGACCACTAAAGTCGTTTAAATCAATTATAATCAACAATTGAGCAAGAACAATCTTCTCTAGATTATATTAGAGGCATACAAAGCATCATACACTCGAAAATAAGACATCAAGATATATAATCAAAATCGAAAAGATCGAGAAAATATCATCGAAATTATCCTCTATTCAGATCGATAACCCGACCTATGAATCTCAAAATCCGATCTCCACCGTCCACAACGTTCGCCAGATGTCTTGTGAAGCTTCTATCCAAAAATCAAGCTAATCTAACGGTTCAATCTCTAGGAAACATAATTTTTCTGAAGTTGCAACTGAAAATCCGAGAGGAAAAAAGCTACGAATTTTTCTATTTTTACCGCTCCAATTTCTCCTTCAAAATGGTGGTGATCTTTTCGTTCTTATAACCTTCTCATGGGCTCATGGGCTCATGGGTTTTTTTCATGGATCAAAATATAAAAACCCAACAATAACAACTTTGTTTTAATTTTAAATTATTTTGACCCATTAATTTTAAATCGGGTTTAATATAATACATGACGTAAGAAAAATTTGGCAACTGACCTACTTGGAGCCAGTGTAGCTAGTACCTAGATCCGCCCATGCCTCCACGTAATGGGACCCCATGGTTATTGCTTCAGTGGTACAAGAGATTGGTTTAGCATTTATTTGTCTTACCTAACAAGCTCCATAACAAGAATACTATTGAATCTGTTAAAACAATTCTCTGCAAAAATCACAAATAAGTAGGCAGAGAAATATGATAAAAGCAAAGCTAAATTTCATGTTAATACAGTTCCATAAACACATCTGCAGACCTCGCATTGAGTTGAAATCAAAAGCAAGTAGAGGTAGCACAAATGCACAATTAAGATCATCAAATAACAAAGCAGTATTGTAATGAGAAACCGTGGAAAGAAGTTGTCTCAGTTAGAGAGAACCCTAGACCATTTGTGCTTACTGATTATCCTCCGGTTAATGATGGCCGGAGCTCTTCTTGTTGCTCACCGATCACCTCCAGTAGAAATGAGATTCGTTGTTCAAAGTGGTGACGGGTGGGATATAATGGTGTGGTTGCGGTGTGGGGAACTGATGATGGATGGCGGCTGATGAAGTAGCGAATCCTGATGATGCTGCAGTAGAGAAGAGTGTTGAGGGATAATGATGATCCCTTGTCCAATTTGCTGAAGAATCAACTTCAACAACCTTCCCTATCGTTGTTCCCTGCGGATAACCAAAAATAAAATCTAACTTTCAATTAATGGAACTACTTTTTACTAGCATTACTGATGAAATAGTTTAAGAACGTTGATGTTTAAATGGAGTCAAGCTGCTGGAAGATCATTGGTTTTGAAAAAAATAAGTACCTTACGAACAGGACGATAACAGGAATCGGCTCCTCTCCACATGAGAGGGTATTGACATATATTTCCAGGTTCGTGGGTTAATTGAGCTGCAACAGAGGTTGAAGCAGAGCCCTGCAAGTGCAACGGAAGGATAACTTAGCAAGCTAGCGCTTTGGATGCGTAGATGAGAGAGAAATATCTCCAAAATCTCCCAACCAAGAGCAAAGAAGTAGTGAGCAGATAACTCCATATCCAAATATTTGTTGAACTACCTTTAGTCCACTATCAGACAGATTGTTTGAGCCATAGTTGATCTGAAAGCTCGGCGTCTCCATATTATGAATTTGCCAGTGAGCTCTTTCAGGAGGAGCAATGCTCAAATTTAGATCTAGATTGTGCTGATCATCAGCTGTAGATAGCAAGGTAGAAGAAAATGAGTAAAACAATAACCAAGAAGTTCATATCAAAGAAATGGCATGAGTTTCTCAAATGTCTTTACCTCCAACAGGTGCCTCAGAGATCAGCTCCTCTTCATATGTGCTCGGCTCAAAGTTGGTGACTGCTTCTTCCATTGCACTTGATCGCAGCCTTGTCATATGCCCTGAAAAACATTAGCATAAAATTTATTAAGAGAATTACATCAGATGAATCATCAAAAGCAAACACAGCTGCTGATACTAATGAAACCAATTTGACCTTGCAGCTTCTATCTCACAATCAAACAATCCAAGATAGATATACCTGCACACAAACATTTTAATTATCTTCAAACACAAGATGTTCTAACAATGATAAGCAACAGCCACATTACAGCCATCTTACTTCTTGCCAAGAAACTGCCCCATCCGAGCTTCCCATCGTCCACATTTGTGCAACGTCACTCCCCTATACTTTGAACTTCCCCTCGAGAATCCTGTGCTCTGGCGGCGGAGTATGTGCACGAATTCTTCCTTTTTTAAGTTCCTCATCTGTTGAGTAAAGAAAGAAAAAGGCCCAAGTATCATAAGCTCTTCAGCTGAGGAAAAGATAAGCAGAAGCAAAACATCAAACTGAGAAATCATAGAAAGCACAACAAACCTGCTTAAGATCTTCGTCATAATCACTGACATTAAAATTGATGTCTGCATCCAGTCCACGAAATTTAATTGCAGCACGGTCATATGCCCTACAGTTAGAATCCGAGGGCCCACAAAATTCAATCAACTAAAACTCCTTGAACCATAATTTTTTAACCTCAACTCAGATTTGAAATCTCTTACCGAGCAGCAGCATGTGCAGTGTCAAATCCCCCTATAAATCCCGTTTCCCAGCAGATTTGCGAAGTATCAGTATACGTTAAACTAAATCTGAACACGATGAGAAAAAGAGTATATAGTAATTATCTAAACCTGCTTACCTAAATAAACTTGTTTACCACAGTCCCTGCAACAATCACATAGGAAAACCTTCAGTTAACCATAACGCAGAAAACCGCTCAAAAAGAAAATAATCGCCGACAGAAACATCGATGTAGATTCGGCAAAGCAGAAAATGTGGCACATACAATCCGCTACCTAATTATTCATGCGCCCAGCCATCGACATGTATACACAAAAGAAATTAAGGATGACGCTGGGTACTAATTTCAACCCTGTGACTGTGAGTGCTTGAATTTTGACAAAACTCAATAGTGAAATATAACTGCTTATTTGAACAATATTCGGATTATAAGAAAATGATATCGAACATTTAGGAAATTGTAATTTTAATCTGCATACTATTAAAATGTCAAAACAAGTTTATTGAATAAAATAAAATCAATGAAACGATACCAAATGTGAGATTCCCAACGTTCGGTGCGGCGATAGAATGTGACGCCGCGATACTGAGAGCTGCGCGATCTCGGTCCCCGCCGACTCTTCTTCACCAGCTGCCGCTTCTGTTGCTGCTGCTCCTGAGCGATAATCCTCTGCTCCGTCATCTCATGGCGGTTCTCGAGAGATCCAAGCACTGCATCCGAACCTCCCGCCGCTCGCCGGAAAAAAATCCTTCGTCACGTAGCCGCAGCTCGATTTCTCGCTCTCCTCGCACTCGCCGTTGCTCTTCCATATATTGAAACCGACGAAGTGATCCGAGAACGAGATATCATCGCCGGCGGTGCTCGACGTTCCACATTAACAACAGAGGAGCTGGAGCTGCCGGAATATTCCATTTGATCGCCGGAAAGAGCGAAGTGCTTATCCGCCGCCGTTTCGGCTCGATCGGATGTCGGCACCGAAGGATCAATAGCCAGATTGAGGTTAAACATCGTTGTATTTCAATCCACTGGGTTTCTACGATACAGAGCTATATCTGCGGCGAAATATGCATGCGCGAAGCAAATGAGGGCAGAAGAATGGTGAAGAAGAAAGGAATAATCGCAGTCTATTGCATTTCTAGAGGCATAAAGATACAATAAACAGTGTATCTATTGTTGTTTGAATACGAAAACCGTAAACAGAGAATTTGGTGCTACTACACTCCCCTCTGTCTCTCTCTCTCTCTCTTCTTTTTCTCCTCTCTCTCTCTCAGTGGGGGTAGAGAAGAGGCAAAAGGTGGGAAGATGAACGAAAGAGCGAATGCCGGCTATATAAATTTTAGAGAGAGAAAATCTAAAGAGGAGTTTTTGATAATAAAAGGAGTATTTAAACGCTTATATAATGCGCAGCCGGTGGGAGGTTCAAAGAAGCGAAGGGCAACTCTATTGGCACCGATGCAGCGGTAAATTATACTATTAAAAAAAATTAAGGATAAATATCAATTTAAACTATAAATTATACATGTTTTATCAAAAATATCAATTTAAACCTTAAATTATCATATTTGTATCAATTTAAACCCCAAATTATCCTGAATACAGGGGCATTTATGATACAAATATGATAGTTTGGTGTTTAAATTGATATTTTTGAAAGTTCATGATATTCTTGATAAAATATGTATAGTTTAGGGTTTAAATTGATATTTATCCAAAAATTAAATATGTATAAATTGTGATAATTTCTTTCTTCATGAATATAAGTAATGATCATGTTTGAGCTTCTTTAATGTATCACTCATGAAAGGGACTTTTTTTTGAATATTTCGATGCAACAACAACATATTATTTGTAATATTTACTAATACCAAAATACTAATTATGCAACATAAATTGATGCAGTAAATATACACGCGTATAAGATTTTTTTTCAAATTTTCATCTATATCTGAACTTTTTAACTTTGTCAAGACTAACTTTTAAGTTTTAATGGGTACATTTAGGGGATAATTAAATTAAGATTAAATGCAACTATTGTTTGGACCGCAAGCAGTAAATACGAAAGGCCTGACGCTCTAAAAGAGTGGAGCACTAATGCAATACGACGGCGAGTGGGGATCACGGTCTGGGAGTGAGCGTGTGATTTGGGTTGGTGAATTGGCGAGGCCAATTGAAGACTCTGAAAATGTGAACCAATGCCGTGTATTGAATTAGGACTTAATTGCACAACAAAATGCAACAAATTTCCACTTTGCCATGGGGTGAGCCATGGCAGAGTGTTATGGAAAAATGTTATAGTCATTGTACGTGCACTGAATCTGAACAAAAAGTATCGGACTTCAAACAATTATAAGCAAAAAATACCAATATAATCAAATTGATTATAGAAACATAGGTTTAATTAGTCAATTTATTGGTGAATATGAAAAAATATTATCTAGACGAGTGAATAGATTGGTCTCGAAATAACAATGATTAATTATTAATGCTATAAAACAAGTTCATATTTATCTTTGTTACATTTTCTCAATAATGAGAATTTTTTTGAAATAATTGAGTCAACAACTAGAATTACTGGTCTTAGAATCAGAAATAAATATTTTTCTTGTTCACTTTAATTAGAATTCCAATCCGAACTCAAACATGGATTGATTTTTTTTGACAAATCTTAGAATCTAAATTTTTGTGTTGTAAAAAAACGAATCAAAAAAGATTTTTAATTGAACGTGCTCATTCTTTTTTACTGCTTTAAGCGCATTTCTCAGATTAATTTTGACTCCAACTTTCCCTCTCGGAGTTCATTCTACGACAACGAAAAATCAAATTATCACTACATTTTATTCATTTTTCTACTTCTTCTTCTAAGTACAAGATAACCCTAACAGGTTGTGATTTTTTTAGCAATTGGGGTTCGACCTTCACCACCTCCATGGGGATGGTCTATATAGTTCATAACTACTTCTCTTACTACAGCAAACTTATCTAGTCAACGTTTGGATCCGATTTTACCCAAACTTTTCTGGCTATTTCCAACATTCTCCACTTTTTCCACTGTTGTTGAGTAATTTTTTGATGTCGAATAGATCTCACAGAAGATAATTTTAATGTGGCAGATTAAAGATCGAGACTACTTGCTTTTATCTTCACGCAAAGTGAGGTGTTTGTGATATTAAGGTCTCCTTAGATTTTAAGAAAACGATAATCAAAACAAATTATTTCGAGATACAAGATGAAATTATAGGAAAATATCTAATTTGTTATAAATTCTAAAAATGCAATATAGACCTTAACGTTTTAAAAAATTATGGAATATTTAATATCATAATTTATTTATATTCTTTTAGGTGGTGTTTCGTTTGATGGATATGATAAATAAGATTGATAGGATATACTATGATGTGATTATTTGGATTATTTAATCTTATGTTTGGATTGATTGATTATGATATATGATTAATTGAATGATTATGACTAGAATATAGTTTAATAACAAAATTGTCATTTTGATTTATTTTCCTTCAATTTGCAACCATATGAGAGCATAATAACACCTTTATTATTATTATTATTATTATTATTATTATTATTATTATTATTATTATGGTATTTCTATAATATTATATTAAGATTGGAGTGTGATTTAATAATCCACTCAAATTTAGGGTGATTAATAATCATCCAATTGAGTGATAAAACTACGGGCCGAACAATCAGTTACGAGCCGAATCAAGCAAATCAAACGCTTGATTAAGCAGGATTATTTTATCTATCATCCCTTATCCCTCGAACCAAACACCTCCTTAAGATACAGTAGACCCCTAAAGTTTAATCCATAGGCTCTACCTCAATTTCGAGAAGTGGATCAGGGTTTAGGGTTGTTGAATGTTTATAATCTTTCAAGATATTATGCTATAAATTATTTAAAACTAAAACTGACAAATGTATTGTTACAAATTTTTCTCTCCGTCCTATTTTTTTTGGTACGATTATTTATAAAAATGATATAAAGAGATAAAAATTAAATAAATCTTATAATTTTTAAAGAGATAATTATATTATAAAAAAATATATCATCTTAAATGAGATAACTTAAAAAAAGAATATAAATTATCTTAGATGGTTCTAAGAATATTATGAGAGAGTGTGTTTTGTATTCTCACAAATCATGGTCACCTGTATGAGGTGGCACGTGGTGAACGGTAAGAGAGAGGGGTGGTCCGCATTTGGGTGAAAGAAATAAGTAACACGTGGGCCCAGCACTGCCAATCATTGAAGACCAATCAAATCCTACCAATAAAAATAAGGGAAAAAACTAAAAATAAGCAAACAGTGAAATTATGAAAAGGAATACTTCCCCGTACACCGAGAATTTCATATAATTTCTATTTTCATTTTCAATCTGTAAGATTTAAAATGTTTCATTTTTTTAGATTTCTCATTATAAATATTTTATTCTATTTTAGAAAATAATATTTTTTCAAAAGTGTAGACACTATCTATTTTTTAACACTTTAATTACTTTATATATTTATCTTAAATATTTGTACCCAAAAGAAATTGAATACTTTAAATGAGACGGAAGGAGTATCATATTTTTTATTTTAGTATATCCTTATATTTTATTTTCTTTTATTTTATCCTTAAATTTCTTGCTTTATACACTCAAAAGCATCTATTAACTACTTTCTTAAAACGTATGTCGATCAAATATACGATATTTTTTATGGACAGAAGGAGTATTAAAGATGAAACTTGTAGACTCAGATATAATATTTTGTCAAAATAATTTCATTTTTCCCGTATAAAAGCTTGTGCGCCCAGAAAATATACTGGCTATTTTGGTTTGAAAAAAATTAAATCGAAATAATCAAAATTTTGAAAATAAAATCAAACTGAATCAAATTATAATTTGAATTGATTATGAATCGAAATATTATTTGAATCGATTATGTTGGTTTTTCCGATTTTTTTATAAGTGGAAATATAAAAAACTTGATTTCAGCCATTTCTAAATCTAACAATAACAATACCCTAGCAAATAAGTGATAAACTAGTCGAAAACCAACAAAATTAATAAATATATAAAATACGAACTACGAAATTTGGTTGCAATTAATAATATATAAATTCAAGTTTCATGTAATTGGAGTTTTTTATTTTCAGAAATTAATAATTGAACCCCTAACCATGCCATCATTTTTTTCCTGGACACATGCTTATATTTATTTTATTTAAACCTTCTAGTAGTATGAAAAAGTAGAAGATAATTATTTGACTGTTTCAGCCTTCAGGTACCTTAGCACAGACCTTGATTCATGCATGCATGAGTTTTCATTAAACTCCACAAATTTTACAAAAGTAAAACAATGAAATTAACCAAATAGTACACTAAGCGCAACACTTATTTCATTATTGAGCTGAATATAGCAATCAAACCTATTACCGCAGAACACCTACGCATATAGAAATTATGCTTAAATTAATTCATAATATTTCATGCGTCTCCGAATCACATATTAAGAGATTCACATATGCGAAAAAAATATCATAAAAGTTCATGTTCACCAAATAAATAGCACATTAAATCTAGTATTCAAATAAAACTTCAGTTGAAATCAAACGTGCACAAACTAAACTAACTCATTGAAGACCACTGAACACCTAAAACAAAAATAGTTGCAATTATCTCCAATGTATATATATAGGTATACTACGCTGCTTCCACGGGTTTAATTCAGTTGATTAAGAGCTAGCGGATGTGAAACAAGGATCAAAGATCGAGTCCAAGTAGCCTCAGTATGAGAGTTTCACTCATTTTAGAGTAGCTCCTTGTAGGCACTAGATAAAGTTCTCATAATTTCTTAACCGTTGAATCACCGTGATTTACCCAATCCCATGACCCCTCATATTCTCATAGAATTGAGTTGTAGGGGCTACCGGGTGGAGAGCTCCCCCTTTTGAAACAAGGCATACTACGCTAACATACTCTCACATCCGGTGTGATTTATACAGATTAGAGTAGTCAAAGCCTTGGGTCTTACAAAAAAAATAATAGAGCCAATTTTTTGGAGTGTAAACTTACATAAAATGCGAGATATATTTCGAAAAGTCGGGCACTCTGTGGCCCTACACTACAATTTTCGCACTCATGCTGAAGCCCACAGACAACACATGTAATCGGATTGGACCGACCCAAATATATAGGGTTTGAAAATGGTTCGGTTTCGACTAACCGAATCAATTTATCCAAAATATAGAACTAAAATTGAATCGATTTAGAAAAATCGATCGTTTATTGTGGTTTGATTTTAGATTAATCGAAAAATTGAAATAAAATTGATTGATAATCAAAACAATAAAAATAATAATTAAAAATGAGGTTTATTAAAATAATTAAGATAATCCAATAATAATTAAAAATTGAGGTTAAGTAATAATTAAAAACATATTTCATTTTCGAATCGATCGATTTCAGTTAAACCAATAACTGAAAAAATTATAAACTCTGGAAGATAACACCGAACCGACGTCTGAACTTTTGATTTTCAATTGACCGTAATGGATCGATTCTCAATTCGGTTATAATCGAGAACCAAACACATTTGGACAAATCCTACTAATATATGACAAAACCACATATGCATATCAAATATTTGACACCTCTTCTCATTCGCAGATAGTGACTGAATATAAATTCCTCCCTAAAAATCGTTACAACATTATTGCATGATGGAAATTTGCTAAGGGAATTCGTCGTAGACGACTGATCTTCTTATTCTTCTTTAAAAAAAAATCATTTTCAGATTGATTTGAGATTGGACGAGTGAGCCCATTTGGTCTACCCCAGCCGGGCCCCTAGGCTTGAGGCATTGCGCAGGTGACGCGTGTAAAGCTAAACAGTGATAGCGCGTGGCTTCTTTTCACCGTTTCCGCGACATGGGAATTAAATAAAATAAATATTGAATAACCTTAACCAAAGCTATTGGTATTTGTCACCTAGTCTCACAACATTCCCAATCTTTTTTGTAACACCCCTAACTCAATTATCCTTTTATTTTTCCCCTTAAAATTGGATATTATATAAAGGATAAATATGAAATAAGTGAAGTAACTTTGTTGTCTGAGATTGAATTGACATCGAGAAAGTGCAGATCAATTTATGTAGGGGGGAATCTGAATGACCCCACTCGAAATTGTTTTTATTATTACTACTATTTATGTCTTTTTATAAAGTACTTGATGAAGTTTGAATTTTCTTTTCTCCAATTAATATAACAGTTTCACCTTAAGAGTGAAACTTAAAAGAGTATTTTTTTTTATAGTATTTACCTATCTTGAAATCTATATCAATATATATATTTTTCTGAAATGAATTTACTGGTGCCAGCATGTATGACTTATTATGCTTTTTAAAGCTATATATGAGCAATATAAAAGTTGATTATCAACAATGCCCGAAATAAAACATGTGCCAGTCGGATTTTAGACTCCAATCGAAAGAGAGAGTTTATGAATTCCGGTGACTAGAAAATACATATTTTTATGAGTGGTTACTGAACTTACATTCTTACCAAAAGTTGCTATTGTTATAGATTAATAGTTGATAATAGTTAAAAGTGTATTCAAGATTCATGATTTTTTTTTCTGAATAAAACCTTTAGAAAATTAGTTTATTATTTAAAACTTATCAGAAGCTCTATTATAAGATTTATATCTTTCTCTTAAATACATATTTGTTCTTCTAATGATAAAAAGACATCTTAAAAGATATAATGGATCCATCTTATACTTTAGCAAGAATAATTATGGCAGTTGTTAAACTGGGACTAATAACGTAATCACAATATTATTATTTTCAAAAAAGTAAAGACAGCCGACCTCAAAGTGGGAAAATATAATATTGTAGCCTTGATTTGGTTGGTTGAATATAATTTTATTAAGTGTTAATTGCTAAATGACACCCAAACTTTGATCTAATTTATAATTATTATTAGATTTTTGAGATATTCCACTAATGTTTTCCACTTTATAATTTGTACTAAATTATACATTCTCATTTTTTTTTCAACCATTCAAAATCGAATAATACAAGCACATAAATATTTATACGTGTCCATTATAATATTGAGAGCCAAAATTTGTGATATTATGTTAAGCCATGAATTTAGAGTGGCCGAAATTAAATTAGGGTCGTCTATTATGTCTCAAATCGATAGGTGGGTAGATTATTGAAATGTTTCAAAACTTGATTTAAAATTAAAATTTGAGTTAATGTTTGTGCAATATTAATATTTTTCATTGCTGAAAAATGTTGTTGATAGGTTATTATTATTGCCCAAAATTGCCGGGGACAAGTTTAGTACACTCAAAGGCGGTATCTATGGTAACAAATTATCATACATTCATTTTATTAAATGAGACAAACTATCTTCATGATTTCTGTCTTTACAAGTAAATCTAAATATAGTAAAGAATATGTGAATTGAAGTTCGCCTATAATAAGTAAGAATCAAGATTACTTATATATTCAAATAAAAAGGAAATAATGATTGATTGAGAGATATTTTGTTATTGCATCATATGCCATGATAATTAGAGGACAACATACCAACTATATGAGTTGGCATAATCATTCAACTTTTGTAATTTTAATGGGGTCTCTTAAATCTCGTTATCGATGTTAAGGATTCGAATTATATTAATATTTTAATTGTATATATATATATATATATATATATATATATATATATATATATACACGACGATTTATCATTATTGTGAAGTTTGCGAAATACAATACGTGTAAATTTGTATAGATGTTGGTCTAAGAAATTTGTTACACATTTAATCACAAATCATTTCTTGTCGGCGTTGTCGCTTTCAAGAGAAATATATACAAGATAAAGAGAAGCATGACAGCTATTTAATGGATACTAAAATGCATTTCTTCACTTAAGACATTTTTATTTGGGCTTTTTCAATAAAAATAAATAAAAAGTTAAAAATGATTCGTAATTGAGTTAACTTCTTAAGTTTGGTGAATGGAAGATTCTTAATCTAGTGTTCTGGCAGGTGTGTTGCGTAAGCATAATTATTTTTGCTTAAAGGGGGGGAAATCCAATTATTTTTTGCTTTTTGATCTTTCATTTTTCCCGTAACATTAAGTTTTCTTATTTTATTTTTGGTGAATTGGTAAATAATGTTAATTATTTTTAATAATGTCACGATGCCAAAAACTTTGACGCTAAAAGTACACGTGGCATATTTGTTATGATGTATATATATATACACACATATGGTGTCTAGGAATGGATCCACGTAGATTCTCTGATGCCAATTTGAGTCTTGTGACATCGTTGAATAAATATGAAAACGTGGCAGTCTAATTTATCTTATAAAAAAGTGTGACATTATTAAGAAAAAGGTCAAATACCTATGACAAAATATGGTATATCTCCTAACTAAAATTATTATATGAAGTGAAATTAATTAATAAAGTGAATATATGAAGCGACATATATTATCATTCAAAATTGTGAAATTACACTTCAACATAGGGTGAGCATTCGGTCGGTTCGGTTTTTCAAAATCAAACTAACTGAAATGTTCAAATATTTCAACCAAACCGACCAAACTTTTTTTCCAAACCGAATTTAATTTTAAACTTTGATTTCGATTTGATTTTTGGTTAACCGAAATTCTAATTACTACTTCAATAAACTGACTGCCAAAATTAATCCAGAAAATGATAAAACCATAAATTTAACAATTCAACAATCTAACCTTAAATTCAACAACATTTATAGCATAAATCCAACTATCAAACACTGACAATAATAAATTAATATTGAGATAAATTAATCGTTCTGCAATATTTAGATATAACACTTTATAAAATAATATATTTTAGAAATATTTAAATTATATCATATTTATTATAATTAAATATGATTAAGTCCACTAACTTTTAAATTTAATATTGTTACCGTTTAGTTTAATCCATATGTGCCCATAATTATATATGTTATATATTAATAAAAACTTCGGTTCGGTTCTGTTTAAATCGAAATTTAGGAATGCTAAACCGAACCGATCCAAAAAAAATTTAATTTTTAATATTTGCATCCAAACCGAAATCGAAGCTGTTAAAAACCGATCCAAACTGACCAAATTATCACGGTTCGTTCGGTTATTCGGATTGAATTCGATTTTGCTCACCCCCATTCAGCATTGCTGTCGAGAATTGGTTCTATAGCTATAATCAAATTCTTGTTATATAAGAATGTTTTAAATGTTAGGATAGGGTCGAAAAACGCAGCGGAAATTAAAAATTTTCGAACTAATAAATGAAATAACGATTATTTCATTCCAACGATTTTAACGACTTCACGTTAACATGATGTAATGTAAGACGATCGAATCATTGCATACCTTTTCGCACTCCATTTGATGTAGAGATTAGAAGCAATCAATTGCTCGTTCTCCGAACTCGCAGGGATCCAAATATCTCCCCTCTATCAAGTCCACACTCTCTAGAACGTATCAAGTAAATTGTTTTTCGCTAGCCAAAACAACTAACTCCTTTTGTGTTGAAAAATCATATATATAATGGATAGCCAAGGAAGATGAAAGATTACGTCTATTCTCATTCCAAATGAATAAAATCATAGTATAACATAAGGAAAACGTTTTTCCCTAATCAATACTAATAATTTTCCTTTATTAACATAATTATTCTTCATATAATTATTATTGGAGTTACGTGCATGATTCAATTAGATTGAATCCATGCGTCATTTTCTTTTCCTTTTCTATCCGATTATAATTATATATAAATATAATTTTTCTAGATTAAAATTAATCAAAATAATTTAACATAGAATCAGACTTGCTAATCCAATTATATTCAACTAAATAAATTCAATTCAATATCTAATTTAACATATTAAATTAGAACAAGTATCAATTAATTAATCTCTATTAATTAATCGAATTCGACTATTGAATCAATTCTATTTATACGTTCTAGTTTTTTGTGTGTGACCCTCTTAGGTTCACGACCAGCACTAGTAATAGGCTTGTAACAAATTACAACTTAAACAAATAACATTTATTCAATTAATTTATCCAATAAATTAATTTACTTGAAATTAACTCTTTAATTTCAAGAACCTATAAACCATGGGAACATCTAGCAAGTAGCATGGCCACCCAAGACTAGGTGAAATAGCGAGTAAACCTATTTTGAATATGAATCGTCATACATGTACGGTCCTTCTATTATCTAATCTCCAAATTGGATATTGAGTATGGAATTAAATCGAAAACTCAAAACAATCCAATAGTTACATTTTCATTCAAATTCAATAATTCTTTAATGAATCATTATTCATCGTGCCTCGCCAAGGTCTTGAGTTATGAACAATGAAAACTGAGGAGATTCTCTCGCCTTAAACAAGTAATAGATTCTTTATCGATCGCATTAATCTCCATATTTATTCATATCGCATCCAACATAAAATCTTTAACGATTGTCTAGCAATCGATAATATATCAAAATGAAATAGAACTCATATAAGATTACTATGGTGTCTCAAGTCAAAGGACTAATCATGTACTATCATATATTAGAAATTTTATTTCGATAAAATGAATTCCATATAAGAATTTATAGCAGTCGATTCAAAGTACTTGTTCGTAACAAGCACTACATATATACACTTACGTCAACTACGTTAATATTGATGAAACACAATATTCTCATCTTATAAGTGTGTATCATACGTGCGAGTTATTTTCAACAATTCAATGTCCTGCTTGAATAGTCATTTCACTCGGAACTAATTTTAAGACCAAAGCTTCAAAGACATATTTCATAATCACCATCATATGCGTGACCATATCTTATAACTTATCATGGTCAAGGACTTTATCTAAAGTATATAAATTATTAATAACAAATACAATAGATAAATAAATGCTTTTATTAATATAAATTCCAATAAGATTGAATTTACAAATTCATTAAAAAGTAAAACGACCAATCTAATTGGTGCGCACGTGTAACTCTTTCAATCTCCCACTGCCTAGCACCAATCACCCACGTATCTTAGACCCATCTTTTCAAGATGTCCTTGAATACTTTCTGTGACAAGGGTTTAGTTAGCGGATCTGCTACATTTTCTGCCGAAGCAACTTGCTCCACAACGACATCACCTCTACCAATGATTTCTCGAATCAAGTGGTATCTTCTCATAATGTGTTTGGATCTTTGATGAGATCTTGGTTCTTTAGCTTGCATGAATAGCTCCATTGTTATCACAAGATACAGTCATCGGATCAACAATGAAGTAATTACACCCAACTCTTGAATGAAATTCCTTATCCAAACAAATTTTTTTGCGCGATCGATGCAAAGAATATATTCAACTTCGGGTCGAATCAAGAATCGTTTTGCTTGAACTTTTCCAACAAATTGCTCCACAATTCAAAGTGAATATAAATCGACATAGATTTGGAGTCATCTTTATCTGACTGAAAACTAGAGTCGGTGAAAGCCTCTAGTTTCAGTTCCCCATTTCCGTAGATCCAAAAATAAATCCTTAGTTCTTCTCAAGTACTTAAGGATTGATTTTACAACCTTCCAATGCTCTTAGCCTGGATTAGACTGATATCTGCTCGTGACACTCAGAGCATGTGAAACATCAGGTCGTGTACATAACATGGCGTACATAATACTTCCTATTGTAGAAGCATAAGGCACACGCGTCATTTTTTCTCTCTCTTCAGGAGTCTGTGGAGACATTGCCTTAGAGAGTGAAACACCATGACTCATTGGCAAGTATCCACGCTTGGATTCTTCCATGCTAAACCTTTTTAACATTTTGTCTATGTACATGGACTGAGATAATCCAATCATCTTTCTTGATCTATCTCGATAGATTTTAATTCCAAGGATGAAATATGCATCTCCTAAGTCCTTCAAGGAGAATTGTTTTGACAACCAAATTCTTGTTGATTGCATCATTCCTACATCATTCCCAATGATTAGGATATCATCAATATAAAGCACAACAAACACTACTGCGCTCCCACTAACTTTCTTATATACACATGGCTCTTCCGGATTCTTTTGAAAACCAAACGCTTTGATTGTTTCATCGAATCGGATATTCCAGCTTCTTGAAGCTTGTTTAAGTCCATAAATTGATATTTGGAGTTTACAAACCTTTTGTTCATTTCCCTTAGATACAAAGCCTTCGGGTTGCACCATATAAATATCCTCCTTAATGTTTCCATTAAGGAATGCAGTCTTTACATCCATTTGCCATATCTCATAGTCATAATATGCAGCTATGGCAAGCAGAGTTCGAATGGACTTAAGCATCGCTACTGGTGAAAAAGTTTCCTCATAGTCAATTCCTTCTTTCGAGTATAACCTTTGCAACTGCACTAGTTTTATAGGTAGCCACATTTCCATCTACTCCAAGCTTTCGCTTGAAAATCCACTTGCAACCAATAGGAACAATTCCAAATGGTAGATCCACCAAGATCCATACCTTGTTAAAGTACATGGAATCCATTTCGGATTGCATAGCTTCTAGCCACTTATCTCGGTCAATATCTTTTATTGCCTCGAATAAGTTCTAGGATCAATATCCATAGGTTGTTCTACCTCATTGTTTTCCATCAATAAGTTCAACCTATCGTGCGACTTTGAAACTCTTGTGGACTTTTGACGGGTTGTGCATAAGAAGTTTCACCTTCGTTGATTGAGTATTTTCGCCACAACAGGACACTTTGTGGTTCTTGAGTTTCATCAAGTTCTACAATCCTATCACTCCGCCGACGTAAATTCTTCCTCAAGGAAAGTAGCATTTCTAAACAAACACCTTTGTTCCGAGGATAATAGAAATAATATCCAATAGACTCTTTTGGATATCCCACAAATTTACTTAAGGTGGATCTCATATCCAACTTATCTCCCATTAACTGCTTCACATAAGCAGTACACCCCCATATCCTAAGATATTTATAAGAAGGTGTTTTGCCAAACCATAATTCATATGGTGTTTTAGGTACTGCTTTAGATGGCACTCTATTTAATAGATGTGCGGCTGTTTCTAAAGCATATCCCCAAAACGAAAGAGGTAATGAAGTGAAGCCCATCATAGATCGCACCATGTCTAACAAGGTTCGATTTCTACGCTCTGACACTCCATTGAGTTGAGGAGTGCCAGGAGGCGTCCACTGTGATAGAATCTCATTCTCTTTAGATAATCAAGAAACACACCGCTAAGTATTCACCTCCTCGATCGATCGAAGAATTTTAATACTTGAGCCGGTTTGTTTTACCACTTCTTGTCTCGAATTCTTTGAACTTTTCAAATACTTCGATTTGTGTCTCATCATACACATAACCATACCTAGAGTAATCGTCGGTAAAGGTTACAAAATAGTGATAGTTCCCATGAGCACTAACACTTATCGGTCCACAAACATCCGTATGGATCAAATCCAATAAATGTTGAGCTCGCCCACTTGTCCAACAAATGGTGATTTAGTCATTTTCCTTTGAGACAAGATTCACAAGTTGCCAACTTTTCTCATTTGAAAGACCAAGCAAATTAGACAATTGATTCATTCTTTTCTCGTAAATATGACCCAATCTCGAGTGCCACAACTCTATGGAACTACGATCATCTAACTTTCTTTTACTTTGTTGAATATGCAAAATAGGGTTTTGTGGCATAATAGTATAAAGACCATTAACCAATACACTAGAATAAATTAAAGAAACATCCTTCAAGATGGAACATATTCCACCTTTATTGAAAATTATAACTTTCTCTATCCAAAACCGAATAGAGATGATGTTCTTAATCAAACTAGGTACGTAAAAGCAATTGTTCAAAACAATCTTAAAACCACTATCAAGAGCTAAGTAAACAGCCTTCAGCCTAAAGCAAAGAACTCTTGCTCCATTGCCCATACGTAGAACTGCTTTGCTTTTGCTCAACTTCTTAGTTTCCACCATCACCGTAAATCATTACAAAGATGTGAGGAACAACCGTATCCAATACCCAAGAAGTATCGTTAATGCACAAGTTAACTTCAACATAGTATATACCGAACCCTTCAGCTTGCAAGATACTCCTCGCAATTCCTCTTCCAATGCCCCGCTTGTTGCGAAATGGCAAGTGTCATTGGATTGAGTATTTTCTTTTCTTCCCAACTCCACCCCCGTGCCTTCAACTTGTTTGGTTTAGATGAACCTTTCATTATCCCTTTCCTTCCCCTTATATGTCTTAGCCTTTGGAGCTTTCGGCGATGGGATGAACCAACAAGAAAAACAGTCATTCTTTTCATAGTGGACTCGTGATACCAGCATATCGACAAGTTCGGAAGACTAGTTGTCATGCTATGCATAGTGAAGTTGACGACAAAAGTGTCAAATGATGGTGGCAAAGATTGCAACATGAGATCGGTTTGCAATTCACTTCAATCTCGACTCCTAGAGATCCCAACCTTTCCATAAGAGCTATCATCTTCACCCATGAGTTTGGATCAAGAGCCCTCAATCATATGGATCAAGAGCCCTCATCATACGACAATCGAAAAGTTCCTTAGATATCGTATATCTTTGTTGTCTCAATACTTTCACCGCACAACCTTTGTAAACGGATAAGGACCTCATGTCAAGCCACACCTTCATTTTGTCTTTGAAGTTCATTTGACATCGATGCAGCATGTAGCAACGAACACGCAAATCGTCATCAACATGACTTTGGTACTGTAAGTACATCATTTGCTGCGTCGTCGACGTGTTTTCGTGCATTGGGGCATCCAAGACATAAGCCTTCCTTTCGAATTTAGAACATTCTCAAATTCAACCCAATCAACATAGTTCGGACCAAGAAGTTTGTTTTGGTCAAGAATCGAGGATAATGGACTTTTCGTCATTTTACAGACAAACTACAAATAAGATGCAGAAAATTAGCAGACTATGGAAAAATATATTCAATTAATATAAGGTCTTTAATAATTAATTGGCTCCCACTATTTTATTCAAATTCCATAACCCCAAATAAAATTCGGGAAATCAAATTTCCTAGTAGGAATTGAGGTCTAACAAAAATATTTCATAATTCAATTTTATGAAGATATAAAATATTTTTGTCGGTGGTCAACTCTTTGACGATTATATCTCTATATAACCTCAATTTTGTTTTACCACACCTTTTCTATGTACCCCAATTTTATGAGCCCATATAGTACTAAGTGTCAAGTTGTTCCCATCAAACATTCATGTAAATAGAGTGCCAATATGTCCCACGACTCATGGACAACATATCGGTAAATCTATTTCATGAGCATCTTTATACTTAGTAATAATACACAGCTTTTCATCACCAAATCACTCCATGACTCATGGCAAGTAATATAGTGTGATGGCATCTCATGTTATTACTTTTGATGGTAGGTTTGAAATGATGAATCCTATTCAATTTGTCCAATTTAACTTGAAATCGAATTTCAAAAATTCTTTATAAAGTTTCAAAAACTTAGGGATTTATTTTCAAGACCTCATCGAAACCTATTAACTAGGTGGGTTTAATTAATGCAAATATCATCACATGCTTCGCGCAAATAAGCATTAAGTAAATTCTAGCATGCATCCTATACATAAAGCAATGGGATGATCATGGCCATTCCTATGTGACCCGCTTTGAGCCAAAAGGGTCAAGGTCAATCTAAGGATTTTAAAATGAGACCTATCTATTACATCATATGTAATCTCATACATATATGGGTCTTGAGCTTCTCTTATTTCTTCGCAACGAACGTCCTCCAAAATTACAATAAAAGGAAAAACCTCACTTTCTATTCTACACTCATAGCATAAAATAAAACGATTACATTGAAAGGAATAAGAGGCTCATGAGTCCCATTTTAAAAACCCAAAGCATTAAATTAAATAAATAAAATAATGCACAATCACATTGGTCTCGGCTCATGATCATCCCTAAATAAATCATGCTAACATTCATCACATGAAATAAAGCATAATAAATTTACCAAGTTGATTCAACAATTTATTTCGTTATTCAAAACATAGAATTTAATTTTGTATAAAAACAATTTTTATCACATCTTTAGAATTAACAATTAATTCAAAAGTGCCAAAATCAAATTCAAATCTGAAAATTATGACTTATATGACGACATTCGTCAAAAATCGAGATCCCGTTCAAAACGGGTCGGAGCAAAGCAGCAGTATATGTGCACAAACGCACCAGCAACTCTGCCCACTCACATAGGCAGCCCGAAGCAAATAAAACACATTACGACATTCCTTAACACCCATGGAAACCTCGACGTCACATGCCTTGGCCGACCATGGTTATCTCGTGCCATAATATGGCTATTTAAAACGCTGCCTACCATGTGTTTGACAAAATGCCAAAGTGAATTTTTCATAGAAATTCATGCAAAAAATTTCAGATTTTAACTATGCTTTTAGTAACAAAATAAACTCTAACACAATCAACTATTTATCCATGTCAACACATACGATAAACATCATGTTAACGTGAACCCAGGCTCTGATACCACTGTTAGGATCGGGTCGAAAAACGCAGCGAAAATTAAAAATTTTCGAACTAATAAATGAAATAACGATTATTTCATTCCAACGATTTTAACGACTTCACGTTAACATGATGTAAGGTAAGAACGATCGAATCATTGCATACATTTTCGCACTCCCTTTGATGTAGAGATTAGAAGCAATCAATTGCTCGTTCTCCAAACTCGCAGGGATCCAAACGTCTCCCCTCTATCAAGTCCACACTCTCTAGAACGTATCAAGTAAATTGTTTTTCGCTAGCCAAAACAACTAACTCCTTTTGTGTTGAAAAATCATATATATAATGGATAGCCAAGGAAGATGAAAGATTACGTCTATTCTCATTCCAAATGAATAAAAGCATAGTATAACATAAGGAAAACGTTTTTCCCTAATCAATACTAATAATCTTCCTTTATTAACATAATTATTCTTCATATAATTATTATTGGAGTTACGTGCATGATTCAATTAGATTGAATCCATGCGTCATTTTCTTTTCCTTTTCTATCCGATTATAATTATATATAAATATAATTTTTCTAGATTAAAATTAATCAAATTAATTTAACATAGAATCAGACTTGTTAATCCAATTATATTCAACTAAATAAATTCAATTGAATATCTAATTTAACATATTAAATTAGAACAAGTATCAATTAATTAATCTCTATTAATTAATCGAATTCAACTATTGAATCAATTCTATTGATACGTTCTAGTTTTTTGTGTGTGACCTTCTTAGGTTCACGACCAGCACTAGTAATAGGCTTGTAACAAATTACAACTTAAACAAATAACATTTATTCAATTAATTTATCCAATAAATTAATTTACTTGAAATTAACTCTTTAATTTCAAGAACCTATAAACTATGGGAACATCTAGCAAGTAGCATGGCCACCTAGTACTAGGTGAAATAGCGAGTAAACCTATTTTGAATATGAATCGTCATACATGTACGGTCCTTCTATTATCTAATCTCCAAATTGGATATTGAGTATGTAATTAAATCGAAAACTCAAAACAATCCAATAGTTACATTTTCATTCAAATTCAATAATTCTTTAATGAATCATTATTCATCGTGCTTGGCAAGGTCTTGAGTTATGAACAATGAAAACTGTAGGAGATTCTCTTCTTAAACAAGTAATAGATTCTTTATCGACCACGCATTAATCTCCATATTTATTCATATCGCATCAAACATAAAATCTTTAACGATTGTCTAGCAATCAGATAATATATCAAAATGAAATATAACTCATATAAGATTACTATGGTGTCTTAAGTCAAAGGACTAATCATGTACTATCATATATTAGAAATTCTTATTTTGATAAAATGAATTCCATATAAGAATTTATAGCGGGTCAGTTCAGTGTACTTGTTCTCTAACAAGCACCCACGTATATACACTTACGTCAACTATGTTAATATTGATGAAACACAATATTCTCATCTTATAAGTGTGTATCATACGTGCGAGTTATTTTCAACAATTCAATGTCCTGTCTTGAATAGTCATTTCACTCGAAACTAATTTTAAGACCAAAGCTTCAAAGACATATTTCATAATCACCATCATATGCGTGATCATATCTTATAACTTATCATGGTCTAAGGACTTTATCTAAAGTATATAAATTATTAATAACAAATACAATAGATAAATAAATGCCTTTATTAATATAAATTCCAATAAGATTGAATTTACAAATTCATTAAAAAGTAAAAACGACCAATCTAATTGGTGCGCCGGGTGTAACTCTTTCATTAAAATGGTGAAAATAAAACGAGATGTCGAAAAGTGATTTTAACCTAAAGCCATTGTGATTTTTTAATAACAATTCTGATCTTAGATTATCTCTTTAACAATTCTGTTCTTAGATTATATTTTTAACAGTTGATACCCCTATAACAAAGCATTAAAAAAACCATATAACAAAGCATTTATAAATAGACAATGGTGAATATATACCTATAACAGTTGTTTATTCGACCAACTAATTTGCTTTATTATTTTAATACAGAAAAATAACCCATTTTCTATTTTGAAAGATTTAAACAGTGAATCTTATAAATACATATTAACACTATCCACTTACAAGTTGAAGGACAAGATTATTATAATGAAAAGAATAAAATAAAATAATAACAAAATAGTAAATATCTTTAACCCTGTAAGTCTGTAACATTTACAAGACATAATTATTCTATTGTGGGATTTTATATCCCGGCTTTTCGCTATGAAATTGAAAATACTCTCTATTTTTCGATAATCCATACCAAAAAATAAAAATTATTTTAAATCTTATTAGTTATCACAATACATGAATACACAACAAATTGTCAAATTTCAAAAGTATTAGATAAGGATAAAATAATTTTTTTTAATATGTTGAATGCTCGAGTCTTGATTCAACGTGTCACGCAAACTTTAAAATGGTTAATTTTTTGTTCCCTTGGCACGGTCTAATTAGAAAATTAGAAAAGTAGGTATTTTTGAAGTTAAAATTCATAGGTTTGAATCCCACATATGTATTTATAGGTTATAATATTTTATATTTGGTTTTCAAACGCGATTTATCAATTATGTGTGGTTTATAGGCGAAATGACATGAACTTGGGTATACTTGTAGTTGTAGATCATAATCTTTCATATTTGATTTTTAAGTAAGATTTAGCAGTTTTCTGTAATTTACAAATGACTGTATAGAAATACGGGTTTGGATCCAAATATATTCGATGGATTCCCGACATTGAAATCCATACTTCAAACTTGCGCTAAAAAATCCCCACGCATACCTTTGCTCCACACAAACTTTGATTTTCTGTTTTGATAGATCATTTTCTAATTTTTGTTTTATTAGATCCTTCTAGTTCTTTAATCTATTTCATTCGATCTTTTAATGGATTTTTCAAACCGTTCGACATACTGAAAATCAGATATCTAAAAATACGATATGATAAATTTTCATATCGTCATCGTATTGATTTTTCCGGTATACTATACCGAATTCGGCATATCAAAAATATCAAAAAAAATCATACATGTTACCGAAATTACAACAAACATGCATAAAGAACATCTTCCAATTAAAATACAGTCCAATTTAAGTTGTAGCATGTCTCAACCTAAAATAATATCTTTATTTAACAATCAAACTTCAAAACATAACAAGCAAATAAGTGAAAACCATACAACAATGTTGAATCCATTTTCTTCTTTCATTTTTCTTGCCTCCCTCATCAAAAGAGACTATATACTCCCAACTTTTCTTGTTTTCTGTTTTCTCCAACTAGTCTGCAAACATTTAAAAAGATTAAGAAGCTGACAATACTTACAGTTGATAAAAATATCTACTCGACCCGACGGACTATTACACTTTTTCGAGCCAAGCCGAATTTTTTGGGCCTCTAAATATGAAGCTCAGCTCAACCCTGGGCAAATGGACTTATTTTCAAATCATTTTTTCAATTTTGTTTAATATATAAAATTGACATATTTAATTATAAAATGATAAATATTATATATATAACAATTTAAGTCTAGAAGCTAATAAATAATTATGTAAAATATAGATCTAACATTATTAAAAAATTACATAACCTATTTATGTAAATAATTATATAAATATATATTTAATATTATAGTCGAATGGGCTTTTTAGCCCGAAATCTCGGACTTTTATGGCTCGAAGCTCGATCAGCCCAAGGATTTTTTAGGGAGGGCTTTTTAGGCTTATTTTTTTTTAACCTCTAATTTTGAAGCTCAATCAAGTCAAAACCCTGGGTACCGTGGCCAAGCTGATCGGGCATAACCCATTTTGTCACCTCTAGCAACAGTAATATAAAGCCAAAGAGGAAAAAGGCAGACCAATAATACCACTCAAAGTGTAAATTATGTAATATAATTTACATTTTTTCAAAATTAAAACCTTATAGGTGCATTTGATATTCTGCACATTCAAATGTCTAGTTCATTAAAATGCAATTGTGATGCTGCGAAAGTAAAATCATCTACACGTTCAACTAAATATATGTTAAACACCATGAGTAACTCAGTTTGTCGACTCTTATGACCTTTAAAGAACTTGTTGTAAAGCATTATAGTAAAATAAAGCATATAATAGCAGAATCTTGTCATATCTTTAAATCAACATCCATGGCCCTCGATATGTATTCGTTGAAAGATATCTATTAGACTATAATCATAGTAGAGAAAGATGCACGAACAGAAAACATAGAGAGTTAGAATACAAATATATACATATATATAGAAGTTTGGTTTGTAAAAACCTTTATTATCATAAAAACGTGAGAACAATTCATTTTTTTGGATTTCGATGCATTCTCCATGAAAGTTAATACACTAAAAAAAATTGAATTTTCGCTCCTCATGGGATCCGAGCCTAGGTGATACACTCATTCAGCGAAATGATGCATTCACTGTCACGATCGAACGAATGAAAGTGGTTTTCACTTTAAATAAAGTCTTTATTTGAACATTTTTTCTCTCTCTCTCTCACACACACACACACGTGTAAAGCATTGTATTATTGAAAGCATTATATAACATAGAATAGGTAGATAGGTGTTACACATGTTAGATAAGTGTTACGCATTGTTTTAGGTGGATATGTGTGAATAGTAATAGGCACCATTAGTTGTTAGGTGTGAATAATAATAGGCACCATTAGTTGTTAGATATATTTGTCTATAAATAGGCAATCCTTCTATTGTAAAAATCATCCCAAGAAATCCGAGAAGCAATAAACCTTTGAACTTTCTGAAAACAAAAACATGTGTTGTTAAGTTTTCAGCCTTCTTACTCTTTTACCAATCATAAATTCTATACCAATCCTTAGAGCTACAAAAATATATCTCATTCTATAATAAAAAAAATCCTTCAATTCCGCTGAACATATTGTCTGGAAACGAAGGCTCCGTCCCTGTTTCTTCATCATAAGAGTTCTGTGTGAACTCTATCTGGTATATATTTCTTCTTTCTTTATGTGGTTTAATATGTAACCCGAAAAAACACACCCTACCCCCTTTATGGTATCAGAGCTACAAAACTTCTGAGGCCTAAAAGACTAGGACATGCTTAACGTGTTAGGCAAACATGATGTTGTAAGTCCTCTTTGTTGTTAAGAACCCGCCTAGGTGCTGGATTAAGATGTTTTTTAGTAATGATATTATATTGGTGTGTAGAGTTGATTTTTGAGAAACTCTTAAACCATATATATATGTATATTATGTTGTTGTTAAACTGGGATATGTTTAATCATAAGAATAAGGATGATATTTGAATTTATGAGAAGTATTAGAGTAAGAAATTTTAATCATTGATCAAAACTCGTTTGTTCAATCGATTTTCGATCTTGAGAATCTTAGAGATAAGCATAAAATATCTTGCGATAATTATAATTTTATTTGTCAATTTGATCGAAAATTTAAACATATATTACATTCGGAAAATAGTCATTTAAACTGTATTATAGATTTAATTATAAATTTAAGCCGTAATTTTGAAAAGACTAAAACGATAGTAATAATCTACTTAAAGAAATAATACAAAGTAATCAAGAAAAGAATAAATTAATTAAACAGGTCAGTGAAAACTTTGATTATATTAAAGAACAAAATAATCAAATAATCTCATAAATTAAACAATTAAATAAAAATTTACCTAGTAAATCTGATATTAATTAGTTAAGTTACTTAATAGAAAATTTAAAACCAAAGAAAGTTGAATTAGAAACTAAAAACTATTAGGAGAAATTGAACTACAAATCGTTGAAACTTTTAATAAATTAGAAACAAAATAAATAATAAACCAATAGATCAAGATATAGATAACATTACACAAACCATAAATAATTTAAGCTTAGGTTCACAAGAAAGACCTAGAAAAATAACTCCTACAATATATAATTATTGAAACCTAAAAATGAGTAATTTTAGACCATTTTCGGACATTCACAAACTATACTGACAAGGAAGAAATTCTACAAGTAATATAAATGAAATTATTACTTCAGATACATTTTTACATAGGATTTTAAGTTCTAGAAGAGGATCTGGAAGCAATAGTTCTCAACAGACTATACAATTAGAAGAAGAAATAGATGTTGATAGAAATTTAGAAATTTACAATAATCAGAGTTTTGAAATTTTACAACCAAGGGTTTTATATCAAGCAGTAATAATAAGTATAAATACAAGTTTTATTAGAGGAAGTAGAGAAGCAAGTACTAGAGTGGTTGATGGTACAACAGAATTTATAGATTTACTATCATCAGAGACTATAAAGAAATTAATTAAAAGTAATAAACTATTTTCACATATAGGATTAATAATAATAGGAATAAAAGCATTTGGAAGACAAGAAGTAGGAACAAAAGCTTTAGTGTTAATTACAGATCAATCATGGCAACAAGATGTTAAAAGAGCTATTATATCAGGAATGGAAGTAGATTTAAACGAAAATTCAAAGATTATTTTATTGTGATCCTAATATTTTAAAGGATACTAGAGATATAAGTAAAATAAAATTGCAATACAAACTAAAGGATATACAAATTATGAAGGAAATAATTTAGTAATAAGTATTGGAGTATTAGGAAAAATGAGTACATCTTCAAGTATGAAATATAAAGTTAATATTGAAAAATGATAAAAGTTATTGCTTCAAAAGGAATTAAAATGATAGAACCACAAAAATTGATCCTCTTGAATTAGCAGGATTAGAATGGAATTTAGAAGATTTAAAAAGAAATCTAATGAAGTTTTAGTTCCACAAAAAGTATAATTTATGATAATAATGGACAAGCCAATTTAAGATTTACAAATTTTATAAAAGAAATAATAAAATGAGGAAAGTGAAGATGATGATGATGATATGGAAGTAAACTATAGCTTAATGAATGAATATTATGATACGAACCAATTTATGATCTGATTACGAAGAAATAGACACATTAGAATTAATCAAAGCAGAAATGATAGGATATTGTCAATTTAATAACGAAGATTATGACAACAATTTAGAAGGTAATATAGAATTTGAAACAGGGTTTAAGTTTGAAGAAACAAAAACAACTATAGATGAAATAATTAATAAAAAATTTACTGAAATAAATTTGCAAGATCAAGTTGATGATATGTTAATAGAATGTATTACAGAATTAGGAATGGATTCTAATCAAGCTTATAAAGAATTAGAAAAATATTTTAACCTACCCTTAGTTTCAGAAATTAGACAAGGAAAAATAATGATTAGCGATTTCTATAAAAATAATAATAGAGAAACTAATTTTATAGACGTTTCTATGACTCGTAGTAATAAAAGACCTAAACCAGAATTTATACAACAAGGAGAGAGTAGTACAACAGGACAAGGTAGACAAAATTGGATACCAGCCCAAGCCCAATATGAATGAGAATCTAGAATAATTGGAAAAAGGAAAAAAGCTCCAATAGGAAAATTATATAGTGGAGATATGTTATATATAGAATAACAAAGTCCTCAATTATGGGGAGATGAAGTTTTAGTTTGGGAACAAACGGTAGTAAGAAATTGGAAAAAATAAAAAAGAGGAGATATGGATATTTTTCTTATTTAGAAACAACCTTAGGTCCAACAGCTTTAGGATTATGGCAAAGTAAAAAATCTCAAGCTCCTGATGAAATAAATCAATTAAAAGCATTAGGAGATAATCCTTATAACTTTACATGTAATACCCCGTCTTTTTAAGCTTCAGTTTTGCATGGCACGTTTTTAGAAAAGGTCAAAGGTTGACTTTTGTTTCGGTGATGCGACCGTCACGAAACCTCGGTGTTATGAAGAGTGTCTTATGACGAATTCATAGACACTAAGTATCGCGTGTTTTCGACCACCCATGAAGGTTTGCACTCGGGAAGTTATCGAAAACCGGACTTTTCATTGATCTTTAAAAGCATATCTTGTTTATAGTCATTGTGTCCGTATTTTATTTCGTGTCCATGGGTACCAAGTTTGCTAAATTTGAGTCCGTTTGCAAAAGTTGCGTCGGTTTTGCGTTTTGAAAAGCGTCATCATGCAAGAATGCAAGACCCTTTTCCTATAAATAGGAGGCTAGGGCCTTCATTTTCAACGTTCATTTCCTTCGCCTCTCGTGTTTACGGAAGAGACGAGCAGCTCCAGTACTGCTGAGTCACGGAGGAGTGGGGATCGAGCCGGGAGGCTCGTGGCGCGCCATTCATACCGCCGAGCTACCTACCGCCGATCAACCACCCCGGCAGCCCATTTTCAGTTTTTGTCCTTTTCTTGTTTTGTTTCCGCCTTTTAGTAGATCGTATAGCATAGAACTCGGGATTCTAAAGGACGGCGAGAAACGCAATGGAGGTCGCCATTTCGCCAAACCGCCGCCGCCGCCTATTACCGCCCGTGGGGGCTGTTGGCATTTTTGGTGGCGACGGACGCCGTTGGCTCACGGTCCTTTAGGTTTTGAGTTCCGCTATGCATTCTACTAAAGTACCGATTCCGCTTTACTTTTTCGCGTTTACGCATGTCGGGATGTTTTCCGTTGCTTGAGTTTTCTAAAGGAAGACATGCCTGGTTATCCATTTTCAACGTCGTTTGTCATTCCATGTTCGTCGTTATGCATATTGCTTATGTTTCCATTTTCATGCATCGATTTTGGATGGTTTATCCT
This sequence comes from Salvia rosmarinus, assembly GCA_036937905.1. NCBI lineage: Eukaryota > Viridiplantae > Streptophyta > Magnoliopsida > Lamiales > Lamiaceae > Salvia > Salvia rosmarinus. The sequence goes on along the minus strand of CM072816.1, from coordinate 86,269,502 downwards.
AGATCCGAGGATAGCATCGATTTTGAAGCTTCTTCACGCTAAGATTTGAGTCAACTTGCATGCATGCATATTTTGAAAGTACCCTATTATAGGTCTTGATGCCCTGAATATATTTCCCTTCTGCATCGAGTTGATTTGAAAACCCGGAGAGTGCCAAATGTGGGTTCAGAAAGTCAAAACCCTAGTTTTGCTACGATCGTCGTTTGGATCACGTTGTTGCTTTGCTTTGTGGGAAGTGACCCCAAAAGTTGTTCCGTCTTGTTACTGTGTACCTACCAAAGGCGATCGGTGAAGTCATCGGATCCGTAGATATCTCTTGGTTGACGTTTTCGTCTGTTCAGGTTGGGTTATATATGCTTATTTTGAGTTATTTACTCTGATATTTCAAAATAAAACATGTACGCCGTAAAATGTTTTGTGAAATTATTACTGTTCTCTGATCCAAGATATGGTTCTATCATGGTTGTGCACGGATCTCTATTCGGTGGGTTGATCACCATCTTGAGTATTGATCATAAGGATAGACCCGAACACGTGGTTATGGTTCGAGGGATAGACCCCTAAGTCCACACGGAAATGGTAATGAGGTGGTTATGGTTCGACGGATTTGACCAAAGTCCACACCGAGTTAGCCGGCTGGATACGTTCCGGGCGTGGGCCGACTGGATATGTTCCGGGCCGAATGAATGACATGTGATGGGCTGGCGGGATACGTTCCGAGCCGTGGTTCATGGTTCTATGATGGGAGTAACAGTAATAACGGATCATGTATCGAAAAATGAAAAATCTATTTTGCTTACTTAGAAGTGGATTTACGTTTTAAAACCTTCTAAGGTAAGTGCTCTAAACACGGCCTCATGATTCTTTTGATTTATGATAAAACCCCAGCTGAGTGCGCTAGTACTCACCCCAAACTCTTTTTTCAAATCTTTTCACAGATGGAGGAGGGCTGGACGGCGACGACCGGGTGGAGTGCGGGTTCTTCATGCTATGCTTCCGCGATGTTGTGTTATATACGTACTCTGATAATTATGTATTCTTGTCCCTTATTTGCTTTCTGATTGGGAACAAGATTTGTTATGTTATTCTGCTGTGAGTCTCGATACGAGCATGCTATGTGGTTGACCGGTCTAGTTGACAAGATGTAATGCTATTTTGCTTTCTTGCATTACTTATAATAAACCAAGATCATGTTTTCTGAGGTTATGTTATCGATATTATTCTGTTGGTGGATTGTTTGTGTACCCTCCCTTCGTGATATGTCCTAGTTATAGAGGAGATCTTGCCCGATTTCATGGTCACATCTTCTTATCGTGTATGTTATATGTATCCCTCTTTCCGCTTCTTAACCCCACCCCTAATCACACCCCAATCCGTGCCTTCCTGAATTGGGCGTGACATTACAAGTGCAATAAGACTATTAATAATAGGTGTTGATCCAAAAAAGATAATACATTTTGTAAGATACAAAGAATAAGAAATTTAGAACAATTAAGTATTTGATTTTAAATATATAAGAGAATTTACAAATGACTTTGTTAGATTATTATCACAACCTGGTAGAGCAATGGACGATGAATTATGTAATAAATATTTTATAAAACTTCCGTGAGATTTAGGAAAACAAATACATGAAGCCTGGGAAGTGACTACTCCTAATTTAGGAATAGGACCAAGAATAACTTTTACATTTAAATATTTAGAAGATAGATGTAAAGATGCAAGAATAAAAGAACAAATAAAAGGACAAGCATGAGCATTTTGTAAAACTGCTATTTATACACCTCAAGTTTATGGATATTACAAAAAATCATATAAAAAGGTATTAGGAAAAGTACTACTTATAAACATAATAAGAATAAAGATAGAAATAGATATGTTAAGAAACCTTACAAAAGAAAGTGTAGATGTTTTATATGTGATTCAGAAAAACACTTAGCTAATAAATGTCCTAATAAAAATAAAAATTATGAAAGAACAAATTTAATAGAAGAAATAGGAGAATATAATATAGAAGTTATAAACTCAGAAGACTCTGATAACGAATCAATCTATAGTATTTATACAGAATATGAAAATGAAAAAGAAATAGATCTCACAGTAGCAACATATACATATATGAATACACTAAATAATTATTTACATTATTGGATTAAAGAAAAAGAAAATAATCATATTCCATGTATTAATTGTAAATTATATCCTGAAATTACAAGAAGATATCAATGTAATAAATGTTTTGAAGAAATATGCTTCTTATGTTTAGAAAAATTATTTGGAATAAAAACTGAATTAAAAGGAAAGGCTAAAATTGAAGAAAATAAAATACTGATATTTATAAAGAAAATTGGAAAACATGAAGTAATGTTAGAACTATATAATCATAAATATTTAAAATTAGAAAATAAATACAATGAACTCCAAAAAAGAATAGAAGTTATAGAATATACATTAAATGATTATAAAAAATTTGAAAATATTGAACTAAATCAAATGACATAACAAATAGAGGAAGAAGAAAAAATATTAATAAATAATAGTAATAATACAAAAAATCCAGCTACAGCAACTCTAATAAATATTCAATGTAGATTATGGATAGATAATGAAAATCATGTTGATTTAAATGCTATGTTAGATACTGGAAGTACTAAAAGTTTAATAGGATATAGTTTAGTAGATCCTAAGTTTCATAAATTATTAAATTATAAAATGGAAACTAGAACAGTTGAAAATATAATTATGAAAATTACACACTGTTTAGAACCGACTGTAATACAATTTTTAAATTTTGCTCGTAATTATAGTTTAAAATATGATTTACCTCAGGTAATAATAAACCCAAAAGAAACTAATTCTAAAGATTTCTTATTAGGATTAAATTTTATTACTAGTTTAAATGGTAATTTAACAATTGCTAAAAAATTTATTACACTAAGTAAACAAGTTTATAGTTTTCCAACACATAGATATATACATACATCAGAGTTTGTCCGAAAGCGTGGTGGACTAGGAGAATTAGATTTTTTAAAACAAGTACAAAACAAACAAAATAATTTTATTGAAAATGAAGCTATAAAATTATTCTCACAGTTTATTTCACAAGAATTGGAAAAAGGGTCTGATATTACAACAAGTAAAAATTATCCTATAATATTAAGATTACAAAAACTAGGATTAATAGGAGACGATATTACAAAAGCAAAAGTAAATTATGTTTGTAAAATAAAAATAAAGTTACCGAAATTACAATTAGAACAAAAATGGAGAGTATAGTGTAAGATGTAGAAGAATTTAGAAAACAGATTAATGAAATGTTAAAACAAGAATTAATTAGACATTCAGAAAGTCCTCATATATCTACAACTTTTATAGTAAGAAATCATTCAGAAATAAAAAGAGAAAAACCAAGGATAGTATACAATTATAAAAGATTAAATGATAATTGTGAAAATGATGGTTATAACATACCAAATAAAGAAACTTTAATAACACTTATACAAAATAAAAAGATATTTAGTAAATTTGATTTAAAAAGTGGATATAATCAATTAAAATTAGAAGAATGGTTTAAACAATGGACTGCTTTTACTTGTCCAGAAGGACAATTTGAATGGAATGTATTAAATTTTGGGTTAAAACATGCGCCTGCTATCTTTCAAAGATTTATGGATATACATTTTTAAAATATAAATTTTGTCTAGTATATATTGATGATATTCTTGTAGCAAGCAATAATTTAAAAGAACATGAAGAACATTTAAACATTATATTTAAAGAAATTGAAAAGAATGGTATAACAATTAGTAAAAGGAAAATGGAATTATTTAAAAGAAAATTTTCATTTTTAGGATTAGAAATTGGAAATGGAAAAATAAAATTACAACCTCATATTGCTACTAAAATTTTAGAATTTTCAAATAAATTAACAAATTTAAAACAAATACAATCATTTTTAGGATTAGTAAATTATGCTAGAAAGTTTGTTCCAAATCTTAGGAAATTAGTGGGTCCATTATATAGTAAAACTACTAAAAATGGTCAACGATATTTTAATATAGAAGATGAAAAACTTATTCAAAAAATTAAAAATGAAATAAAAAATATTAAACCTTTAGAATTACCTACAAGTGATAGTTATATAATTATTCAATGTGATGGATGTAAAGAAGGATGAGGAGCGATATTAGTTTGTAAACCCCATAAATTCGGTCCAAAAATGAAGAAAGAATAGCGGTTTATGCTAGTGAAAACTTTAATAAAACATGTTTAAATTGGACATCTTTAGATTATGAAATACAACCATTAATAAATTCTTTAGAAAATTTAAAATATGGTTAAAAATGAATTCATTTATTAGAACAGTTGTGAAGCTATTGTAAATTTATTAATAATGCTAATAGTAAAAAGTTAATAAGACAAGATGGATAAATTTACAACAAATAATTCAAGGAAATAATTATAGAGTAAAATTTGAACATATAAAAGGTAAAGATAATAATATTCTTGACCTCTTATCTAGAAAGATAAATCATCTTTTTATGCAGAAATGGATAGAAAATTATAAAGCCTTCAAAAGGAAAGAAAGTTACACCAAGTCTCTAAGACCGAAGGAAGAAAAATTATCTGATTCAGTCTTTGAGAGACATTATCCAATGGATATCTCTTGATTTAGGAAACTAAAAGTGTTACACGCTTCTCGGACTAAGAGAATCCAAAGATTACAAAGATGAAATTCAATTTGGAACAAGAACTTTACAAAATGCTCAAATCACGCTAGCGATTCGGAGCAATTACAAAGGTTACACAGAGACAACATGTTATCCTTGATAATCTATGGCATATTCAAACATTGCCAAAAGCTACAGCTTTTAAAGTTCAAGTTTTAAATGCTATGACATTTTACTTTTCTGAACAAAATCAAAAATCAGAGCAACCCCAAAGGAAGTTTACACATTATGTTATTTTCAGATAAACAAAAATTGAAGTTTTTCATAACTTTAATACTGTTCGAAAATATATTAATTATCCTAAACCTCTTTGAAAAGGTTATTACATTATCTAATGCTAGAGAAGCCTTTGGTTTACAAGAATTTTTTATTGAACCAGAAGAGGTTAAAAGTTTTGCTCAGATTGCACAAGAAAACCCAAGTAGTGTGATTCAACATCAGTCTTCTTTGTTAAAAAATTATGAATCACAACTTGTGGATTTTGAAAAAAGAATTTCTGATCTAAATAATCAATTGAAATGTTTACAAAATGATTGTAATTTCAAAGATCAGACGATCTCGGTCATGGAATCAACCATTACAAAGTTAAATTAAAAAATTGATTTTTTGAAAACAAAAACCCAGTATGTTCCACCTCCAAGAAGTTTTGAAAATTTTAAAACTAGAATTCTTGATATTCATTGGAGAGAAACAATGGAACCAGTCCTGGAAATTGTTCCTGACCTTGAGAAAATTATTTCTACAAAAGTTTTACAAGGATTTCCTCAAAACCTTGTTAATCTACAAAAGAAAATTATTGAAATTTATTTCAATGAGTCAAAATTCAAGGGCGTAAAAATCATACAAAGACCTGATGTTTATAAATTTATACAGAAAGAAGGGATATTAACTAATGAACAGATCAGAATTCTTGACCTTCTGCTTCTACAGATTGATTTAAACAAGACCGACATGCGGATGAAATGACAATCAATTTTACCACAATGGTATGATTGATTTCATGGAATTCGATTATAAAGAAAAAGCGAAGACTAATGAACAAATTGGAAGAAAATTTCTATCGACAATTGTGGCAATATTTCATCCTTATCTTCCAAATCAAAGGTTCATCAAAATTCTAGCTTCTTCCGTGGCTACATCTCACGATTATCGCCCACTAGAAAAAGAATTTATTCGATGGACATTGAATATTCGGGCGATATCTTGGACCGGATGTAAAAGAGAACCGGATCATTTTACATTTCAAGATTCGAAGAACAAATTAATATATTTGAAGTCCGAAAACATCCCTAAACTTGAATTATGGATGAAGTATAAACTTGCGGTGAAGGACATTATTTACAAATATGGGTTACACCAAATCGAATATGTTCCTTCCTTTCAATGAGAAGGTGATAGTCTTGCGGATGAAGAAATTGCTATCATCAATACGGATAAAGAAGAAGAAGACATTGATGATTCTCAAAGTCGCAACACGATTTCGAGACTCATCGAGATTTTTGAAAGATTAGACATATTTGTGTCAATTATTAGTTTATAATCGCTTTCTCTTTTGTAATTTTCTTCTTTTTCCTGTTTTTCTTTTACACGTATAGGATATAACGTGTAAAGCATTGTATTATTGAAAGCATTATATAACATAGGATAGGTAGATAGGTGTTACATATGTTAGATAAATGTTACGCATTGTTTTAGGTGGATAGGTGTGAATAGTAATAGGCACCATTAGTTGTTAGGTGTGAATAGTAATAGGCACCATTAGTTGTTAGATATATTTACCGATAAATAGGCAATCCTTCTATTGTAAAAATCATCCCAAGAAATCCGAGAAGCAATAAACCTTTGAGCTTTCTGAAAACAAAAACATGTGTTGTTAAGTTTTCAGCATTCTTACTCTTTTACCAATCATAAATTCTATATTAATCCTTAGAGCTACAAAAATATATCCCATTCTATAAAAAAAAAAAATCCTTCAATTCCGCTGAACATATTTTCTGGAAACGAAGGCTCCGTCCCTGTTTCTTCATCATAAGAGTTCTGTGTGAACTCTATTTGGTATATATTTTCTTCTTTCTTTATGTGGTTTAATGTGTAACCCGAAAAAACACACCCTACCCCCTTTATGGTGTGTAGGGATTAGATCAAATGAGAACCCTATATATTTTGAGAAATGAGAACTATTATGGTATGTTGGATTTTCATAATCATACGGCCACAATTTAATCAGCATATATGTTAATATTAGTCTTCGAAATAATGAAAGGTTATTAATGTAATTAACCATTATGGATGTAACCGATTTCTAGGCATAATTATAGGGATTCTTTGTTATATTAGGTACATTACAATAGACACATATCTATAACATTCCTAATATATCTCTAACAATCAATTCTTATTTAGAACTACAAAACAATTTATCTCTCTATTTTTTCTGGATTTTCGTATTCACGTTTGCAATTAAAGAATGACATCAACAGGTTAGTTATTATTCATACATTTTTTACCAGTAGATAATGTTTCATATGCATATATTCAACGACTGTTTACGAGTTAATTGGTTGTTTATGCATATAATTGACGACTTTTGTTCATATTTATCAAAATACATGTGCATTTTGTAAAATCCATAATCCATACATTTTTGCATATGGTTGTTTATGCATAAACAAGTATGTGTATGACTGTAAGCTTGAGGCTTCTAATGATGCATAAATATATGTAGCATAATACCAAGTTGATATTACCCACAGAGCAGACTAACAACATCAATTATACCAATTCATAAATCAATAATCAATAATACTAATAAAGTAGGACCAAAGTTTGTGAGGGATAAAAACTATTGGTGTAACTGAAGCTTGTTTAAGGAAGCGACACGTATGGCTTATTCTGGAGACGTGATCAAATTAGTTCTGAAGATTGACCTCCAGAAGGCTTATGACTCGATCTCTTGGGAGTTCCTCAGACGGGCATTGGATGGGCTGGACTTTCACTCCTGTTTCGTTTATTGGATCATGACTTGCGTCACCTCAGCGACATACACGTTGGCCATCAATGGAGGGACACATGGGTTCATCACTGGACAGCGAGGGATTAGGCAGGGTGATCCAATGTCACCCACTCTGTTCATTTGCTGTATGGAGTATCTTTCCAGACTATTGAAGAAACGAACAAGGGAGTTGGATTTTCAATTTCATCCTAAATGTAGTTCTTCCATTATTACACATCTTGCCTTCGCTGATGATTTGTTACTTTTTGGCAGGGGTGACATTGCATCGATGGAGGTGCTTTCAGATGCGCTTGGAGACTTCGCCAATGCATCGGGATTGAAGATTAATAATCATAAGTCCTTGATATTTATGGCGGGAGTTCGACCATTTGAGAAGCAGGCGATCTTGGATCTGTTCGGCTTCCCATTGGGAGAACTCCCTACAAGATATCTAGGCATCCCTCTATCTTCAAGGAAGCTAGGAGTCACTCAGTATAGTGGACTAGTGGAGAAGATAGCGTCTTGTATCCACCGTTGGTCTAATCTTAACTTATCTCTTGCAGGACGGTTGGAGTTGATTCGCTCAGTTCTGCAAGGAATGGAGTGCTTCTGGTTGCAGGTTCTACCTCTGCCAGCCACCGTCATTGATCGCATCAATACGATGGCCAGGAGGTTCCTGTGGGGTTCGACACACTGTCCCGTCGTGTGGAAAGCTGTTTGTTTACCGAAGGATGAAGGAGGTCTTGGTCTAAGAGATCTCTCGACTTGGAACAAAGCTCTTTTGGCAAAGACCTTGTGGAATATCCATACCAAGAAGGACTCCCATGGATCCAATGGATCCATGCAGTACTGATGACCACCACCATATGGGAGTTTCCTAATCATATTCGTTTATCTCCCCTTCTTAAGAATATTCTCTTCCTTCGTGATCGTTTTTTGCAGGATTCAGGAGGTGATCATGATAGAGCTGCGGATCTTCTTAAGAGTGTTTTTGGATCCAAAGGATCGAGTGCTGCATATCACTACCTCCGGGAGAAGGGTGAGAAGCAGTACTGGCACAAGGCGATTTGGAAGGAGTACATCCCGTCTAAGTTTTCCACCACCATGTGGCTTGCCATGCGAGGAAGACTTAAGACGGTTGATAGATTGAGATACTTGAATATCTCACAGGTATGTACCTTTTGTAATGTCCATTTGGAGACTCACGATCATTTGTTTTTTAAATGTAAGGGCACGGAGGCGGTATGGAAACAGATCAAAGAGTGGCTCCATCTCCCGAGGAGTATGACTACTATTGCCAGTGCTATCAAGCACATTAAAAGGGAGAAGAAGGCGGGGTCAGCCATCATCCTTCGAGCTAAGCAGATCGGGTTAGCAGCTACAGTCAATCACATATGGTATGCGCGTAACAAGATTAACTTCGAGGACATCCCCTTCAATGTGAAGACCATTGTGAAGAGTATTAAAGAAGATGTGTATCTTTGTCTTATATTCGATGTATTCATTGATATGGTTGTATCGCACTTTGAGTTGGGTTTGTAGTGGTGGGGATGTCCCGCTTCTTTTGGATCCACTTTCGGGATGTCATATTATGTATTGCGTTTACATTAGTAGAATTTGGGTGTGTGTGTTGAGGGACCGCTAGCCCAACCAAAGCAAAGGCACATCGTGTGGTTGCATGTGTTCACTTTCCCTATCCCCTATGCCCGCGATCACACCGCACAAGGGCACTCTTTTCCCACCGGTCATGGGATTTTAATGAGGCCCGCCTTCAAGGTCACAAAGGGTTTTGTTGAGGAGGTTGTTTTTTTATTGCTTTCATAGTTGAGCGAGTCACTCTTTGGCTTATGTGTTTTGCCATTTCAGTCTTTTATCCCACCCCTTGCCTTGTTTCGAGGAAACTTGGTGTATCCCCTGGTATGCCCGAGTTCGGTTTGTAATATGTTTTCCGCTTTATGTTATTTCGCACGTTTGACCAAAAAAAAATGTTATCTATGGACAAAAACTAATTCGTTGTTCTATTTCTATAGTTGACTTGTTAATTTTGATAGTAACATACGAATACCATGGACAACAAATTAAGATGGAAGGATGAGAAAGATTTTATGTGGCACGTAGGGGTGCTTAAACGGGTATCGGTTATCGGTTAACCGATAACCGAAACCGAAAAAGTCGGTTATCGGTTAACCGATAACCGATTTTTTCGATTTCGGTTCGGTTATCGGTTCCCATTGCAAGTGAATTTCGGTTATCGGGTATAACCGATTAACCGACGGTTATACCCGATTAACCGAAATTAATTAATTTATTTATTTATTTATTTAATTATTAGGTAAAAATTATTTAATTTAATATTATAATTTCTGTAATATTTGAAATAATCTCGGTTAATTTCGGTTATTTTCGGTTAATTCGGTTATTTTCGGTTAATTTTTGTATTTTTTATTTTTTTTTATTTTTTTTAAATTTAATTTTAATTTGGTTATCGATAACCGAACAAACTAACCGAATCGGTTAATCGGTTAACCGATTAACCGATTGGTATCGGTTCCGGTTATCTATTTTGGGTTAATTCGGTTTCGATTAACCGAAATTTCGGTTTCGGTTAACCGAAACCGAACCGATTCTCACCCCTAGTGGCACGAAAGTTTACGAACCAGAATATTTTGAATTGGAAAGCTGTGCACCATATATTTGATTGGTTCTTTCAAAACATATAATTCATTCGTCCATCAAAAACTTGCATATAATTCTTTTCGATATGTTTATTAAAAGCTTGTATTTTCCATTTTTAAAAATATCAACAACCCTTAACCTATCCACTTAATTACAAAAAATCACACATAATTCACATTTTACTCTCACTATCCATTAATATATTTATTTCTTATCTCTAATAATTATACTTTATTAAAATACATATCACTAAAAGAAATATAAGTTTTTGTTGGATGGATAGAGTATTTGATTGGTGTAATGGAAGCTTAACAGCCATAGTGGAGGATAAGATTAACCAAAACCATTCTTGAATATTCTAGGCAATTCGAAACTTGGCCATAGAAACTAAGGTACATTAAAAATGAAGAATGATTAAATAGCTATTAGTGGAAGCACCTTAGATCGATAGGCTCTGAGGAAATAATACGCACCCACAAAACTCTGCCATTACTTTATTTTCTTTCCTTTCCTTTCCTTTCATTTTTTTTTTGGAACCTGCAGCCGCTATCTAAGTGTGTACTGGGTAAACCTCACGTTCCTATGTAATAGACTGCAAACCACACATGATAGATAAACCACACTTAGAAAATCAGGTGTGTCAGACTCAAACCAATAGAGGCGTTTGGTGGAGTTTGAACCTGTGACCTCTCAGCCACATGAATCCACCTTAACCATTGGGCTAGATATTTTCTTTCCTTTCATTGTATCTACGATAAGTTGTTTGAGATCAAATGAAAGGCACACTCATTCAATCAGAAGTAATCAGAATTCTCTGCGACTTCTTGTGACCCAAGACTCTGTTTAATGTGAAACTAATGACCCACAGAAATGTCTCAAGAAAAATCCCTCCTATAAGTATAGCTTTTTAGCATATAAATGCAGTAGACATCATCAAAGTGACATTCTAGATTCAAATATATATGATTTTAGCAAATTATATACAAACTAATAAAGAATGTGCAGGGCAAGTTAGTTTAAGACAAGATCAAACTACCAAATCAAATATGTAATAATCTAGAAACCTAAAATCAAAACAGAATGATAAATCGAAAGTAGATAGAGGAGTAAAACCTGGTCTTTGAGATGGCGCTTCTATCGGCACAAATCGGAACAGCACTGCTATCAGCTTTCTAGGATGGAGACTTGAGATAGATTCAGAGAGAGGAAAAGATTAATGACGGGACAAGAACGAGAGGAGCCGAGACGTGAGAGACAGAGAGGCGGTGGTGGTCGCAAGGTGGCGACCACAAGGAGATCTGAGGGAGGGATGCGTCTCGGGTTTGTGATTTTGGAATAAGAAAGAAACAAGTGATGCTGGTGATGTTTGGTGATTTTGTATTTTGTTATGTTTTATTTATTTCTTAGTTTTAGGTATTTTAATTAATATATTATGTGTATAAATAATACATCTATTTGGACTTAGGTATCGATATACTGAGCGATATATAACGAGATTTCGTTATGTACTGTATGACCATACTACAATGGTATTTGCAAAATACATATCATTGTCTATACCATATCAAAAATTAAGATATACTGAAAATTCAATATTTTTTTATACTTTTTCGATAGGATAAAATGGTATACCAATTTTTCAGATTTTTAACGAGATTTCAATGTATACTAATATGACAATACTACTATGGTATTTGCAAAATGCATACCATTGTCGTACGAAAAGATTAATACAACATTATACCATATCACAATAGTATCGAAAAGATTAATACAACATTATACCATATCAAAAATTACTATACAACGAAAATTAAATATTTTTTATACTTTTCCGACACGATAAAACGTCATACCAATTTCATCTCACAACCACAGCTTAATTTTACACCAAAATAATTTGGCAGAGTTCGTTAATAAATTTATAACAATTGAACAAAATCCAAAAATTATAATGGATTATTTTTTCACTATTATATCGACATACTATAAAACCTTATACATAGATATCATATATACATATCGAAAGAGGGAGAGCGTTAAATTCTACAGTGAATCATAATTGTTCTAATGACTCAATTTCTAGCGTCAAGTGTTTCAGACGCTCTAACACAACCAATTGTGCAAGATGGAATAATAGTAATTGTATGGTAGATGCATTTGTCAATCACACAATAAAAACACGTACATATCATTGAAATAGTGTCTAAACCAAAATTTCTCAAACTAACAGCGAGATACTTGTACTCCAACATGACAGGGGAATAACGAACTAAACTTGAGCTAGAAAAGTTATTGCAGTCATTCTTATCCCACACAACCACATCCATGTCTTAAGAGAGCTCAAAAGCCAAAAAAAGAGTAACTGAGTTCAAGATTTAATAAAAAAGACAATAACAGACTTAAAAAACGAGATTGAATCACTGAGACGCACCCAACCACTTTGTGAAGTTCTCAAATTCTGTGTAGTCACTATCCGAGATCATTGTCTTGTACCAGGATTTACTAGCAGACTTGATCGCTGAAGCTTCCTCCTGCAAGAGACAAATAATAAAATCAGAAACTAGCGATGGGCAAGTAACTCTAGAACTTAGAGCATCAAGTAAGCTCTGCTTCACTGGAATATTTGTTTAGCTTGTCCGAGCATGATTTGAGCAATAAATATAGAATAGGAAAACTAACTGATATAGCTTTTAAATAAAGACATAAAAAGATAACCATGACATAGAGCTTATATAACCAGAATCAGATAACAGGTATATTCATAGAAGCCTTTGGCAAAGTAAAACACAAACGAGGAGCCTAATAATAAAAAGGAAACATATTTCATAATCCAAATGAAAGCCAGTCTCTGCTACAGCAAGCATTATCAAACTGATCACAAGTCTATAAGCCGAAACACATCTCCAACTTTAATGTTAGTATATAGATGACCCGGCCGCAACCAAAATGAATAAAGGCAAACCAATATAACACCAAACTATCTGTAATGTTCCTTCAAAGGTGATTCATTCTCAACTTTAATAAGCTCAACATATAACAACATAGATTGTAGCCTACAGATCAGCTAACAAACAATTAAAACAACCAAAACTACTTACTCCGAGTATACTTATGAAGTCTAAGGCAACATAACTATTAAACAACAATACATATATAATCAATTATATGAAACAGAGGCAACCCATGCAACAATGAGTCAATAACAATTAATCAGCTTGTTTCTGTATGAAATCAACAAAACTTGGAAGCATACAGAAATGAATGGATCAGAAGGGAGTTTGGAGTACAAGTATATATGATATATTATGACATTGATTAGTAAACAGATTGCAAATCACAAACTGCAGCTTCAACCAAATAAAAAGAATGTATTATGTATCTACGAAAAGGCATGAGTAGCATTACCTTAGTGATCGGCTTCCTTTTCTTGTCAAGCTTCTCCTGCTTGGCCTTAACCCTCTGTGCCTCAGCCAAAAGCGCCATCCTCCTAGCAGCCTTAGCGTAAGGGTTCAGCTTCAACATCACATTGAGATTCTTCAGTGGGTTCTTCTTCAATGGAGCCCTTTTCACCTCCTTCTTGATTGGCTTCACAACCGACTGCACCTCATCAGAGTTAATAATCCTAGCAAGATCAGCATTCACCATCTTCGCCCTGGGCAGAACGTATCCATTCTTCTTCTCAGAAACCTTGTCGAAGGTACCGTAAATCTCATCGAGCTTCTCAAATGCGGATTTCGTCCAGATAACGAACCTCCCGAGGTGGCCACCTGGAGCGAGCTTCAGGAGATTGAGGCGAGAAACGTGAGCAACCTCGACTCCAGGAATGTTCCTGAAAGCCTTCACAAGCTTGGCCCCCTCATTGCCATACACAACGAGCGGCCCCTTCCTGGAAATGTATCGGCGATTGCGCATTTTCCCCTTACCTGCGCGGATTCCTTGGCTGTCCTTCGCCTTCTCCGCATCTGGATGAGCACCGATTTGCTTCAGAACTTTGAGCGCGGCGCTGGTTTTCTCGACGGCCTCAGCGGCGTCGGAGACGACCAAGGGCAACTCCGGAACTTCCTCAATCTTGTGCCCGCGAGCAAGCACCAAGGAAGGAACGGCGGAGGCGGCGATCGCCGAGACGACGGCGTGGCGCTTCTGTGTGACATTGACCTGCCTGTGCCAGCGGCGCCAGATCTTCGTAGGCGCGAACATGCGCCCACCGCGACACATGTTTCCGAAGGCTCCCTGTCCGGCACGGTGCGTTCCGCCGCCGGGCACACGGGGGATACGTGAGACAGCACGACCGGTACCCCAGGACTCGGCAGAGGTCTGGTGGCCGGCGCGCTTCGAGACGGCGTAGGGCTGGCGGGAGTTTTTGGAGATTTGACCGTGCACGAATGTGACGATGTCCGGGCGGATCGCCGCCCTCATCACATCGGGAAGAGGCACGCAGTTGGCGGCGGCGCCGTCAGTGGCCATGTCGCTCTCGAGCGACTGTATGGAGACGAGAGGGCGGGCGGCGGCAGCTGCCATTTCCTCGAGCTTTTGAGTTTAGGGTTTTGGTTAGAATGAGAATTTAGGGTTGGGAATGGAGCGAAGGAAAAATATTTATACATTTATACAAGTTTAGTTATTTACGGAAATGCCTTCAGCTGAAATTACTTAGGGTTTCGGCCCTTTCCTTGTTGGCCCACTTGATTGGGCCTTCGCTAATCCATACTCGATTCGTTCTTTTAAGTTTTATATACTAACTAGTGTTGTACCGTAAAAATATATGTAAAAAAATTCATGTACGAATAATCAATATACAAATATAATTAAAAATAATAATATGAGAAGACAAATAAAATATAATATATAAAATACTACATTAAGAATAATTACATTAAACAATATTGTGAAAAACATCCTTATACACAAATTCTCATTAGAGGTACAATTTTCGTTGTCGTCCCATATATTAGAATTTTCAAACCTCGACAATCAGTAACTTGATACAACAATATAAAGTTGACCATGACTAAAAACTTGTCCCGTTTAGTACAAAATAACATGTGAAAGAACAAACATTATAATAAAAATATGAATAAAACAAAAATTATATTTTATACATAACTAAAAATGAAGTTCAATAACCATATAATATCATAATAGAAAAACATAAAAATTGAGAGAAAATGCAATAAACTAAATAGTTTTGCTAAATATCATATCCAAATAATATATCAAAAACAAATTAAAGGATAAATATTATATAATACAAAAGAAATTTTGTAGGACTATGTTTTGAAATAAACAATACATATATCTTACACACTCGTTGATATCAAACTTGTAAAAAAAAATAAAGTTGAAGAAAGTGTTTTATACTTGGTTAATTAATTAACTGTAATATTTTTGTACATACGTAATAAAAAATACTAATGGAGCTTATATCATATTTTCATTAAATAGATGATATTAATCTAAAATTTAATAAAAACTCAATCATATAAACTATCTTTACTCAAAATTTCATCATTTAAACATAGATGTTATTTTAACTACAATAACACATTATTTGCAAAAAAATACTAATAATAATAGTAATATTATTATTATTATTATTAGTAACACAAAATTCATAGCACAGACTTCTCAATTCAAATAGCAACAAATTATTTAAATCCAATAAAATTCTAAAACCACTACACAACTTAAATCAATAATAATAATAATAATAATAATAATAATAATAATAATAATAATAATAATAATAATAATAATAATAATGTCATGCATATATTTTCGATCTCTAAATATCTATCCATCATTAAAAACAAACATTCACAAAAATGCTTAAACATTTTATCATGAATAACTATAACTAATACTGCACAAACTTCATCGATTTAATGTTAACAAAAATATTATCTATATTATATATAAAAAGTCATCATTGTATTATATCAACCATAAAGCTTAGCGTGGCCGCATCTGAATTTTTGTGTGTGTTTTTAAATAACATATGCTAATTGATTATAAATTTATATATTATTTACATATATCATATATTAATAAATAATTAATAATGTGTCTTATTCTGATATATTATTTTCATTCAATTACTTTGCTCCCAAACAGTCACTTAGTTTGGCATGATCTCTTAGTTAACTAAACATACAAATATTTTTTAATACAAAAGATAGAATCTGTATAATTGATTGTGTTACAAAAACTACTCTGTATTAGATTTGCTTCAATAAGCTAAGTACATACATAGTAACAATTTTTCTTCATTTACTAAGTACATGCATATGTTAATAGCTCATGTGGGTTATCATCGTCAATGATCCTTGTTTATTATTTTTGAAATGTATTGAATAAATTATCATCAAATTATATAGCTAATATAAATTATGTCGATTTAAGGATTGGAATATAAGTATGATATCAATTCGAGACATGCTCAATTCGTTGTCGTGACAACTGTAGCGTCTCCGGGCCTTCGTAATATTGTAATGATAATAGAAAAATGTCACATAATCAGATTCAAAAAATCTCAAATAGTCGAAGAGATCTTAATCGAAAGCTGAAAAAAATTGATTACTATTTGTTTACATCATAATCCAAAATAGAGAGAGAAAGTTTATATTAAATAAAAAGAAAGTTGTGTGAAAATTGTATATTCATTTGGTATTTATAGCAACAAATACTTGGAGTCCAAGTGTTAAACTTTAATGTTTCATCTCATGTGTTTATTCTACTAATATCCAACTGTTGAATATAGATTACATGATAAATAAATATCAAATAGTTTCATATAAATTATAAATACAAAAATATTCATCAGTTATATAGTCATTAGACTCTTTAAATAGATTAAAAAGTATGTCTTTTCGAAGAAGATTCAATATATTTAATAACTCAAAAAGTAGATTAAGGTTATGATAAAAATAAAGAAAAAATAGGTATCTTATTGATGAAGCTTTGATAGTTTTAGGCACCAATTGACACTATTTGGCTTTTATATATATAGAGATAATAATTGAGTTTATTTTTTTACGAAAATTAGAGTGTACAATATAAGCTATTGGTCATTTTAATAAAAAATATCCTTACATATTAATAATTTATAATAAAGAATATGAATTATTTGAAAATTATTAAAAATATTTTGAATCATTTATTACAATAAAGTATACTTCATTCATCCCACCTAAAATGGTTAATTTCTTTTCGATACGATTATTTAGGAGAAGAGTATGAAGTGATTAAAAAAACATGCAGAACTTACAAATCGCCTTAAAGTAGGGGTGTGCATCGGTCGGTACAGGCCATCTTAGACGGAACGGATGGAATACAAATCGCCTTAAAGTAGGGGTGTGCATCGGTCGGTCGGTTCGACCGACCGACCGAAATTTTTAAAATCGAAAACCGAATCGAATATATTTTTTGAACCGAACCGAACCGACTTATAGTTTCGGACCGACCGAAAATCGAATCGAAAAATCGATCGGTTTCAGTCGGACCGAAAAACCGACCGAAACATATGTTATACATATATATTTTTAAATAAACATATTTTAATCCTAATTATTAAATTAAAATATCAATTAATTATTATATAAAATATATAAATATATAAATATAATATTTTCGGTTCGGTTCGGTTACTGATCGAACCTAAAATATAAAACCGAACCGAAAACCGATTTTAATTAAAAATTTGAATAGAACCGAAAACCGACTTATTCAAAAACCGAATCGAACCGACTGAAACCGATCGGTTCGATCGGTTTTTTCGATTTGGTTCGGTTCGTGCACACCACTACCTTAAAGTTAACAAAAGTACCCATTGTTTGATTTTCGATGAGTTATTCCAAGGTGCCCAACGATTTGACATCTTATTTATGTTCTAATAAATATGTCATGTTGTTTAAAGAAAATAGAATTAAAATCGTAAATGCGTAGCCAAAAATTGGATAACAGGTAAAATTAAGGTTGTCTAAATAGTGTCCAATTCTCAATTAGAACTATAGCTGGCAAAGTAGCGGCTTGGCCTGGGCCCATCCGAAATTTTTGGGACCTAAAAATATGAAGCTCAAACCAACCATGGACGGGCTTTCGCGCAAGTGGATTTTTTTAGATCATTTTCTAATTTTTTTAATATATAATATTAATATTTTAAATTTCAAATATAAAATAAAATTAAATACTTAATTAAAATTTCATAACTCCTTAACTTAAATAAAAAATCAATAATGAGAACATTTTGAGCTTACTTATTCTTATGATAATGCATCTTGTACATCTTGACCTATTTATGTTTTCATGCGTTGATGTTGTAATACAAAGATAATTTAAATTCTTTAATTTAAAGAAAAAACTAGTAATTACTAATCAAAGATAAATGATATTATTAAACGTCAATCTTACTTATACGTCTAAAATAATAGAAAAAATAAATTAATTATACAAGATATATTTAAGGTCAATGATTCAAAATAGTTTTATATACTATAATGTCATTAATCATCAAGATATAAATTTTGGAGATCATTTCTCTAAGAATTATTTTGAATGATTTATGTGGTTATTATTTTTTAGAATTTTGATGTGTTGCGATTCAAAAACATTATTTTCCTAACCAAGATGTGAATTAGTAAGAAAAATTGTTACTATAAAAATAAATATTTATATAAAATATAATTAATATTGTTAAAAATTATAGATATGTATACTAAATAATAATATAAATATGTATATTTAATAGAATATCGGATTAGCTTTTTAGCCCGAAACCCTCGGCTTTTTGGCCAAGCTTCAGTAGGCCTGGGGTTTTCGATAGGCTTTTAGGCCTATTTTTTCGGACCTTTAATTTTAAGTCCAAACCAACCCAAACCCCGGTACCTAGGGCGGCTTTTCAGTCGGGCACATTTTGTCGGCTCTAGTTAGAACGAACCGATATGAAGCGATTCTTGTTAGTCGAAAATCAAAAATTCATTTTGGTTCGATGTTCGGTTTCATAATTGATTTTTTTCCTGTTATTGGGACAAAAATAATAATTTATTTTAGTTATTATATAATTTATTAAAATTCAAGGATCTCAAAGTTTAATTTTTTAATTAATTTCTATTTTCAAATATTATTTTAATTATTTTAAAATAATTTCAGAATTTTAAATAATAATTTATTTATTTTGTTAATTAGTTTTAATTCAATTTTTCGGTTAACCAAAAATCAAAACGTAATAACCAATCGACTTTCGACTAACAAAAAATTTAAGTTAGTTCGATTTCGATTCCACTTTTTCAAACAAACTTAGATTGATCCGAAAATTCAATTGAATTAACCAAAACCAAACCGTATCTTATCCCTAGATAAAATATGTCATGTTGTTTAAAGAGAAAACAGAATTAAATTCGTAATTGGACAACATGTAACTTTTCATGTATGTTATGTTTTCGGTGAAAAGTTTCAGTACGTATATTTGTATTTAAGTTAATTTTTTTTAGCACACAAAAAACAACCTATTTGACTGCAAATAATTAGTGTTTTCAAATGAAAGTTTAGGGACCTGGAAGTATAGAAATATTCAATGTTTACAAAAAAAAAAAAAATTAAGGGACCCAAATAAAAAATGGTTGAACCTATTGGTACTATTTGATGATAATAGTCCCAATAAAGCCAAGAAGTTACTATAATTTGATATTTTTATGTTGGTGGCTATAATTTGACATTCCTTAACTTGGATGGCTATATAAAAACTTTTCTCATAAAAAACTTGAAAACATAGGAAATCCAGCCTACTTGATCATATATTTTCCTTTTTTCTTTGTTCCTCGGATGGAAGCAGGCATCTAACTAAATATAAAATATCATTAAAATGTGACATTAACATTTAAATATCAGAGCAATTAACTTCGAATCCACAACATAAGAAAGTGGTGCAAGACTACAATTAAGCAGATTCTTGAGTAAATGTAACTTATCAAAAGGAAGGGATCAAACCATCTAGAGCTTCAACCACAAATGATACAAACAACTATTTCCATTGCTCCAACCAACCATCAATCTTCACTACCAGAGCTGGCATCATCACTGCTAAAATCTTCACTACTGTCATCCTCAATATCAAGCTGCACGTGCCGCACCTGTATAGGCTCCGGAGCTTTCGCCAGGCCAGGAGGAGGGCCGGGCCTAGGCTGCTGTTCCTCGACTCTTGGTGGGAGAGGAAGAGCATCCAACGGGGGCAATGGGTCACCAGGCTTCCACCCGGGAGGTGGGGGAGGAAGAGCTGATAGATCGATGATAGGCAGTTCCACAGGCATTCCAGGTTTCCATCCTGGTGGTGCAACTAAAGTCGAGGTATTCAAGCCTTGAATTGCTGATAAGCTTGCTAGTGGATCTACAGGTGGTGCGGCAGGCGTTTCAATGAGTGGTTCGATGATTTTCTCTTTACCTTCGTCTGTTTTGGGCAAACCAATATCCAGATCAGCAAAGTTGTATAGCTGTGATGCGCGCATCTGCTCATCTTGTGGCGCGGGAGGGAGTGCTCCTCGGAGGGGAGCTTGTCCAGCACCGAATTCTGGAGGTGCGAAGGTAGTGTAGCTAATTTTATGTGCGTATGAGAGTATATCTGATAGTTTAAGCTGTGTCTCGACTGTAGTTTTGGAGGAATCGTCTGCATCATCCACTGACTTGGTTCTTTTAGGGCGACGGTAGTCAGAATAATCATCGACGAGCATATCAAGAACATGCTCGGTTTCCTTAAGTTTGTTGGCGAAGGCAAGAAGAGAAGCATCTTTGGACCTGATGTCGCGGGTGAGCTTCTGGTTAGCATCTTGGAGATCGAGTATCTCCTGGAGTTCGGCAACGGCTTCGAAGAGCTGAGATTGAAGGGTTGTGAATTGGGTGATGATTTCTTTGGCGGAAGAGGGAGTGGAGTCTGCCTGAGCAGGTGTTGGGGGCTGTGACAGGAAGGACGGCAGAGAGCCTCGAAATGCACTGATCCAATGTGGACGAATGGGTGAGACCTCAAAAAGTTTTGAGGCGAGAGATGCCATTTGAAGGAGAAGAGATTGAGCTCTGGGTAGAGGTGGTAAGAGAGGAAGGAGTGTTGATGAAACGCCAGGAGCCGTTAACTGATTCGGTGGCTGTTGAGTTTGTGGGTTTTGAGATGAGAATTTAGGTGGGTTAGTGTTCTGAAGAGACGGCGAGTTGGGGTTTGGCAGCCCTAACCTGGCCGGGATTGCACAATCTGGTGGGGAATACTTTGCAGCATTTTGAATATTCTCCCGTTATGAGAACTCCTGCAAATAAGACAACCGTAAGTACATGCCATAGAGAATAACCTTTTAGCAATATCAGAAAATAGCATCAGCTCTGCAATGAACAACCAAAATGCTCCTGGTTAAAATGCGTCGACATATGGACATTTTGAAGCCAAGGAAACAAAGAAGCTGTAAGAGTTTCGACAATGTGGTAAAGATGATAGCATTACTCGTACAGATGATTAGTTTGAGAAACACTAACTTATTTGCTAGTGATGGAATCTAGACATAAGTAAATCATGACCAATATTAACAAATTCGGCTGGATAAAGTTGCTGAACATTTCTGTTTTAATAAATAGATATAGGCCTTAATCATGAATGACAACTACAAAGTAAACACAGATGCAAATATAGTGAACATCATACAGCATTTCATAATGCCATTTCAGTTACGAAATAAACAAAGGAATCTTAAGAGAAGGAAATTTGGCCAACAGCTTTGTTCAACCACTCAAATTCAACGAGGATTGGGGGGTCATTAGTTGACTTCCATAATAATTAGAAGTTGTAAGACAGCTCTGTATGAATCACTGTTAGAGAAATACACTATTATAACAACATGGCATTACATTAGAGGAATACCTTTCCAGTTACTTACTCCCGAAAAAAATTGATTTCCAGATTTCCAGATAACTAGAATAAGCAACTAAAATCAAGCGGAAAAAAAAACAGAGATTTGCTTACGAGAATTCCTTGAATGCATATACAATCAAATCGTTCCTGAAATGCATATACAGTCGAATCGATTTTGGGTACCACAACTGGAAGCCTCTCGCACTTGAACAGTCAATTCACGCACCCACACACAATTCAATCCAAATCAAGTTCATTATCACAATACAGAAACAAGGACCAAACTAGACGATACAACACACAAATTGACAGACCATAGTTTCAGATACACACACACACACTAATCAAGTTCACAATCACAACCCAAAAACAAGAAGACATACCATAAATTCACACACAGAGAGACAGAGAATCGAGAACCAACCAGTCCGGTGGAAACAATCACGCGCCACCAGAATCCTGGGTTTGACGGGATAATCCTTGGCGCTATGCTCAATTCGCTCGCCGTCGCCTTGGGGGTTTCAGTAGAGCAGCGTGGCGGCAAAGCGACGTGGCGGGGCGGGGCGGATCGGATGGGAGTTCTAGGGTGAGAATGTTTGGGTTTCCAACTCACCTCACCTCTCAGGTTCTCAGTCTCACGAGGAGGGAATCTGGAAGGAAGTTGTGAGTATTTTTTTTTCTTCAATTAACTTTAGATTAATAAATAATAAATAAAATAAGTGGAAATTCATATATATAGCAATCCAAGTTAAGGAATGTCAAATTATAGCCACCAACGTAAAAATGTCAAATTATAGCCAACTTACTTGCCCTATTGGGACTATTATCACCAAATAGTACCAATAGGTCCAACTATTAAAACTTTTCTCTAAAATAAGTGGAAATTCATATATATAGTCATCCAAGTTAAGGAATCTCAAATTATAATACCAACATAAAATGTCAAATTATACCAATTTATCAATTTATTGGTTTATTATCACCAAATAGTACCAATAGGTCCAACTTGGTATTATAATTGATATTCCTTAACTTGGATGGCTATATAAAAACTTTTCTCTTAATAATATTACAATGTTATAAAATTATTTAAACTATAAATATTTAAAAATAACATAATTAAATTTTGCTCGAACTATATCATTTTTATAGACATTTATTTTCGATAAAATATATAGAGTATACAATATATATATTGAATATTCTATTTAATGTTATCCGATTATTTATCGTATTATATAATAACATATAGACCATACAAGGTCAGTCTATTATATTAGTTCCAATATCAGAGTGTAGTAATTTATTATAATTATTTTAATATCATAGTTGATATATTTTATAAGTTGATATTTCATCACATAAATTGTTTATTTTAAAGTTTTACATTATAATATACGTGAAATTATATATTAAGATTTGATTAAATAAAAATATATATAGTTATTAAAATTTAAAGTGTATATCGAAGATGAGTATTTTTTCATTATGCAGTACTAATAATATATACAAGATATAAGTTGAACGTTCTATTTAATATCATTTGATTATACTTATTCCATTCATTTATTTTTCAAAGTCTAATCATGATTAGCTTTATCTAATATTCCATCCGTCATTGATATATACTCTTAGCTTTTACCGACACGGATTTTGATGAATACAATGAGTGTAAAATGAGTGAAAAATGATACTAACATAATAAAATATGTTAAGGAGTAGAAAGGTTGACCATGTGTGAGTTTTTTGTAAATAAGTGGATTGAGTGTGGTAGAAGTGTTGATTTTTGGGTGGGGTCCATGTATATAAAAGGAAAGTGGACAAATTTTGTGGACATACCGAAATAGAATTAAATAAAGGGAAATAAATTATAATGCCCAAATTGATAAGTTACATGTAAGATATATCCAAATGGATAGAAACATGTAGAATCTACTCATTCATTTAAAATATAATAAATATCTCTTTCAATTCAATTTCCACGAAATAACAAAAGCTTAAAAATGGAAAGAGAAAGTTATTTCTAAAAAAAGGAAAGAA
Source organism: Salvia rosmarinus (assembly GCA_036937905.1). Taxonomy (NCBI): domain Eukaryota; kingdom Viridiplantae; phylum Streptophyta; class Magnoliopsida; order Lamiales; family Lamiaceae; genus Salvia; species Salvia rosmarinus. The sequence continues at coordinate 86,245,186 of CM072816.1, read as the reverse complement.
AAAGTTAAAATTTTAATTATTTGCATAAAACTGAACGTATTTTTCCTTAGAACCGATGGAATTTTTTTAAAATTGATCGACTTGTTTTATGAGAAATTCACTCGATTTTATGGTAAATACGACCGGTTTTATGGAATAAACGATCGGTTTTATGGTAATAATTAAAGCTCGTCCAATTTTATCAGTTATTATTGTTTGTACGTGTCTAATGTTTAGATTTATACTTGTTTATTTTTGTATAAATCTTTATTATTATTATTTTATTTAGTTAATTTATTGTTTAGGACATTGGTAGAAAATTTAGAACATAATATAAATTAAGAGCATAATGTTATGAGGACAATGACTTATTTAATTATGCATCTCATTATCAATTTAATTAGCACATAAAACCCGACATAATATCAATTTTAGTGGTCGACCGATTTTATTGTTAAATTCAACTGACTTTATTTAAAATTTGTCCGATTTTTGGTAATTTCGATGGCTTCTATTATTTTCAATCTATACTTTTTTATTTGGTAGAGTTATTCACGAAAATATGCAATTATTGAAAGTTAATTATAGTGTAATTATAATTCATCACTTCTAAATAAACAATTTACTTTGTAATTGATAATACAATTAAATTGATAAAACCGATCGAGAATCATTGTGATTGGTCACAATTTTGAATTGTTTCTGGGTTTTCAATTGGATTTTTAAAACTTCACCCCATTTTTTTAATTCATCATTTCTAAATTAACAATTTATACTTTATCATATATAATACCGGTTACAATTTACTTTATCAAACAGATGCAATTTCAATAAAATCGGTCGCAACTTCTATAAAACCAATAGACCGATTTTAAGGTATGGTCGGATTTTCTTTAATTTCGATTGATTTATTGAAATTGCGATCGGTTTTTCAAATTTTATTAAATAAGTTGCCAACTTTATCAAATACTTTAAACAAACCACAAAACATACATAATTAACATTGTTCCTAATATTCAAATCTAATGTGATTTGAATATCCCCACCGATCGGTTTTAAGGCTAAAACAACAAAATTCCATAAACCAATGAAATTCCAGAATATTTTAAAAACATTAATTTGTAAAAACACTATTTATTGCCCCATCTTTCCGACCGAACGGTATTATCATTTGAGCACCTATTTTTACAATTTTTGAAAATTTTTCTCTCCTCATTATTTTTGAAATTTTTTCTTCAATTCAAAGCTTCCACCTCACGAACGGTATTATCATTTTTCCAGAATATTTTTCATCAAATTTGCAACTTGGAGTGTTTTTTCAATTGGAGTTTGTTACAAAACTATGGCTAAACAAGTTATTTATTCGAATTGTTGATTAATTTTTGAATTATCATGAATATTATTCTTAATTATCTTATTCCCAATTGATAAAACAGACAAATTCTAATTATTTGTGTGAAATCGAACGTATTTTTCCTTAAAAACGGTGGAATTTTTCTCTAAACTAGTCGACCGATTTTAGGATAAACTCGATTGATTTTATAGTAAAATATGACCGGTTTTATGGTAATAATTAAAATTCATCCGATAATTTTATTGATTAACTATTCTTATTGAATTTCATTGATTAACTATTCCCATAATAAACGACCGATTTTATGGTTTGATTAACTATTCTTATTGAATTTCATTGATTAACTATTACGATAATAGACGATCGATTTTATGGTTTGATTAACTATTCTTAAAACTGATTGCCTAATTAATCTATATAAATTTGAAAAACTGATCCAAAATATAAAAAACCATAAAAATTCCTAAAACCGGTTACCTATTTAATTATTTTCCTATTTTTTCAATTGAATTTATAAAACTTAGATCACATTTTTAATAATTTAAATTTATAATTTTTAGTATAAATTTTCTAATTTATATGTTAATGAAAAATTTATAAATTTATTAATTAGATTTATAATTGATGTGAATGGCACAAAGATACAAATTATACAACAACAATCATATTTCGAGTGAAATTTCACATTATAAATAATAAAAACTAAAAAATAAATTAAAAAATCTTTTAAATCGATCGGGATTTTTGTAAAACCAGTCAACATTCACAAAAACCGATCACTATTTCAATTTTTTTCCAGCTTTTCTATTGTTTTCTTCTTCTTTTCCATTTGGATTTTTAAAACATTAGCAATTTTTTTATTAATTCATCATTTCTAAATCAACAATTTACTTTATGACTGATAATACGATTGAATTGATAAAATCGATTAAGAATCACTGTGACTGGTCAACATTCATAAAATACCGATCATAATTTCGAATTGTTTTCTGATTTTTCAATTGGATTTTTCAAACCTGGCCCCATTTTTTTAATTCATCACTTTTAAATAAACAATTTATATTTTATCATATATAATACCGGTCACAATTTAATTTATAGTTGATAATACCGGTCAAATTTAATGTATATAGATAAAACCGATCACAATTAATTTATAATTGATAATTAAAAATTCTCCATTTCATAGCACCTGTCAAAAAATAAAAATCGATTGCTGTTTATTGACTTTTGCTCAGCTCAAGAAAAATATAAGTACAATGTTGTCATAACTACACAGAAAAACATGAAAGATTTGTCAAAATTAAGGGTAATTTCGATCATTCATTACTAAATGGGTATCCTCCACATGTTTTTATGAATTTGGATAATTCATCATATCACTATCCTCTTTGGGCATTTTGTCCCATTAACACTTAAATAAACAAATATAGTGGACGGAGGGGAGTAGTTAGTTAATTACATAACATAGATGTGAATTATTTTACAATTATGACAATGGATATATAAATATGACTATGTAACTCATACTTGTATATTTATATATATGTTATTATAATCATGTAATTTTACAATTAACTATATTGATATTATAATATACATGAAAATATATATTAAGGTTTAATTAAAATAAAAAATACATATATTGTTATTAAAAGTTTAAAGTATATATCGAACATGAGTATTTTTCATTATGTACTAACAATATAAATTATACTATGTATAATATTGAATATTATATTTAATATCGTTTGAGTATATTTACTATATTCTTTTGTTTTTCGGTGTCTACTTAAGAATTATAATTATTCTTAATCACATTGTAAATTAGTTATATAAGTTAGATGTAACTTATTTTTCAATTATAATTATAGATATGTAAATATTATTATCTAACTCATACTTGTATATTTAACTTTATAATTATTTATAATGATAATCTAGTTTTAGAAAATAACTTAGCACATCATGTAACTATTTTTATAGTTTAACAAATTGCTCATTACATTAATTGTTATTTTTGTGATTTTACATCATAATATACATAAAAGTATATTTTATTAAGATTTTATTGAAATAAAAAATATATAGATATAGTTATCAAAATTAAAAATGTATATAAGACATAAGTATTTTTCATTATGTACTAGTCAAACTATATTATAAATTGAATTACTATTTAATATATTTTATAATATAATTTATATTTACTCAATTATTTATTTTCAAAGACTATTTAAAAGTTATAATTATTTTTATCTCATAGTAAATTAGTTATATAACATAGATGTAACTTAGTTTATAATTATGATTTTTATTAAGTGTTAAAAGTTTTAATTTATTTTAATTATCAATAATAATCTATTTTTAGTTTATCATTAATTATTATTAATTATGATAAATATTTTTTAATTTATTACTTACATATAATAAAATACATAATATATTTCAAGACAATATATTGATACCAAGATATATACTAGTATATACCAAGTTTTTTATATATATCGTGGTATGGTATTTTCTTTTCAACAACCTTTAACAAAAGAGTGGTGAATCATCGATGAGTCAAATGACCGATGAGATTATCGGACAATCGACTTACAAAATGAGACTCGGTGTGTACGAAGGTGATGGAATGAAAGGTTGGACTTAGAGGGTGTTTGACCGAGCTTATAGGCTCTTTAAAACAACTTATAAGCTGTTTAGGAGCTTATAAATTGTTGCAAAGTGTTTGGCAAAATAAGCTCCTAAACACCTTATAAGTCGTGAAAATAAGCTCAACGAATTATAAGTTCCTTAAAAATAAGTTGGTCAACCCTAACTTATTTTTTCATAAACTTATAAGCAATCATGAATTTATCAAAATAACCTTATTATAGTTCGTTATTTTCACACATACACTATCAACTTAACATCTCGTCAATTTTATCTCTCTAACTATGATTTTCTCTCTCTAACTCACGATTCTTTCTCTAGCTTATAAGATCAATTATTCAAACACTTTAACAACTTATAAGACTTGAGACATTATCTCTTATAAGCTTTTGAAACATCTTATAAGATCTTGGAGCTTATAAGCTCTTTAAAATAAGCTTATCCAAACACCCCATTAGTCCACTCAAAAGCTTGTTCGAAAATGTCGATCGAACTAAACCAAGTAATGAAAGAATGAAAAAATCATATGAAACACTGGAATTGTAAGATGCTGAAAGTAAAACTAGGCTAAACAGTTAACACTAAAGTAGTAAGTGACACAGAGATTTTCATGTGGTTTAAAAACACTCTTCCTCCATCCACGTTTGATGAAACACTGAAATTGTAAGATGTTGAAAGTAAAACTAGGCTAAACAGTTAACACTAAAGCAGTAAATGACACATAGATTTTCATGTGGTTCAAAAAAACTCTTCCTACATCCCCGTTTGATGAACAAGTGAATCCTTTAGCCCTAAAAGGGATTCATTGTTTTATACTTCCAAATGAAGTGACTTCAACTCCCATGAAAATTTGAGATCTTTCGTCGTTGGGTTATCAGGCTAGGACCTCTCCCATTCTCACTTTCACCCAATTCGTCTTAGGGCTACTCATCACTATTGCTTTCAGCATCCACATCTTGTTGCTTACTTACGACTTCATTCTAACTTCCATCCTCATCTTGAACTGGTTATAACTGCATTTCCAACTATCTCGAGTGTGTTCTTATAATGAAGAACACATCTAAAGATAGACACATTCATTCTAAGTTATATTACAGATTTTACAAAGTAGAAGAACCTATACAAAGAATGGCTAGACCTATATAGTTTCACTATGGACGAATTGGTGAAAACCTTACACATTTAAGAACTAAATCATGCCTAAATCTCTTCAAGTTGGAAAGATGAAGTTGTCAGCTCTTCTATCTTAAGACATCCAACAGATTGAGCTTTTACGGTAGAGAGCACATAAGTGCTAGCACTCGATTCCACTGCCATAGATTCTCTGTCTCTCTCTCCTCTCTCTCTCTCTCTCTCTCTCTCTCTCTCTCTCTCTCTCTCTCCCCCCTTGATGAAGTCCTATATTTATAAACGAATTGAGACAAACTAGTCGTTTGAAAAAGCTTGTTCAAGATTCAAATTCAAATCTAACAAATACATCTGTTGGATTTGTCTTTTTGTGCTTTGTCGCTTTGTGAGTCAGATCAAGGCTCATAGCATTTACAAGCGTATTTACTCTTCTTCATGATCAGCTTCTATCTTCGGTCTTCAGCTTGGTCCACGTCAGATTGTTCTGACCTAAAGTGTTCTCTATGTCGTTCAATAGCATGAGGTTCCTATAGAGTGATAAGGTCGACCCAATCAAACTCTCGAGGAAGACTTGTAGATCTTATGTTTCGTGTCACCACTTAAACAAATAAATTCATAAACATCCTAACTTCATAAGGGTGTTGTGTCACAAAACTTAAAGACGTTAAACAAAGCAAGCTAGCAAGAAAGTAAGAATGCATAGGCAAACACAAATGACTCGATTGGATTAAAAGACTAGGACTTCAGGATTATCTCCTCGAGTATCAATTAACCACATATCATTACATATCAAGAATTAAACGACTGTCTCAATTAAAACCTAACAAACGCTCTCGCTCACAAAAAGGTAATTAATTAATCGATTCTTCAATCATAATGATGAATCACTCATCTATGGTAAGATGTCCTCCAATTAAACTATTATTCCGACAAGCCTCTTGACTTCAAACAACGTCTAAAACAATTAAACAAGTGATCAAATTGTTCAATCGCAAACAATATAAATTCAGTCAGATAGATATTCATTCACGACACATAATCAATCATATACGATTTGATTCCCCTAACTTTAATGGGGAATTTTTTAATCATCATCATCATAAAACAATCCATACACATAAATTGACAAGAATCAATCATTCACGAATTCGGAATAGATAAAAAGAGAAATACTTAATATTTAACGTGTAGAACTCGTAATCCCTTGATAATCCTTTATGCTACTTGAATGTTTATTTCTTTTCCAACATAAACTATTCTTAAATTAGGGTACAACACAAATTATTCTAGATATCTGCAACTATATCCGACTAGCTGAAGAGTTTCATCCAGTGAAACAATTAACCTTTTTGAAACAAATTTAACTTTTAGCTGCTAAATATAGGCAATTAGTTTTCCCATTACAGTGGTGATAGATTCAATAGCATTCGTAAGCTAATACCGCAAAATTAAACAAAATTTAGATTGAGAAGTCTTTAGCAAAATATTGGTCAAACATGTAATAACACAAAATTAGGGGTGGCTAACCGAGTGTCGATAATATTTGATCGATTCGTACTTGGTCCGGTAATCGATAGTCGGTAACTAGGGTCGACAATTAAATGCGTGTCGGGTCGTTATCGTGTCGACACGATAACAACACGACCTGATAAGGCCAAACATGAACACGACCCGTTAATGATCTGTCCGACACGAACACGGACACGACGCGAAATGTATTGACTCGGACACGACACGAATATGACACGATTTTTTTCGTATTGACACGACAAGAAACGATAAATTTAAATCAAAATTAGAAAATAAATAAATAAAAGAAATAAAAATATACATATAATTAAATTAATACTAAATATATAAAAATATTATCGAATTATACGAAAAAGACACGAACCGACACGAACACGAATGCAACACGAAAATTATCGGGTTACACGAACACGACACGGATCCGACACGAAATTATCGTGTCCTTATCGTGTCGACACGATAAGGACACGAACACGATAAGACTGAACACTAACTCGTTAATTTCGTGCGTGTTCGAATCGTGTTCTCGTGTCGTGTCGAAAATTATCATCCCTATCGGTAACTGACAATTACGATTATCAGATTGGTATTAGGAAGCACTTATACTTGAATACCTAAATTTATTTTAGTTATATAGTTTAAATCATTAATTTAAATGAAAGAAAAAATAATTTATACTATGAGTGTACTCTGTATGATCAAACCAGAGATCTCCAGTTTACGAGACTAGAGACGAAAATTGAACCTAGTGGGCAAGAAAGTAAGTACTTGACAGTGAAAATAAGAATTAAATATATGTACTATCGGGTATCCAAATATCCAATTCGGGTACCGATTTCCTTAATGAGGGGTGGGGTTGGATATTGATTTTTGTATTAAATTAGGAATCAGTATTCAATAATTTCGAGTCAGATATCTGATCTCATCTGATCGATCTGATTAGTCATTCCTACACAACACATGACACCTATAATTGTATAAAAATTAAAGCATTGGAGCACTTACTGTGGGGGTTAATTTTAAAACGCTGTTAATTTTAAGTCAGTCAAAATCAATTTTAAATAAAATTTTCCCGAAAATTCGAAAAAATGAACAATTATAGGAAATATATATATAATCAGTATCTACGATGAATGAATAGTGAGTTTCATTGTTCAATTTTTCCACATCTAAAAATGTATAGAACCATTTTCAATAACAAGAGCAAATTTCAACCCACGAGAAACAAGGAGACTGGTTTGCTTTTGATGTAAACAACTTTATGAACAATTGTAAGGGGAAACATCAAATTCTTCAAAATAGTGCGATGGTAGAAAATCATATTGAAGATTTTCATACCAACAAAGTAAAGTCGATGGGAAAAAAACGTTTTCTAGGGTTCGCGATACTTCCACGCTCAATGAGGAAGTGACTCTGACCGCACAGCGGCTTCGAGATCGAAGATTGAATTGTCAACGACAGCCTCGAAAGTGACGATATCTATAAGTGTGACTGTATTTGATCTGATAAGTCAGCGACTCAGCGTGCTTAAGTTCTAACTATTATTTTTTCTTATGTAGGCGTCAGTTCAAATTTTCGGTTTGATTCGGATTTTGAAAGAAAAAATTCAAACCGAATCGAATTATCTCAAAATTTTGAATCCCAAAATTCAAAATTTTATAACAAAATCCGAACCGAATGTAAAATTCTAAAAAATCAAAAGATATATATATATATATATATATATATATATATATATATATATATATAGAGAGAGAGAGAGTTTGGTTCAAATGAGAATCATTTTATCCTAAAACTAAGAACCAAGTGAATTGTTATGAAAGTTGATGAATCCATTCGAAAGTTATTGAATTCAAAATTGAATTTTTCACCCGGGTTCGAATCCCATGAGGGACGAAGATTCTATTTTTTTGGATTCAGTAACTTTCCCAACGGATTCATCAACTTTCAATGTGAATTCATCATTTTTTGGTTCTCACAATAAAAATGGTTCTCACGTTAACCTTCCCCTATATATATATATATATGTGTGTGTGTGTGTGTGTGTGTGTTAGCGTTATAAATATTTAAATTAAATATTATTATTATGTATAAATTATAGATAATTCGAGTTTGTGCTTTTTTTTTTTGTATTTAAATTTTTCATTCCGATCCTAACTGGAAACCCAAATTTTAGAGATAAATTTTTGATCCAATCTGAAAATTCAAAAATCTGAAAAATACGAACATAATTTAATATTTTAGTATGATTCGATTCAATTATTTGGATTCCGAATATTTTGCTCAGCCATATTATTACGAATATATAACACTAGTCTAGTTTTAGGTTCAGTTTCTATTTATGTTTCAGTTTCAACAGTTCTAAATAACTTTGATAATTGGAACTAAATTGATTTTTGCTTTGTTTCTTATTCTTCTTTATTTATTATTATTTTATTATTGGTGGATAAAAAATTTTGTGCTTGGGCTTATCATCCAAATTCAATCTTATTAACTAAGTCTCGGAAATCACTCATTGCTGCAGGCACAATGTATTGGCCCATGAACTCAATAGTAGGAATTTCTTTTTTGAGATACTTTTGCGCAAAGAATTGCGTCGCGTGTAGCTGCAATTGATCGATTGCTAGGTTTTACGGATTTTGATTGATTTAGGAACAAGAAGCCTCTGTTGTGGTGTTGTTGGTAACTGTAGAGAAATTTGATTTTAACCTTATTCCGATGATCTATTTTGGATATTTAATTCATCATATATTGATTATATACCTAATATGTACCTATATAAATAATTGCAACACTTTGGTATTTTCTAGTGTTCACCTGCGAATTTGTCGGACAAAGAATCGGATCAAGACTCATGCTTTGATCTTCTGGACTGTATCCTGTTCGCCAAAACTCCAATGCTGAGTGAGAGCAATCTATGGAGAATACTGCAAAAATTCGCATTCTTCTACAATGTGAAAATATCGAAAATCCCAACTATGTGAATAGTATAATTTTCGAAAACTTCTTCACTTAGGATTAGGGGTATACTGATTTTTTCTCAGCTTATATTTATAATGTAACCCTAGAAACCTATTAGGATAAGATCTCTGCATATCTAATAAATATAATCATATCTTTTCAGATAGAGAGAATTAGAATAGAGTTCCAATAGGACTCTCCAATGTGGTGGACGAATTTCAGCAGTCCAGGCCTTGTTGGACCAACCCAGAGATCAATTGCAATGAATAAAGATGAGCCTCAAATAAATTAATTATCTTATGTTTAGCCGATAACATAAATTCATAAACATTTATTCATACCACTAGAAAATAATGCTGACTTACCTCTTTATTTTCGAAGTTGAGTCGGGCTTGCACTTAGATTTCACGAATCCCCGTATTTAAGATATCGCACGTTCATTAATTATTTATAGCGTTCTGATTGCTTAAAAAAAATTAATCTATTTAATTCCTTAAGTAGTACCACTCAACCTTATTATTGTAGTTGAGATAACTTAACTTGTAGGGTTTAGTACAATAAATCTTTTGAGCTCCTTAAGGGACGTCACCATCCTAAACGGATACGGTGACTCGATACAGATAATTAGCATGACATACAAGCACTGCCACCACCCAAGATGCGGAGAATATTGAGTTATCTCATGTAACCCTCACTCATAACAAATCAAAGTGATGATCAGTAACTCATACTCACCTAAAACCTTATCGAGGTTTAGATCAACGTAAGTCACCAAGATCTAGGTTCTTCACGACGGTCAGATAGAAGAACTCATCTCACTGTGATACATCAATACGTCATAGACATACCAGTATAGACAAACAACCAAGTCAAGTCACTTCTTATCTATACATGCCTATATGCATAACTCGTCCTCAAGTTGTCTCAACTGTGATCCTTTTTATATCTCATTAAGCTTGACCAATCATACAGACTTCTGTGATCTTCTACACACTGTATGATCAACTTATATATGAGATAAATTGACATACATATGCAATCAAGTAAACAATTCAGATAGAAGATTGTAATATTGGTAACAGGAATCATTGTATAAAAACTCAACCAAAACTGCTTCCAATATACAAATCCAACTGTCCATTTGTTTGAGCTAAAAATAACATTGGTTCTAGAAACATAGGACTACCTAATTAGTGAGAATTGAGAAGCTTAATGGAGTGAATTTAGGTTGCTGCTCATCCAAAAATCGCCCACAAGATTTTCACAACCAAAAAGGCTTATGTTTTCCAATGTATTTTCTTCATGATACGTTGTATTTTGCTTCTCTAATTTATGGCCAGATCAGTGTTCGTGAGTCAGTGATACTATTCTGTGAGACTTGATCAATAGGTTGTCTTGTTGATCGGCAACATGAGTTGATGCTCGCTTTCTCTTGATCCATGTGCATCAGATGCAAAATACTCACGTCTGAGATCTTACTCTGTAGACACATTCGTCTCACGTTCAGTCGAATTAAATGAAAAAATTTATTAATTTCATTTGATTTCTGAATAAAGAATATTGAAATCACATATTGTTACAATCTCCAAAGAAAACACTTTGTTCTGCATGTGTATTCAGCGAGTCTTATCAGTTTCATTGAACCAAGCGCGATTGAATGCGTCTTTTGCCATGATCCTGTACTCCGGTTCGTATGCCAAAAGCCTCTGAAGCATGTCGAATCCTGCTGGAGTCAGCGCCGCCACCGCCTTCATCACTGCCGCCATTTCTCTCCTTAGAAAACTAAAGGGTGGGTTGATGGTCCACCGTATGCGGTGAATCTGGTCGCACTCAGACGTCCCCCGGAAGAGCACCAGGTCTAGCAGGAACTCAGCTATAGTGGCCCCCACGAACCACATGTCGACCGCGCATGTGTAGTCATGCGACCCCAAGAGGACCTCGGGGGCCATGCAGGGCCGTCCCTGAGGGTAGGCCACCCTGGGTGATCGCCCAGGGCCCACCATCTCAGGGGTCCAAATTATTTCAACTTATAGATATATAGATTTATTTGGATTCAAAATATTATATCATTTAAATATTTTATTTTATTTTAAAGTCTAAAGTATTAAATCTTTATATATTTTACTTATAGATATATTTTTTTATTTGGTTCCAAAATATATTAGAAAATATTGATGTTGATGTGATTATTAATGGTTTTGCATCTGCAAATACTCGAATAAATTGTTTTTTATGATATCTTATCGTAGATAAGAGATGAGATATATAAATATAAGGATGATAAGTAAGTTGTATATGTTTTTGACAATTTTTTATTATCTATTTCTATTTGTAGATCATTTCAATTTTAAGTAAATTTACAAATTTGATTTATTTTATATGTATAATATAAGGGACCCTTTTGGACGGTCTAATAGTTAAGTGAGTTCATGTGGCCAAAGGTCACGAGTTCAAACCTCACTATCGTCTCTATAGGTTCAAGCCAGTCACACTCGATTTTCAAGTATGATTTAGTCGTCTTGTGTCGTTTGCAAACTATTATAAAGAAACATAAGTTTTAACTAGTACACACAGAAGATAATGATTGAGGATTTTATATAAATTTTAAAAAATGGGAGTCTATATTCCTTATTTTGCCTAGGGCCTATAAAATATCAGGAACGAGGCTGTGGCCATGTACCATAGGGTTCCCACGTCGGGGCTATAATGATGCCCCGGCGCGACAGGAAAATGGGCCGACAGTCCGAAATCGTAGATTTTGACTTGGGATTTGTCGCCCAAGAGAATATTGGAGGGCTTGAGATCCCTATGCATCACGCCCTTATCATGGAGGAACCCACACCTTTTAGTATTTCTTCCATTAGGTACTTGATCTCATTGAGAGCGTAGGGTTTGCGCCGCGCATGCCTGCACCGCCCGAGGTCGGTCTTCATGTGTTCCATCACCACGTACATGCGCCCGCCGTTGGTCTCCGCGACTTGCTTGAAGCCGATGATGCAGGGGTTGGGCGGGAGGGATTTGAGGATGTTGATCTCCATTAGGGTGGAAGGGCACATCCCGTCGACCTCCTCCTTGATGGCTATGATTTCGCCGTGTCTCTCGTCGCGAGCTTTGTACACCACGCCGAAGGAGCCGCGACTGATCTCCTCCAGGATGACGTACTCCTCGTCGTCGGGATCTTTGCCGGAATAATCATGCATGCTGTCAGTCAAGAAAGCGTTTGGAAGTACGCCTAACTCCGCCTTCGCATCCATTGCTATTGTTGTAGAGAAGAATTAATGATCGATAAATTCACCTGAAAGTAGGGTTAAGTGGATAGAGTACTGATAAATTTACATATTGTGTATGTACATAATGAGGGTTTTTTGGTAATTTTTTATTAATTTCGAAATTGTAATAATTTTTTCTTTAATTGTATTTATATTTTACACATATAACCTTTGCATTAATTTATGAATAAATATGATCAAATCCCTATATTTTCGGGAATCTCATATATGCACGATTCTTCCATTAATTTAGAAAATACTGTATTCAAATCCTTAAATATAGGAAAAAATATATACATTTTTTGTTAATTTAGGAAAAATGTATACACGTTTGTTTTTTCTTTCTGAACAAATATATATGAGAAATATGCACGTAAATAATAAATATATATAAGTTTTCCCAAAAACAAAATTTAATAAAAGTTTATATTCCGAAAACAATAAATAATAAAAGAAGTTAAAAATTGAAAAAACTGATGTATAAAAAACTATGCACGTAAATACACTATGAAAGAATTAAAAAAATTTCAAAATACATAGCCAAAAAATTCATCCTAAAAAAACGTGAATAGAAAAGGATTAATTAATCCTGATTTTGATGCAAATATAATATGTTAAATATGCAAATTTTAAGCCAATTCGTTAGAATATGTTTCCTAAATCCGTGAATAAAGAAGGTAACGAAAAAAAATGCTTCAAAATATGTAGGGGTATATATGTCATCGTTTAATATAATTAATTAAAATATCAGTTTACAAAAATCGGATTAATTCTATTTAAAATATATGGGTATTATGTATGTACATAATATGTAAAAAAACCATTATCCAAGTGGATAATAGATGCCTTTTACAGTTTTATATAATAGGCGTCTGAGTTTGTTTTTAGAGGGAAACTATTATTTAGGGCGCGAAATTCAAGCAATAAAGCTTGAAAATCTAGTAGTTTAGATTTTCTTGTTTTTGTTTTTTGGGATTTTAAAATTTATTCAATTAAAACACCTGAACTAATCAGAGTTGGAAACACAAGGAATTTAGATCTTGTCGTGCTTCTCTATTGATATTTCTAGGATTTTAGTTTTTTATCGACTTCATTGAGATTTCAATATTTTTTATGTGGATATCAATATATTTAACTTATACTATGCTCTCATTGCTTGGATGTCGAACTAATATATCTACTTAATAGGCAATAGTAAGATAAAATAATTGGGAATATATAAGTAAACTAATGAGTAGAAATTAGCAAATTAATAGTTGCAAAATTCAAAGTTTCTAGTGTAAAATAACATACAAAGAACAAAGTTTTAGAGTTTACAATTTTAGTTTCCATCGACTTAATTAAAAACACATTTTTAATATAATATGCAAATTGTATATAGTAAACTATATTTTATTTAAGGTTATATAGGCAAAAGGATATGTTGAATTGTGATATGGCTATATACTTTGCATTGAAAATGTCTCGATCTTTGTGAAATAGCAATTTAATATGCGATTTTTTTAATTTATTTTCACCTTTAACATGAGACCTACGTGCCTATAATTAAACATTATATATTAAGAGATTGTATTAAATGAATTGAATTTAGCATGTATCCTTGTCAAATACTTATATCGTTCCATTCAAGATGATTTTAACTTGTATGTATTTTGGGGTTGTCCCATTCAAATTGATCTGTTTTCTTTATAAGAAATAATTATCTTTTTAAAATGTGTTATTCATACCTATTTTTTTATCACTTTAATCATTTTATATCATTTTTTTTAAATAATTGTGTCGAAAAGAAATGAATTATCTTAGATGGGATAAATTAAGTAGCAATTTGGTATGCAATTTTTTCAATTTATTTTCACTTTTACCACAATACCTACCATCAGACGCGCCTATGAATTAAACATTCTATTTTAAGAGATTGTATTAAATGAATTTAATTTAGTAAGTAATTTTTTTTTGAGATGGTCTTTTGTGAGGACTTCCTCATGTGATGATGTATGTAGGGACCATATCCAATTATGATTAATTATTTCTAATTGGGTATGAATAAAACAGAGATTAATAAATCCGAATTGGAAATGATTCTCGCGCATTGTCACTTGAGGAGTGAGTAACACATACACCCTAATGATTATAGCGAAAACAACTAATTCCATATCTTTATATATTTTTCAACTTGCTTCATAACATCGGAAAATAGGCAAATGACCCAAATGTTTGACGACCCTTTTAAAGCCATTTTTTTCCTTTCCCCCCAACAATAAGTGGCGAGCAAAAACACCTCTTAAGGTTTCAACAAAAATCAAATAAACCCATATTGTTATGTTTTCTAAAATTTCATCTAATTTAATCAACATGTTGTTGATGGACTGAAGAAGGGATTGTAGAAATGAGGCTCCGTCGAATATAGCATTCGTCGAAGTCTTATAATTTCTGATATATTTATATTAATAATGTACAATTATGAATTATCTTGTAGTTCTAAATATTTAAATTTACAGTACTCAAGGCAGTAAAACACACAAAAATATAATAATTACTCCTTATGTCCCCCAATTTTCTTCATGAGAATCTTCGACATATGTTTTAATAAAATCTATTGAGTGTATTGTGGGTGTAGTAAGAGTTATATAGTGTTAAATTAATTAATGGTGGGCTATAAGTGATAACAAGTGTAAATAAGTGGTGTTGTTGATGGTAATAAAAAGATATAGTAGTGGGCCATGAGTGATAAAATGTGTAAATAAATAGTGTTGTTAAAGATAATAAATATGAAGTATTTTATGAGGTAATATTCATAAATAGAATAAGAAGAAATTTTAGGATATTCCACATCAATATATATCTCCATGAAGAAAATACTCAAGTTCACATTTGGTTTGAACTCTTAATATGCTCAATGATTAACATAATATGCTGACTTGCTATGTATTTAATAAAATTAGTAGGAATGCCAAGATAGATCCCAGAATAAATCAATTCACTAAAATTTTAAAATGATCTTTTAACCAATTCGATCTCAAGCTAAAAGTCCAAAATCACATTCTACCAATAAGAAGATTTGTTAAGAATAATTTCATCGCAGTTGCATTGAATGTTAAAAGTAAAAGCAATTGCTAAAATAATTCAAATTAATTTGCACGACACGATTAAAACCTAGAGATGTGTGTCTACTTACTAGAACTCGAACTCCTTTTCTGCATAGGTAGAGAGCAATAGCTCTTCCTAATTTTGAAGTGGCTCCAGTTAAGAACACATCGGTCACATCCTGAGGGAGCTCTCGAAGAATCACAACTGCTGTCAAAGTGTTCCCGTGTACCACACAGACTCTAAGGCTTGGATGTTTTTTCATAATGATTGCTCCGCCTCCGTTTAGAACCTCATTCTGCATTTTGAACCAAAACAGATCAGTTTAGCTACTGCTGTGTTGCTGCAACTTTATACTATACTATGGTTCCAAGGAGTGACCTTATTCAAAGCAATAAGAGTAACATATATGACAAACAACAAAATAATTATTAAATAGAAAAGAAATAATCAAAAGAAACGATTTTAAGATATTCCCTTAATAGAGTATTGTATTGAACATTAATTCAAACACATCCAACATGAATATTACACGACTCATTACATAAGAATGAAGTAAGATAAAACATTATTAAACTTAAACTACTAAATTACTATAAATACAGAATGCTCAACATATTAAACTTGTAACAGAGTAGAACAAATAAGTGTGCAAACCAAAAAGTATCAATCTTCAAGAAAAATCAATTCAATCACTACAAAGACATAATACTAATAAAAATAGAACTGTAATTCAAGTAAAAAATGACTTATTGCACTAATAAGAGTTATGTTACCAGAAAGGCTGCACCACTCAACCGTGCCGACTTCTCTCGGGTATTTTGTCGGACAGTTGGCACTTGGCATGCTTACCGAAACGGCCACAACCGCACGAAGCCCGTTGGTGGGCAAGCGCGCGTCTCATATCGTTCATATTTGTGCGCAGGCCTGTTACCAAAAAAGTTAATAGAATTGTAATTGTAATTCAAGTAAAAAAAATGACTTACTACACTAATAAGAGTTCTATTAAAATGAAGTTTTCGACTAGCAAACACCTAAAGACAGTACTCCATGTTATTACTTATAAATACTTCCCTTCATTAGTCATGGAGTCCATCATTGTCATATATCTTTTAATCTTCGCCTGGCTTTCCTTTTCACGGCCCTTGGGCATCAATTCTTGACTAAATCTTGAAAGCATAGATAATACCTTAAACAAGAAAACAATAAAGAGAACCTAATTACTTTCCTCATATCCTCAAGCTCGGTAACATATAATAAATTAGAATATGGTCACAAACAATACCTTGTCAAAAGTGTAACATATATATATATTAGTATAAGGTCAAAGCTAACCATGAAAACCAGAATATGGTCGAGCTTGCTGCGGAGTCTGAAGCTACAACCTTGTCTTCACCAGCCATATAGGATTCGTACAACTTTCTGAACTTCAGTTTATCTATAACAATAATATAATAACCCGACCAGTATATGTGAATAATTTAGTAAATACTAAGTATACCCAAAATTCACCAAGTGTCGAGACGTATTTGAATTTTCTCTCTAAATGTCGGACCAAAAGTATATACATCCGAGAGCAAATAAATATCATCGAATTAATATACTGTAACATGTACACAAGCAATTGTAAGAATTCTAGGATAGCTTTAAATTGCTAATTATACACTATAAATTGTAAGTACAAATTAATTGACAAGCAAGAGTTTTACATCGATGAAGCGATAGCATATGTTTGACATTCACGCCCGAGATCTTCGTTAGGAAAGTCGGTTTTCAAAAATTCTTGCCCACACATATTTATGTGTGGCTAAAACTTTTTTCTTGTCTTGATAAGGCCATTAGTGAAAGTGTTGAGAATGGTGGATGGTGAGCAAATGCCTGCAATAAGGTTTATACATGGTGCCATCAAAACAGCTAATTAGGAGATTGCAAAAAACTTGGGAGGTCGGCTTGACGATTATAAAGTAATATGGGATATCATTGATGCAAAGTGGGAAAATCAGTTGCATTGTGATTTATACGTTGCATCTCACTTTCTAAATCCTTGACACCATAGTCTCCGAATTTCTCCTGTCATCATGAAATTAAGAAGAGTTTGATGTTTTACATGCAAAAACTGATTCCACGAGAAGACTTGTTACAAGTTGATCTTCAATTGGATGTGTTTAAAATCAAAACTTGGGTTTTTTTTGGACCGTATATAAACATTAAACAACACAAGGGGATAACGTTTTTTACAACATTGACTACAATTGCCGTATAGTTACAGTAATATTTTCTAGGAAATTAGTAATCATGCGCAACCGTTGCGAGCCCGACAATCGCGACGATGACCACCATGCTTGCGCCATCTCTGTTTGTCAATCATAATCACCAATCCACCACAACGACCATCAAAATCCATCACCACCTCGCAGATGCTCGAAACTGACACTCGAATTGTTCTATACTTGAATCGAATGCTAAATAGTTGAATACGTACAACCGAGCATAAACTCAGATGCTTGACTGCATATATTTGAGCATTGAGTATTCGACTCGACTCGAGCATTGAGCGGTCGAGCATCAAGTTCTCGATGCTTGACTGCACGTATTTGAGCAGTTAGCATTTCCAGATACGAGATAGAGACAATCGAACTGCGAGATGAGGCGAGACGACAAGTGACGACGAGACAATTCCAAATGAGAAAGAGAGAGGGAGGAGGAGGGCGGTGGAGGCGGAAGAAGAATTGTAGACGGGGAAGGGGAGGAGGGACGACGATGAAAGGGTCAATATGCTTGGATATCAGTTTTTTTTATTAGTAATTTAGGGGTTTTTTAATTTATTTTTATTTCAATTTAAAAAAAATAAATAATATTGTATATATTTTAATTTAAATAACTATAATTTCAAAAGTGTCAATAGGAAAACTACACAAATCTCATAAAGGATATGGCATATACCCAAATGTTATAAAAACATGCGAAATCAAGAAGGGATACCCCAATTACCCTTGAAAAAAATATTGTCTGATCGGTGAATGACTAAAAGCTGAGGAAGGAGTTGACTTAAAACTGAAAAAGCTGAATATATTCCCGTTGCTCAGAATCTTGACCGAGCGTGGAATCTGATCGGATTCCTACCCCATTATATATCAGACTCTTCTCTTCACTCGGATAGTTCTCTCCCTCTCGGATATTCACTCTCTCCCTCTCGGATTTCACTCTCTCCCTCTCGGATCGCACTCTCCCTGTCGGATCGCTCTCTCTCTATCTCGGATCGCTCTCTTCCTCTCGGCGTCACATACAGCAGCGCTCTCTCGTCGGAAATCTCGCACCATGGCTTCTCAGGTACGTCGCTCTCTCCCTCTCGTTGAAATCCGATCGATGTTTAATGAATCCGATCGAACCGACCAGTCGGATTCCTTAAACCGACCGATCGGATTCCTTAAACCGTCGATCGGATTCTTGTTTATTATCAAACATGTGATTATTATGCTATTTAGTTTCGGTTATATAGTTTAGTTAGTTAAACATGCTTATCATATTATATAGTTTCAGTTAGTTATCATATTATTATATAGTTTCAGTTAGTTATCATATTAGTTAGTTAAACATGCGTTTATCATGCGATTATTAAATAACATGCGCTTAGTTAAACATGTATGATTAGTTAAACGTGTATGATTATTATTAAAGAATGCCGATAATATGATTTAATATGCTAAACGTGTATGATATATTAATTATGCATATTTGTATAATTCGTATGGTTTTTAATATGCTATTATGTATTTAATATGCTAAATGTATATTATGATTTATTATGCTATCTAATTATGCTAAACGTGTTATTATGCTATCTAATTATTGTTTTTATAATTAAATATGTTTTGTATGATTTATAATTATGTCATTATTATATGTTTTATTTTTATGATATTTATACACTTTATTGTTTTTATTGTTAGGGTGATATTAATTATTTGAGACTCAAGATGATAAATGTTGTGGTCCAGATTAACACATATTATAGGATTAATTACTTAGATATCATTAAGACTAGATTATTGGAGATTGGTGGTGAAGAATTACTGGATAGGTTTACTAGTGGATGCTTCGGTCACTTACTTAAATGGAAGCCTGGGGCAAAAAATATCATGGCTTTGCACCACGTGATTTCCCGACAGATTAGGACAGATGATGATCTACTATGATTTCATATGAGCAGTGGAGACTTTGTTTCTTGTTCATGACTATGCACTGTTGATTCTTGGTTTAAGTTTTGGAAGCTCGTCATTCAATCTTAGTAGAGAGCACCGGTTGCAACATGTTCGGGTGTTTAGAGCTTTCTGTCGTTCTGACCATATATCTGTTGGGGATTTAGTAGCGCGTTTTTGTGATCGGAGCGTGCATATAGATGATGCGGATGGTAGTTTATACCTCCGTGCTGCGCATATTATTATGCTATATGGGATGCTATTATCTGTAGATCCCAGAGTGCTGGTGAACTCGTGGGCATGGGCATTGGTGGATGATTTGGATTTATTCGCTAGATTTTCGTGGGGTGCATATTCGTATCAGTGTATGCGCCACTACTTATTTCAGATTCAAGCGAAGAAGAAATACCATTTCTATGGACCAGCTTGGGCATTGGTTGTTTGGTCGCTCGAGGTCATACCTGGTTTGGGTGGCGTTGTTGGAAAATATGTAGACCAGTCTGCCTACCCTAGATGCTTGAGATGGAGATTCAAGAGCAAGTCCTCAGTCAATGATTTATCGATTTTATTTGAATCTCAGGTACTACTTTTTACATATCCTAAAATTTGTGTTATAATTTATTATTTTAATTTTGATTAAGTCTTGTTTATTTGAATTGTATATAGTACGATCAACATATTCAGATCATACTGGCTACGGAAGAAGAAATGGCCACATCCTACTGGATATCACTCGGACACGGCGAGGCGTTTGGTGTGCCGTATATAGAGCCCCAAAATTTGTTGAGGGATGGGGAACAATTTCCCCCACGAGCACCAGTCATTAGTGGTGACAATGAGGGGGATTCTCGTGCCTCCAAGGGTACTTCACGTTCGCGTCCGAGATATGATACGAGACGGCATATTATTGTGGAGTCACAGCACAACACACATGGTATTGAGAGCTCCGATCGGAGAGCACGATCCACATCTCGTCAGACAGAAAGATAAAAATGGGCCCATCCTCCGACTTCTTCCTCGAGCGGCGATCACCCACGACCTAGTGATCGCCGGTTAGAGGGACCTTCGAGAGGCATGCTCGGAGGGTGATCGAGCTATCGGGAAGCACCTTGAGGAGGTTGAGGTACGGATTACGACGAGGTTGAAGAATTGGTTTACGGAGTTGATTGATGTCGTCCGTTGTGGTAGTTCACGACGTACACCGGCATATTCTCCATCCGATCGTCATACTCATCCCGTAGCACGACAATCAGTTGATGAGGCACGACAATCAGCTGATGTAGACGTACCTTCTCGAGAGGGATCGACAGATGGCAGACATGCAGACGCGCCAACTCGACATTCTGTACACGAGTTTGGTAGGACTGAGGCCATGCCATCCTATCAAGAGCCACCTCGTGCTTCTTATCAGGAGCCACCTCATACTTCCTATCAGTAGCCACCTCATGCTTCCTATCAGCAGCCACCTCCTACTTACTATCAGGAGCCACCTCCTGCTTCTTATCAGCAGCCACCTCCTGCTTCCTTGGCTGATATGTTTGATATTTTTAGTGATTGTGGACAAGTAAGTTCAATTTAATTAAATAATTTAAATATTTTGTGTTTATTTAAATATTTTTAAGTCAAATGATATGTTCTACGCAGATTGTGAGAGATGATTGGACACAGTCGATAGGGATCACCTCCGAAGTCCCGCAACAGTCCACTACTATAGAAATGTCCGATTATGGACACCAATTGATGACTTTAGGGATGCCCGGTACATGAATGACATCGGGGATGACAGAAGGGATGACATCGGGGATGACAGAAGGACAAACGAGTACTGTGGTGACACCAGTGCCCGTAGCCAGGAAGAGTGACCGACAACGATTCTCATCGATGGCCCTATCATCTCCATATATTGTTACTGGCAAACCGCGTGAACTTGATCCGACGTTAGTGTCGAACTTCAATGAGTTCATTAATGCCACCTCTCGAAAGCAGATGATCATTTCCGAGAGTGGTGGAATTCTTAGACGAGCTTTTTTCAAGGATATTCTTAATCCGACCAGCTTATTATCTACAGACGTAAGTACTTTGAATTTCTAAGTATTAAGAATTTATTTTAGTTGAATTAATTAATTAATACTTATTGTTTCAATTGTTCTTATTATAGACGATTGATCTGTTCATGATGAGCTGTAGAGTGAGACTGATCACGGGCGATACTGTATTGTCCACCTTGAACAATTCAAACATGATTATTTTGGACACCGACTTCTATGTAAGTATTGATATTTCCCAATAATTTACATTCATTTATTTATTACTTAAATCAATTCAAAATTTAAATTATTTGAATGTCTCAACAGCGAATCCTTCACGTTGGTTGGGAATCTTGTTCACGTGGTTGGAAGGTCCCCGAGAGTATTAGTTCTTTGATCAAGGGCACGACGGGATTATCCACTATGAGCGATTGGTCCAGCATGCATCAGGTGATTTTTGTAATTCAATATCATGTTATATATTTAAATTTTAATATATTTGATTTTAATTTAATTTATATATTTTGTAATAATTGTGTTATATAGGTGATTATGCCTATTCTTATCGTAGGACACTACGTCGTCGCTGTTATCAGAGTGCTTGACTATGCGCTTGATCTATAGGATTCAATATATTTTCGATTAGATGATCATTCGAAGAGCAACCGCGCCCAACGGATGATAATTTTCCCATATTGCATTTATTTGGACACATCTTGGATGAAGCTGATTATTGGAGCCAAAACGATACGGGCATACAGAAAAAACTGTGCTACTTGAATTATGTATCGCGTCACCTGATAACCAGTTCTCCCAAAGAGACAGCGTTGCTTGTGGTCCATATGCATACATGTACGTTGACTGTGTGATATCCGGATCGCCGAGTATTAATTGAGGGACTACTTATGTATCAGTATATAGGAAAATTATAGCTACTTCTATTTTTAAGATGTGTGAAAACGATTAGATTATTTATGAATTGTTTATTTTTTGTAAATATTTTTGTACGATTGTTTATATAGAATATTTAGATATATTAGTGTTAGTATTGCAATTGTTTTTGTAGAATATTTTTATATATTATTGTTTATGATTGTTTATGATTGCAATTCAATAACAATTGCTTAGTATTCGTCGTCTATAGTCAAAATATTTACAAGACCAATTATGAACATATTAAGTCGGCGAATATTTTCGTCATAAGATAACAGAAAATTGGATGATATAAAGAAGAATAACAATAAAAGGTGTCAAACACAATAACTTCAAAATATTAAAAAAAAAACAACTTTAATTAATCGCTTATGCCTTCATCCATTCGATTTGGACATGTCCTCCGTGTGTGTCCTGGTTCCCTACAATGGCTGCATTTCTTTGGTGCTCGGCGTCTACTGTTAGACGATTCTCCCATATGATTTTTAGGTACTCTTCTTGTAGACCTTTCACCACCAGATCGAATCCGACTTGTTCTAGGTCGTCCAGCCCGTCTTGTCACAATAGGAGGCAATACAATCGTTTGAGCTACATCATTTGGAACCATCCAATCTTTGTATTGAGGGACATGATTCACTGCACCACTGTATGTCTCAATTAAATGTTGGTCATATAGTATGATTCGACGTAATTGTGGATGGATTCTCCGGCCTCACTGTCAATGAAAAATATTAGTATGAGTTACATGAAAAATATCCGACGTGTAGTATTAGTATTAAAACATACCTAATGGCAGCAATTGCGTGTGAACACGACATCCCGTCTTGGTTAAATTCTCGACAATCACACGATTTAAGTTGAAGATCGACCAGGAAGTTCCTAACGCCAGACTGCACCCTATATTTTGCATTTGTAGACCTCGTCGTAGAGTAACGATGACTTTTCGACACCGCCGTAAAGCTTTTTGTTGTCTCCTCGGTGAGATAGTTATCCCACCTATGTGCTACTGCTCGTCTATCGTTGAACCACTGCTCAATTACAAGTCTGATTGCCTCCAACATTGAGCATATTGGAAGACATCTCACCCATAATAATCGAGAGTTAAATGACTCCACTGCATTTGATGTTAAGAAACTATAACGGCTCACAGGGACTTTGAACGGGCCCATTTTTCCGGTCCTACATGGAGCGCTTTTTGGTATGCTTTATCATTTATGCTCGATAGCGCATATAGCACGTTGGTATTATCTGGGCTCGTATGCATAAGCAGCTTCTTGGAATATTTCCACCACAGTGCCGCTGCGAAACTGTTTGATCTTGTTCACTAAGTGGTAGAAGCATAAGGCGTGATGAGCTTGTGGAAATACTCTCTCGATGGCGTTAGCTATGGACACGTGTGCATCCGAGACAATTAAGAGGTTTTCAGTATTTCCAAATACCCGATGGATCCGTGAGATAAACCATGACCAAGATTCATCATTCTCAATTAGCCCAACACCATATGCCAACGGGAACACTTGCTCGTTGGCATCCTTCGTTATTGCAACAAATAAAATTCCCTTATTCTTTCCCTTGAGGTGAGTATCATCTACGACGATCACTGGTCTTAAACAAAAATAGAAGGGAGCAATAGATGCAACGAGAGCAACGAATAGATGCCGAAATCGACCATCACCATCGACCTCATAATCGGTAAATGTATCGGGATTCGTCTGTCTTAACATCTGCAGATAACTCGCCAAATTTGGAATGACTCATCATGCCGACCGTATATCAACTCAATCGCTGTATTTTGGGCTCGCAACGCCATATCATAACTGATGCGGACACCAAAATCATGTTTCAACTCCGCCATAATTGATTTAGGCTTCATGATTTCACATATTGTGCGTATTTTTCTAGCATAATACGCTGCAACTATCTTTGAATAAACCTTCAATGGACCAACACAACCCAAATCACGGTGGCATTTGTGTTCAGATATAAACTTATAAACTTTCCAAATATTACCTCGTTGGGTAGCTCGTAACTCAAAATTACACCTCTCAGAGTGCTTGCATTTAAATGTCAGTCGTGTTGTATCTGAACGACCAACGACGTATTCCACCCTCTGCTCCATATGCCACACACCAACAACAAGATAGATGTAATCTTTGCTATAGTAATATGAATTACTACTCAATTCTACATCCCCTGTCATGTCCATTTCACGAGCAACAAGTGAGGCTGCAACGTTAAGCGGAATGACCGGAACTAACCAGTTAGTTAGTTCTTCAACATCGGGTTGGTTGACATCTTCTGGATAAGTGCTTGGATTAATCAAAGATAATAGTTTGGGAAGTCCTCATTCTCTTCGAATCCATCCTGCAAAATCAATAAACGTATTATTTAAAATTGATTGTTCGTGATTATCGTCGGAGGCATCTGAGTCGGTCTCTTCAAGATCTTCGGTCTCAGGTACATATTCTTCTTCTTCGTCTTTTCCATCAACATCATCATTCTGAATAGTAGTTGTCGGCCTTGTTGTCCCGGTACGATGCGTACCATGCTCCGTAGCGAGCCTTTGGGATTCAAAAAATCAATCACTAGAAAGCATACTTCGAACATCTTGTAAAGACTCTGTGTGGATCGAATGATTGGGCTCTCCCGGGTTTGATCCACTCGTAATATTTGTAGTGTTGTGAACTACATAAACGCGTGGATATTCTTCGGACATGCACAATTGAGCAAACATTTCATCATCGGTTAACAATGATTTTATTATCCGACCATATCAAGATGTGGATAAATAAAATAATTGATAATCCGTGCTCAATTCATTGGTCTGCAATATGTGATTGATATAATATATGAGGCTGTAAAGATAACGATCTGGAATTTGGGTAATTTGTTGACACCCGCCAATATACATACAATCACTATCAAACTCTCCACCATAATTCACAGTAATGAATTTCCAATTGTCCATCTACATAAAGAAAGAATAAATAAAAAAAATTAAAACAAAATTCTCAATCAAAATATAATTTCAAATCACAAGGAGATTGGAAAATTACCTATGATATTGGAAAATGCTTGATAACTCTGCTTCAACTTCAATTGGAACGATTATGATATTGGAAAATGAAGTTATGAGATGTGAATGAATGAATGAATAAATGAATGAATTCGAAAATTTTATAGAAGGTAAACAACAACAAATGATGGGTGTCTATGTAGCATTCACGTGAAATTTATTCAATTCATCAGAATAATAAGTGATTGAATCGTATGAAATTAATGTAGCTACAGTGAATTCAGGCTAATTATTGTACAAAATTCTTCAGAACAACGATAAAATCGCACCTATTATTGTATTAAATTACTATAGCAATACACGATTCAGTACATTTATATCTGTTTCACGTGAATGAATTGAATGGTACAATAATTTGAGAGAAAATTCAAAGCACTTACAAAGGCGCGCTATATTGAAATAATTAAAAAAAATTGAGAAACCGATCGGATCCGGTCGGTGTGTATATCTCGGATTCCTTACACACGATAGAATCCGATCGGTATGTAAAAGGAATCCGAGCTGCGCAATGAATCCGATAAGAAATCCGATCGGTATTATATCGGAAAGTTCTCTATCGGAATCCGATCGAATCTGAGCACAAATCTTTCGGATTCCGGGCGTAGTTCGTTATTTTACACAGAAAACAAAGATAACTTTTTCAACATTTAAGGGTATATTTGTCCATACAATATAAATCTACCTGATTTCGCATGTTTTTATGAAATATGGATAGTTACACATGTGGCTTATGAAATATGGGTATTTCGCCAACCAACCCATTTCAAAATGAGTATTAACTACCATCAACTCTTAAATAAACCATTTCCACTCAATACGTACAGCCTTGTGCCTAATCCATCCCGGTGCGCAAATATAACTAACACAAATTATATGTACAAGTACAACATATATATAATGAGAGAATACATAAATCTATACGAATATTTTATAGTAACCAACATCCATACCCGGACTCGAAGGCGGAAACCCTTAACGACAAACACCTCACATCTCTCCCACGTGTTCTCCTGCATGAAACCGACGCCCACACGTCACCATCTCCCCCTCCACCTCCACCTCCAATCATAAAAACACATACTTTCTCTCTCTCTCTCTCTCTAAGTCTTGCTCCTCACTACAATGACCGATCGACAGTACTATCCGGCGACAAGGCCCACCGCCGCCACCTCCATCCTTCAGAAGCTCAGAGACCACGCCCCTGACTCCGCCCAGCTCGTCGGCCTCGCCACCCTCGTAATCTCCGGCGGCATTCTCCTCCTTCTCTCCGGCCTCACCCTCACCGCCACCGTCCTCGGCCTCATCTTCTCCGCGCCGCTGATCATCATCTCCAGCCCCATATGGGTCCCGGCTGGCTTCCTCATCTTCGTCACCATCTCAGGCCTCCTCTCCTTCCTCGGCTTCGGCGTGGCGGTTGTGGCAGCGGTTTTGTGGATTTACCGGTACTTTAGGGGCCTTCACCCGCCTGGTTCGGACCGGTTCGATTATGCGAGGACCCGGCTCGCCGACACGGCGGGTCATGTGAAGGATTATGCGAGGGAGTATGGCGGGTATTTGCAGAGTAAGGTCAAGGATGCTGCACCTAGTGCGTGAATATCAGCGTGTGTGTGTGTTTACATTTTTGTAATATTACTCAAAAAGCTATTTGTGATTCCATCATCTACTATCTAATTAAACTTTGCACTACTAATTTCCAATGTTATCGCTTCGTTTACTAGTATAGTGTAGCATTATTTGGGGTCGGAAATCAAGGGTTCTATGGCGTTCAGGTACATGCAACTTTGCTCAAATAAAATTATAGGCCTTAATTAGTTTATAATTTATATTGTAAGCTCAACCGTATTACGATAATTAGTTGTTCAATTTAATGTTTATTTAAGTAAACTTATCAATCAAATGATTAAAATCATAAGTTTTAAATTGATTTAAATTGATGGAGTTTGTTATTTAAATTCTTAAATTGGTTCGATTCATCCGGTCACCAATTTTACTAGATTTTGACCTGTTTTATTGGATATCGACTGGTTTAACCGGTTCACACTGATTTCTTATAATTTGGAGATAATTGCCGGTTTCTTATAATTCGGAAACAATCACTGGGTTTTTTATAATTTGGAAATAATTTGAAATTGGACAGTTGAACTGATCGATTGGTTTACTAATTCGGAAATAATTTGAAATCGGCTTGAAACAATTTGAAATCCGACTATTGATCGGTTTGCGTTAAACCAACCGGTCGGTCTGGTCCATTTTCAAACCGATTTTCAAAATACTAATTGCAAAAATTAGGCATAATGGTAAGTTAATTGAGAAAAGTATGGGATTTACCTTGTGAAACTGAGCATATTCAAATTGATTATAATTGAAAATTCATGCGATAGATTTGCATTTTCTTGAAAATTTCTCAAAGAAAAATAAATAAATAATAATTTCACGCAATTTACAACAATACAAGTACAACTCGGCTAGTAAGGCCTGTATTTCATGGTGAAAGTTTGTAGACTGAATGAGGATAATCGGAGACATTTTCAAAATATTATAAAGGGGGGGATATAAATTATATTTGTTCCTCTTTTGTTTATCATATCATAATTGATTTTGAGACAATTCAATTGCATGAAAACAATTTAAAAAATCAATATATTTAGGAGTGAATTTTTATGTTCGTATGAAAAATCAGAAAAAAAAACTTGTTATCTTTAGCTGCAATTATTCATTTTATTTTCCGATCTGTGTTTATATATTTCCTCCCACAAACCTAGACTTGTACAATATCCATCCTCTGATTGGTCCGATCCCAACCACGCGGATCTCAAGAACATCATCTTACAGCCGTCGATAAGATGCAATCGGACGCTCCAACTTCCTCCTCTCTTCCATCTGAAATGATGAACCCACTTACTTAAGCAAGAACTCAACAAGCCTTCAGGATAACTATTTCAACTCTACCTGCCAAAATCTCTCAACATAAAATCAATTCCCATTTGTAGCAAATTTAAGAAATGGAAACCGTTGGAAAAGTGAAGAAGGGAGCTGGCGGACGGAAGGGCGGCGGCCCCAAGAAGAAGCCGGTTTCCCGGTCTGTCAAGGCTGGCTTGCAGTTCCCGGTCGGTAGAATCGGCCGGTATTTGAAGAAGGGCCGTTATTCGCAGAGGGTAGGAACCGGTGCGCCGGTTTACTTGGCTGCCGTGCTTGAGTATCTTGCAGCTGAGGTATTGCTTCTGTTTTCCTGCATTTCCAATTTTCGGTTTCGTTTGGAGCTGTTTTTGGTGGTGGATTTCTAATACTTGATCGTCGATTTAAGTATGAACTCAGATTTTGTTATCCTTTGCTGGTTTGCTGTGAGAAACTGGAGTAGTGAATTCGGTGCTTTGTTAATGCTTGCGCGTTGATTGAGCTGTTTTTTGCTGTTAATTACGCTTAGGGCTTGGAATTTGGTAGTTAGGGTTCCGAAATTAGGGCTTGTATAGTTGAATTTGCAAGTCAGGTGGTTTGAATTAGGGCATAGTTAGATATGTTGACAATCTATTGATCCATGCTATCAGGGTTTCTTCCACACAGCCTCAAAAAAAATCAGTAAATTGTGACGGGAAATGGATTCTTTGCATTGATTTTTGATTGTTTGGACAAAAGAGGTGTATGTGTGTGTAGCTTGTGTAAAAAGGCCATATATTTGAATTGCAAAAATATCTCTATACAGCCATAGCTCAAATTCTTGAATTGTGGGCAGGTGTTGGAGTTGGCAGGCAATGCTGCTAGAGATAACAAGAAAAACAGGATTATTCCGCGGCACGTGCTGCTCGCTGTGAGAAATGACGAGGAGCTTGGCAAGCTTCTTGCCGGAGTCACCATTGCACACGGTGGAGTTTTACCAAACATCAACCCAGTTCTTCTACCTAAGAAGTCCGAGAAGGCAGCGGAGAAGTCGCCTAAATCACCATCGAAGGGACCAAATCTCCCAAGAAGGCTTGATGCTGGTGTTGTGGTTGAATGGCATTGTTTCCGTTCTTTGTATGTAATTTGCATTGTTCTTGGTTATGTAGGAAGGAGGCTGTTCATAACTGGATTAAAAATCTCTGTACTATCTCGTTGGATTGTTCCTTGTTAGAATTGATGGGAAATATCATTAGTTTCAGGATTATTGGCTTTCAACATATTATTTTTTGCAAGGGGAAAGGTTAAGGTTCAATATGTTGAAATTACAAAGGGGGGAAAATATAGTTGTAGTAGTTCAGACGATTTACTGAATCAAAATGTAACTAACATATAGACATATGTAAATTAATTGTCTGCAGATAGGTCTTGTTTTATGGATATAGTTTTGCCCAGAACTGCAAGTTAATTGGATATATGTATGGATATTTAAACTTACTAATTATAGACAAACTTTAGGCCAACAAGTAGATCCGAGTCCAAATACGGAAAGATGAAGTCGTCTTTTGTGGGGGCGTTTCGGATACTTTATGTACAAACCATTTCAACGCATACAGCGAAAGGAATTGAAAGTCAGTCAAAACGTAACAGCTCAAAGGAATTGAAAGTCAATCAAACCGTAACAGCTCAAATCACACGCACTCGGAGGTGGAGAAATACGACTTAACGAAACGTAACAGCTTAATCGCAACCGGGTGCTCTATATTTCACATTTTATCTTCTTTTTTTCTTCCAATTTTTTGTCTCTTACAATGAATAATGGGTGTTAGTTGTGAATAAAAGTAGTCTTTTATATATATATATATATATAGAGGATAGATCATATAATCTGCCCGATAGTATGTAATACTCAATCTCATCCATTCATCTCATAAATCCTATGGTTGAGATTTTTCGACTTTTTAAGCTTAATTTCACTGATTTTCGCTTCATTAAGGGTAGATTAGTAATTTGATTTGTTATGTGATTGCGAAAACAAACTATGCATTTAGTTGAATCAATAATGCATTCAAATGAACAAAAAATGTATGCAGTTGAACACAATAATGCATGCGATTGGAAGCTCGTGTCCAGCATGCGGGCGTGCCTAGCGTGCGCCACCACAGCTCCCAACAGGCGCTCGTGCTTCGCCAGGCCTGGCGCTTCGCCGGCGCCCGTTGGCTCGCATTTTTACGTTTGTTCAATGCATTGACATGTTTTAATCAATGCATGGGCGTGCTTTGTTCAATGCATGAACGTGCTTTGTTCAATGCATGTTTGTGTTTTGATGCAACATGCGGTTTATGTTTTATTCAATGCATTGTCATGTTTTGTTCAATGCATTTTATGGTTTCGACGTAAAATCTCTCATTCATCCTTCTATGTCAATTCCGTCGCCTCTTTCGGCGATTCACGATGAATTCGCCGTGAACCACCACCATAGCCATCATATTTCTCGATTCTTCAATCATCTATCAAATTTATCTTCTATTTTTCTCAAAATCCATCAATTTTGTTTTCAATTTTTTTTCTTTTTTCTTTTTCAAAATCTATTGTTTGTTGTTGTTTGTTTATATTGTTGATGTTCGCGGTCTTTGCCGTCGTCGTCGCCGTCGTCATTGCCGTTGCCGTCGTCTCCGCCTCCCCACGCTGCCACCAAGGAGGAGGAGAAGAAGGTTGATTTGATTTCTTTCCATTTTGCCCTTGCTAAAATTAAAAGAAAAGAAAGAAAAGGAGTTGCCATGTGTCAAACGTGGTACAACCCGTGTTTAAAATGTGTGGTCTAGATTGAGTCTACATACTATCCGGGGACGAGTACTACGGAGCCCAACCCTATATATATATAGGGAGAGTTAACATGAGAATCATTTTATCGGGAACGTGATAACTAAAAATGATAAATTCATTGTACAAGTTGATCTGAATCCAAAAAAATAGAATTTTTGCCCTCCATTGAATTCGAACTTTGGTGAAAATTTTTGAAGTTTTGAATTTAGTAACCGTCTTAACGAATTCATCAACTTTCATAAGAATTCATTTGATTTTTAGTTTTTAGGATAAAAATGGTTCTCATTTGAATTTAACTATATATATATATATATATATTTTATTTTTTTTCTAAAGCACAATTCAGTAGAACAACCTTCTTCAACTAATAGCAAAAAAGATAAGAAACGGGAGCAGGAAAGACTAAACCGAGGCATCTTCGTAGTTGGAGGGTTCCTGACAAGTCAGAGGGTTCAACTCAAATCAAAGAAAAGAACAAGGGACCTATCTTATGCAGGGAGAAAATTTTATATACCCTATATACTAAGTTTGATACTCTTATTGTCCCACAAATTAAGTTTGCTACTCTTTACATCACGGCCCTCTAATCCAAAGGATGATTAGAGAGCTGGAGCTTGGAGCAGTGATTACCAAACATTGAATAAGAATAATTAAAGACTTCAAACTAATACGTATCGAACTTCGATAATCAACCCTATTTACAAGGCAAAAGTAATTTACAGATATAAGGCTATAAGTCCTTAAACAGAGGTTTCGATAATTCGATGACTCAACTGTCAACATTAACATACAATACTATTCGTAATATGCAATGAAAGCACGTGAATGCATATATGACGATATGCATTCATGGTTCTTTCTTTCAAACATAATAAATATTCAAAAGACTTCGACTACTCAACGGCTCCGCTCCATCATCATCATCACCAATCGCACATTTAAAAACAATATGCGGTGAGTACAAATAATGCACTCAGTGGCTCATGCCAAAATAATTTATCAAGTTTAAATTACTCTGCCCCATCACAGTAACACACGAGGTTTTAATTTGAAAATACTCGTGTTTACTAAATATTTTCTGTCATCTTCCATAAATATCGCTTGGCCAAGCATTTTCCACGTATGTATGATCCACATCCACCACAATAATTTATCCAACAATAATTCCCGCGCTGGAGAGGAGGCCTCCTCTCACAGACGCCATGACCGGCCGAGCACCCTTTTAGCACACAGTCACAAATAATCAGTGCACAAAATCCGAGCCATCTCAAGACAGGGATACTGAATTCTCCATCATCCTTGGGGTACTTCCAAGAATACGAATTCAAGCATGTCATAAAGTGGAGCTACCCAACATTATGCATCAAATATCATGGATTGGATACATACATAAAACATAAACAATTTGGGCGGTAATTAAATAATAATTTCATAAATATTTGCTTGCAATAAAGCATCATAAATAAATCATTTGATAAGTTCTATCAATTTGAGTATAGTAAAGCCCACCTTTACTTTGAAACTTGAATTTCACCGTGCT
This sequence comes from Salvia rosmarinus, assembly GCA_036937905.1. Lineage (NCBI taxonomy): Eukaryota > Viridiplantae > Streptophyta > Magnoliopsida > Lamiales > Lamiaceae > Salvia > Salvia rosmarinus. Next base: position 86,211,748 of record CM072816.1, on the reverse strand, counting down.
CTTCTCCTCGCTGCGTGAACTTCACGTCCCACCTTTACGCAAAATGTACGCTTTAGTGCGTTGGCACGTTTTTCGAGATTTTCAAAGTTCATTCAACTTTGATAAATAAATTAATAATTGAGTTTCGATGATTCTTTATACGTCTTAATACGTTGAAACGACGCGTATATCAATAAAATAATTCTCGTATATCGAGAGAGCGTAATATGATCTACGGTCTCATTTTAACCTTTAGGTTAAATAATCAACGATAATAACGTTATTCAAAACAAGGATTTCAATCATGAAATCTTTTCTCACAATTGAGATATTCGGATAAAAGTAATACGTTTTCACGTATTAACGTATTTAACGTGATTTCAGACGTTAATGTCGAAAGTCAACCATTTTGACTTTTCTTTATAAATCTTAAATAAAACATATTTTAATGAATAAAATCAATATAAATCGATTTTTAATCGATTTCTTTTCGTAAAGCTTTAATCCTCGATTTTCACGTGAATCGATAAGCTTGATTAATATTTTCTTTAATATTAATCTTTTAATACATTAAGCATTATTTACGCTTTTAACGTTATTTAATATAACGTTTCGTCAGAACATAATATTCTATGTTTAATAATTCTCAAAATTCAATCATGTCTAATATAATTTTTAGACATATAATAAATTTTGTTCATGATTAAAAGGATTTAAAATCCTTTATAAAAGCAATATAGCTCACGACTATATGCTACAACTTTCAAACTTGTTCCAAAATTCCTCTAAATTCATATAGTGTATTATTTTACACTATGATCATTAATATGTATTAATATCACTATAGAAAAATTTGGAACACACCTATATCCACTATAGGACTCACGGTCCTTTTTCAAAAATCAACCAAAATTTTCTAAAATTTTAATAAAATTACACAAGGCTCCACAATCAATATATATCATAAATATAACCTAAGGTTCAACATATAAAATTTCTACACCAAGGTATATATGTTCAATGGTTTCGGTTCTTACAACTATGCATTAAGCATTTTTATAAAATTCCAATTAAATATAATATGCCTAAATACAACATAGTGTAGTAACCTAACATCATAACCTTAACTAAAAACAACATAATCATCAAGTATCTAAGCTTGGAAGCTCACGGTTCTTAACAAACATTGGAGCAAATAAATTTCCAAAATTCTTGATTAAAACATGTAATACATAAATGATGTCCTAGATCACTAATATGCTATTACATTTCTTAAATTAAAATTGTACATTAACTTAGCAATTTCTACACATTTTCGGTAATATTAAAAACAAAGTATAGGATATTTATAAATTTCAATTAAATCACTATAGGCTACTACAACACCATATATCATTAATCCAATCCTAAATCTTTAAGAAAATTTTCGGTACATATAACATAATTTCATAGCATGCCAAATTTAATTTTAAACATGCTATATGCTTAGAGATCATCCTAATACACATTATTAACAAACACATATCATGCTTAGCATAAATTTCATAATTATAATCATGCTCATAAAATAAGATTAAGCCTTTAGAAAATTAAAAACTTAGGGTATAATCGAAGCTTGTTCGATACCTAACCTCGTTAACGGTGTCGATCGGTTGTAGGGTAACTAAAGTTCAAGCTTTTGGAGATGGAAATTAAGAAAATGCCTTGGGTTTTCTTAAGAAGGCTCTCGGCAGTGAGTTTGTTTTTGAGAAGAGGAATGGAAGTGTTTATTGTTTCAAGACTAAAAATACTTAAGTAACAAAAGAAATGAATCAATACAATTGTATCTCTCTATCTCTGCCTATTACACAAGAAAGCAAGACAAATTACTTTTATGAGTCACCAAGTGCATATGTCATGGTCTAAAATATCTCTTACATGTATTTACTACATGTATAAAGTTTTTGAATGAAACAAAAGTGTAATTGACTCACACATGCCAAATGCCGTCGACAATGAGAGAAGAGAAGGCAAAATTTTCAGATTTTTAAAGTTGTATCATGCATGTAAAATATAACACTCTATCCCAAAAATTTGTAATACATCATCAAGTATTTCTTAGTCGAAGAAGACGGCTAATACACCTCACAATTGATCCCACTTGTTCATTACTTGATTAGAGTGTATTTAGATTACACTTGTATCATGAACACATAGCATAGCAATTCTACACTCAAAAAAAAATTGACGTGAACTATGTTGTACATAGTATAAGGTCACGGCACTTTCATTCTTAAGTGCTAACATTTAATTTTTCATGCTAATTATACATATATATCATAATATATGTTTTAGATGATAATTTATATTATAGGAAAAATTATTGGAATCAATCCATAGGTAGAAAAGCCTAATTCTCGATTTAGGGTTTTCGAGAATCTTAAATAATCAAGAATATTATTCTAAAATTTTCTAGCATTAATTCAATGCTAAATAATATTCTAATAACATATAATAATCATAGGAATTTATATATCATAATTCCTTGATCGTTAGACTTGATTCTCAAGTCATCACAAAATGTTAACGTTTGAAACGTCTCAAACGTTTAAATATCGACTCATCTCAAAATGGTCGAAATAAAGCTATAATCAATTTATTAAATAATTCCAATAATAATGGAATTAAATTCTAAGCTTAAAAACTTAGAAAATATCACGAGCATATAAATATCGATACGTGTCGACGTAGAAATATCTTTGTTGAAATACGTTAAATATTCGTATTTCTCGATTCACATTTATTTGTGAATAAAACATAGGAATTTATTATTCCAACAATAATCGATATCATTATTCGATATATAATAATAAAATTATTATGATAATATTCTAATTGACGAAATTAATTTCGTAATTAGGAGTTTAAATAATCGGGGTATTACACTTTCTAACCAAGTGTACAATTTTAACCTTCCCAACATAATAAGACAAGCGCAGATTCACATGCTACTACTTTAATTCGAATTTTACTCTCTCTCTCTCTCTCACTTTCACTTGCTCCCTCTCGCTCACCGGCCAACCTTGCTCCCTCTCTCTCTCTCTCTCACGTGGCCAACCTTGCTCCTCTCTCTCTCGCCAACCCTCCCGAGCTCTCTCTCGCTGCCAACCGTGAACCCGGTGCCAACCTTCCTCCCTTGTTCACCGTGGCCAACCTTCCTCCCTCTGTTCACCGGCGGCCAACCATCCCTCCTCCTCTGCCAGGGCCAACCCTCCTCCCTTTCTCGGCGGCCAACCCTCCCTATTCCCGATGGCCAACCCTCCCTCACACGTGAACCCGGTGGCCAACCCCTCCTCCCTTTTCGGCCAACCCCTCCCTCACACGTGAACCCGGCCAACCCTCCCTTCCCTTTTCCCGGCGGCCAACCCCTCTGCCCGCGGCCGACGCCCATCTCTTCCCGCGACCAACCTCTCTCCCATGGCTATGGCTTCTTCTTCACAACAACATGTACATTTTTTTGTTTTTTTGTTTGGTTATATTTTTGTTTGTATATTTTTGTGAATTACGCATGGTTTATATTTAATTTAAATTATTGTTCATTATGTTGATGTATGATTCGAATTGTTCATCGAAACTGAATTGAGCATTATGTTTTCTATTTGATAATTTTGTATTGTATTTTAGAGCTTCGTATGTTTTGTATTGTTCATTATGTATTGTATTGTATATTTTTGTATTGTTCATTATGTTTATGTATGGTCATATTAGTCTATCTGAATACTGAACAATGCGAGTACTTTTTTTTGTATAAATGGACCCATGTAAACTCACATCCATGCTTAAAAGCTGCGGTTCATAAATGAGGGTTGGTTTATTTGATACATGAATTTCATATTTTTTAGTTATAGGTTTGAAAAAAAAGAAGAAAATATATTGGGTTTTTTGTTTTTCAATAACATGTTTTTACTTTTTGCAATCAGTAAATAATTTGGAAATGAACAATCCTGTAGTTTGATTTTTTGCATAGTTAAGTATCGAATGGAAAAAAAACATGCACTCCTAAAGTGCAAGTGTGGCCATATTGTGGCATTATCTGTTATTTATTTTTGGAGGGAACATCACATGGCATGTTCTTGAGAGAGATAAATTGGTAGCTTCGGATACCATCTGGAAATCATTTGGGAGCAAGGCAAAAAGTAATATTAGAAACATTAATTACTATAATTTGGGGCAACAAACTGAATACTGAACAATGTATATTGAATTTTCTCAAAACATAAAAATAAAAATAAATAATGTACATTGAATAGGGAAATGAGAAAAATTGCCGATTACACCGTAATATGTGTACAAATAGAATAATAGCCTGCAATAGAGCCTATGGAGGATTTTCAATTGTTGCGGTGTAGGTTATATTAACACATAATATAACCCATTGATAATTTTGTATTGTATAGAGAACACAAAGCCCACTGAACCATTCATATATATATTTTCACCACTAAAATCATAATCAAACCGCAATACCATATGGAGCATTTACATACTCTAATTATTGCCCGTAATGTCATCATTGAGTGATCCCTTAGATTATGAGCTTCAAAAATTGTAGTGGTGTAGGTTTGATCTGACATATTTCTTAATTAAACATAGTTTATTTTTTTTAATAAATAGGAAATCATCGAGTTCTTAAGGCCCAAGACCATCAATCGTCCATCCACAATCAGCACGTACTTCAAGACCAATTATTTCAGAAGGGTCATTATGAGATTGAGAGATATAGGCGGTGAAGAGCTGGTGGATAGGTTTAGGCAAGAGTGTTTCGGTCACTTAGTTGGTTGGGTCCTGGATCCAAGTCAAACATGAGTATGCACCATATGGTATCCCGACAGATTAAGCCCCCCCAGTGCTGAAGATCAGGAGATATGGTTTTTATCAATGGAAGGAGAATTTGTTTTTCCTTCTCGGATTTTACGCTCGTGACGAGTTTGAGTTTTGGGACGTCATCTTTCGATCCTACAGCCGAGTACGATCCGCGATCTGTTGAGGATTATCAAAGGTTTGTTGGTGGCGGAGGGACTAGTATAGCGAATCTAGGTGTGAGATTCTTTGATACAGACCGTCCGATTGATGATAATGACGATCATCTATATCTTCGTGTGGCCCACGTCTTAGTTCTTTATGCATTCGTTCTTGGAATCGACTTGCCACGACCTGTGGATCCGTGGATTTGGGTCTTAGTTGATGATCTGGACGTATTTGCCAGATTTTCATGGGCTGCATATGCATATAAAATTCTTCAATACTACATGTGAAATATGAAGACCAAGGCCAAATATCACTTCTACGGACCGTCGTGGGCATTATATATTTGGTCACTAGAGATCATTCCGGATCTTGGCGTGACGGTTGCGAAATATGTCCGGGGGGATGCGTATCCTAGATGCATGAGGTGGAAGTTCACGAAGATGATTGACAAGGATACACAGCCCCTGTTTGATCGTGAGGTATTATTATTTTTCAATAATTTTTATTTATTCATTATATTATATGTTTTCTATTCAAATATATAGTAATATGTTTTGGTTTATTGTAGGGGCAACCGTTTTTACAGTTAGTCTCAGACGACTATGAGAGGAGCATGCCGTACTATACGTCATCTCTATATCCGGGTGCACTAGGCGTGAACTACAGGAGACCCGTTCCCATTTGTACGCCCGGGGAACAACCCCCGCCCCGCACTAGAGCACAGCCCCACTGTCGTTCTAGAGCAGAGCCTTGTACTGATCTTAACGTGGGGGTTAGTCGGCGATTGGTACGCAGTACAAGGACACATACTTCTGTTGTTGAAGAGATTGATGCAGAGCCTGAGGTGCCACAACCTCAGTCTGTGGAGAGAGAGCGCATGTCGGACGAGGGACGGCGACATGACATAGGAGGACGCAGATAGGATACGGGGTGCGAGACATCCACGTTCATCTTCATCTAGTAGTGGCGGTGAGCACCACAGACGTCTGAGTCAACATGATCGTCGTTGGATCATAGACACGATCCATGATGTGGTTAGAGAGAATATTCAAGGACTCAAGACGTGGTTTGAGTCTATGCTAGAGAAGACTCGATGTAGATGTCCACATAGTACTGAGGCATATACGCCGTCCCGTCGTGGAACTACCCCACCACCGATGCAGAGTGACGATCAGTGACGACGACCTTCTACTGCACTCTCTCGTCGGGTTGGATGTATCCCAACAGACTCATCTAGCAGATCCGACGTCTCTTGTACCCCAGATAAATTACACACCTCATCGTCAGTCTCTACAGGTCCATGGATCTAGCTCTGGAGGCATCAGTCCATCACATAGTGGGGATCCACCTCGTCATTCCATGCCAGAGATGCATATGGAACAGCCGAGACAATTGATAAATTATCTTATTTTATATTATTGCATCATATTTGATATGTTTACTTTTTCTAACTCTGTTGCTTAAACAAAAAATTAACCAACTCGTAGAAGCGAACGAGTAAGGTTCGCTGCTGGCCGCATTGAGGTCACCATACGTGAATAGTCCTATGCCTCGTCCTATCCCCGATAGTGTATTCGCTTCTACGAAAATTTTCTTGAGGCAAGGACGGGTTCCGTGATTATTAGAGATGGGTGGTACGCGCTAACCTACAGTGATTTTATTCGCATCGAAGACCCTTCTGCAGATCTTGACGTGGGGGTAAGTATCACTTCTATTTCTATTTTCATATATGAAATCGTTATTTAAAAAACAAATTATTTATTGCAGGATCTTGATTTGTTCATGATGCATATGATGATGAGATTAATAAACAGGCAGGACTTGTTGGATGTGGTCAATAGTGCGAACACAATTATTTTGGACACCTATTTTTTTGTAAGTATATATTTCATATTTCTTATAGATGTGAATATATATGTATATATAATATATATATTGAATAAATATTTCTTGCTGAACAGTTGTACATCAGTCGATCATGGCTGCATATTTTTGAGAATAATCAATCACAGCAGTCAATAGAGAATGCTATATCTATGTGGGCTCCAAATAATGATTGGTATCGGGCAACCCGTGGTAGAAGGGTGGGCCAAAGTCATAGACCATGGCTTCATGCTGAACATGTAACTTATTTATACAATGACTAATTATAAAATAGATTTTTGTTTGTGCCTTTACAAAATTGAATCTATTTTTACATATCATCATCCCTTGTTTTAGTAGAGGTCGCATCATTTTGAGTCGAATGCACATGAGGAGCGGGGTGTGTGAAATTTTCGATTCGATATATTATTTATTAGACCCCCGGGCCCAAGAGCAGCGAATGATGCATTGGTATGACTTGAAGATGTTATGGCCACATTTCTTAATCAAATCTCATTGGTTTGAAAATAACTCACTCGGTGTTCGTGCCTTTCCGCATGAGGTTATGTTTAGAATGGCTACTCCTGATGACCAGTTCAGTCAGCAAGACAGAACCAGTGCCGGAACGTTTATGTGCATGTACGTCGAACGCATCATTTCATGTTCCTCGAGCATTGAGTGGGGTAATGAGAATGTATATGGCTACCGAAAGAAAATAGTTGCTTCTATCTTTGAATTATGTGAACGACAGTCGTAGAAAGTGGAGGAAACATGTTACTAATTATTATGTAATAATCTTATTTATATTTGAGTGTATTTTCTTGAATATTGCAATATTTGAATTAATGATTCAACATATATAGCTGCTTCTATCAACAAAATAGATTAACTTATAATTTGAATTTTTGAAATGAACAAACGGAACATATAATTTGAATTTTTGAAATGAAGAAACGGAACAATAGATTAATTGATAGCTAATATGAGAAACAAAAAAATAAGAGAAACAATGGATCCTAAAATTCTAATTATCCCATCTCCCAGCACACGTTGCATGCGTATGTCCAGGCTCACCGCACTGACTGTATTTCTTTGGCGCTCGACGTCTGCTACCAGATGGCTCATCAGTACTGGGTCTATGTGCAGGTCACTCGCCACCACCTCGAAATCGACTCTGTCTTGGGCGCCCAGCCTGTCGACGTACAATAGGAGGCAGTACCATGATCTGAACCACCTCTTCCGGTACATCCCAATGTTCTCGTGGAGAAAGATGATTTACTGAACCAACATATGTATCGACTAAATAATCCCTTGTGTAGTAATCATCCACGTATGACTCGATCGATTCACCGGCCTCCCTATAACAAATATTTTATTAGTGAGAAAGTAGTTAATTTAACATATACAAATTAAATTATAACATACCTAATTGTTGCGATCGCATGAGTACACGGCATGGCGTCTAGGTCAAATTCGCGGCATTCACATGTTTTATCATATAGATTGACCATGAAGCTTCATTCGCCAGCTCGAACCTTGTATTTCTTATCACCTGTACTCCTCGCACTATAATGTCGGCTTTTTGTAACTTCTGCGCTAAGATTTGTAACTGCCACCACATTCAGATAGCCATCGCTATTTTGTGTAGCAACCATTCTCTCGCTAAACCATTTCTAGGTAACAAGTCAAATTGCCTCCAGCATCGAGCAAATGGGAAGTCGTCTCGCCCACAACAATCGTCCATTCAAAGTCTCTGCCGCATTTGATGTGAGAAAACTATAACGTCGCACAGGACACATCGATCGAGCCCACTTCTCTGGTCCAATACTAATCAACTTATTATACGCATTAGGACTCAATCTATTGATGATGTTCATAGAATGGTTATACTCAGCTTCATCGTACGTATATGCAGCTCGTTTGTACATCTCTAACAACTTCGATTTTTTTTCCCCAAAACTCTTAATATGTCCGAGCAAATGGTAATAACATATAGCGTGAGTGGCATTAGGAAACTCACCCTAACAAAGATTAGTAATGGAGACATGCTTTGGTCGAAATAATCAAGAGAGATCAATATTACCATACGCAAATCGAACCTTCGAGAGGAACCACTTCACGCTAAATCATTTTGATCGGTCCAACACCATATGCCAACGGAAAAACTTGCTCGTTGGCGTCTTTAACATCGCAACAAATAAAATACCCTATTCTTTCCTTGAGATGAGTGCCGCCGACTACGATCACAGTGTCTAAGAGAAAATAGAATGGCCAAATAGAAGCTCAAAGCAACAAAACATCATGCGAATCTACCATCAGCCCCTACTTCAAAAAATCATAGACAGTGCTCGGATTCGCTTGTTTCAACATATAAAGATATTGAGGCAGTAGATGAAATGACTCCTCATGTCGGCCGTATATCATCTCAATCCCAATATTCCGTGCTTGCAAAGCGACATTGTATTTGATACTAATACCAAATTCACGTTGCAACTCCGTCATAATTGACCTCGGCCTAGGGATCTCACCATCATCTCGTATTTTTCGTGCTACATACAATGCAACCACCTTCGAATGTGCCTTTATTCGTGCAACTCGTCCCAACTCGCGGCCACATGTATGTTCACCAGTAAACTTGTGAATTCCCCATATCCCATGAGCACCAGTAGCCCACAAATCAAAGTTGCACTGTTCGGAGTGCTTGCACTTAAATGTTAAACGTCTTGCATCCGAACGAATTACAACACACTTCGCACCTTGCTTCATATTCCATAACCCAACGACAATAAAAAGTTCATCTTTACTATCGTAAAAAGAATTCTGGCACAACTCTCGCTCATCCAGTCTCGATAGTTCATGTTCACGAGCCTCAATTGACGATGTCGCGTCCAACGGAATAACTGGAACTAACCAATTAGAAAGTTCTGCAACGCTCGGCATCATGCTCAATTTCGAGTGGCTGCTAGAGTTAATTGCAGCAAAAAGTGTGCTCAACCCGCCTTCTCGACGGACCCAACCTGCAAATTCAGTGAGTGAAAAATTTATCATCTCATTCTCGGGCATATCTTCGTGAACGTTTCGACCGCCCAGCCTCGATTTGGGGATAGATTGGTCTTCATTTCCATCTTCCTTAGGTCGATCTTCCGGAGTATCATGTGAGGGTGATGTTGTTTGTTCCTCGTGCGCAGCGGGCGATGAATCGATATTCAATCTCGAATAAACTTCATGAATTCGTTCTGGATCATAATTGTTTAATCCGAGATGATTTATTGGTTCCTCGTCCCATCCAGGGGCATCGCTCCATGCTTCATACGACTCACTACCATGATAGGGCGCGTTTGAAGGCGCATGACTTCTTCATTTTTTTTTATTTTTTTTTGGTCAATTAATACAGAAATTTTAAAGGCTGCGTCACGGTGGACTCGAACCCGAGACCTTTGGCCTCGGGCATTAACCACTCTACCACTAGGCCAACACACACACACACGGCATAGACTTCTTCATGCTGTTGCCCAATGTCACCAAACCAATCTAATCCATCATATCTTTCACTACCTTCCACAGAATATTCGAATTGAGAAGATTGTCCGTGCCCTTCACTCGGAGGAGGATCTAACGTTGGGACATAAAATTATGGAGATTGTTGAACGTTTGTAGTATTGGCGTGAATAACGTATAAGGTATGACATGATTCCACAACGAACAAACGATCAAATTCTTCTTGACACGTCGATAGATACTTTAATATCCTACCACGTGCGGTTTTGATAAATACCATAATCGATAACTTAAGGTCAATGAATCACCAACATGATATGGTTAATTTTGTAGATCAAGCTAAAATGGACTCATTGTGAACAGGCAAAACCGTGAAGTCCTCCAATGTAGACACATCCTCAAAATTACCATTATATCTCAAAGTGATGTATCAAGATTTTCCATCTACATAAAAATCATATTCTTAAGCATAATCAATGAATAATATTTAACAAAATCATAATTAAATCGTGTATTCATAAAACAGAAGAGTAAAAATCATAATCAGGCATAAAATGACAGGCTAACCTCTGCATATTTGGCAATAGATCCCTATTTACCATCAACCTTTGTAACAATACCTATAAATGCACCCACTTATTTCAATTGGTATTGAACTAATAGATTTGAAACTAACAATACCTATAAATATACAATAGTTATTATAGTGGCTAACTAGAGTTCAATGATAGATATACATCATTTTCTCTCTCATTACCCTAACAAATCCCAATATTTTTTTATTCCTAAATTGAGAAAAATAAAATAGAAAAAAGAACTAAAATTGATTATATTTAAAGGGTGTTTACTTCTATTTGCCGTACATAAGATTGAGTATTTGAATAATGATACCAATAAATACATCTTATCTAGTTGGATACATATTATCAGATAGTATATGATAGATTAATTTATATTATTTTTATCTAAACTGACAATAGGAAGTAAATAATCTGCCCCAACGGTAAATATTTGTACATTGTTTTTGGGTTTTCACCATGTCTCTACCGAAACGCTTTGTTATTCTTTTAATTTTACTTGTACATGTCTTTAAATAAAGTTTATTATTTATATGATCAATATGCTAAAAGATAGATCATATAGAACGCCTAAACTTTTGATGTCGTGAATGTGTACATATGTTTTCTATTCCAAACCGAAAATAAATTTAATTAGTCGTACATACATATGTGCAGTACGAATTGAAAATTATGAAGTACATTAATCTTATTTAAATTTGTATTAACATTTTAATTGAAAAATTAGTCTCACAAGTTTCGTATTGGCAGGCTGTATACACCATCTTTTGGTGGGTCAATTTTTTGTAGTTTTATGTTAATTCACTATTTAATTCTCATTCCTTATATATAACTTAGAAATTTTACGACTTAAATATCAACAAATCAATATTTAATTATACTTATGCATAGCTCGAAACATTACAATTAAAAGATCAATCATTCAGATACTAAAATTGTAATCTTCGCGATCATATATATCAAATTTCATTGTGGAATTCAAGCATACTCAATAAATAATATTTTATAAAATCATAATTAATTAATAATAGATCGTATCTTCACAAAACAGAAGAGCAAAAACCATAATCAAGCATAAAATGACGGTGGCTTTCGGAAAAATGGGTTGGCCGCGTCAAGTGCACGGAGAGGTTAGCCGCCGTTGAGTCTTATTTTAAACATGTTAAAATAAATTATTAATATTATTTACATAATTCAATCACAAATTCAATAATTAAAACATAATGATAAATTGGTATGATGAAAAAAACTAATAATAAACAGATTACATCAATAATTTATTTACCTTTTTCTGGTTCTTGGAGAAAAAATTGCTCCTCAAATAATCGGAAAATTATTTCTTCCGCCTCTCTCAAAACGATTCTCTCTATTTTATGTTGAGTTTGTGTTTGTGTGTGTGTTTGTATTGTGTTTGTGTTTGTGTTTATAATTGCATTCAATGTGTCCGTGTGTGTGTTTGTGTTTGTATTTTAAATTCAAAAAAAATAAATAAATAGAAAGATATTTATTACACGCGGCCAACCTCAACTATACGCACAACTACATGAATTGAATGCAATTTCCGGCGGCCAACCTCAAATACAAGCCAATTTTCGGCGACCAACTCGCTTACCCCATGCAACCCCTAACCCGCGCCAACAACCTAAAACCCGTGACGGCCAACATGTGTTTTGATTATCCGGCGGCCAACACATTCAATTGCCAACTACTTCTCTGTAAAAAATAAAGTAAATTAGACTGATTTCACAGTCTGTTGACCAAACTTTTGCAGCGTCTGTCATTTTTCGAAAATGATTAAGGATATTTTCGTAATTTTACTTTAAATTGGGTAGAAAGAGTAGCAACTTAACATATGTAGTTAAATTAAGTATGAAGTTAATATTTGGGGTATTTCTCCCCATTAACACTTATATATGTTACGATCTTTTTGAAAGAGAGCAGGATTTGAGAAAGGATATCGGTTGCTTTATTTATCCATTCATAAGCAGGAAAAGAGGAATTTTGTTATAAATTGACGTGTGGTTTATTATCTATTTTTTGTTTGTGCAGATATATCAAAATACATTATCATTCCTAGATTGAACTCTTGCTAATTATATTTTTGTAAAAAACAATGGATTTAGTTGATTATAACCCTATAAGTAATAAGACTCGCTTGATAATGTAATATCGTTCTTTATTTTGAATTTTCACATTTCGTTCGATTTTTATGCAAGAAGGGGGAAATTATTAAAGGGGAAGCAATACAAGTATACACCTTATATATGAGGTATATATTTTAAATTCGAAAATGAGGAACCAAAAATATCTCTTTAATATGAGGTTATTTGATTCGAGCTCCATTAAGTTGTATTTTTATTTCATTTAGATATGGTCTAATTTGTATTAGTTTGACTATAATGCTAATTATTAGAACTTTTGGTAATATATGACCAATTCATGATACGATAGATCTTATATCTAAAAAGAATCATATTCCATATTCTGATTATTTATTTGACGAATAGTACAATACACATACACAATTATTTTAACAAATTTTAATTATCAATAGTGTTTTATGTATAGACTCCAAAATGACTGATTAATTGAACTGCGCGTGCGCTTTATTTATCTATAAGATTTGTGGTGGTCTCCTAAGCGGATGCCCGCATGTACGGATAATGATATTTTTCTTCAATATAAATGATATTTTTCTTCAATATAAATGATACTTTCGAATTATAGTGTAAAAACAAATGATACTTTCTTCAATGTAAATTATATTTTTTTTTTAATAACAAATTTTATTTTTGTCCATCCATATCGTACGAACGAATGTACATAAGTTTTTGTGATAAGATTTATATACCATGAAATGAAGACTGCATCAAAAAATAAATAAAGGTTGAAAAAGCGTTTTCAGTTGAAACTGTAAACAACGAACTAAGTCAGCTGGAGAGAAAATCGGACACGCTCTCTAGAATGGATCTTGTAACTCAAAGATTATAACCCACCACGTGGCGCATAAATACAGGAAACGTGGACTGGGCCCCTTCAGAAAATTAATATAATGTTTTGCTAAATTCGAATTTATTAATGCGTAATGATCCATATTTGAATCATGAAATTCTTATAACAGGCATGAGAATATAGTGTTTTTTTTTTGTTCCACGCGAGAAGTAAATATATACAATAGGCTTTAAGAATTCAAAAGTTTGAAGTAGGAAACTGAATTATTTTTTTTTGGATGTAATGACATATGTTCCATTCCAGATTTCAAAACTCTTAAATAACACAAAAACTCCTATACATCTGTCTGTAGTGCAGCCTAGTCGGGTGGGTGCCGGCCGATCTTTCGACCAGATCCTCCTAAAAACCGTACGTGGTCGAAAAGATAAGGGAAAATACACTTTCTCGGACGAACCTATCACTTGTTCGTTGAAAAGCCGTCTTAACAAAAATATCATTTACATTAAAGAAAAATATTTATTATTTTTTATACTTTAATTCAAAAGTATCATTTATATTGAAGAAGTATCATTTATTCCGAAGAAAAATATAATTGTCCGTACATACGGATGTATGCACATGAGACCACCTCCTTAAATAATACTCCATCCGTCCATTTATTTAATTTCGTTTTGATTCATCTACAAAAATATTCCCTTTCATCTTTTGGAAATACTCCATAAATTTACTCTATTTACAAAAATCCCACTTATGAGTTATGACCCATATTTTAAATTCTATTATCCATTAATATATTCATTTATCATTTCTATGACCCATCTTTTAATTCGTTACCTATTAATCTATTCATTTATATTTTCACACACTTTACATTCATTATAATTTATTAAAATCCGTGTTACCAAAATCAATAAACGAATATAGTGGACGGATGGATTAACAAAAGGAAGAAAATTGTAACAAAATTTCCAAGCACATGATAAAATCACTTAGGATAATTGAGACATTAATTATTAATCAAAAGATCCCGACCCATACAAATTTTGTTCAAAATGCACCACCTTATATCCGACTCATATTATTTATTCACAAAATCTGGTCAAAACTCTATCAATAAAAGGGAAGAGAATTTCTTTTTAAGTCATCTACATTGTGAAATCAAATAGGAAGTAGCCGGGATTCGCCGACACAATGCAACTCCTCGATCATCGTTGTTTCCTTGTCGATGCCTACAAAATAAGTTCGAAGGAGTTTTCAGATGGGACACTTCGATGCTTAAGTCAGTCACATATTCAGAATAAAGAGTATAATCTAACGTGTGCTCAACAATGGGAGAGAGGGAAAAAAGGAAAGTGCAGCCATTAGTGGCGAAAGTCGTCAGCGATGGACAACGACGGCGAGATAACTACATCAGCACGAGCGGCAGCGCTGCTGCTTTATGGATTGATTGGAGCTCATCGTTGGCAAGGCTCAGACGACAATGAGTGCATGACTCTACCTTGGGGACTGTGGGACGACCAAACTATGCTGTCGGACTGTTGAGAATGAGATAAGCACGTCTCTACGTGCGCTTCGTGTCTCTGTTGCACGTTGAGTGCCTTTGTGCCCCCCTGGCTATTGAGAAAGAGTCATCCCCTTTTGAAAGGTGTCACGACCCGACTACTTAATTAAATTATTAACTAAGTAATCAAATTGTGACATAATAAACTCCAATCTGCAATGACTACCAAAAGAAATCCAAACCAACATTTAAAGTTTACATATATACAACTCCACCATACATAATGGTTTATCATGAGTTGTCAACAAAATCATAAGAGTTTGACAACGAAAGGGTGGTTGAGTGACATATATGAAGACAGTATGACTATATGTACAACAAAAGAACTCTAACTCAGCTTCCTCATCCATTGTCATCTCCAGGCTCAACCGGCAAATTTAGAAAATATATGCAGTGCGTGCTTTCGGTACTCAGTGGGTTATCGCCAAAATTTAAATTATACTTACCTGTCAAACTTTACCCTACACAGGGTTTAAGATAAAATAAAACTTATCTTGGTGGTTTTCATATACAATGCACTTATGAATCTGTAACAATATAATCACATGTCATGTTATGCTATGCCGGCATTATCTTTCTGTGTTGGTCCCGAATGTTACCAATCACAGTCCTACCCTATCTACGATCTTTGGTACTGAGAAGTAGGACTCATTCTCAATACCCTGACCAATTTACTCATTTGTAAGCTCACGGTCATAACTGTATACATAGTCCTTCCGTAGATAGGTAACATGATCTTATGCTCAACATGTAAAATCAATCATTTACATAATAATATGCAAGATATAAATAGAATATCCACTATTATGTACACGTTAGTAAAAAGAAAACTCACCTGGAATGTCGTTACTCCACAACTTCTTCTTTCTCGTCCTTCAAGCTTCCTTTGTTCTTACTTGATCCTTGTAAATAAAATAATTATTGAACTTAGCAAACATTCTTAATTACTTGAACATATTACATCTTACTATTAGTTTTACCTAAATCTAATATTTAGGTTAGGCTATTGCATCCCTTCATAACTTATTTCCTTAGTAACTTTAATTTTAGGAAGTTATATAAAATTCCTTAATCAAAAGAATTAAATAGTTTATACTTAGTTTTTATCAATAAATATTATCTTAACCTTAACTTAAGGCAAACAAGTAATTCAATCTCTCTTATGAACACATCATAAGCTTACTGAATTAATTCTCAAAGCATCTTAACAATATACCATATCGTATAAATTTCGACAGAGTAAGCTTTTAAAAAAAATCAGCAAATCATTCCCAATTCACCCATACTTATTCAAAATCCACCAAATCATCACCATATGCCTAAATATAGACTTAGAAACTCAAAACAAGTTCAAACTCTTCCATTCACATAATATTTAAACTATGTCCTTCAACCATAATATTATCATATTATGCAATTAATTGAACTTTTCAATCCATAATCAATTTAATTCGAATCAACTCATATATATGCTTATCCATCATCAATGATCACCAATCCATAATCAATTTCAAGCCTAATCACACTCACCATATAAATCATTCAACTTAGCTTAAACTTACCAAATTCAACTTTCACATTTCAAGTTAATAAAATCTCATAAATTCAAGTTAAGCATTATTTATATCCTAAATCTCAAAATCATATCAAATAAGTCGATAAAATCAAGAACTCAAAGATACTCCAACCCCATATTTTGAAATTATGAGATTATATATATGTATTCAATTTATTTCAATCTTCTATTTGATCATGTTTATTTCCACTTAATCACATATATCCAAACTCATTTCAAGCAAATCATAACAAATAATCAACACTCCAAATTTAGGGTTTATACCCCTCTATTTGATCCCACAAATTTCAACAATTCCAATAATTTAATCCATATTCTTTGATATTTAAGCATTATAAGTATATACATAGCAAAAATTAAACAATTCAATCCTAATCTAAACTTGTAATTTTCGAAAATTCAAGTATATATAAGAAGATGAATTTCTTCAATTTTACCATAAAAGTTTTGATTAGATAGGAAATTTACATCTTTTATGAAGATTTGCATAATTCACCACTTTATCTTTGGAATAATTAAAGAAAAATTTGTTGTTTGTGTGTTTCGGCGAGAGGAGAAAAGAGAGGTTTGGAAGATGATCCAAATGAGTGTTCTTTCTAGAATACATATATGTGGCTCTATTTATTTATTTATTTCCTTATTTATTGCTAATTTCTAGGATATTCTTTAATTTATCCTCTAAAATTTACTAATATTGGACATTAATATTGTTTAATAATAAAAACTCAATATTCTCATTAATATAAAGATCCAAAACAAATAAATCAATTATTGGAATACAAACCATATAAATATAGATTTAACTCTTTTATATACAAATACTCAAATAATTATTCTATTTATTCTAAAGCTTTCGAAAATTTTAAAATAAAATTCCTTATCATTAGATATTAATAAAATAAAATTATTTAAGCCACTTAATAGTTAAAATATTATTCCATTTCATTTTATCAATAAATCACATATAAACAATAACTAAACATTCTTAAAAGCATTTCTGTATTAAAAACAAAATCCATTCAATCATACAATACTAAACATATTTCTCTTATTCTATCTTGATGGAATTTATTTCTAAATAAGATTTACATCTTGTAAATTCTATTTCTTTGATTAGCAATTAATCAAATTTTTATTGCTTTCTCATTTATTATGCACTTCTATATCGATTTTTAGCGATGTAATGCCTTTAATCCCATAATTAATACTTAATTATGTTCTAATTAAGACTATAAGATTTTCGGGTTACTACAAAAGGCTAAGGCCCTAACGTGAGCCGATCCCAAGAGTTGGTGGGGCAGAATATTTAGAATAATTAAAAAAAAATTCAAATAAAAATTATACATTATAAAAATATGCTTACAAATTATAATAATTTCGGACGACTACTCATATTCTGAAACCGACGTAATATTAATTCATTATCAACTGTATCGAAAAATTCCTTCTCAATATAAGTAATCAAACAATCATGCATTCAACAATCTCTTATTCGACTTTGAAGTCAATTTTTCACGTTGATGATTTTCTTATGATAAATTTATCCACTCATGTTTGATAAAAATATTGAATCATGAATGAATTAAAATTTAAACTATGATTAATAAAATGTATCCATTCAAAAATTGGCATGTTCCCAAATCCCAAAGGCCCAAAGCACGTTTCCAAATTCCAAAAGTATATCATCGAACATAACAAAATTAATTTAATAAACAAGTAAATAATAAAATAAATTCAAGTACTTGACATGTACGATTTTTATCTAATATTCTATAAATTTCTCATTATTTTTTATTAAATTATTTGACTAAGCTATCCAATTGAAATCAAACTAAATAAATACAATAAATTTTATCTCAAGATATGAAATTAATAGATTAAATAGATATCAATTATATCTCAAGATATGAAATAAAAAATAGCCGATATAAATTATATCTATATTCTTTGTACACATTTGGAACAATAATAAAAATAAGGGTAAATAGTATTTTATGTCCCATAATTTGATCATTTTTTTCAAAAATATATCATCGTAAAGATATTTACAAAACAGTACCCATCGTATTCGAAAATCACACTATATGATCCTAGATTTTTTTCAACGCCTGAAATTCGACGTGTAAGTCAGAGCTGCTACGTTGGCATGCCGACGAGGAAAAAAAATAATAACACAAAACATGTTAAAATGACGTCGTTTAATCAGATGTCAAAACAAATAATTCAACTATTTTCTTATGCGATTTAGAAAACTGAAACCCCCCAAATCGATTCTGAAATCTGGCTTCGTTGTGAATCTTCTGAGGATTCGTTGTGCGCCCACTAAAAATTGATTGTGAAAGCAATCCATTGACTTGTTGAATACTAAATCCAGAAAGCTTGGTCGAAAGAGAGGTTATGTGGACCCCT
This sequence comes from Salvia rosmarinus, assembly GCA_036937905.1. NCBI lineage: Eukaryota > Viridiplantae > Streptophyta > Magnoliopsida > Lamiales > Lamiaceae > Salvia > Salvia rosmarinus. The sequence continues at coordinate 86,192,325 of CM072816.1, read as the reverse complement.
GATTTTTTATTGTGTCGGTAAATAGGGTTATAGTTGTGGACGAAAGAGGTTTGTGGTCTAAAAAGCTTGGCTCATGGTGGTGGCCTCTCACATGCACTGAAATTCTCTGTCGGGAAAAAACTAAATATTGAAATATTTGTTTTAAATTTTTTTTTCCATAGAACAACTTGATTATTATATTATATTTATGTTGGGTTGGGTGAATTTTAATATTTTTGTATTGTATTGTATTGCATTTCTATGGTCAGTGTGTCGGCTCTTGTTGTTATGCTTAGGTTGTGGCATGATGGGGTTTTATCGACAACAAGAAATATACATGTTGTGATTTTTGGATGTGCCTAAGTATGATGTATTCGATTATGATGAAGCTTTTATTAATTAGTTGATTCTAGGCGATTTAGGGTATGGTAGGGTGGTAAGATATGCTTTTAGGGATAATGATCTTGGTGAGTTCTTATTTGTGAATACCAATGACGATGGATATAATTTACGTAAGCAATGCCATAAGATTTGTTGATGATCGAAAATTACGAGATATACTTTGAATGTGAGAAAGTAAATGACCAAAGTGCGAGAAGGAAGCAGAGAGAAAGGAAATGAAGTTGGTAATGAAGATGAAGATGAAGATGAAGAAGATTATGATTTTGAGTTAGATGACAAACTAATTGAAGACGATCCCATATCTGATGATGGGCTGGATGATAAAGACTTCTCAGATGAAGATGATGAGTTCTTTGAAGCTAGAAGAAATAAGAGGGCATCTGAGAAAAGCTAAGAGGGTTTGTGAGAACAACAAAGCAGAAAATGAAATATTTTTTCTCAAAACACCGAAGAACAAGATTTGAATGTTAATGAACTTAAACTAGGTGAGGAATTTGACTCAGATACATCTTGTGAAAGCTTGGATGGTGAGGGACACACCAAAGCAAATGCTAAGCTTTACTCTAATAACACTCACGCAAAAAATTTGAAACAAGAACTTAGGTTAAGATTCAAAGATAAGAAAGAGTGTCGAGGTTGTGAGACATTGGGCCATTGCAAATGGTTATAATATTAGGTAGAGTAAGAGTTCACATGCTAAGCTACAAGCTACTTGCGGTGAGGGATGCGAATGGAAGATGTATGAGCTTGATCCATTGTGAACTTCGTTTATTATTAAGACATTGAATGGGAACATACATGTGTAAGAGCACAATGCAACATACAAGCTAATTGAAGTTTTGGCTGCCAATCTCTTGCTAAAGTTGAGAAACAACATAAACATTACTAAAAAGGAAATGGTGGATGAAATGCGCTGACCTACGGTTACACGAACACCTATGAAATGTTATTGGGAAAGTGGCTTGCCAACGAAAGAAGCGTTTCTTAGGACCAAAATTCATATGTTAACCCTCTGGCGAGGTTAGATTATGAATGGTTTCTAAATAAATAGAGTGTAGGAAAACATATGTTAACCCTCGCCCGAGGATCCATCTTGGGTGTTTAATTCACCATACATTGATTATAAACCTAGCATGCGTCTATATAATTAATTGCGCAACACGTTGGGGTTTTCGTGTTTACCTTTGGATCTGCCGAGGTGGATCGAGCGGGATGAACGGATTGAACGGTCGAGACTCGTGCTTTGACCTTCTGGACTGTATCCCGGTTGCCCAATCTCCAACGTCGAGTGAGGACGATCTATGGAGAATACACCGGAAAATCACCCGAGCTCTCACAATAAGACTCTCGAAAATTTTCTCTCTCAAGGAATATGAGATGGCCGAAAATCTTGCTTGCAATATGTGAGCATTAGCCTAGACATTATCTCATACCTTATATTTATAATGCACTACCTTAATCCTATATGGAATATTACCATAATCCTATATGGAATATTACCATACTCTTAGGATTATTTCCATACTCTTAGGATTATTTCCATACTCTCAAGATTATTACCATAATCTTATATGGAAAGGATCTATGCATATACCATAAATATAATTATATCCATGGATAAAGAGAATAAAATCTTGCCAATTGAGCAATAGGGGCGCGATTTTCCTCGATTACTACGGAACTGGATGGGCCGACCCGAGGATCAAATCACGAGGAATAAAGATGGGCCTCAAATAAATTAATTATCTTATGTTCGACCGAACATAAATTAATTTATAAACATTCGATCATGCCACTAGAGAAAGAATGTTGACTTACCCTTTATTACGAAGTTGAGTCGGGCTTGCACTTAGACATTCTGAATCCCGTATTTAAGATATCGAGCGTCCATTAATCATTTCTAGCAATCATTGCTTAAAGCGATTAATAACTTCATTTCCTTAAGTAGTACCACTCGACCTTATTATTGTACTTGAGCTAACTCAACTGCGGGGTTTAGTACAATAAACCTTTTGAGCTCCTTAAGGGGCGTCATCATCCTAGCGGATCGGTGACTCGTCTGAGATAACTAGCGTGACATACAAACCTTGCCACCACCCAAGATCACGGAGAATCTTGGGTTAGAACATATAACCCTCGCCCATAACAAGTCAAAGTGATGGTCGACAACTCATATTCACCTAATACCTTATCGAGGTTTAGATCATCGTAAGTCACCGAGATCTTGGTTCTTCACGGCGGTCGGAAAGAAGAACTCATCTCACTTGTGATCCTTGATACGTCGAGAGCGTACCGGCATAGACAAGCAACTAAGTCAGTCACTTCTTATCTATCTGCGGCTAAACCGACAACTCGTCCTTAAGTCGTCTCGGTGTGAAACTTTTATATCTCATTAAGCTTGACCAATCATACGGACTTACGTGATCTTCTACACCTTGTATGATCTAACATATATGAGATAAGGGGACACGAGATATATGCAATCAAGTATTCAATCGGATAGGAGATTGTAATAGTGGTAACGAGAACATTGTATACAAGCTCAACCAAAGCGCTTTCGATATACAAATCCAACAATCTCCCACTTATACTAAAGCAAACTTTTAGTATACAATGTGTCTTTCTACTAGCTATTACAAACAACCATCACTTTGCTTCTCCCACTTATACAAAGTTTCCTTTCTAAGTGGGTGCCATCAAGCGCAATCGAGTCCTCTAACGTGTTCATCGTAGACTTTTGCGGCGGGCTCTTCGTGAATGGATCCGCTAGATTTTCCGTCGTATCAATCTTTTCAATCAACCCGTCACCTCGTCTAACGATTTCTCGTATGACATGGTACTTTCTCTCTATGTGTTTGGTCACCTTGTGGGTCCGTGGTTCCTTGAGTTTGCCACTTTGCACGAGTTATCACGATGAAACTATGATACTCTTGGGCAAACCGGTACCACATCTAGATCCATGAGGTAGTTCTTGAACCATCTGACCTCCTTAGAAGCCTCAAGGCGGCTACATATTCGGCTTCCATGGTAGAGTCCGCAATGCATCATTGCTTTGCACTCACTTGAGGATCGGCTCCACCTCCCAAGGTAAACACATAGCACGAGGTTGACTTTTTCTCATCACGGTCGGCTTGGAAATCCAGTGCAGATAACCCAAGGCATTAGACTATCGCATGGTAAACTAGCCTATAATCTCGAGTCCTTTTCGGTGCTTGGTATATGCTTCTTGCGATCCAATGAGCTTGTCGAGGTTGGGCGATATCTAGCTACTATGCTACCGCATAGCGGATATCGGGTCTCGTGCATAGCATTGCGTACATGAGACTTCCTACGGCGAGCGTAAGGAACTTGTCTCATTTCCTCTATCTCCTTTGCGGTCATAGGTGGTGCGTTTTGAATAAAGGCGCCATGTGCGAAGGTAGCAATCCTTTCTTGGCGGTGCGCATACTAAAGCAGTAATCACGATATCAATGTAAGGCGCTGAGATAAGCTCAACATTTTCTTCTTGCGATCTCGGTAAACCTTGATCCCAGAATGTGCTGCTGCATCTCCTAAGTCTTTCATTTGAAACGATCGGATAGCCAACTCTTTCGTCGATATGACTTCACGTTGTTGCCAACTAGAAGGATGTCATCTACATAAAGTGCGAGAAATACCACATCACCGTTGACATCTAACCGATACACACAACTCTCGCTGGCAGCGGGTAAATCCATGGGACTTTACCACCTCGTCAAAGCGTAAGTTCCATGATCGGGAGGCTGCTTAAGTCCATAAATGGACTTCTTAAGCTTCCATACTAGATGCTCTTCACCCTTTACCACATAACCTTGAGTTCTTTGCATATAGATGTCTCTACCTTCCTCAAGGTAACCGTTTAAGCGGTTTTAACATCCATTGCCAAACCTCTAGGTTCAGTGGGCTGCTATGGCTAGAAGAATTACGATGGACTTGAGCATTGCTACGGTGAAAAGGTCTCGTCGAAATCGATGCCCTCAATCTGAGTGTACCCTTTAGCCACAAGCACGGCTTTAAAAGCGAAACCTCTCCATCGGAATCTCTCTTCCTCTTGTATATCCACTTACTACCTATGGCTTCCTTGCCATCGGTAGAGTGTCTTTTCATATACATCCATAGCCGTTATGGACTCCATTTCTAAGTCCATAGCGGTGTGCCATGATCTTGCATCAATATCTTGTATCGCCTCCTTGTATGTCCATGGGTCGATTATTGCATGTTAAATCTGCTGGGACTAAATCCGAAGATTCACCCACGAACATAAATCGCTCGGGTTGACGAACAACCCTCCCACTCTGACGAGGTTCTCTGCACAATGGCAGCGGTGGGTGCGAGATACTTGTGGTTCTCTAACTTGCACAACTTCTGTGTAGGTACCACTTGCGGTCGGTATCTCGGTGGAACTCGACCCACTTCAATTTCTTGAAGTATCGGTGTCGATCCTCCCACTAGACTCGACATCTCGTACCTTTGGCCTGTCGGTGGTGGAATACGATCATCTTCTAATTCTTGAAGAATGATTTCAACTTTGGACTTATGATTTTCATGTAGTCCTCTTCTAAGAATCGAGCATTAGTCTTAATAATGACCTTGATCCTTGGGACTATAGAATAAACCACCTTCGTTCCTCTAGGATAGCGATAAACGACCTTGCGTCGGATCTAGCCTCCAACTTGTCGACCTTCTTGTTCGGCACATGTCTTTGGGCTGCCCATATCCTTATGTGGCTTAAAGCGGGCTTCGCCCAAACCACAACTCGAAAGGGTCTTTTCGGTGACTTGGGCGGTACTAGATTTAGCAAGTATGCCGCCGTCTCTAAGGCATATCCCGAGCGAAATAGGCAATGTAGCATAACTCGTCATAGATCTAACCATTTCCAAAGAGTCCTATTTCTTGGCTCGACACACCATTTCTTTGTGGTGTGCCGGTGAAATCTTGTTGGGATGTAATCCCACACTTCACTAGATAGTCCATAAACTCGTTCTTGAGGTATTAGCCACAGCGATCGGACCCTGATGACTTGATACTCTTACCTAGCCGTCTCCACTTCCGCCTTAAACTCTTTGAATTTCTCAAAGCATTCGGACTTGCGGTGAAGCGGTATATGTATCCGTACCTTGAGTGTCGTCGATGAAAGTGACAAAATACTCGTACCCTCCACGAGCTTGTGTGGACATAGGTCCACAGTCGAAATGGACTAACTCCAACATTTCTTTGGCTCTATAACCCTTCGCTTTGAAGGGTGCAGTCGACATCTTACCTTCTATCACGAGATTCGCGGTGCGGGAGCGAATGTAGTGAGATCACCCAACGCTCCATTCTTAGCCGTCTTTGGATCCTATTTAGATTGATGTGACCTAATCTAAGATGCCGAGAGAAAAGTAGAGTCATCTTCTGAAGAAAACTTTCTCTTTTAGGGTTTGATGAAGATGCTGACATAGTTATAGGTATTATGTTTTGCGAAATAGTATAAAGCGAATTATATAAGGTGCCAACACGGATAACCGTCATTTCTTATGATAGAAACACCACTATCAAAAATAACGAATATCCATGAGTAAATAATTTGAAAGCGAAACAAGGTTCATGAAAATCCGGCACATATAAAGCGTCTTTCAAAACTAAAGCTGTTGTCCCAAAACATAAAGAAACATCTCCAAGCGCAGCAACTTGACTTTCGCGCGTTGCCCATGGAATCGTTATCTCGCCATCAAGCGACTCCCTTGTCGCGGGAACCCACGCAGGTGTAACAAACATGATCGATTCGCCGTATCTACTACCCAGAATGGGTAGAACAAGTCGCTAAACATGTTTCCGTTACTAAAGCAAGCGGCGTACCTTGAGCCTTGAGCATAGGGCACTTGGCCTTCAATGCCCGTCTTACCGCACTTGAAGCACTTGCCCTTCTCCTTTGGCTTCTTCAAGCCTCCGGTGTGACCATGTTCTTGTTCCCATTACTCCCACTATTTCCCTTGCCTTTACCACCTTTGGCACCCTTTTCTATTTCCATTTTGCGATGAAAATTTTGGGCCCTTAGATGTGCTAGCAAGAGCATGTGCTCCTTTTCCATAACTCCTTCATGACAACGAGATCATTAAGCAACCGACTAAGTGTGAACTCGGTCTTGCTCATGATTGCATTCTGTGAAAGTTCTCAAAGACTTGGGCGGTGTGTTGAGGATGATATCGACCTTGGCCGCCGTCAATACCTCCTCCCAGTGATCAAGACTATCCATGAGATGAGTCGTGTGGGAGACATGTTCATGGACGAACTTCCTTCTTCCATCTTACACGCCAAGATTTCTCTCATTGTGTGGAAGCGGACGTCGATCCATTGCCCAAACTTACTCTCGAGACTTGACCAAATATCGATCGCGTCGCCATCGGCGATCTTTGCGGTACAAACCTTTGGACATCGTAGTCATCATATAGCATTTAGCCATATTGTTTGACTTATTCAAAGTGCCTTGACTCTCGCTTGCTCATTAGTCGATCGTCGATAAGGGCATCGGGTTTAGGAGTAGTGAGAACAAACATGTGTTCTTGATGATAAGAACATATTCCATGTTTCGTTTCCACTCGATGAAATTTGGACGGATAGCGGTTTTGTGCGAGCATATTGATAATCGGCGTAAGAGACATATCTGAAGCGATAATGTAAACACATAAGCATACGATCGCATATAATTCGTAACAATAATATTGTAACCTTTTGATAAAACAATATTAATTGAAACCTCCAATCGCCCAGGAATTCCACATACGAGCCACGCGTGTGGGCGTTTACATGAACCCCTCGACCGGACTAAAATATACCTTTTAGTCGTTTAATTTCAATCCATGTCGACTTATCCTTATGATGAATGAAATTAATGATTGGACCTTACTAGACCACATCACTATCGCGAAGGGACTTGGCGGGAAGTTGTACTTGAGGTGATGTCTAAGCAATGACCACAATTTTAACGTGAAAATGAATTCTTAGAATTGGTATACTCACTCGGACCATACCGCTTCGAATTCAAATTCTTTTGTTATCTCATTTATATCTATCTCTAGAGAACTTATGAAAATCGCACATGCAAGCCAGCGTGTGGGCGTTTACATGAAACTCCCACTTCTCGATAGATTTAAAATGTTTTATTTAGAAATCTCATCTAACAAACTTATGATAAGCAGTGCAAGCAAGCCACGCGTGTGGGCGTTTACTCACGGTCGTCTCACTTTGTTTAGAGATCAAAAGTGGAGGTCTTGACATTTTAATTTGAAAAATTAATTTGTCGGGTTGCTTGTAGTCTTTTTATTCAAAGGTTTGTCCATGCGAGATCACGTAATCTAGCATGCTTTTCTATAGAACTCGACATGTAAAACATGCTCATGAGAATTCTAAAATATGCTTGATAAGCGCGATAAACCTAGCATGCTTACTATGCGCGTCCAATTCGTAAAACACTTAAGGTTTGTCGGCGTAATATAAACATACATAGCATACTCTGCATAATTTAAACATCCACGACATGCATATGAGCGATAAAAATAAAATAAAGCGTTCATCAGCGGCCCAATCGTGAAACACGCACATTTAAATCTAATCTATTACATAGATTTACAAAGTGCGAATTAAACTTGGCAGGCCTCGCGTGCTCGGGCGCGGACGGATTCAACAAATGGGCCTCGCGTGCGGGCGCGGGCGGAAAATCTGGAAGCAGGTGCGGGCGGGTCGGCCCAAAATGTCTTGGGCAGCGCTGAGGGCAAAGCCCGGCCAGCGCCCGACCTCGCGCGCCTGCCGCGTGCTCGCCGCGGGCTGCCTCGCGATCGCTAAAGCGACCGCGACCCGTCGAGCTGCACGCGTCGCGGCCTTCCCGGCGCGAGCGTCTGCCGAGGCGTCGTCGCCCGGCGACGAAACTTCGCGACCGCGATGCGCTTTCATGCGCCGGGTCGCTTCGCGTGCGCCCCCGTCGCCCGCTAGCTCGCTCGCTCGCTTGCTTGCGGCCGTCCTCGCGATCGCTCGCTCGCTCGCGTGGCGCCGAGGGTCTCGTCTTGTGACGCCGCCCGTCGCCCGCGCCCCGCGATCGCCCTCGCGACCGCGAGGCTTGCTTCGCGAATACCGTCCAGGGGACTGCCGAGCTACTGTTTTTCCCGTCGTTTCGTTCTTCGTTCTTTCGTCTTCGTTCTTCTTTTACAGATAAGATTTACATAATAAAATCTAATCTAACCACGGATTTTCTCGTGGTGTAAAAACAAAACCAACAAAACAATGAACGAGCCACGATGAACGACAAATCCACAATTATTAAAGCGCGCGTAATAATCAGCGTGAATTAATCCAGCGAGCGAAGATTACGATCCGGGCTCGATACCAGTGTAGGAAAACGTATGTTAACCCTCGCCCCGAGGATCCATCTTGGGTGTTTAATTCACCATACATTGATTATAAACCTAGCATGCGTCTATATAATTAATTGCAACACGTTGGGGTTTTCTCGTGTTTACCTTTGGATCTGTCGAGGTGGATCGAACGGGATGAACGGATTGAGCGGTCGAGACTGGTGCTTTGACCTTACGGGTGTATCCGGTTGCCCAATCTCAGCGTCGGTGAGGGCGATCTATGGAGAATGCACGGAAAATCACCGAGCTCTCTTAAGACTCTCGAAAATTTTCTCTCTCAGGAATATGAGATGGCGAAAATTATTGCTTGCAATATGTGAGCATTAGCTAGACATTATCTCATACCTTATATTTATAATGCACTACCTTAATCCTATATGGAATATTACCATAATCTATATGGAATATTACCATACTCTTAGGATTATTTCCATACTCTTAGGATTATTTCCATACTCTCAAGATTATTACCATAATCTTATATGGAAAGGATCTATGCATATACCATAAATATAATTATATCCATGTGGATAAAGAGAATAAAATCTTGCCAATTGAGCAATAGGGGCGCCGATTTTCCTCGATTACTACGAACTGGATGGGCCGACCCGAGGATCAAATCACGAGGAATAAAGATGGGCCTCAAATAAATTAATTATCTTATGTTCGACCCGAACATAAATTAATTTATAAACATTCGATCATGCCACTAGAGAAAGAATGTTGACTTACCCTTTATTACCGAAGTTGAGTCGGGCTTGCACTTAGACATTCTGAATCCCGTATTTAAGATATCGAGCGTCCATTAATCATTTATAGCAATCATTGCTTAAAGCGATTAATAACTTCATTTCCTTAAGTAGTACCACTCAACCTTATTATTGTACTTGAGCTAACTCAACTGCGGGGTTTAGTACAATAAACCTTTGAGCTCCTTAAGGGGCGTCATCATCCTAGCGGATACGGTGACTCGTCTGAGATAACTAGCGTGACATCTGAAACCTTGCCACCACCCAAGATCGGAGAATCTTGGGTTAGAACATATAACCCTCACCCATAACAAGTCAAAGTGATGGTCGACAACTCATATTCACCTAATACCTTATCGAGGTTTAGATCATCGTAAGTCACGAGATCTTGGTTCTTCACGACGGTCGGAAAGAAGAACTCATCTCACTGTGATCCTTGATACGTCGAGGCGTACCGGCATAGACAAGCAACTAAGTCAGTCACTTCTTATCTATCTGCGGACTAAACCGACAACTCGTCCTTAAGTCGTCTCGGTGTGAAACTTTTATATCTCATTAAGCTTGACCAATCATACGAGACTTACGTGATCTTCTACACCTTGTATGATCTAACATATATGAGATAAGGGGACACGATATATGCAATCAAGTATTCAAATCGGATAGGAGATTGTAATAGTGGTAACGAAACATTGTATACAAGCTCAACCAAGCGCTTTCGATGATTATGTTTTCTTGGTTTTAACCCACTTGCTTGGTTTTAGGAATCTGGAGCATCATGTACATTTTATGAGTGAAACACTCGAGAATCTGTCGAATCCATATGAAGATATGTGAACTCAAGGCACTCAAGTTGACAATCCCACATCGCCTTGAATTGCATTAGTTGTTTAAATGTTTGTCATTTGGTTTTGGATGACATTAGAGCGTCTATTTATGTGTTTTTATTAGTGGCATATTGTATTTGGGGCATTAGACCATCTTATGTTTTGTATTGATTGGCATTAGACCATCTTATATTTGGTATGCATATCATTAGATGATGATGTATTTTGGGCTTTTATAATTTCATGTATTCCATTTGTGCATATTATAAATCATGTTAATCATCCCATAAATTTGTAATATATTTGAACATGGAGCAATATGAAAAGTTTGATGAATTATATAGATTACAAAATAACCTATACACTTGGATTATCACCCATAAGATGAGACGATTCTTGGTGACACTTCGGGTTGCTACCACCCTGCAGGAGCTTGGCTATTCAGCTAGTTTCAGGTTGTTCATCTAGTCCAGCAAGATGTTTGATGCCTTCAAATCACGGTATATGATAGGTGGGTCAACCTTCTCATGTAGAAACTCAGCCCTTGAGCTATGATCGCTATATTTCCTACCAAATAAATGATAGTAAAACAACAAGTATATTATATCGTATCCACAGGGACTGCGACTCGAGAACACAACAATTAATCAACACAAAATCTTGATTATTATTCGAGGCAACAATTTATCGAGAGATATAATAATAAAACTAGACTCAAAGATAAATAAGGAATAAAATCGAGATATGAAAATGACCACAGGGATGTATTTAACTAACTTGATTCACAATTAACCTATTAATTTGTTTACCAATTTAATCCGCATTCATATGAAGGATCGCTAATGTAACTATAGTTTCGTCGGGACAACCTATAGTAGTAGGTTAACCTCAACTCTATCTCAATCGGATCTCGAGAAGTAAGCTAATTACCAAAAGCACATAAAGATTTAACCTCCTACAATTCACCATCTCACGGTCTCGAGGTAAAAGCGTATTATGAATTCAAGGTATCGATTATGCAATTAATTCCGTCGGGACATCAATCACATAAGTAGCATGCATTAATATTGGTCGAGATACCAACACATGAGAATTAAAGCGAGAATCATAAATTATGAATGAGGCGGCAAAACAATATCAACGAGATAAATTATCTGAATCTAGTCGGACATCTGAACCACAGGATCGTCTGAATTTAGCTACGATAATTAAATTACTAAAGCAATAAATAAATAAAAATAACATAAACTGAAATAGATAGATAAAACCGTAGGTTCCACGATGAACAATATAGAACTTGAATCCGGAAGATAAACTGAAAGCTCCAATAAAAACTGAACTACGAACTGAAATTGAAAAGAAACTGAAAAAAACCGAACTAAATTAATATGTGAAAAAAAGCGTGCAAAAGGAAAGCGATGAAGCTTAAAATAATAAATTATATTACGTGTTGTGAAGCTCTCGTAAAGTGTAATGCCGCCTAATCTCTATCCATTCGGCGTCGATGTGCTATATCGTAACCTGAGGCCCTTTGCGCCTCATGAGACGCTCATGAGCAAAGTCTCGCGATAGAAAGTCACGAGTCTTCAAAACTGCCGAAATTCCCTTCTTCCTCGCGAGATAAAATCGCGAAGCAAAGTCGCGAAGTCATCTTGTCCGTGCGTCAATTTACTCTAGCTCGCGAGCAAATCTCGCGAGTCGTGTTTTCTCATGATTTGCTCATTCGCGACTTATTTATTTAGCTCCGTTCTCTCTCGTCTGGACTCCGAATTACGATCCGTTTACGCCTATGCACTCCTATCGAGATGCTCTTTAATATAGTAAACTTTTCACATCCATCCTTTTCATATCCATTTCATCATATTCAACATCGTTTTTAAACATATATTCTTCGCGTGAACTCGCGACCGGGCTAGCTAATTCCTCTTTATCGTGATCCACCTTATTGACATCAAAACCTGTGCTAAAATGACCACGAAATACACACGGCATAATATCTTCCAAGGTAAACATAAATATATCAAAAGACGACACAAAGATCACTTATCAATTATAAGCGAAGCGAATATAGCCTTATAAATTAGGTAAAAATGAGGCTTATCAACTCCCTCAAACTTAACCTTTTATTTGTCCTCAAACAAATCGAACAAGAGAGACGACCAGCGGCATGTAAAAGTCGAGCGACAAAAGCAATAAGCCTCGAGCAAGAGCGATAAAATATTGATCAAATGAATCAAATCACAACATCTTTCGTTAAACTCCATATATCATAATAATCATAAGCACAAGCCTTCTTAAACTTGAATCCTCACAACATGGATGTATATATAAAAATCTCAAACACTCAAGTGTATTAAGGAGGATATGTATACTCTCAAAGTTTAAAACACATGGAATCTACCATAAGCTTGCAAATCGTCTAATTCTCCATTGCTCAAATATGTGCTCAAGAACTAAGATAAAAAGGTCTTATAAAGGTTATAATGTAGGCTCTTTGGTAGGTATGATATATTTAGGCTAAGTGACTTATAATCCCATAATGAAAAACACCATAAGTATCATAAGACACAATTTCCAAACTTTCACAATTTATTTCAATTCTCCATGCCAAGTCATTTTCTTTAAGAACTTCGTAATTATCATGTAAGTGATATACTCATCTCAAGCACTAGCTACTTACCCATTTATGTTCTTTTCGCACACCTATATCAATCCACTTTTTTTTTTAACTTATATGTAAGCAACTATTTTAATAATCACTTTCTCCACATCTTATTTTCTTTCATTTCTTTTCTCAACCCTCAATTTCAAGCAACCAAAATCACACTAACTACATAACCCAACCCATGGCTATATGAAAGAATTAGATAGGCTCAAGCGGGCTCATCAAAGGATAATAAAATAACATGTTAATGTTTGGATAGTGTATAGGCTAAGAAAAGAATGTCTAATATCATTTCAAAATTCTTAAGCACGTCAATGCAACCTCGAAAAGATCGAGCAAGTTCTAGAGAACACATGCTATTTCAAACTATTCACACGAGAAAGAAACAAGGCGAAAAGATATGGCGATCAAAGTTCAAGTCTCACGGGTTTCAAAGTGTGATCGAGTTCTCAAAGGCTCAATACTCACAATAATCATAACATGTTTGTCTCACAAAAGCAGTTGTAATCAATTTTCTAATAAAACAATTTCATCATCGATTGCTCGTCATTCAACTCGACCCAAGCAGACACAAAACCCGAACAAGAAAACCAAACAAAACCAAAGCGAGCGAACGAAAAGCAAAACAAAAGCGAAAAACAAACAAAACAAAGGAAAACATTGGGTTACCTCCCAACAAGTGCTAAATTTAAATGTCTTTAGCTAGACCATTTCATACCTCGATCAATCGGCGTTTTGACGAGAGACTTCTTCCCAAGTGCATGTTTGCCTCCATACTTTGCATTGACTTTAGACTACCACCGAGTGTGGAAGTGGCCTCCCCAAACTTGAACAAATCACTCGGGGTTCCATCCAGAGTCCACTCTTCTTTGTAGCATCCTCATCGATGATAGGTTGACATCCAGTCGAGACTTGTCTAGGCGTGGCGATGGTGATCGAATAACATTCCTCGTGCTCACGAACTATCGTGTTGCTTGATGGCATCATATATTGAGATTTTCGACTCCTCATCGTTGACACGAAATGTAAGATCCTTCCTGCACATCAATTAAAGTACGACCAATGGCTAGAAAAGGCCGACCCAAGATTAGTGGTTGGTTTTAAATTGGTATGTCTAAAATAACAAAATCATTGGAAATACAAAGTCCCTATTCTTACCAACACATCTTCAACTATGCCCTTAGGATATGAGACTGACCTGTCGACCATCATTAATGAAATTGAAGTTGGCTTCATTTTTCCCAGCTCCAAGCGGTTGAACACAGATAAAGGCATCGGGTTTATGCGCGCTCCCAAATCACACAACACATTGGGAAATGTATGCTCGACAATCTCGCACTCAACGTGAAGCTCCGGATCATACATTTCGGTGTGCAACTTCTCTATAAAATAACCTGCATTCTTGAAAAGGTTAATTTTTAAATTTTCCTAACTTCTTCTTGCTTGCCAACGCATCTTTGAAAAATTTGGCGTATCCGGGCATATTTACGAGTGCATCAAAGAGAGTATGGTGATGTTAACTTTCTAGAACATCTCTTTGAATCGGCGAACTCCTCGTCGTATTTCATCTTCCCAGTATTGAGGAAATGGGTGCGAGCTTTGGGAGAATCGATCATTCGCCATTTCTCTCGCGAGTTTTTCTCTCTGACGCCGCTCGCGAATTTTCCTCTGGGCTTTCTCAAGGCGCCTCATCCGTGCATCTTGGCGTCTTTCGCTCGCGAGGTAAGGTCGTGATGCCTTCTCTGTCGGTCTTGAGTTCACCTCGCGACCCTTCCTGCTAGGTAAGGTCGCGGGCAAGATTCTTCATCTGGCGAGGCTTTCCTCGCAACTTGGTTTCATAGCGATTGAATCGCGAGAGGCACTTTCGCGGCGAAATCTGTCGATTCCATCCGTGGCCTCTTCGTCTCTCTCGCTCATCCAATTCTTTCCCTTCATGCTCCGGATGATTAGTATAGGATGCTCATTTCCTCAAATAAATTACATTACACCGATTCGAGGCATGTGATTCCTTGGATTCATTCGGTGTTGCTTGGAATTGCCTTTGCATGCATCCAGCTCTCTCATTGTATCCGCCCACTTGGTTTTCTATCATCTTTACTTGTTTTCCAAGGGCTATCACCGTGTTGTTAATGGCATTGACTGTGCTCTCCAGAGTGTTCATCCTATTCCCAAGCTGTTGAATCTGAATATTTTGTTGAGCCACAATTTGTTGGTGACACGCTGCTATTTGCTGATTGCTCGCCAACACTTGTTACATCATCTCTTCAAGGCTCGGCTTCTTAGGCTTCATAATCATCCCATTATTCACAAAAAACCACGTGGCGGTTCTGAGCATTCTGCGCATTAGCATAGGAAAAATTGGGGTGATTCCTATTGTTGGGATGATATGGTGGATTCTCTTTGGTTCCCACGAAAATTGTTCCTTTGGTTCACATAGTGAACCTCCTCAATGTTCTGCGCCATGGCCACGGTCATCATCATTTCCTCTCGGCCTCGTACTCATTCACTGCGAGTTGTGAATTTTCTAACAAATCATCATACTTATCAACCAACTCTGCGTGACCACTCTTACGATCGTTTGTCTCTCCATGACCATTGATAACCGTTGGATGCCATCTCCCAATAATTCTCAGCGCTTCATCTATTCCTCGATTGAGAAGACATCCTTGATCGACGCATCAACAATGCTACGAGTGTTAGCATTGAGTCCACTATAAAATTGGGTTACTTGTTGTCGGTGAAAACCCGTGTTGTGGAGACTTTCGGAGCGAGTTTGAATTGTTCCTGGCTTCAAATAATGATTCATCTCCCAATTGTGAAAAATGAGAGATCTCATCAATGATCTTTTGAGCATTGGCGGATGGAAAGTATTTAGGCGAAAATTTCTCATAAAATTGCTCCCATGTAGTGATTCTAGATCATCTAAGCTCTTGAACCACTCTTTCGCTTGACTCATGGTGAAATATGAACATCCGCATCCGGATGGCATCGGTAACACTCCATTACCTTGATAGTATCACATATATCGAGGAATGCCTCTAAATGTGTTGGGGTCTTGATAACCCTCCCCAAACTATCCCGCTTGGATCATCTTGATGAGAGCATGCTTTAATTCAAAGTTATTGGCATTGACGTTCGCCCCCATCCTCCATCTTGGGCGGTCCGTCGGTGGCTTTGTACATGTGATTGAGCGGTATGGGTGGTGCTCGTCCACCCATCGCCCCGTCGATTATTCAACGCCAGTTGGCGTTGCATTATGCTAGCATTTCCTCCATCTCGGCCATCCGATCATGGCCATGAGGTTGTCTTTCCGTCATTGCTTGTTGTCTTCTTTATCGACTCTCTCTCTTATGGGATCTTTCAATCTCAAGATCCAAATGAATAATTTCTTTCCTTTGGGATCTTGTAATCATGCACTGCACAGAGAGATAAAATCAGATCAGATCTAAGAAGCAACACAGAAATAATTTTTTTTTTATTTTCTATTTTTTTTATAAGCCTGAATTAATAACTACAATTCAAAAAATTATCACTATGCAATATAAAAATTCCACGGCAACGACGCCAAAATTTGATCGCTATATTTCCTACCAAATAAACGATAGTAAAACAACAAGTATATTATATCGTATCCACAGGGACTGCGACTCGAGAACACAACAATTAATCAATACAGAATCTTGATTATTATTCAGGTAACAATTTATCAAGAGAGATATAATAATAAAACTAGACTCAAAGATAAATAAGGAATAATCAAATATGAAAGACTGACTCTAGGGATGTATTTAACCTAACCAAATTCACATAATTAACCTATTAATCTGTTTACCAATTTAATCCGCATTCATATGACGGATCACTAATGTAACTATAGTTTCCGTCGGAGATGACTATAGCGATAGGTTAGCTAAACTCTATCTCCATCGGTCTCGAGAAGTAAGCTAATTACCAAAAGGACACAAAGATTTAACCTCCTCAGTTCACCTATCTCGCGGTCTCAAGGTAAAAACTGTATTATGAATTCAAGATATTGATTATGCAATTAATTCCGTCAGGACATCAATCACATAAGTAGCATACATTAATATTGGCCAGATACCAACACATGAGAATTAAAGCCAAGAATCATAAATCATGAATGGGACGGTAAAACAAGTATCCACGGATAAATTATCTGAATCTAGTCAGACATACAAACTCTATGACCAATACGGAATTTAGCTACGCATAATTAAATTACTAAAGCAATAAATAAATAAAAATAACATAAACTGAAATAGATAGATAAAACTGTAGGATTCCACGATGAAAAATGTAGCACTTGAATCCGGAAGATAAATTGAAACTCCAATAAAAACTAAACTACTGACGGAATTGAAAAGAAACTAAAGAAAAAGCGAACTAAATTAATGTGAAAAACAAAAGCGTGCAAAAGGAAAGCGATGAAAGCTTAAAATAATAAATTGTGTTCTGTATTGTGAAGCTCTCGTAAAGTGTGCGCCCCTCCTAATCTCCCCTCCATTCGGACGTCTGATGTGCTATATACGTAACCCTAGGCCACTGTGCCTCGCGAGACGCTCTCGCGAGCAAGTCTTGCGATAGAAAGTCGCGAGTCTTCAAAACTCCGAAATTCCCTTCTTCCTCACGAGCTTTGCTTGCGAGATAAACTCGCGAAGTCATCTTGTCTGTGCGTCAATTTACTCTAGCTCGCGAGTTTGTCTAGCGACCTTGGGTCGCGAGCAAATCTCGCGAGTCGTGTTTTCTCGCAGCTGCTCATTGCACGACTTCACTATTTCGCTCCGTTCTCTTTCGTCCGGACTCCGAATTGCGATCCGTTTGCGTCTATGCACTCCTATCGTGATGCTCTTTAACATAGTAAAATTTTTACATCCATCCTTGTCATATCCATTTCAGAATATTCAACGTAGTTTTTAAACAAATATTCTTCGCGTGAACTCGCGACCGGGCTTGCTAATTCCTCTTTATCGTGATCCACCTTTTTGACATCAAAACACATGCTAAAATTACATGAAGTACACACGACATAATATCTTCCAAGGTAAACATAAATATATCAAAAGACAACTCAAAGATCACTTATCAATTATAAGCGAAGCGAATATAGCATATAAATTAGGTAAAATGAGGCTTATCAAGCTACACCGTATGCTATCTTCATTCTCGCATATCATTATAGTTTCTTGTCTTCCATCTGCGCATATTATAAATCATGTTAATCACCCCATAAATTTGTAATATATTTAAACATGGAGCAATGTGAAAATGTTGATGCATTATCTGATTACAAAATGACCTCTACACTAGGATTATCTGATTACAAAATGGCGGTGTTGTCTTCTCCAAAATGAGGTGCAATATTTATCTGATTACTAACACAAACACACATTATCTGATTACAAAATGGCCAATGCTACACAAACACGCATTATATAGATTACAAAACGAGGGTGCAATATTTATTTAGAAAAACCAACAAATATCGAACCAACAAATACATACTTCACTTTGTTCGATACAAAACCACCAAATATCCAACAAAATGCATACTTCAATGAAGAAGCGAAGTCTTCAAGGTGGTATAAACTTAAATTTGTATACAAATATCCAAACCAACAAAATCAAATGATGACAATCAACGGAAAAAACAAAATCTAATTCTACATTTCATATATTTGATACTTGCTTCAACGACTTAGTCTCTGCTCGAATCCTTTTAATCTTCACCTCTAAACTATCCTTGGTTCCTCAATCTTTCTTGACTTTCTTCTTTTCCTTTTGTACCCTCATATTGTTTTTTATGCGATCGAGAAGAGCCATTTTGCACTTCCTTGAAGCGGATCTTCATACCACACAAAATAGCCACAATTACCCGCTAATCACAACAAAATACAATTAACTCCCAAAATAGATTAGGAACATGGAACGACTAATCACAACAAAAATACAATGGCACGCTTTGATGCGGTGGCATTTGGTTCTAATAGCAAAAATAATTTGTTTACAAAAGTACAAATATCTCAAAAGAGTTTTTAAATAGAAAATGTGAAGTCTACACTTCATCTCTTTCGATAGCACACTCTGATGGAGATTTTTAAATGGAAAAGTGAGTCTGACTTTAAATCCCTCAATAGAGATTTCTTTGAATCGGGAAAACGATAAGAATCTCATTTAATTAATATTGAGCTCCACTGTATTTTCCTCATTTTTCTATTTAAAAATCTGCATCAAAGCGTGTCATTGAAAGAGATGAAATGTAGACTTCAGATTTTCTATTTAAAAAACTATTTGGGATGTTTGTACTTTTGTTGTTTTAGAGCCGATACATTAATTGGTTGCTCGGCAAACTACCGATTAGATTCATGCAAGATTCGGTCATGTGTCTTGGGCCTGGGCTATGACTATGGATGTGAGGCATGCAACGGGGCCTTGGAGTTGAGTACGTAGAATTTTTGCTTCTACTCGATTCAGACATTGTTTTTCTTCTTGTGCTTAAACCCAAACCACTAAATCTTGACTGCAACGAATCCTCAGAAGATTCATTACGAAACCAGGTTTTAAAATTGATTTGGGGTGAGTTGGGGTTCAAGAATAATTTGGGGGTTTTAGTTTCTAAATCGTAGGTAAGGAAATGGGTGAATTATTTAGTTTTGACATCTGATGTGCTAAACGACGTCGTTTAACATGTTTTGTGTTATTTTAGTTTTTTTCACGTCGGCATGCCAGCGTAGCAGCTCAAGACGTACGTCGAATTCGGTCCGAATTTTTTCGTTTTCATATAGTGTTATTTTTGAATCGATGGATACTATTTTGTAAATATTTTTACAATGGAATATTTTTGTAAAAGCACAAACGATGGGACATAAAATACTATTTACCCTAAACTAATTGTGAGAACCTCTCAATTATTCAATCTTGATTTTGTTTTATCTTTACCTTTTTAAAAAATAAAATACGGGCAAAATTAAATATATTTATAATTTAAAACATAAACAAAGATATATTAAAAGTCTGATTTTTTTTTTTAGGTGAGGCGATCTCCTCAAAGTGTGGCTCTGCCATGGCCCTAGGTTTTATTCTTAGATTTGGGTCTTTGTTATTTTCTTAGGCCTTTACGGATCTATAGATAGAGGTGTTCATCAGGCCGGGCAAGCGGGTCGGGCAAGATCAACAGTTTCGGGCCGGGCAGTGGTCAGCAGTTCCGGTTCCGAACCGCCCACCTCTATCGGTTTTGGTTCGGGTCGATAAATCTCGAACCTTTGAGCCGTGATTCGAACCAGCGGTTCGTATAAATTTTTTTTCATTTTTTTGTAATGTAATATGTTTAATATCATCAAAATACAATTATTATTACATAAAACACATGAAATAACATCTAAAACACAAAAAAATAAAAAAATTGGAACCGGTTCACACTTTTCGGGCGAGCCAAGCGGTTCGGTTCGGCACCGTGTGAACAAATCGATTTTCAGTGCCTCACAAAATTTCAAACTTCAAATTTTAAAATCCCCCAATCCTACCATTTCAACACACCATTTCTATTCTCTTACTATCTTACTCTCTCAATTCTTGCTCTCATACTTGTGAATTATTGCTACTCTCTTGCTTTCTCAATTCTTACTCTCATACTTGCGAATTATTGTTACTCTCTTGCTCTCTCAATATTCTTACTCTCCTTACTTACTCTCCCAATATTCTTACTCTCCTTACACTCTCAATATTCTAAAATGGCCTCTGCCTCGGATGCGATTCTCGTAACCTATGATTAGGCGAGGCGGGGCGGTCGCCGAGCTCGTGGTATTAATATTTCTCAAGATCCCCAGAGGGTACTATGTCGACAAAGCAACTCCGTCTGGACCGTCTCTTCTCTCGAAGGATTTGAAATCGAGAACCATGGAGATGCAATATGATGATGAAGGCTTCTTTGATGACCATCAAATTCTGCGAGATAGGGAAATGGCGAAGCGTCTTTGCTGCCATGGAGGATGCGGTTCGATAACAATACAACACAAGGCGACGACACTCCAATTGATTTGGATTTGAAGATGAAATGAATGAGCGGGTTCGACGCGGCCCCAATGCCAATATCGAAGAAGAATCGAGCATCGATTCGGCGTTTTACCATCTACTTCAAAAAGTTCAAGCAAGGAAGAGATGGCGGCCTGGAGCAAACGTACGCAATTTATAATTTTGCGGGAAGGAATATTTGCACAAGCCGGGAAATGGATATGGCACATATCGGCACCATATCGCAGCAAAGCACGCTCCTTCCAAAGATAAAGGTAAACAAAGTCAAATTCATTTGAAGGAAGGACAAAATCCAGGTACGTCTGAACTTTCTTTGTTTAAGTATAATGATTTAGTTGCTAGGGAAGTAATGGCTAAATTTGTGTCTACCGAATCTCTTGCTTTTCAATTTGCCGATAGCATGCGTTTTGAAAATAGTATTAAAGTTGCTTATTGTCCTTCTACTAAAAAAATTTCACGTGCAACCATGACTAGGACTATTGTTAAATTAGCTAAGAGATATAAAATCATTTTAAGAACTATGTTGTCTAGTTTTGATCATCGAGTTTCTATTTGTTCGGATATTTGGTCTTGTGCTTTTCAAAAGAATTCTTATATGGGTATAACTGTTCATTGGATTGATAAAAGTTGGTCTTTGAATAAGCGTGTTTTATGTTTTAAAGTTTAATTGCAAACATCTTCTGAAAATATTGCTTTATGTATAATTAAAATTTTACAACAATTTAGATTGACTAATAAAATATTTTCAATAGGCTTTGATAATGCTAGTGCTAATATGGCTAGTGTACCAAGTTTAATTGCGACATGTAATCGACTCTAGGCGGTAAATATTTTCATACTAGGTGTATATGTCATATTATTAATTTATATGTTCAAGATGGTTTAAAATTATTAGAAAATTCAATTTCACCGATTAGAAAAGTCGTAGAAATGTTGCATGATAGACATAAGTTGCATAGGCTTTGGCTTAAATTTTGTAAAGCAAAAAACGGGACGTAGTAAATGTTTTAACATTGATGTGTGCACTAGGTAGAATTCTACTTATGAAATATTAAATTCTACTTTTGAATTTAAAAACTTATTAGTTGAGTTTTTGGCAAATGAAGTTAATAGCATGATTTTATTGCCTTCTTATTGGGATGAATGTTATGATTTAGTGCAACTTCTTCAAACTTTTCAAGTTGCAACTAAAGAATTATCCGGTGTTTATTATCCTACTTCTCCGTGTGTGTTATACCAATGTATCTTGATTGCATGTCAATTTAACACTTGTAGCCAAAATCCGAATTTATGTGCTTGCATAACTGTTATGGTTAGAAAATGGTTGAAATATTTTACAAATATTCATGATATTTTTTTGATTTCAAAATGTTTAGACCCTTCTTTAAAAGACGAAGGTGTTTGTGGGTTAATATAATTATATTATAAATTTTTAAATGAAATCACGACTTCGGAGGATATAGGAATACAATTGCGGATCCTATATGGTAATCGAGACTCTTAAAATGAATTTAAGACATCTTTATCTTGAATATGAAGTAGCACATGGTCATAAATTTCCAAATCGAACTAGTGTTAGGACGAGTAATAGACATTTTCATTAGGAATAGACACTAGTAAGAGTCTTGCACAACAACTTCAAGATTTTTTGTAAACAAAGGATCAAGTTCAATGGGAAATCGCGACAATGAACTTGATCAATACTATCGAGGCAAAGTCTCGTGAGTTGTTAAAGCGGAGTCCCATCAAGTCGATTTGTTGCAATGGTGTCGTTGAAGCGATATCAATATCCGGTTCTTGCAATTATGATTTTTTCGTCCCGATGTCAAAGGTTTCCGTCGAACAAGCTTTTAGCCAGGAGGATACATGCTCGATGAGCGAAGATGCGTGATGACACCACATAATCTCGAGCTCAACTATTACTTAAAGATCATACATTGGGTGAAGCGAGAGAGCGAGAGAACAAGTGGGATGACTTATTTTACGAGTATCCTATAAGCACAACCGAGGTGGAAACCGTGAAACCGAGACATCTCAAGCAAATGTCTGGGATGCCGATGATTTTGTGATGACTTGACTTCCACATGTAAAGGTAACATGAAGGTAAAGAGAACTACGTGAGCTTTGATTCATTAATCGGGATCGTGAGCAACTTAATTATAATATTTTCAATTTTATAATTAAGCTCAAGCTCTTTCTTTTTTTTTTTTTTTTTGTCTTCAATTAAATTAAAGTATGATTTTATTTGCATAAGTTGTAATTTTTTATACGTTTTAGTTTATTATAAGTTGTAATTTTGCTACAAGTTGTAAATTGTAATGTGACAAAAGTGTAATAAAATATTTTCTTATTTCACTTACTAATTATTGTGTTCCAATATTATTTTTTAAGTCATCTCTATGTATATATATACAAATATAATTAAAGAATACAAAAATCGAAGAATAAAAAAAAGCGGTTCACGGTTCAGAACACGAACCGGAACCACAGGTTCATGGTTCGAACAGAACCGTTTAAACCCTTAACGGGTCGGTTCCGGTTCTGAATTTTCGAACCGCCGAACCGGTGGTTCCGAAATCGGAACCGGAATCGGCCCGGCCCGTGAACACCTCTATCTATAGACCTTATTGGACTTAGTTTATTTTATTCACATCATTTATGATTGAGAAAATTTTTATATAGCCATCGAGTTAAGGAATGTCAATTATAGCCACCAACATAAAATGTCAAATTATAGTCAACTTTTGTATTTTTGGACCCATTTGCCTTAATGAAATTGAGTTGGGCGTGTTTTCCCCTCAATCAAAACAAACAAGAATGAATTATTTGGAGCGTGTTTTCCCATTCTCTCTCTTTCTCTCTCTCTCTCTCTTTCTCTGTGGTGTCGCACCTTTCGTCTCAGGAATTAAGTTTATCGGCGGCCCGTCATTCTCTGTCGTGCTCCGACTCTCTTTATCTCTCTCTCCGTGGGACCGCTCTCTCCCGGCATTCCGCTCTCGCGCAAAGCGTTGAAACTTGTCGGATCTAGTTGAAAGGTTTGTGCTTTAATTCTAATAACAAATGATTGATGAATTTGTTAGTCATTATATGATGGGTTATCACTATTGCTATTGATTTTGATGAATTGGATAGAAGAATCGTATTATTTGTGTTAATTTTGATGATATTGGAAAGAGATGGAGTAGGTGTCAAAATCGTATTATTTGTTAGAAGAGTGTCTGAGTTATCAACGATGTCTGAGTAATAGGCAGTGGAGGTTTGGTCGGATAATGGTCTATTGGTACCATTTGGTGTTAATAGTCTAATAGGTCCAATTCTTATTTAGTGTTTATTGTGATTTGGTGGAGAGTTCTCTTTTTGTAATCATGCGATTATGCTTTGAAATCATGCTCTTATTACGATTATATGAGCTGAATTGGGTGGCTTTAGTTGGACCTATTGGTACTATTTGGTGATAATAGTCCCAATAGGGCGATGCTGAGTAATATATCTAATTTCTTTGTTCGGATGGCACCAACTTCAATCATTCTCGCACATGGAGGAATGGTGCGAAGATAACTCCTATAAGGGTGGAAGAGAGATTATTCCTATACCGGCGGATGGTATAGACTTGAAAAATTATTAAGTAAGATTGAGCTGCGTTTGTTGAAGGCGAGGTGGATACATGTATGAAATAGATGCATTGGATAATTCGAAACGGATGAAAGCATGAGAATAAAGATTCGATGATTTTGAGTTGGCTTATGTTATGGGATTAGTTGAAAGACCGTGTTATACATCACTATAACCCGAATAAATGCGAAATTGTCGAGTTTACTATTACATCGAATATTACGCCTCGAGCACCAATAGCTACGACGACGATTCGAAGGTTCTAACTTGGATACTTATCATTTCAACGATGGCGATGATCGAACTTTGATGTTGAGAATCTTGATGTTGATGGTGAAGATGTATCCAAGAAGATGTTGGTGAAGAAGATGTTGGTGAAGAAGATGGGGTGTGAAGATGTTGGTGATGAAGGTCATGGAGCATTCGACACAATGTTTCACCTTTAGAGAGTAGTCATGAGGTAAACCGTGATTGTCGACGATGGATAATTCCGTAGCGTCGTTCCATAGCTCAATTCCTATGGAAGATTTAAGGAGTGCAAGACTTGGTGTTGATGATTGCACAATTGTTGACACACTTGCAAAGGGTGCTATTTTTCCAATAAGTCGATATGATAGCATACATTGGTATGTATCATCTTGTTAACCACCTTGAGTTTTATCGCAAAGATCTACTAAGAAAAGATATCATCGGTTTGCAAACACAATAGGGATACTGTCGCTTTCGACTTACGTGCAGCTGCGATGGGCCTTTGCTTGGATAGTTGATGAATGGGTCACTCACACATGCGAGAAAGATTTGAGATATCATGCGGATCCGAAAGTGTTCTCTAAAGTTTTAGTTGCATACTTGATAAACGCGCATTTTACGTATTTAGTTGATATTTGAAGATGAGTTTAGCTCGTTTAATGTGCGTTTATGTATCGATTCTTAATGTTTTATCTATTTTAGAAGATCTTGCTCTTGGGTGTTCTTTTGGTGTTGTGTAGGTCTATATGTTGAAAATCGAAGCAAGGAGCGACGACGAGCCAAACACACAATCTGGCGTGTTTCTAGCGACCGACTAGCGGTCGCTAGGTAGGCCCCTAGGAAACACGCGAGAACCCGACATACCGCGACCCGCGAGAATGTGCCATGGCGAAGCCAGTAGCGAGAAAGCCAGCGGGCGATTTCTCGCGACGGATCGAACTTCCTAGCGACCGCTGACACGGTCATGAACCAACCAGCGGGCGCAGAGGCGTCGCGGGCGAGAGGTCGCGCGAGGATTACCTCGCGACCACACCTAGCGACCGCGAAGGGTGGTCGCGAGACGGCGCGGCAGAAGGAAAATTAGGGTTTTGGGGTGTGCCTATATATATGGCAACACCCCACTCGCGCCTCCGGAGACCCCTTACGCCCCAGAGCTCGTTTTTCTTAAGTTTTCCTCAGTTTTTATAGCTTTTAGTCTTTAATCTTCATTTAGTTTAATTCTAGTATTGTTTTTCCGTCGTTCTAGTTTAGTTTATCGTTTCGTTATCGATCGGAACGTTTTGTCCGATCGTTTTCTTTTGTTTTCCGTTCGTTCGCTTGGGATTGGATTCAAGACCAACCATTGTTCATCCGACGCTTCCCTACGGGTTTATATATTTAATTTGTTTTTATAGTTAATTAGTATTTCATTCCGTTTATTATGTCAGCTAGTTTTCTATTCTAATCTAGGGTTTGCATGATTCGATCCTATATGTTGTGAGTTACTTTGTTGTTATTTACCTTCCGGGCATGATTCATGATTCATGGTGCTTATTTATATGTGTTGATTTCTAATCAATCTTGATGCATATCTAGTTGCCGATTAATAGCGTAAGCGTATTAATTGTCAATCGATCTTGAATGCATGATCTGAATAAGCGCTTGAGTCGTGGTGAGATAGGATATTCGTAGGAAGCATATTCTTAGTGATCCTTTTGGAGTTACTTGTTTTCACCTAGAATGGTAGGAAAACTCGTAATCTCTTGCCGCAATTATCGTAATTGAAGTTGTTGGTTATATTTGTGATCTTCCATCTTATGCGGATTAAAATTAGCTAATAGGAGCAGGATAAACATACGTTGTGGATAGGATTAATGCATCCCTAGGGTTAGTCTCTTTTATCAGTTTTATCTTCCGTGTGTTTATTGCTTTATTTATTTTCTGCATGGTTACATCTGCTTTGGATTAATTTCCGAAGCCCTGTTAAATCATCACCCATATTCTGTGCTTGAATAATGATGAATTATCGTTGAGCTAGCTTCTATGTTTTCGTGATACAATCCTGTGGATACGATACTCGACTTACCTATATACTTACACTTTTTAGTGTTATAAAGTGGCGATCAAATTTTGGCGCCGTTCTTGGATTATTAAGATCACATAGGAATAATTTGACGATTTGGATTTATTAATTCAAGTTATATATATATATTATATTTATTTATTTTTGTCGATGCTAAATTCTCTCGTTTCTCGGGTGGTTTATGCGTCACAAGATCTCGGGACCTCTGAAATATTATTAGATCCAGAGATCGAAAGCTCTCAAAGGAGAAGAGGAGGAGAGAAGAGCAGCTGCAATGGCGGCCGATCCATAAGCAGGGGCATTCCTCCCAGCAAGTTGCGTATGCTAGGTGACTTTGCGAGATCGCGTCGGATAGCGAACATGGGAATCATTGTCCTGCTCCGGAGGAAAGACCCCAGAACCACATGTACCGACATCCCACGAGCAGTTCAAGGAGGCGGTTGGGGCCCTGCGTAGATGCAAATAATTTCGAGCTCAAACCGTACGATCGGTATGGTCGAGGAGAGCGGTTTGGGGAGGAGTCACGGAAGACCGAATCGCATCTCGAGGCGTTTCGACATTTGTGACACCATCAAGCGAATGGGGTGCCACAGACACAATCCGGATCGCGTGTTCGGTTTCTCATTGTGACGGTGAAAGATTGGTTCAAGTTTGGACCGGTGGCATCGACACTTGGGAAACTTTGTGAAGTTTCTTTCGAAATACTTTCCGCCGCAAAAGCGCGAAAGATCATCGCGAAATCTCTCATTTTGCCAAAACCACGACGAATCATTATTCGAGGCATGGGAGAGATTCAGAGGTCTATTGAGGCGATGTCCACAACATGGGTTCTCGAGGGCAACAAATCACACGGTTCTACGGTGGGTGACATGGCGAGCGAGGAGCATGGTAGATGCGTCGGTGAGGCTGCTTATTAAACCGACCGGTCGACGAGGCAAGCCGTATTAGAAGAGATGGCGCCAACACTATCAATGGCCAACGGAGAGAACGCCATCGTTAAAGCATTCTTTGTTGAGAATGATTGAAATATGGCGACCTCATGAAGAAGTTCACTCTTTTGAAGAGTCGATTGAGACGAGCGTCGACCACATCAATCGGAGGTCATTCAAATTTCCAACAACCTTGACGAGCTTCATACTCGAATTTGATTCAAGAGCGAGGAAGCCAAGTCTCGAAGACATGATGCAGCAATTGGTTGTAAGCAACCAACAATTGGCAACGAATCGAATTCGTTCATCGCAACACCGGCGGAAGATAAATCACTTGGAGTCATTGTGATGGCTATGGGAAGCACATAAAGATGTTGGAAGGTCAAATTGGTCAAATTGCCGTACAAGTGAATGCACTACAAAAGCGGGCCAATTTCCGAGTAATGTCTGAGTGAACCCGAAGAGTCGATGCTTCGCCATTCGGGGCGAGGTGGGCGAGCCTACCCGAGCCCTACCGAGAAGAAGCGAAAACATTACGGCGAAACTTCGCGACCGAGCTCGCGACCGCGAGCCCGATCGCGAGCCATCCCAATTTTGTCCTGAGGGCGCTCGCGACCGGCGCGCCAGCGCACCCGACCGCGAGCCATCCAAACATCGGCGCGGTTGCTCGCGGCGACCTAACGCCCGCAGCTCGCCGCGAACAAGGAGATCGGTAGCAGCCAGACTCCTCGCGACCATCCCAGTGATCGCGAGGCCGACCGCGAGCACCCCAGGCTAATCCTCGCACGTATATTCCTCCGGTCCGTTTCCGAGTCGACTTGTCAGTCGAAATATGACGAAATTTGCTCGTTTCAAAGGGTATTTGGAAAGTTGAGATAAATTTGCCTCTCTTTGAGCGTTGCGAAACATGCCGGACTACATGAAATTCTTAAAAGGCAGCTTGCAAGTAAGAAGAAACTTGGGAAATTTGAGAAAATTTCCTATCCGAAAAGTCTTGATGCCGTCTTGCAAAAAGCTCCTTTGAGCGAAGGATCCGGCAATTTCACGTTAGAGTGCGAGATCGCCGAAGCGAAATTTTCCAAATGTGTTATGCGACTTGGGCGAGCATCAATCGATGCCGTTGAGCGTTTTCAACCGGCTACACCTAGGAAAAATGAAGCCGGCGAAGATTTCATCGATGATGGTGACCGGTCGATCACATATCAAAGGTATCGTCGAAGATGTGTTGGTAAGAATTCGGGTTTTTGTTTTCCTGCGACTTTGTTATTCTTGATATTCCGAATTGAAACAACAACCACTAATCCTAGGTAGACCTTTTCTAGCAACGGTCGTGCGTTGATTGATGTGCGGGAAGGAAACCTCACGTTTCGTGTTAACGATGAGGAGCTCAAAATTTCCATATCTGACGCCATCAAGCTACGGCGTTGGAAAGCCGAAGATTGTTGCTCGATCATGGCTGCTGCCGCCGATCACGTCTCGCGTTTAGAGGTACTCGACCGATCGAAGAGGCTGTGAGAAGGAAGAAGTGGACTCGGCATGGAACTCCGGTGTATCATTCGAGTTTGGGGGCCACTTCCATAGTCGGTGGTGGTCATCCGTGAATCACGAAGTTTAGAAGGCTCCATAAGTCGGGAAAGATGTCTATTGCTACTAAAGCGCCAGATTAGCGAGGTTAGTAATGGTCTAGCTAAAGGCGTTAAATTAAGCACTTGTTGGGAGGTAACCCAACGTTTTCTTTTTTTGTTCTCGTGTTTTGTTTTGTTTTTCGTTTGTGTTGTTCTTTTTGTCGTGTTTGTTTTTCTTTTCGTTTTTCGTATGCAGCCGATCAACGAGTTAAGTGAAGTGTGTTAATCCATGTGGCCATGACGAAAGAAAATTTTGTGAAATTTAATGATAAGTGCACATGATATGTTAGAAAATGACGCATGAATGACGTGAGATGGTTTAGAACATTGTTTTTCACCATTTGCTTAACTTTGTGAGACTTGAGCTTCATTGTATACATATCTTGATCTGATTTCTTTTAATTGTGTGATATCATGCATGTGATTATCTTCTAGAACTTGCCGTGTTTACGTATCGAGACCGCATGATATGTGTTTGAATTTGGAAAGGATAAAGGCCGTCTTTGTTAACCACATATTCACCCAAACACTAACCCGATGATATATACCATTTTCGCCTTCTTTGAGCCTTTATTAGACTTTTCTTTCGATTAAACGGATGATAGGAGGTGAGGATGGATATGGGAATCAAAAGGGTGAAAAATTTGATGTAGTTATGACAAGAAAAGTTTATTTTAGAAAAATACATCTGTGGTGAAGAATAGTACCTTGTTCGTGAAAGTTAAACCCTATAAGCTCTAGAAAAGAAAAGAAAAAGAAAAATGTTAAGTTCATTATGAGTGTTGAGCATAAAGGGTCTTTAATCAAAGTATAGGTACATACATGGCATTAAGCGTTGATTTAGCACGTTGGGAGAGAAGAGGAAAATGGACAAAGTCCATATGTGTCGAAATGTATAAATGATGGTGCTTGGAATATTCTTGAGTCACTTAGCCATATATTATCCTACCTTAACCAATGTGCCTACATTATAACCTATGAAAAGTCCTCTTTGATCCTCATTTGAACACATTTGTGCGGTGGAGATGTTAGAAAGCGGCAAGCCTATGGTAAGATGTTGCGGTGCATTGATCTTTGAGTGTATACACGTCCTTAATTTCTTTATGAGTTTGAGTGTATCCTATATATATTTTACACATGCCTTTGTGAGGTTGAAATAAATGAGCTTTTGCCGTAAATTGTTGTTTGTGTTGAGTGGACTAACGTCGTCATGTGCGCTAATGTTTTTGAGCGGTGATATGTTTCGGAGGCTTAGAATGGTTATCCTCTTTGCTACGCTCGTTGATCTTTCGTTTGTCTTTCCTTTCTGTTTTTGTTTGAGGACAAACAAAGCTTTAAGTTTGGGGGGTTTGATAAACGCGCATTTTACACGTATTTAGTTGATATTTGAAGATGAGTTTAGCTCGTTTAATGTGCGTTTATGTATCGATTCTTAATGTTTTATCTATTTTTAGAAGATACTGCTCTTGGGTGTTCTTTTGGTGTTGTGTAGGTCATATGTTGAAAATCGAAGCAAGGAGCGACGCACGAGCCAAAACACACAATCTGGCGTGTTTCTAGCGACCGACTGGCGGTCGCTAGGTAGGCCGCTAGGAAACACGCGAGAACCCGGCATACCGCGACCGCGAGAATGTGCCCATGGCGAAGCCCAACATAGCGAAAAGCCATTGGGCGATTTCTCGCGACGGATCGGACTTCCTAGCGACCGCTGAACACGGTCGCGAACCAACCAAGCGGGCGCAGAGGCGATCGCGGGCGAGAAGGTCGGCGCGGATTACCTCGCGACCACGCTAGCGACCGCGAAGGGTGGTCGCGAGGCAACGCTGCGAAGGAAAATTAGGGTTTTGGGGTGTGCTATATATGGCAACACCCCACTCGCTCTCGGAGACCCCTTCGCCCGAGCTCGTTTTCTTAAGTTTTCCTCGGTTTTCTGATTTTAGTCTTTAATCTTCATTTAGTTTAATTCTAGTATTGTTTTCCGTCGTTCTAGTTTAGTTTATCGTTTCGTTATCGATCGGACGTTTTGTCCGATCGTTTTCTTTTGTTTTCCGTTCGTTCGCTTGGGATTGGATTCAAGACCAACCATTGTTCATCAAGCGCTTCCTACGGGTTTTATATATTTAATTTCTTTTTTATAGTTAATTAGTATTTCATTCCGTTTATTATGTCGGCTAGTTTTCTATTCTAATCCTGGGGTTTGCATGATTCGATCCATATGTTGTGAGTTCTGCATTGTTATTTACCTTCGGGCATGATTCATGATTCATGGTGCTTATTTATATGTGTTGATTTCTAATCAATCTTGATGCATATCTAGTTGCCGATTAATGGCGTAATCGTATTAATTGTCGATCGATCTTGAATGCATGATCTGAATAAGCGCTTGAGTCGTGGTGAGATAGGATATTCGTAGGAAGCATATTCTTAGTGATCCTTTTGGAGTTACTTGTTTTCACCTAGAATGGTAGGAAAACTCGTAATCTCTGCCGCAATTATCGTAATTGAAGTTGTTGGTTATATTTGTGATCTTCCATCTTATCTGGATTAAAATTAGCTAATAGGAACAGGATAAACATACGTTGTGGATAGGATTAATGCATCCCTAGGGTTAGTCTCTTTTATCTGTTTTATCTTCCGTGTGTTTATTGCTTTATTTATTTTCTGCATGGTTACATCTGCTTTGGATTAATTTCCGAAGCCCTGTTAAATCATCACCCATATTCTGTGCTTGAATAATGATGAATTATCGTTGAGCTAGCTTCTATGTTTTCGTGATACAATCCCTGTGGATACGATACTCGACTTACCTATATACTTACACTTTTTAGTGT
Organism: Salvia rosmarinus; assembly: GCA_036937905.1. NCBI lineage: Eukaryota > Viridiplantae > Streptophyta > Magnoliopsida > Lamiales > Lamiaceae > Salvia > Salvia rosmarinus. The sequence continues at coordinate 86,159,941 of CM072816.1, read as the reverse complement.
TATAAAAGTGAGCGATCAATACTTTGTCCCTAATTTGATGATTGAAGGTGTTGTGCTTAGGCCGAAGGATATGATGGCACAGTGCGAGAGGTTACTTATTCTTGAAAATGCTTTGAATATGGGGACTATTGGTGGTATTTTACCAAAATAGTACCCTTAGTCCTCAATTATCGATTATTTTGGGAGTTGCGGTTGGGACTATTTGTACTATTCTTCAAACTAGTACCTATAGTCCCAACTTATTCAATAATGTTTTCGAAAATGCTTGGAATATGGGGACTATTGGTGTTATTGACCAAAATAGTACCCTTAGTCCTCAATTACTGATTATTTTGGGAGTTGCGGTTGGGACTATTGGGACTATTCTTCAAACTAGTACTATAGTCCCAACTTATTCAATAATGTTTTCGAAAAATGCTTGGAATATGGGGACTATTGGTGTTATTTGACCAAAATAGTACCCTTAGTCCTCAATTACTGATTATTTTGGGAGTTGCGGTTGGGACTATTGGTACTATTCTTCAGTAGTACCTATAGTCCCAACTTATTCAATAATGTTTTACGAAAATGCTTTGAATATGGGGACTGATTGCAGTACATAGGTTATTTGGTGCAAAATAAAATACCGAACCGCTTTGGTGCAAGGAACCAAGCCCTCACACTCACGTATGGTGATTCAAGCAAGTCATTCGGATGCTCCCAAGGTATCTTTATATGTTAGAGCAATCAAACCCGGCTCTGTAGTTGATTTGAAGGCGATGAAGATGGTGCGTTTAAATCTTGCTTTATGGCTCTTCGGCATGTATAAGAGGTTTCAAGGCATGTCGTCCGATTATTGTGGTTGACACACATCTCGAGGGAAATCAACGGTATTATGTTCGTGGCTGCTACAAAGGGCCTTAAATGAGCAGATTTTGCCTTTAGCATTTGGGTTTGGTGACAAGGAATGCGATGCTTCATGGACTTGGTTTTAACACAATGCCGCGTACTTTTGGATGCCACGATAACTTCTTTGTCGTGTCGACCAACATCTCGATGTCGAGAACGCTTTGGATGCTATCTACCACAGTACACCTCATGGACTTTGTGTTTACCATTTACAGGAAACATCGAGGTGGGAGACAAGCGATTGCATTGTTCGACATCTTTGCAAGTGCATATAGATGTCGTGACTTTGAGGGCGCATGAAGAATCTGGAGGCATTTTCACGGGCGCATATGCTAAGTTGATGGCAATTGATCCTATTAGATGGGCTCGATCAAAGTGTCCCGTGCGTCGGTATCGGTTTTAACATCCAATTGTGCCGAGTGCTTGAATGGTCGGCTTCGTTGGGCGAAAAGTTGCCGTTGTACTCTCTTAGAGTGTGTTCGTACTATGATTGGACGATGGTTTGTTGGCGCCGTCAGAGGCCACAAATAGGCGAAGAGTTAGCTGCGTATGGAGAGTCTAGATTGGCTAGAAGCGGTGAGTTGGCCCATACCATGAGCATTGAAGCAATTTCGCCCACCAAGTACAAGGTATCTTGGTATGGCATCATGTAGTGGACATTGAGAGTAGGGCGTGCACTTGCACGATATACAATATGGATCTTGTTCCATGTTCTCATGCGACATTTGCCATACTAGTATTATTTCCATTAGTCCCAACTTATTTACGTTTGATTTTTTATCTTTATTTTTGGTTGCGATCAAGCGAAGCGATCTACGGTTGCATATGTGGTGATTATTATACCACTCGGTCTTTGCGTGAAATATATCTTGGAGAGGTGATGCGATTCCTATTCGGTAGATCGGAAATTCCTCGGATGTTTCTTGAGGATTGTTGGGCAACGCCGGCCAATACTAGACAAGTGGTCGTCCCGTGAGAACCGGATGAGTTCCGGTGGTTACGGATCTCGATCATCACGCAACAAATTTTTGGTCGATGTTTTCGGAGAGGGCATTACGAACACTTGCAATGCCCATATAAATTTGTCGCTTGAAGAAGTTTCTAGTAGCAGACGATAAATACTAGTAGCGTCGACGACGAAGCAATTCGGTATCTGTGGTATTGGTGGGCATACTCGTCGGACATGTAGCGGATGATCAATTGAGGATTGAGGATTTCACAATTTTATCTATTTATTCCTTTATGAATTGAATTGAGGATTTCTTGTCATTTATACATTAAACTTTGTGTTATTTCTTGTGTTTTGTTCCGTCATGAATTGGGAATTAAAATTGATTTGAGTAATCTTGTCATGTTGTAGCATCGGTGATCGACCTCGATCGAAGGAATCTCAAATTGTGGGCAAAGGCACAACTTATGCATCTCAAATTGTGGGATAATGACAATGAAATATAAAATCACACAATTTTTTTTCACAAAACCAAAGTCTTTTCGAGTCCTTACACATAGGAGATAACAAAAGCATTGACAAACATACAAATTCAGTCAGTGTCGGGATACTCATCATCGTCATCGCTTTTTTGAGCCTGAATAACGAGTAAATCTTCATGATCATAACAATCATATTCTTCATTACGATTGTTGACGTCGAAAAACCAAGTGAATTCCCCGTAATATGGCTCCTTCTTGAATATATATGCCTCCACCAACGGTTTAATCTGTGGTTATACAGTTGATAAAAATTTTAAAACCCCAAAAATCGAAAAAACAAATGAATAATGTATTAAACTTGAGTGCGATGTTGGAAAAACAAATGTCTTGCTATGAGATGCTCCAGTTTGCTTGATCGTGGTAAACTCCAACTCCTTGTCCGTCTTTGAGGTTTAAATTTCCCAAGCAGTAACCATTTGTATGTATTGTATGCGCTCTTTCATGAACTCTAGTTTTTCAAGATAGAGTTCACCTTGGTAAAAAGTCGAGCCGGACAACAAAGCGAACCTTTAGCATGACTTATAAGTGCTTCCAGTTATCGTCGTAACTCAATTAGCGTTTAGTTGAGATAACAAAAACACTTTATTTGTTGAACAAAACTCCCTTCAACACGTTTTGTCGAGAGAGTCGTAAAAATTTCCTCTTGTGATTTTCTTATCAATGGTGGCATTTTCGAGCAAGAGAAAGTGAGTATGATTATAAAACTTTGATTGTAATGCATAGCTATATATCTGAAAGTAAGCGAAACTACTACAATAATTTGCACTTGGATAATTTGGCGTGACAACTAGTCGAAATCACAAGCATAATAGTATTACTAAGTCCAAACAAAATAAAGCCAACGTTATCTTGTCTTTACTTGTACACTAACAAGCCAACGTTATCTTGGTCCGTGAAGGTTGGGAAAATAGTGCTATAGTCCCTATCGGTTGGTACTATTTACATGTCTGGAACCTATAGTCCATGCCAATTAGGTAAAAAACTACCATAAAGCAATATAATATGCAAAATAATGATTTATATTATATATCCTACAAAAATAGGTACATACATTTAGTACTATGATTTAATTGTATTAAATGTATTATGATTTAAATACTAAATATTAATCGCCTCCATACCCATTCATCAAAATATTATGATTTAAATACTAAATACTAAATATTGTTGTTTTCATCCTTCACCTCCTCGTTTAATTGTTTGCATCACATTGAAATCGTGCTTCCGTCAGTGCTATAATTATAAATCGTCTGCGATGTCGTCCCCAGACTAGTTCGGTGCATCGAGGTCATGGCCTTATCCGCCAAATCGCTTAGCCGATTCTCCATGCTTTTTAGAGCAAGTGGCCCGCAACTCACACTGTCCTTCATTGCGGTTTGTTGGCCCTTACGAGGAAAGGAAGAGCCCGATTCGTGAATTTGGGAGTCCCAGGGCTGTCGTTGTAGTCTTGGATGTGCTTCAACAATTGGGGTAGTATTCGACCGAGTGGTGCGAATGTTTCTTTCTATGTTTCTGAGATGAGTCTCATACAGTGCTCGTTTGAGTCCCACGAATCATTTGAATCTTCTCATTTGTACTTCACAAACAACCCAATGTTCCCCGGCAATGGCACATAAGGACCAACCGCATGAGAACTTGAAAATAATTACTAATGCGGTTTATAACAAGTTCATAATCGAAAAGAATCCAACATGTGCATTTCAATCAAGTTTATATTCGAGAAAGAATCCAAGCATGATTCCATGGATGCATGAATTGAGGCCGAGTCTATTGGGACTATTAATAGGCCCAACATGTACATTCAATCGGTTCATATTCAAAAGAATCCAGCATGATTCCATCCATGGATGCATTTGAGCTGGACCTATTGGGACTATTAGAACCAAATAGTCCCAATAGGCCCAACATTTGCATTTCAATCAAGTTCATATTGAAAGAATCCAACATGTGCATTTCAATCGGTTCGTATTCGAGAAAGAATCGAGCATGATTCCATGGATGCGTTTAGAATGGACCTATTGGGACTATTAGAACCAAATAGTCCCAATAGGCCCAACATGATTCGAACTAAATTCATACCTTATCGCCTTCATTCCAATTCTTGACCCATTCCATTCAGCCGCAAGCCCTTTGCAAGCTGTCTTCAGATGTTCAAGATCGACTTCGGCACCACTCCTGCCTTTAAATCGAGGCTTCCATTCCGTGCTTGCGTTGCTATGCATTTTCTCAGACGACTTCCACCTCCATCTATAATTATATTAGATGGGAGTGTTAGATTGTTGGCAAACTTTGCTGCATTTTAACTTATAATATTGAGAATTGAAATAATTTTACCATGAATGAACTTGGAACAACAACAGTCCTCGGATTAACCCGTTGCAGCCTTGCCATATCTGGAGCCTTGGCTAGAATGGCTACATATGCGTCAATGTGCACATTCTCCAACATTTCTGTAGGATTTTTGATAACAGCAAAGAACATTTGGCTAACAGCATATGGCAAGCCGACATTCCTCCTGCAAATCAGTTTAAAAACCGATCAATAATCCATAATAATTGCAAAGATAATTAACTATAATAAGATTTATTACATCTCCTCCTCTTCTTTCTGCATGAATTTCTGGAAGTCGGAGCCTCGAGTTTCTATAGTCCTAAATGGACTTGATCTGCCGGCGAAATTTCGCGACCGATCGATGGGTATTTCTGAGGTTTCACCAATTGGAGGCTCTGTCTGTGGAACGCCTGTTGGAGTGCCAAGTTGGTGTTGGAGCTGTGATCGTTGTGTTTCGGAATGCGTCTCTCCTCCGAACACTCCTTCGTGTATTTCCAAATTAAAAGCTTGCTCTACTTCAATCTCTTGGGTAGTGGGGAGTTGGCTGAAGGGAGGTAAGTTGGCCTCATGCTCATCTCTCAGTTATTATAAAGGGTAGATTAGAAAAAAAATGATAATTTGTAGTTGGGACTATTGGTACTATTATGACAAAATAGTACCAATAGTCCCAACTACAAAATACTAAAGAAAAGCAGTTTGTATGTACTCACGATTGTTCTTCCTCTCGGTGTTCCCTTGCTCTTGTCTGCTTCTCGGTATTCCTTCTCTCTCTGCTTCCCTATTCGATTGGGCTTCTCCGCCCTCGGCGATCCCCGCATCTTGGTCTGCGATTCTTTACGCTAAGCGGGTCCATAAATTCATCACTCAAAATAAAGCCTTCCACTCATCCGTCAACTCGACCTTCACCTCTTCACAACAGAATCACTTATTTCATCGAGGACTCTCTTCCTCCTCTCACCGGCATTGTTTAGCATTCTCCTCATTAGCGACTTCTGCGCGGCTACTAACACAATGACCCTCACGAACTTCATCATCTCCCTCATCACGGCATCTCCCCATCATCATACCGCGTCTTGAGACTCTTATCTTTACGCTAATCTTTTTGCTCTGTTTATCTCGTGAGCGAGGATCGTACAAGAATTGGAAAAACTACCAACCGGCTCCAACGATCGATAGTAGTGGTATTTTCCTCATCATCCGTAGCTTCTAACACACCATGCAATGCGAAATAATAATGATGCAACATCGATAAGTCGGTTATGTGATCAAAAATGTTGAAATCAAAATTAGTTGGGGCTACTAGTACTATCGACAAATAGTCACAATAGTCCCAACTACAGGCGACCAACAATAAGCATTCATCTTGTTATCCAAAAAAGATAGTACCTCATTAATATCAATTGGGTGGTATGATGCGTGGTAGATATACATCAAACCCGTGGCTTCCCAGCCTCAAAATCTTGCCTCAAACCTCCGATATTTCTTCCCAACTCGGGAAATGCATTGAAGATCCATCCCTTAGTACAATGCAAAAAATAAATAAAAATGAAGATGTACAATGGTATGCAGAAATGAATATGTACCAGAAATGAATATGTACCAGAAAAAATGAAGATGCACAATGCAAACAGAGTGTTATGAAATATTTGAAATGAATATGTACCAGAAAAGCCAAAGTATTGGCATGAAAATGGTATGATGTTTGTTGTTAGCTCATTCGACATTCGTCCACCGCCTCAGTGAGGATTTGGTAAGAGAGGATCCCGTAGGAATTGATCCCATTCTTTGTGCATCTTCAACCAATGCCGGATCCGATCGGGATCTTCCATTGGTTGGGATTATACCAACACAACAATAGCGACTACTAGGACCTTGGATAGCTTCACACGGTCCTCGGGGTTCCAATGTCCCAATTTACATTGGTGAACATGTCCCATAACTCTTTCGGTTTCATCCTCTTGTTCTTGAATCTTGGTGTAGAGAAGTCTCGGTATTTCATGTTCGATGTAGGGATCGAACTCACTTGCTCCAAACCTTAAACCGAAAGCAGTGAACTCAACCTCGAGAATCTTGCAATTTGGTCATGCACTTGAACGAATAGAATTTGGATCGTGTCCGGGACACCAATGACTTGCCTCGAGAGTAGGTAGTGCATGCATCTTTGTGATTGAGCTGTAGAGTTGTAGTACCGAGGTAACTACCAAATCGCGGAGGCTTGAAGCGCAGCACGACTTCTTGCCCACATGATTGCGACTATTTGAACAACATAAGCGTATTCTCCTTCATCGTAGTTTGTATCTTATGATTCTTCCATTGTAAAGGTTCTCTTAAAATTCCCAATCGACCTAATAAAACACAAAATAACATCGAGCAAAAAACTAATTCAAAAGGGACTATTGGGCTATCGGCGCAATAGTCCCAACTCTGACAATTCAATGAAGCGAGAACATAAGCATGATTTCAAACAAACAAACTTCATGATCCCAACATCGAGCAAGAAATCTAAATCAAATTGGGAATTTGTTGGGCCCATCGGTCCCAAATAGTCCTAATAGACCCAATTCGAGCAATTGACACAAGCGAGCATAATATAAGCATGATTTCAAACTAACAAACGTCATGATCCCAACATCGAGCAAGAAATCCTAAATCAAAATTGGGACTATTGGGCCCATCGGTCCCAAATAGTCATAATAGACCCAATTCGAGCAATTCAACATAAGCATAGCGTAATATAAGCATGATTTCAAACTAACAAACTTCATGATCCCAACATCGAGCAAGAAATCTAAATCAAAATTGGGACTATTGGGCCCATCGATCCCAAATAGTCCTAATAGACCCAATTCGAGCAATTGACACAAGCGAGCATAAGCATGATTTCAAACTAACAAAATTCATGATCCCACATCGAGCAAGAAAGACTAAATCGGTGGGACTATTAGGACTATCGACACAAATAGTCCCAATATCCCCAACTCGAGCAATTGATCATCATCACCCAATCCAGGTTTATAATCAGCGGTCCATACCTAAATCACAGCCATAATTTTGAATTAAATGATGCAATTGTGATCACCCAAGCTAATTCGAGTTCATAATCACATTCTATGCAACATTTGAACAATAAATTCCATTTCAAACAATAAATCCCTAAATTATGTGATTACACGAAGGCTGCGTGTTCGGTTCTCTCCTTCTTCTTCCTTCCTCCTCTTCTTCTTCTTCTTCGCATCCTCGTCTTCTTCTTCGTTTTCTTCTTCTTCCCTTCGCATCCTTGTCTTCTTCTTCGTTTTGTTCTTCTTCTTCTTCGCTTTCTTCTTCTTCTTCTCCGTCGGCTTGGCTTCTTCTACTTCTTCTTCTACCGCTTACTTCTTCACCGCTTCTACTTTCTTCTGCCGCTTACTTCTTCGCGGCTTCGGATGTACTCGTTCTCGAATCGGACATTTGGGTAAGTAATGGCGGAGGTGTAGCGTTCGTGAGTCTTTGCGACGGCGTTCGCGTTGGAAGAGGAATCGGCGTTGGTGAGGTTGGGGAGAGGAATCGAAAGAGGATTGGCGTTGGTGAGGAAGCCAAATGCACATGTAACCGGCGTTGATAAACCCGCGATTTTTCAAATTCGAGGTAAGGGCAAATGGGTCCAAAAATACAAAAGTTGACTATAATTTGACATTTTATGTTGGTGGTATAATTTGACATTCGTTAACTTGGATGGTATAAATGTGTATTTCCACTTTATGATTTATACATATATAACAAACATGACATACTTCATTGAGTAATTAACTTATATTATCTGAAGAAATATTGGGAATAATTACGACGAGAATAGTGAAAAACCTATGATATGATTTCTCATCTACAGTAAAACCTTTATAAATTAATAATCTCTCTAAAATAATAAAATCTTCCGATCCCGACTTGGGCCTTTGTAAAAAATCATCAATTTCGATAAGATAATAAAATAATAAGTTTTCGGAAAATCCCTTTATGAATATTAGGTCTCATCAAAACTCTAAATTAATAATTCATAAATATTAAAAAAAATTATAAATATTGTGGTAATTTGCTATAATATGAATCAATTGTTACTTGATTTTTCTTAAAATTTAAATCTAATTGGATTTCATCTCTAACTTTTTTAATGGCCGCCAAGAGTTCCTGTAGAAATTCTCTTATACTCACATAATGCTTTCGCATTTCATTCATGGATGATTTTGTGATGCCTTTTAGATGAGAAGACATAGTTGGGACTTGAGTGTTATGAATTATTTTATTTATATATAAAGATTTATATAGTATATGTTTCCTTTATGATGCATGAATATATTTAATTGACAATGAATTTATACATGTATGTAATTGTTAATTGTATACAATGAATTTATATTATACATGAATATATTAAAGTAGATACACAATGAATTGGTTGTTGATACATGAATATAATTAATTGAAACATAATAAATTCATTTATTTTCAATACATGTACCAAATTTGCTGAATTTAAAAGTCTCTTTTAATTAATAAATTATTAATTTATCGATATATTAATATATCTTTAAATTAATAAAATTTCATAGTCCCAAGGATATTAATTTATAGAGGTTTTACTGTATTTTTCTGAGTCGAGTTTGTCGCGCGAAAACTTTTTAATTTCATGCAAGTTATTTGAAAGATTTAAACGTTGTATAAAATAAAATAATATCGTGCCCACAAATTTATCTTATACTCTTTCTTCTTGCTTCCTCCATCTCATCTCATCTCATCTCATCAAACTTAAAAAGAGGCAAGAAATGCTGCTTTTCTGTATAAATAAAAATATATATATATATCAAAATGAAATATATCAACTTCAACTGCTGCTACTTTAATATGTAATCCATACCGCCAATCTAACTTTTCAGTTGTCTCTCAAATAACAGAAAATTTCACAACCAATTCCCAAAACCCTGACAATTTTCCTCATTCATACCTGTTTCCTTCCATTGTTAGATCTGTGATTTCTGAACTATTATGCTCTTAGTGACGTTCAAAAATTGGAGTTTTGGATTGAACAATTGATGCAGTTACCAGATCTGTTGGAGTTTCTTTTTCCGGATGACTGATTGGATTTCAATTCCATTTCCCGGTTTATTGGATTGAAAGGTCTGTTTACATGCGTGTATTGCTTTAAACTCAGTTCACAATTTGCAATTTCGGAGATTCGATGGATTGAGCGAGTTTTTCCGGTGCTTTTGGGGTGTATGAATTTGCACGGGACGTTGGATTACGTGATGAATGCGTAGTCGTTATCTTTTGGTGATTATTGAGTGAACTCAAAGCTAAAATTGATTGGTATTATAGGAATACCGTCAAATTTGATAGTTTGTCTTTCTAATTTCTCTTTCACATCGTTGCGGTATGTCTTTTTAGTTTTTCTTTAATCCGAATTGGTGGTGCCGACTGCAGTGCTTAGTTTCTTGAGTTTGTCATTGTGTGTAAGGTTGTTGTGGATGGGGGAGGGGTAGGTGGAGCTTGGGTGGTTACTATTTCGTTAATGCGATGGAAATGAGCGGGGGATTGGGGATTGATTCAGAGAGCGGGCAGCATTCGATAGGGGATGGTGCTGAAGGCCAGTCGATGGTGGAGGAAGAAGCAAAGAAATCATGCAATGATACTGAAATGACGCCTTGTGTGGCAGCTGAGTTTATGGATGGTGAAAGTGAGTCTGTGTTTTATGAGGTGAAGGTAACTGAACAGGTATTCGATGAGACTGAATTAGTGTGTTCTGTTGACGTATTGTCAAATTACAGCAAATTAGTTTATGAAAGCCACGTGAGGGATGTTGGGGATGCTGCTAAATCAAAATCATGCTCTGAAATTCAGCTGAGAGAACCTGTGAATTATGCTGTGTTGGAACCTTGTACAGGGCTCGTGCAAATTATGTTTTAGTAGAGCAGAGCTAGAACCCTCTGTGGAAGATCATAAAACTGAAATATTGGAAGAGCATTGCATGAAAGACTTGGCAAAGGAAGCACAGAATGGTGGAGGTACAGAGCCGAAGGGAGTGCGGAATGATAGTGAGATGGACTCTTGTGCGGAGAATCATGCACTGGAACAGTTAGATGATGGTAAGGTTGAGTTGTATTCTACTGGCAATGATGTGAAAGAAGCTCAAAAATATCCTGGTTCGGAGACGTGTCACAAAGATCAAGTGAAAGAGCCAACCAATGATGATTTGCATTCTGAAGTTTCAAACCGAATCTGTCCCGAAACAAGTTACCTCAAGCTTGACCATTAGCAGTCAACCTTTTGATGTGCTTGGTGGTGAACATGGTGGTTGTGGAGAGATTACATCAGCTTGTTCCTGGAATTCCTTCGCTGATGGAAACTGTCATGAAGAACACAGTAAGTGCAAACTGGAATCAGTTTCCACAGCTCGTGTGGTCCTTGAAATTCAAAGCATATTAGACCCACTGGTATTAGAAAGATTACATTTAAATTCAGTAAGCGGAATTACGAATATGCTACTGACCTATCCGTTAAGCCCTTGGCTGATGACAAATTTGATGAGGACCTTTATGATAATCAAATATCTGTGTCTGCTGCTGATGGTTTATTTATCCATGGCTTTCGCGATGACTGGATTGCTTTGGAGAACTCAAAAATGAAATTAAGCATGGTTGACGGAGAGTGTCTTGACCCAAGAAGTCCTTCTTCTTGTGCTCCCGACATGGAACTGAAGATGTCTAAGAAAATAATTCCAGATAATTTCCCTTCAAATGTTAAGAAGCTTTTGTCCACTGGAATACTGGAAGGAGCTAGAGTTAAGTATGTTTCGATGTCTGGCGAGGTATGTAGTTGGTATATTTGTGCTTTCTTAGTGATTTGATGCTAGTCTTCATAGTTTATTCTAGTGTGGTATTGACTCTGTTTTCTAATATATTGCTAGAAGGAGCTTCTTGGAATTATAAAAAGTGGTGGATACTTATGTGGTTGTTGCATCTGTAACTTCTCCAAAGTAAGTCATGTCTGCAAATTAAGTTTTTCTCTTTATCAATTGTTTGGTCTGTTCTGATTATTTAAATTCACTAAAGCAGGTGGTGAGTGCATACGAGTTTGAACTTCACTCTGGTAGCAAGACAAGACATCCAAATAATCACATATATTTGGAGAATGGGAAGCCAATTTATAGCATAATTGAAGAACTGAAAACTGCTCCTCTCAGCAAAGTGGATACAGTGATAAAAGCTTTTGCAGGTTCTTCTTTAAATGAGGAGTACTATCTGCTCTGGAAAGGTAAATTTCCAATGAAGTTTCCCTTTTCTCTTTGAATTTCACTGAAACTGACTGTTCTTTATACAAGAAAAGTTCTTCCTACATTGAATTGGAAGGGTATATACTTCAGAACTACAACTCTTGAGTATTTACCAGCAGGTTCTTGAAAGTGTGCCTGCTATTATATCTAATATTTAAAGTTGAACTGAATAGGTCTCTAGTCTGGCATCTTAGTTCGCAAGCAGAACATCTCTCATGCTTGCGGTATAGGTCTGGTTGGGGACCATTACTTTGTGGACAGCTGGGGAGTAGGGACTGCACACATGAGGTTTCTTGTCTGGAGTGAGTGGAAAAGGTGATCATGAATTGTGTAATAGTTATAAAGGAGGGTTATGATTCATGAACATTTCAAACTGACTGAAGATAATTAGATAAACTATTCCTATCAACTTACCTGTCCAAATCTGACCTGATAAATCTTTATTTTGCTTGGAGATTGTTCTCCTCCTATGTTATAACTTATTCATCAAGCAGATTAATAAGTTAGATTGCTAAAAGTTGAGGAGATGACAATCAATCAGTTGGTGGCATTCTTGGGCTTATGGGGCAACCACCTCATTTTTCTAGTGCTTACAAAACACTAAAATGGATTATCAGGGTTTTAGACTTGAATGAGGATAATTTATTGCTTTTCTGTCGACATTTAGTTTCTGATGTTTTTCTTCCTAAAATGTTGCAGCAAGTCTCGAACATGGACATGATGTAGCCTATGGAAGTAGTTCACACCAGTATTTTGGCATGTCGCACTCCACCACCAGGTATGTGTGTGGATAGTTTTCAATAAAAATTCATAGAATCCTTTCTGATGTGTATGAACTCTTCTTGATGTGCTTATGGATCTTTTGATTTGTCATTGATATTCTCACTCACTCACTCCCTGTTATGAATAATTCCAGCTCCGCGAGACATTCAACTGAAGACAGCAGCTATCCTGATGCATACTTTTATTCTCGTGTAGCACCCTACAATCAGCAAGAGACACCATTTGAGCAGAAGCGTCCAATCAAGAAGTTTGTTTTATTTTGCTTGCCTCTTCTGCCCTCTTTTCTCATTTTAGTGCAATTTTATCAGGTGCTAAATATAATTTCTTATGCAGGCTAAGGCACAACCATTCTAGCTCTTTTTGGGAGCATAAGAAGACTATAGAAGGTGGTGGCAACAAAAAAAGGCAAGTTTGTATTTATCGTGCATTTTCTAAATTCCTGTACACAGCTCTTTGTTCGTCTTGTCTGACATCAAAACCTTGGTCTAATGAGTGAATGTACAATAGGGACAATGATTTGCACAAATTGCTTTTATGCGAATGGACTGCCAGATGGGACCAGTTTGGCTTATTACTCTAAAGGAAAGGTTGTATAGTGCTTTCATGCAGATCTCCTCATTTTTATCTGTTTCCAACTTATAAATGACAATTTTTGTCTCTTCACAGAGGATTCTTGGGGGTTACAAGCAGGGAAATGGCATAGTCTGTAGTTGTTGTAACTTTGAGGTAAGTACATTTGTCTGTGAATTTGGAGTTTCTATTTAATGGATCTGATCCGTTATAATATAACTAGCTCAAGAAACACATGTAATGCTAGGTATTCTTTTTATTTTAAAAACAGATCAGTCCCTCCCAGTTCGAGGCTCACGCTGGATGGGCAGCTAAACGTCAACCGTGAGTTGCTTTTGAAAGATTATAATGTTTACTACATGTGCCATCGTCTTTCAGAAATATGGTTTCTATTCTTTTCACAGGTATCGTAATATCTATGCATCCTCTGGATTAACGCTTCATGACATAGCCTTGATGCTGGCGAATGGCCAAAGTCTTCCATCTAGTGGAAGTGATGATATGTGTGCAGTATGTGGAGATGGAGGTGAACTTATTGTATGCAATGAATGCCCTCGGGCTTTTCATTCTGGTTAGTTTCTCCTTTTTTCCTTATTTTTCAATTTCTTCATGTACTTGATCTGATTGTAGTTCTGTTTATTATCTTTATAGTTTTATCCTTACTGCTTCATTTTGTGAGTACCTTCACTGTAAGAATCACTCTTTGTTGGAAACTTGTTATTCTTCGAATATCTTCTTGGTACCCATATTACAATGCATCTCTACAGATGCGTCTCTATACAAAATGTAGAGATAGGCAAATTAAAGGAAAAATATAATCTATTGTGCCGATGTTTTCTAATTCTTCAAAAATGTCGTGATGTTTAAAAGTATCATTTTCGTACCCAACATTCACAGATTGTAACTAAAATGTCCCGCATCACAGTTTGTGGACTCCGAAAATCGATGTGTCACACCAGAGTTTCTCCACTTGCCACATGTTTTTTAGACAATGTCAACCTCCTGTGTGACACGTCGATATTCCAAGCCTGGAAATTGTGACTTGGGACATTTTAGTTACAATGTCCAAAAGTTGGTTACTAGAATGTTAACTTTAAAATGTTTGGACATGTCTAGGAAAACTGGCAAATGTTGGGACAATATAGTATTTCTTTCCCTTAATTAAATGCATATTTCTATATCACCTCTATAAATAGATTAACTATATAGATATATATCACTCTCTTATGTGGAGTAGTATGTGGTTCAATAAATTGGCACATACAGCAGCTTCAATTGTTGCACTTTCCTTGGTTCGCCACCCTATATATGATTAGTTGGTTTGTGGTTGTAGCCTTGTAGATGCAGCGTCTGTCTTTTTGTTACTTAAAAATGAACTCCATCATATATCTGTATAGTGCTTGACTTGTGGGCTAGTTTCACGTTTTGTGATACCATCGAAATTATTGCAGCTTGTTTAGGTTTACATTGTCTCCCAGCAAATGACTGGTATTGTCCGCATTGCAAGGATAGACTTGGTACTGGTAGAAAAGCATCTGGGAGTTGAGACCAATTATCCTTAGGCTAAAGAGAGTGGTAAAGGCACCAGAATTCATGCCCGGTGGCTGTGTGATCTGCAGGTTTGTTGCAGTAGCTACAGTTATATTTAATTTTTCTGTACTCTATTGCAAATTCTTTATCAAAATAACTGTTTTCAGGAAGTAGCTTTTGGTTGCTGATTGTCTTCCACAAATCAACCTAGCAATCAAATTAATAATTTATTTACCGACTACTGTAATTGCATTCTATCGGTTCTTGCTGTTTTCTGCTTCAGAGGAGTCGCAACAAATAGGAATAGAAGCGTAGCTTTCCAACCCACGAGTAGTCTTCTGTGTCTCTTTTTCTTTAACCTTCTCAATGTATAATTTCTCAGCATCTTGATATTTATGGCAAAGACTAGTTGCTATTGGTGTTGTTATCTGATTTATGCTCAGTAGGTTTTTGGAAAAGAAGAAACTGGGATAATGGAAGTTCCAACGATAGTGAAGTATTATGAATTTATCAGATAATTCCAAATCTCTGTTGAAGATGCTGACTATTTATCCAAGTATATTTGTCTCATCCTACTAAAAAAAATGCTTGTCTCGTCTTACCTCTCTTTAGCAGCAACTCCTGTAACCAACCAGTTGGTTCCAACTTTATAACTTAATGGCTCCAATAGTTGTTATTCTAAAGTGTGTAGCCTATCTAGGTAAATTTCTATAATTCTATTAAGCGGTTCTTATCTTCTGCTTTGTAGGTCACAGGACTTCAGTGCTGCGAAGTTTGATGACCGAACTGTGATAATATGTGACCAAGTATGACTTGCTTCCTTAGCTTCCTTTTGGAGGTTTATTCTGCTTTTTCTTGGCCATTTACTTGTCTTTAACATATCCTTTTTGTTTTATGACTTTATATTTTATCTTGTTGTCTAGTGTGAGAAGGAATATCATGTTGGTTGTTTACGTGAGTCCGAGATGTGTGATCTGAAAGTAAGTCTGAAGAGTAATTTTTTCATCAAGGAGCAGTTTATGACAGTTCGTTTCTAATGGATACATATATATATGGCAACAGGAACTTCCTGATGATAAATGGTTTTGTTGTGATGACTGCCATAAGATTTTTGAAGCACTTCAGAGTTCGGCTTCTGGTGAACCTGAGATCGTTCCAGCTTCAGTGTCATCTGCAGTATATCAGAAGCATGCAACAGTTGGTTTGAATAATAGGTATATGAATGAGATCCAATGGTGCATTCTGAGTGGAAAAGTCGAGCTCCGGGCATCTAATGTTGCTATCTCGAGCTGCAGCAATTTTTCGTGTAAGCCTTCCCATCTAACATTACAAGATGTTTTCCCTTTTTTGGCTAAATATATGCCTTTAAGATGTGTTGGAAGTCAAAAGCTTGTAACCCTATCTTAACCACCTTTGCAACTTAAATAGCTATTAGATACTATGCCAGGGATCATGTGTGCTTCCGTTGTAAGCTGAAAATTTGAATTGGAGCCATCATTAAGAGACTTTAGATGTCTAACCCATTGAAGTGTTAAAGAGCAATATTATAAGTATGTCATTAGGTTTATTGTTTCTGAGCCTTTGACAACAGTAGATATACTTTGACTGGCAGAAGCCTCTTGTGTTTAGTACTTTTTAAAGCATCTACGTTACCATAATGTTAATGTCAGCATAACATATATGAATATTGAAATATTGAATTAACATGCTTACTGTAAAGTATGGCATTATGAAATACATGGTGTTGTGGAATGACTAACAATCAGTGGATCCTACACATTACAAACTGGTTTGATATGGAAATCATGTATTCCGGGATGTGGCCTTAATATAAATTTGTTGTTTTGTAGGAATGCTTTGACCCCATCGTTGCAAAATCTGGTCGGGATCTTATCCCGGTTATGGTGTATGGGTAAGTATTAAGTAAGTTAACCTCTTTCTTTTGTATATACTCAATTTATTGTAAATTTATTTGTTGCTTAGACTAGCTTAAGGAGTGAGATTCGGAGAAGTCTGTTATTCTCGTTGACAATTCTATTACATCATGAATTGATATATTTCACTCAAATTTTTCCTTGGTTAATGATAATGAATATATTTTCATTTTCCATCCACCAATAAACTTTTCTGAACTTGTATGCAGAAGGAACATATCCGGGCAAGAGTTTAGTGGAATGTATTGTGTTGTTTTAATTGTAAAGTAAGTGGATGTCCTGAACTTCCTTTTAGTTTTCATTTTGCTTTGTTATTATTAAAAGTAATACGACTCATGCAAGTTAACATATTATGCCCTTGGTGCATGCAGCTCCATTGTTGTATCAGCTGCTCTCCTCAGGATATTTGGAAAGATGTTGCTGAACTTCCGTTGGTAGCTACTGAAAGAGAAAATCAAGGGAAAGTAAGACCCTCTTGGACACACTCTTTTACCTGAAACCTATGAAATCATAGACCTTTTCTTTCTACATGAAAGTTCATTTGTTTTGCATGTTCTATCATTTCGCTTGTAATTCATCCTCGATCATGTTCAACAGCAAGCATATTTGTCATTCCTTGTTTTGCTTATGAGTGTATTAGGTATGCATGAAGTCGGATACTTGGACTGCAGCAGTAAAAGATCATTTTTCTTTTTCTTTATTTTTGTGGGGGTTGGGGATGCTGGACCTTGCATCACCACGGTGTGTAGGTCAGGATTGTGTATGAAATGAGTTCTATTTTTCATTGATCTGTAGGTACACTTGGTAGCTTCTTGTCTGTAGTGAATGAGACCACTATAATCTGTGGCTGCGTTTCATTGTTGACGAAAAACAAAAAAGGATGCGATAATCCTGGAATTTCATACTCATGTTGAACTGCTGAAAGTTTTACTTTTTTGTTACTCGGTTTTGTTTAATGTGATTTGCTTCGATAGTGATGTCACTATTACCATTGAAATGACATGTAGGGCTATTTTCAAGCGTTGTTTTCGTGCATTGAGAGATTCTTATCTTCTATGACTGTGAAACACCTGGTACTCCCTGCGGCTGAGGAAGCTGAACCAATGTGGACCAATAAGCTAGGCTTCAGAAAAACAAGCCATGAGAGAGTAAGTCTCTTATCCATGATGTGTACTTTACTCAGCAGTGTGGCATCTTGTTCTCTTTCAAACTCGTGAAAGAAAGTGACCTCGAACCAGTTCCATTCATCTTTTATTGAGAGTCCTCAAGTGTGTGAATTGGTACTGAAATACAGGACCAAAATTTAGAATTTGATCTCTAGTAGGAATACTTGGAGTTTGTTTTGAGAATCCTACGTGACTCGGTGTCATTGCAATGCTTGACTGTTCGTAAGGTTCTGACAGTTGATCTAAAATTTTCTTGAGCAGATGCTCAAGTACACGAGAGACTTCCAGCTGACAATTTTCAAGGGGACATCCTTGTTAGAAAAGGAAGTATAACCGTAGTGAACAATTTTTTAGAGATTTGTGGGGGTACAGCAGCGGCAACCAGCGCGGAATATCATCAACTGTCACATCCCACGATAGATATCTGGATGTGCTGCAGTCAACTAGAAGCATGGGGGTATCATCGGAAAAATAAATGGATGAAGCAATCCACCCATATACAAAGAGAAGTTTTAGAGAGGAGTGAACTTTCATATTATGGCATCGTGGTGAGATTTTTTAGGAGTTGTATTTACAATTTCAGTGTTATATCCTGCCGCCTGCTGTAGAGATGCAGTAGTGAAAATGTTGCAAAAATTTCTCCAAGCATGCTACGCTTTTCAATTCGCATGCAGGATCAGCTATACCCTTTTTTCATCGGTTTTTATTTATCCAGGTTAGGGAGAGGATAAATGTCAGTGGTTAGTTGTGCATGGCCAAATGTTTTGCTTCATTCGAATTGTACATTTGACTGTTGACAAAAGTTATAGTATAGAGATGCAATGTACAGTTTGATACTATACAGTTACAAGCTTGTCTCTGTTCCAAATTCGATTAAAATTCGTATGTATTTGTTCCAAATTCGATTAAAATGTAATTTTACTAATCTCGTACTAATTTGTATAGTAATACTGTTAATTAGCGAATTAAAAGGTAATATATTAGATTTAATATTTTCAGCCACCTGAATCCATCTAAAATGTTTATATATGTACTCATCTCAAATTTGATTAAATAGTGGTTATAAAATAATAGAGATTAAAATTCAAAATTGTACAATCTATAAAATTTGTTTAGAATGTATATATATGTATATATCCAAATTCGATTAAAAAGTAATTTAACTATGTGTTATCGTACTTGTCTTGTATAGTAATACTTGTTGATTACCGAATTAAAGAAGTAATATATTCAGATATAAAATAATTTTAATTACTCAACTCTTCTAAAATGTATGTACACATACTTGTCCCAAATCGATTAGAAAGTAATTTTGCTATCCATTTCGTCTCAAACTCGTAAAATAATACTCATAATTACCCTAGCCCTTATAAATTTATAAGTTATTACAATTAGTAGTTATTCATATCAACAAAATCTAAATAAAACAACACAAACTAATAATTAATAGTATAAATAATAAAGATTCAAAAAAGGGAGAAAATTACATCCAAGCATATCGATTAACTTTCGAATCGGTTTAAAATTTATATATTTGTCCTAAATTTATAAAATATCTAATAATCATATATAAAGTATTATTAAGAACAAAATTGTCTCTTTAATTAAGACAAATTTTGATAATATTAAATAAATAAAAATTATAATATATAAATTAAGAATACACAGAATAAGAATTTAAGATTAATAGGATTATAAAATTTACGGATGCCATGTAGGCCACATGAATGAAGGTGATGTGTTTAATAGATGATGAATTATGTATAGACTTCAGAAACATTTTAATACTTACTTAAAGTGTAGTTACATTTAGTTGTTGATCGCGACGGAATATGGTGATATAGAGAAACAAGAAGGTTAAGGTTTAGTCATTTGGACTTTTTTAGAAAGTATATTTGTATCCGTAACAACCTCAAAGCCTATTATTGCCCGAAATAGTTTAAATCTACAAATATAAGTTGTTACAATAATTAATTATTCGTCTCAATAAAAGTTGAACATTACAAAGTAAAATAAGCTAACAAATTATTGAAAAATAAAAGAAATTCACATCAAGATTTATGTACCCATACCTACACTAAATCCATATAGTAATGTTGGGGGTGCGCAAAATATTCGAAATCCGAATAACGGAATTAAATCAAATTGAAATATTAAACTCGGTTCAGTTTTTTCAATTTCGAATCAGTTTGATATTTTTTTAAATCAATTTGGTACAATTTGACATTTTCAAAATAGATAAATAATAATAATAATAATAATAATAATAATAATAATAATAATAATAATAATAATAATAATAATAATAATAATAATAATAAATCACTTTTGGTTTTATAGGATTTTTTGTGGTATTGTTCAACTTTTCGATTCGTTTCTTTATAATTTCACATTATTTGGTCCAGGTTTTTCGAAAAATTCTATTTGGTTCAGATTTTTTTTTAGAAAATGAATTCTAAATTCGATTTAATATGATTTTAATTGAACCGAACCAAATCAATCAAAATACCGAATTAGGTTATGATTTTTAAAATGACTACATAGATCCAAATTTTAATTTTCAAATTAGCGTCCAATGAATGTACATAGGTCTGGAATATAAAGATGTAAATATTTTATTTTATTTTAAATCTCCAACTTCGATATTCATCTTAGTTTCACTGGTTCCTTTATTATGATCACCAACAAAAAAAAATCATATAGTAAAAATTATGTTTCACTCAATATTCAATAGAATCTTGCTTTTGACTTGATATTATATGCAATGTAACCATAATTCATTAATACGAAGTATAAGATATATATTACATGATCGAAGATGTTATAAGGCATGTTTCTGCCCAAGGTTATGGAAAGTCTGCATAAATGATAATTTGTTAAATAAACTCTAAACCAAACATATTTTAAATGTTGATTTTTACTTAACTTGTTCAATCAATACATTAAATGATAATTGATTAAATAAGAAAATTTATTAATTTAGAAAAATAAAAATGAAAAACCATAAAATGCTATATATGATTATAGATGAATATGTTGTCTCCAATCCGAAACAATATTATATATTTATAGATAGATGTGTATAAAAAGTAGATAAGTTTTATTGCAATTTTAAAGAAAAATAGATATAAAGATTCTTATATTAAGTATTTAAAACTTATAATTAAAATACTAAATGGTCATTAAAAATTAAAATCAAGTAAACAGTAATTTATCTTTAAAAATTAAAATAAGTATCACAAGTATACTGGAAATGCATAGGAATAAGTACTGTCACAATAAATATATATTATGTTATTCTTTTGTCCAAAATAATATACATTATGTTATTCTGTTGCGCTTCTATATTACATATAAATTTGCATTATATCAATATGTCCGTAAACACAAACACGAACTGTAAATCAACCTACTCCTGGACTAGGTGAGCAAAGTGTGCGGGCAGTGGGCTTAACAAAAACCAAGCACCAAAGGATCTCATTCCCACATGCATAAAATGCTCGAGGTAAGGATTGAAATATTATGTCCATTAATTCAGAATACTCGCAAACAAAATTCCTAGTAAAATAACTAATTCATTCTCAAATATCCAAACTCCTGCAAGCACGTCTGGAAAGCTTTAAGGCCTAACGACTACTTATTTATTTACATTGGAGAACGATAACATGCAAGGCAAGGCCATCAATGCACCTTATCGAGTAGCCTCCGCAACGGAGAAGTGCAAATTCTGGACCGATTCCTTGAGAAAGCTACTTCCACAGAATGGATCTGTGCTGATGTTGAAATCGATGATTGCCACCTCAGGCTCAGAGAAGCTAGCCACACTGTTATCATGTTCAGGCTTGAATTTGGTGGTGGTGCCGCCATTCTTCCGAGCTTGTTTCTTGTCTTTGCCTTTGCCCCCTCGCGAAGATTTGCCACCACCTTTCTGTTTGTTCTTCCGATACTTCCTGCCACTATTGCGGAGGTATTGATTCTTGCTCGATGGTACATGAGATACCGAAGTTGGAATTGGATCGTATACATCAGGGGCCCAAGTGACAGACAGCTTCTTAGGCGGTATACCCTGCTTTTCACGGCTACCTTTCATGGCAGATGTAAGCTTGGAACGAGTCTGAGAGAATAAACATCAAGGAAAAGGAAGAGAAAAATGTAACTGTTAACAATAACCTTCCAAGAACAAGCCTTTAGCATTTATATACACACACATGCCTTGGCAGAATAATTCAGAATCCAGTGCTTTTCCGCTACCACGTGAGGAAATATGGTAAGCAAGAACATTCAAAAACTCAAAAAAAAGAAAGGCAAGAGCTACTATGCTTGCCTGCACCATTAACAAAGAATGTTAAGAAATTAACAGCAAAACACATTATCTGATAAACTGAGGAAAGGGAAAAGGATCCCAAACATGACAGTAAAACCTCATGAATTAATGTGAGCACATGAGATGAAAGTTTCTGGCACTTGCTTGGAAGAGATATGTCATTGCTGCCAGAAGTCGGAAATCAAAGGGAAGATCCAGTTCATGCATTAGAAAATATACTCTCAAAGACATGAGATAGAAGCCTAATTCCAGGATATTACATGATCCAACTGACCAGCACCCCACTAATGAGAAATTAAACAGCTGAAAGTAGACTACAATACGTAGCCTGACAGAAATCAACATATGATGTTAACTTGATTCCAATTTCACATGATATATTTGAGAAGTTACAATAACTGATAAGTATTGCACTATTGCAGAGAGGTTGCAATACAAACTTACAGCAGAAGAATTAGGTGGTGGATAGCATTGGTCAACAGACTTATCACAGGCATTTGCTTCTGAAGTTTTATAACCATCAGGCCCCTTTTCAGCGGACAACAGTCCTTCAGCAGAGGATGTGGACTCAAGAAGACTGTCACTGGATTCCTCTGAGTCCTTGCAGTCATCTACCATCACTGAATCACATTTGCTATTGCTTTCAGCCGATAAGCTACTAGCTGAAATTCCAATGTCTTCAACACTTATTTCGTTCAAGCACATTTTCAGATCATTCACAGATAGATCTCCTGAACTGTAGGGAATTGTCAAAGACTCACTGTTGCTGATTAATTCTTGGGAACCCAGATTATAACAAGGAACAGAACGTTCCATTCAAAACTGAGGCTGAACAGAAGAGCTGCAAGAAAATCAAGATTTGAAGTTGATTAATTGCAATTTTATGCCAAGCACAACCAAGAATATTAATAAGTCAAGGAAATGTCCACTGAACTGAAAAGTTAATAGCTAGATATTACATATAGTTTTACTACGACAACAAACACAGTCAGTTAAATTGTTCTAAAGCCATATGATGACTGCAAAATCCATAACATGAGTTCCACTTGCACAACTATTTGAAACCATGTTTATCTCTGTGTGTGAATGGGGGCGTGTGTGTTTTCAGATTACTCCCAGTTCCACTTGCACAACTATTTGAAACCATGTTAATCTCCGTGTGTGTGTGTGTGTGTGTTCAGATTCTTCCAGATGTGTTCTGAAAATATATTTAGGAGGCAGTATCAGGAAGATGGTGATTAGGAAAGGTTAAACTTACACACCCAGAAATTCTAACACGAGTGAATATCATTACAGTACAAGTATATGATAGTATTCATTAATTCCACATATTTGCAGAAAAACAGAGGTTAGTCAACTTATAATTCACGTATTACCTCAATGCTTTACTAGTTTCATTCAAGATTTATAAAGCCATAGATGCCATTCTGCTATAGCACCCCTAGAAGTTTATCAATGCTCTTGCATTTAAAACACACAAATCCAGCCCTTCCATATCTCACTAGGACAATTAGATCTAACTCATTCTTACTAGTGACGTTTTTGTACTACTTTGTGGAGTCATGATTATGAAATATCGATCTCAAATGCAGTGAGAACCTAATATCGCAACAAAGAAAAGCTACAATTTCAGCAAATATGTCGATACAATAAAACAAAATAAAATAGCACATCAACCATCAAAATTCAGAGATAGTGTATTATACTCATTATCCCCTATGAATAAATAATAAAACGTAAAAGCTTAACAAAATGATTATCCAGAAATTACCTTATATCGGTCCAGAAACAGTCGAGAATCCTAAATCTCTCGAAAACCAGATGCGATCCACAGAAAAAAACAGAAGATCTTCAAATCGAGACAGCTTGATTGCCAACAAAATTAGATCCACCACTGGTTTACTGATAGTATCAAGACACGCTAACAACACCTCGTCGGAACCGACAAAACAGCACGAAAACTAAATGGAACCTTCACGAAAAATAAGATAAGATCTTACGGGCAAAGCGTTAACTACTAAGATTACCGCGACGATCACTTTTCTGAAGATTTTTCCGGCGATGAAAAGACGAGCCATCGTAGTACGACGTCATATTCGGGCGCGTGAGCGATAGAAAATAGATTGAAAGCACCAGATGCATTATCCGATGCTCTTAGATTCACGATACTCCCTTTTTGGATGCTTTCACGCAATCCAACTGTGTGCAGAGCGTTCGATCAAAGTATAACGAAGAGTTTACGGCATGCTTACGATTGAGAGAACGCGAATTCGGACCTGAATTTTAATAGGAAAGTATATGGAATTGATCTGAATTTGTTCGTCGACACACTAGGAAAACTAGATTCGCTCGGTCGGGAAATGGATAAAATTTCTAAGCTATACATAAAAATCTGTTTGTTTATAGTATTATAATGGAATCTGAACTTGAGAATTTTCGGTGTTTATCTGCTCGGTGTTAATTACTATTATACCCTCAGAGTTTTCATTAATTAATTCTCTTTTTATATTTTTGTATTCAAATTCTCAAGTTTTCCATTTTTCTTTTGTCAAGTGTGGGAATATTATTTTATTTTGTGACGATCCGATTGATGGCTGATCCGATAGATCAATACAAGTCTGATCCGATTGACCGTTGATCCGGCTGCATCTAACATGTCTTTTCGGTGATCTTTGTCTCACTCACACACTCTCTGTAAAACTTCACAGTGGGTCACCCATCTCACAATTGCTCAAAGTCAAGCACGCTTAACTTTAAAATTTTTATGAGATGGACTCCCAAAAATAAAATGTATCTTGTTGGTATGAGTAATACATATCAAATCCTTTAAGCTTTCCTCAAATATGACATCTCATACCTGCATACAAAATCCCTCTCATTCCGGTGCGTTTCGTTTCATTCATGTACCCCTCCACTTTGAAACCTTAATCGAAGCCGCTCCTTGTATGCCTCGCATCGGCGATCACTCCGTACTTCTGCCCATGTGTCACATGCCCACCAGTTTCCCCGCTTGGTTTGTCCCTGAACCACACTGTACTGGGAAAGGTTCAGCTCTGATACCATATGTAACGATCCGGCTTTCAGATTAACGACTGACCCTAAAGACCAATACGAGTCTTTTTAATGTGCTCTGTCCTCACTCAAACATTCCCTGATAAACTTCTCAGGGGATCACTCATCCTACAATTGCTCCAAGTCAAACACGTTTTACTTTAGAGTTTTTATGAGATGAGATTCCGAAAAGAATATGTATCTTATTGGTATGAGTAGCACATATCAAATCCTTTAAGCTCTCCTTAAATATGCGGTCTCATACCGCATATTCTCAAAATCTCTCTCATTCCGGTGCGTTTCGATTCATTTATGTACCCCTCCGCTTTGAAGCCTTAATCTGAACTGCTTCTTGTCCTTGCCTAGCACCGGCGATTACTTTGTACTTCTGTCCCGACGTTACAATTCTAATATTCAATTATCAATGAATAAATATAAAAATATGTGTTTAGTACAGAAAGGGCATTGATATAATTTTGTTATTTGAATGTCATATATAATTTAAATAATAGTAGTACTTATCATCTTTATTATTTATACATTTTAGTTACATATTGGATATATAAAGACTTTCAAAATTCAAATTTAAATTGTGAGCTAAAACTTTAACTTACATGTTGATATGCCGGAATGAAATGGTGATTTCTGCGTCTATTCTCAATCCTATAGTTGGTAGGATTTTACTTCTTTTTTTAATGAAATTATTCTTATTTATTTTTTATTTTATCAAACTTAATCTCCTATAATAATAATAATGATGATGATGGTGGTAGTAGTAGTAGTATAATTAATAAAATAATAGTAATAATAATAAATAATGATAATTTTTATTTTTATTTGTTTCATTTCATTCCTATTTCATTTAATCCCTCTAGATACCAATCATAGGATGGTCTATTTTAATCCCATCAATATTTTATTCTCATTTAAACTCATTTCACATTAAGCTTTTAAGTTTGGGTAGTGCTAAATGTACATAATATGTATATAAATAATACCCCTAAAATTTTGATCAAATTAGTAAGTTCTTTTGGGGATGGTTCTAGTACTAATTATTATATTACATGATTAGCCCCTCCTATAATTTAGGGTTAAAATTGGTATGAGTTGACTAGTGATTTTATTTCTTTTACAAAATAAAATTAATTAATTTAATAAATAATTATTGCTTTCATTCCATAAAAAACGTTCAATTTAATTCTTATAATTAATTCATTAATTTTTTTATTTGATTAATCTCATCATTATCCAAAAAAAAAAACACTCCTAGAGAATAGGAATATCCAAAAAAATAAATTTATCTGATTAATCCCCTCATTATCCAAATAAAATTCTTATTTTATGTTTATTTTTATTTTAATCTTTTAACTTGATTCTTTATTTTACTCAAATATTCCAAAAAGGAACACAAGAATAGGAATTAGAGAATTACCATAGTCATAATTAATGCACTAATCAATTGAAATATTATTAAGGAAATGCTAAGCACTTTCCTTCTTTAAAATGAAATATAAAATACTTGTATACATTCCTTAATTATCTTGAAAGGGTTAACTATGAAAAATAAAATTCAATATAAATAAAATATTTCCTTAATTTTCGAAAATGAGGAAAAATGACAAAAAAATCAATTATATACATGCATACATATAGCATTTTTCTTTAAGTTTAGTACTTGAGGCGCATAGTATTTCTAGTAATGATTACTTCTAAATTATCGTACTTGTAAATTGTTGGCACAATTGATGGATTTGACTGCTAAGAATTAGATGCTTATCCGTGTTAAAGAAACTGAAAAATTAAAGAAAGACGTAGAAAGTGAGCATGTATCATTGGTAAGTAAGGTGTTAATGTCATTACCTTAAATTGATTATAATAAATGAAGAGCTTAAAGTAGAGTAATTACTTTATGCAGTCATTCTAGTAGTTGAAAGTAACAATGTATTTTAACTAGGGTGTAATTTCATCTATATTATATTATAATTTGATTGTAGTGATCTTTATTAGATTTTATTGATCAATAGGTATGGAGATGGAATGTTTAAACTTGATGATTCAAAATTATTGAAGCTTGTTGGGATGAGTGTATTATGCATTGATTCAAGACCCATCAAAGTCGTTTTGAACCTTCTCCATCAATCTCATTCTCTATTCTTTAGTTGGACTTGAATTAGGGGAAAATGTGTAAAATCCGCCCTAATCTCCAAAGCTGGTGAAACTTTCCGGTCAAATCTCGACTATTTTTGGTTATCATTAGAAAGATTTCTTTATCAGCTTCCCAATAAGACCTTCAGTTTTCGATAGGACATAAGACGATGGAGGTTAGATCAGAGAAGTTTTGGATGCTAGGTGGTGTATTAATTGCTGTATTTTGAAATATATTTCGAATTTGCGTTCAAATTAACAATGACGATCTTTCTTAAGATTATCCCTAGTAAAATAGATCAAAATTTCAAAATCAAATGTGAACTTTGAGGCATCTCCCTGAATTGAATTCCACCAACAAGACCTGCCAAGAAGCTTCAAAGCATTAATGTTGTGCCTAGAATATAAACAAATGAACTAATCAATTGAAAGCCAAGTGCAAAATTAAATTTTTCATATGTTTGGTTACTCAGATTGAATTGATTTGAGATTAACTATGCTATAGGGGAGATCAAGACTCATAAGACAAGATTAATTCTATATGGCACCAATATCGTGAACAGTTTAAGACAGAATTGATGCGTTTTACCTCTACGAGGTGAGTCGGTAAGCCTCGAGATGGTTCAAGGTGTAAGTCTTGGCAATAAAGAACAAAAGAATCATAAAAATTATAAACTAAATGGAAAGAGGATGAGGAAGGTCATGGGCGGCGGTGGTGGATGTTGGCGGCGATAGTCGTGGGCGGCAGTGGTGACTG
The DNA here is from genome assembly GCA_036937905.1 of Salvia rosmarinus. NCBI lineage: Eukaryota > Viridiplantae > Streptophyta > Magnoliopsida > Lamiales > Lamiaceae > Salvia > Salvia rosmarinus. The sequence continues at coordinate 86,131,671 of CM072816.1, read as the reverse complement.
GTGAGGAGATTAGAGAGGAAAGAGTTGGAGAGATATATCGATGGCAGAAAGAGAACGCAATGTTGCACTTGGGATGCTCTCTCTCTCTCTTTAATTTGTATAACTAGAATTTAGTTTTAGGGTTTAATTATATTGAACTAATATAAATTTGTTTGGGCCCAAAACATTTAGGCAAAGAACACCTAATAAACCCCAAATCAAGTCTAACCGCCTCGGCACTTGAGGCCGGAGAGGCGCACGCTTGAATTTTACAGAATGAGGCAGCCGAATCGGGGCATTTTCTGGCCACCTCTGATAATTTTTAATTACAACACTGTATGGCACTATCCCCAAACTAAATATCGAGCCGAATCTACTCAAACAAACAATATATCATAAAATTAAGTTCTATCTAATCTATCAAGCATATTAACCAAATACATATGATAAACTATGCTATTTTGATATAAATGAAAGAGAACACGCACAGGACGTCATTTTAACAAAATTTTCAATTGAGATATAGGTGGATCGACCAAATTTTTAACTATATAATTGTATCCACCCCATTTATATATGAGATCCTATAAATAAAATAAACAAAAATTCTCCAGGACATGAAGGAATAAAAAAGCTTTTGAATTAATTAGATTCTCACCATTTATGTAGACAATATGCCTCTAATTTAACTGAACTAACTATTTGAACAAAAATCTTCAAAATATGCAAATTAAACACGTACTAACTTGAAATCTTATAATGCAAAATTTTTCAGTCTTCGTTACCTTAACGAAAGAGTAACTGAGTCAGGTAATTGATTCTACTGAAACTAAGGATTATTAGTCGACATGGTCAGATGTTGAAGCTAGCGTGCGTACAGAATATGGTGGAACAGAAAATCAAACTCATTCTACAAACTCAAAAACCAAGAACAAGACAAAACATAAGATCACATATGTGCATATGTCAGACTAAAGATGAGTTGTTATGTTATGTTAGATATGCAAACAACAATAAACAAAGCAGCAAACGACACAAGGATTTAACGTGGTTCAAAGAAATTCTTCATACATCCACAAACATATGAATATGTGAATTTTAGTTATCTTAAGAATTCATTGTTTTTTACTTTCAATGGAAGTGACTCCAGATCCCACAAAACTTGAGATCATTCGTCTATAGGTTATCATGCCATGACCTATCCCCTTTCACTTTTACACAATTCACCTTAAAGCTACTCACTACTATTGCTTTCAACAACTACACCTTGCTGCCTACTCACGGCTCCATCCTAACTTTTTATCCTCATCTTGGACCGGATAGAACTACATTTTCAACTAGATTGAGTGCGTCTTTACAATGAAAAATATAGCTAAAGGTAGGCAATACTTATCTAAGCTCTAATACAAATATTACAATGAAAGAGCAACTTAGACACAAAGGAGATTAAACCTAAGTAGCTTCATCATATACTGAAGTGGTGAAACCATTAGCTTTGGAATGATAAGGTTATGTCCAGTCTTGTCGGAGTTAGATTATCGAGTGTGTTCTCTTTCTTAGAAATCTAACTTGAAATGAGGTGCACGGCACTCTACTTCTCGGTGAAGAAGTATCATATTTAAAGATATTCAAACTCAAACTAGCCATTGGAAAGGGCAGTCTAAATTCAAACTCTACTTCTAACAATACGATGTTGGATTTGTTATCTTATGCTTTGTCATTTATGAATTGATGGTCTCGTGGGATTGTCTTGGTGTATGAGAGAGATACACCTGATGGATCCCGATGGTTACATACTGGGGGAATGTGGGATGGGGAGAATACATCAATTAGGTAAATTTTAAACTTTCTTTTTCATAAGACTGACGGGCTATTGGGTGTAGCTAGTTGGGTAATTGGCAATCCAGTACTGATAGCAGTACATCTAGTCAATTCAAATAAGGGATGTCTTGTACTGAGTGTTATCAGTTAGCAAACCTCTTGATGCTAATATAGTCGGTCGGTTGATCGATAATCGATGTACTTGTAAAATGTGGTGGTTAGTGTATTGTCTTGCTGAAAATTTAAAGCCAATTTGAAATACTTAGTCAAATATTGATTAAGTAGTTTTCAGTTTATATCTCTTCAGTATCAATCGGATACTGATAGAGGGTTTAAAAACTATGTTGTGCTGTTATGTGTTGCTGATGACGATTCAATAACATGTAATCTTAAAGTAATACTGAAAGTAAATAACATATTGATTTTTATGTGGTTTGAAGAGATCAACTCTTACGTCCACGGACTGATTGCTCAACCAATCCACTAACTTCGGATTGGGTCTTATTTATGGGTACAAGTGTAAACCTAGATACTGAGGTCACCTTGCAGTATCCCGCCTAACTCGACGTTCCTCCTATGCTTGCTGGTGCTAGGAAACCACTAACTACTTTTAGGATGCAGTTGACTTAACCTCTAGCTTACGGGTACTAACAACTAACACTTGGTTGCCTACTTGTTCAAACTCCTACTCAATTTTTTAGGGGTTTAGTGGAGGGGTTTCCAACTATGGATCTGAGTTAACACATGCATCAAATTCAGTATGTTTAAGCTTAAGATATACAAGATGAATATCCCAGACTTAAGGAAGTGTATATTGAAATCTAGAGCTAATAGATATATGTGAGCTCTTAAGATTTACTGATAGCACTGTTAACTTCATTCTTCGAAATCGTTGTTTGATTGACTTGAGTTTTGAGCTTGAATGTTTTAACATTTCAATTATGCAGTGGTTCAGTAATCTTCAAAGGTTAGATTCTGTATATATATATATATATATATATATATATAGAGAGAGAGAGAGAGAGGAACAAGAATAGAGTGGTTGGAGGGACTACCATTCAAATCCTTCTAATTGTCGTTGAATTCTTTCCGTTGAGAATCCTTGTACGTTGCTATCAGCGGTTTACATTATCGTACACTCTAGCTCTGTAACTGAAAAAGTCTTTTGGCATGACAAATCTTTTACAGATACGCTACGACACGTGGTGAGTCAAACACTCAAAGCTAAATATCTTTCGTGTTTCTTGAGTTGAGTTGACTCCGAGTTTTATCAGCATTGACTTCAGGTTGGGTCAGTCATGACTACTCATCTTTTATCGATGGGGTCGGACTCCGTCTTTATCGACTTCGGACACCTAAGTCGGTATGATCGTTCAATGCGAGACATAGATAAATAGTCGACTTTGACCTTTCATCGACCAACTTTGACTTGATAGCTTGTTAAAAACTCTATAAGTTTCTTTGGATTCTTGACTAAAGAATACCCAAGGAAAATTTCTTGTTCGACTTTTTGTCAAAAGTTTTAAGCGCACTTTGTGTAATGATTGTGGATGTAACATAAACAACTAACAGTATAAAAGTGCGAGATAGAAGACTTCATATTATTCCACACTTAGTATGGTGTTTTACATGTCTCTGAGTCAGAAATGATCTGTTTTGGGTATAGCATGCTGTGTTGATAGCTTTTTAGCACATAAAGTTGGAAGTAGCTTCGAACTGGTAAGCATCGTGCGTGCTGTCTCTTTCAGTGTTCAATTTCTTCTTACAGTTACTCCATTTTGTTGAAGCTTACGAGAAGTAGATGTTTGGTGACTAATTCATTTCTTCTCACAATACTTGCGGATGATAATATTTAGGAACTCAGTTCATCTGTCTGATCTGATTGTGATGATGTTAGTTTGCTTATCAGTGCTGAGCTTCTTCAACAATGCAAACATCTTCTCTAGTGTTTTGTTTTCCTTATACAAAAACACAACCCAGGTAAATCAAGAAAAATCATAAATAATAACAATGGTATATTTTCTACTTTTACAGTTAATTGGAGTTACTGGTCCAAAATGATCCATGTGCAGCAGTTGAAGAATTTGTCAGTGGAGTGGACAATTTTTCTTTTGAATGATGCTTTAGTCAGTTTGCCTTTATGAAAAACTTCACACACTTGTTCCTTGTGGAATCCCGCATTTGATAACCTTTCGACTAACGAATGTTTAGCCAAATTGTTGATTGTCTTAAAGTTCAGGTGAATCAGCCTTCTATGCCACAATCATTTGATCTTTGAGAAAGTTTTGGACACCTGACATGTATCTAGAGGGCAGTCCTCCCATGATGTAACATATAAATTCCCACGCCTTGCTCATCTTAGTACGATCTGCTTCTGGCCGTTCTTAACTATGAGTTCATTCTTTTGAATCTTGAGAATAAAATCATTATCATAGAATTGGTTAACAGATAGAAGATTATGCTTAAGACCAAGAACGTAATTGACATTAAAAATTTTAGCATTGTCGATCGAAAGTGTACCGTATCCTTTGGTGTATCCGATAGAATTATCATAAAAAACGAAGGAGGCCTCCTTTCTGGGCACAAAGTAGCTATAGATACAGAGATTACAAAATAACTTAAACCGATCAGTCGAACTATAGCTTCACAAAGAATTTAGTAAGCATGAGCCTTCTAGATAAAACTCCATGTGTTACTGTTGAGATGGTTTGACAAATTTACAGTTATATAAGCATGTATCTAGTTTTGACATATGTCTACTGAGTACTCTCCTACTCAGTCCTGTATATATTTCTAAATGTGCAGGTTGAGCAGTGAAGGGTGAAGATGGAGTGCTGAGCGGGCTTTTGTCATACTGATTAGATAAACTCTTGGGGAAGATGTATGTCTTCATAAATGTATCTTAATTCTATATTCCACTGTTTACAGTCATTTTTGTTGTTAGTTAAATACTCGGTCCTTCATTATCGAGTAAATAGTGTGTACTTGTTGTGGTGGGATCCTCGTGATCGATGGGTATTCATCTATGATTTACCTCGGATAATTTACATTTTATTGACTCAATTCTAGCAAGATCGGCCCCCTTCCTATCCCATCTTCTATTTCTCCTTCACTGGTCGTGGTTTCCCTGACTTGGCTATCCTCAGCAAAGTTTGGTCATGACAACTTCTGATTCCACCAGTTGAGTCAGCTCTGTGTTTTATTAGCAGGCTAGACTCAATCATGTATCAGTTTAGTGACTCCGAATCTTCGGTTGATACTTCAGCTTGACGTAGTTATCAATAGCTTCAACTTCTTAGCTACTGGTATCACTTTGTCATTTTTGGAGCTTCTTTGTCTTCAACAACGTTGAATCTTTAGCCCTTAATTTTTAGTCTACCAACTTTAGTCTTTAGTCTTCAGAGCGTTGACACTGATACTTCTATCAGGCTGACTTTAGTATTGATTGAATTCCATCCGCATGGGACCTATCCAAGCTGTTCTTTCTTCTGCTGAAACTTGTAAATAAAAAGCTGGTTCCCTAACAAGTAAGCAACACTAAAATACATTAGCAATGTAATCATCAGTGAGTTTTGGGATCTAATCAAACCAATAAGTTAAGATAGAATTTTCCCAATACATATATATGAATGAGATCAAATACAAACCAACATTAAAGTATAAAATAGAAATAATTTTCAGCCCTTGATTCTTGAAGAGTTATGGTGAGTTCATCACCTTACTTGATATATTCAAATGCCTTGGTTAGAATATTATGAGGCGAATTTTTATTTTTCTGAATTCAAACACTTAAACGACTAATTCAAACGCTTGTACAACGAATTCAGACGATTTCAAGAGTTTTAGTTTATAGGTTAATGATGGTTTTTATAATAACCACTCCTATATATATATATATATATATATATATATATATATATATATAGGAGCAAAATCTTGGAATCCTTGACCGAAATCCTAGAATCCTTGATCGGAATCTTGAAATTCTCGATCGGTATCCAAAATTCTCTATAAGAATGACGAAAATACATGTTTCAATGGTGATTCCGATGATGGATGCGGAATCATCTTCTACTCCTTCAAAGTTTTGAGCGGATCATCTTAGAAATGCAAAAGTATTTTCTGATTTTCTTCTCTTTTGGGCGATTGAAATGTATGAATTTTTCTTTCTAGCTTGGGAGGCACTAATTTAATAAATGTATGTGTAATTTATATAAATAATCAAGTGAGACGTTAATTGGGTTCCTTTCTAGTAGAGCCGACAATATTGGCCCAGTCCTTGGAATTAGGGCCGGGTTGGACTCGTAAAAATAGTGGTCCTAAAAAAATCGGACCTAAAAAGCCCACCCACATAGCCCGACAGGCCTACCAAGCTTTGAGGCTAAAAAGCCTCCCAGATTTTGTTGATGTAATACTTATTAGGACTCATATTAAGTGTCTTATTATCTTTTAAATATCACATTATAGCACTTAATACGACGTATACATGTGTCCTATTATCTTTTATGTTTTATTACATTATCTATTAGGATGGGTATATGAATTTATTAAAGTATCATACCATAATACTTGATATGACATATAAAAATGTTCTATTATCTTATGGGCGGCTTAGCCTGATAGCACAGTGGCCCACATAGGGTTGGGCTGGACTCTGAAATTTTCAACCCTGTCTACTCTCTAGTGAACCAACTGTGGGCCCGTCAAACAACAAAAAGAAATTTATAAAATATTGGAAGATTCACTCGATTTAAAAACAGTTAACCAACAAAAATATAATCATTCCATGCAACTCACATAATTTTTTTCACCACATAATAAAGAGGTATATATTATAGTATTTCTAAAATTGGGTATGAGATGTATATAATTTTTCAAGAGTGAGTAGCTTCATATATTTTCTCATATTTAAATACATAAACTTAAGTTTGAGATATTTTAAAGTATTATAAAACTTGGGGATATAAATTGTATTGATTGTTTATTTTTCCATGTCATAATGAATTTTGGGGCAATTCAATTACATAAAAAATTAAAATTAATGTATAGGAACAAGTTCTTATTTTCGAACATAAAATTATAAAATAATGAAAGTTCATACATTTAATGGCAATTATCACGTTTATTTTCCAATCTCCGTTGTAAGTTTCCTCCCACGACCTAGGCTTTTGCAATAGCCCTCGTCTAATTGGTCTGATCCCAACTACGCGGAGCTCAAACACTTCATCTTACAGCCGTCGATAAGATCCAATCCGACGCTCCAAATCCCCCTCTGTTTCATCTGAAAATGTTCATGCCCACTCTTATTTAAGCAAGATCATCAACCATCCTTCACGCTCACTATTTCAACTCTACCTGCCAAAATCTCTCAACATCAAATCAATTCCCATTTGTACCAAAATTAAGAAATGGAAACCGTTGGAAAAGTGAAGAAGGGAGCTGGCGGACGGAAGGGCGGCGGCCCCAAGAAGAAGCCGGTTTCCCGGTCCGTCAAGGCTGGCTTGCAGTTCCCGGTCGGTAGAATCGGCCGGTATTTGAAGAAGGGCCGTTATTCGCAGAGGGTAGGAACCGGTGCGCCAGTTTACTTGGCTGCCGTGCTCGAGTATCTTGCAGCTGAGGTATTGCTTCTGTTTTCCTGCATTTCCAATTCTGGGTTTCGTTTGGAGCTGTTTTTGGTGGGTGGATTTCTAAAATTTGATCGTCGATTTAAGTATGAGCTTAGTTTTTGTTATCCTTTGCTAGTTTGCTGTGAGAAATTGGAGTACCGAATTTGGTTCTTTGTTAGTGCTTGCGCGTTGATTGAGCTGTTTTTTGCTGTTAATTACGCTTAGGGCTCGGAATTTGGCAGTTAGGGTTCCGAAATTAGGGCTTGTATAGTTGAATTTGCAAGTCAGGTGGTTTGAATTAGGGCATAGTTAGATATGTTGACAATCTATTGATCCACGCTATCAGGGTTTCTTCCACACAGCCTCAAAAAATCAGTAAATTGTGACGGAAATGGATTCTTTGCATTGATTTTGATTGTTTGGACAAAAGAGGTGTATGTGTGTAGCTTGTGTAAAAGGCCATATATTTGAATTGCAAAATATCTCTACACAGCCATAGCTCAAATTCTTGAATTGTGGGCAGGTGTTAGAGTTGGCAGGCAATGCTGCTAGAGATAACAAGAAAAACAGGATTATTCCGCGGCATGTGCTTCTCGCTGTGAGGAATGATGAGGAGCTTGGAAAGCTTCTTGCCGGAGTCACCATTGCACACGGTGGAGTTCTACCAAACATCAACCCAGTTCTTCTACCTAAGAAGTCCGAGAAGGCAGCGGAGAAGTCACCTAAATCACCATCGAAGGGGACCAAATCTCCCAAGAAGGCTTGATGCTGGTGTTGTGGTTGAATGGCATTGTTTTGGTTCTTTGTATGTAATTTGCATTGTTCTTGGTTATGTAGGAAGGAGGCTGTTCATAAGTGGATTAAAAATCTCTGTACTATCTCGTTGGATTGTTCCTTGTTAGAATTGATGGGAAATATCAGGATGATTGGCTTTCAACATATTTATTTTCTTGCAAGGGGAAAGGTTAAGGTTCAATATATTGAAATTACAAAGTGGGGAAAATATAGTTGTAGTGGTTGAGGGACGCCTTACTGAATCAAAATGTAACTAACATACCGACATATGTAAATTAATTGTCCGCAGATAGGTCTTGTTTTGTGGATATAGTTTTGCCCAGACCTGCAAGTTAATTGGATTTATGTATGGATATTTAAACTTACTAGTTATAGACAAACTTTAGGCCAACGAGTATAAGATCCGAGTGCTAATAGGGAAAGATGAAGTCATCTTTTTGTGGGGGACGTTTCGGATACTGTACAAACCATTTCAACGCATAGAGCGATCATTACGACATTTCGTCTTCATAAAAGTATTATACTATAGCTATATTAACGAATGTTACGCACAGACCATGCACACAATATCTCCCCACAACCGATGGGCAAATTAGCGCCTGAGACTCTCCACGATATAGTCTGCATACAAGTCCCTGCACAAGGATAAAGCAAATATCTGTTCAAGCATGGCTTGCTCAATAACTAACAAAGACACCTGAGGTAAAAAAAGGCAATTCACGTCTTCAACCAAGAACACAAATACGAGGAAAAACAAAATTGCTATTAATAAAAAGATGGGGTAGCTTACATTGAGAGCTGTATAGCTTCATAAGCTTTAGTGGTTGGCAGAAATTCATCAACAGCAACATCCTTGTTCTCATTTTTCTTGTCTGTTCGATAATTAGGGTAAAATACATGGTCATTAGACAAATTCCAAAAGGGAGAAAACGGGACATTTTTGGTCAACATTGATGAAAATCTTCAATGAAGGATACAATCTTTAAAAAAAGGCGAAGCGATGGGGCGGAAGCTCTTTAATGTCTATATAATTGCGGTATTCAGGATCATCAGCACAGAGCAATTATCTTGTCATCTTTTTCTCCCTGTTCCCAAAGATAAGTTAGCTATTCTCTTCTCAATTTAAGATGAAACTGATGTGAACTCAACAATGGGTACCTGATCAATCATAGGCATGAGGCCAATAGCTTTAGCCCTGAGAAAGCAACCTGGAAGAACTGGCTCCTGATAATGTTGGTGGAGATAGTATTATTGCCAAATACTGATAATGTTGTCAAATCCTAGACAACTCTTAAAAATAATATTGCAAATAGGTCACACCCAAGCAGATTTTCATGGTTCTAGATGCATTAGAACCATTATGTTACTCATGATCAGAGGCGGAGCCACGTAGGGCCCTGGGGGGCCTATGGGTCCCCCAACTTTTTTGAAAAACATAGTTATATATTTGATATTTAAAGTATTGTTAAAAATATCTCTCTAGCCTAATGGTTGGGATTTCTCCCAATCTCACGGAGATCCGGGTTCGAGACTCACTTGTGGCGTTTTCTTCTATTTTTTTCCCCTTCTTTTCTTCACTCTTTCCTTCTTCTTTTTTTCCCTTCTTTTATTTCCTCCTTTTTTTTTCCTCCTCTCTTTCTTTCTTTTTGGTTTTTGCTTTTTTTTTTCCTTCTCTCTCTCTTCTATTTCTTCTCTTTATCTTGGGATCTCTTTTCCTTCTTCTTTCTTATATAATTTGTTTTATGTTGATAAAATAAAATATGTATATAAATTAATTCTTAACTAATCATGTGTACTCTTTATAAATATTTAACATTTAATAATTAAATCTATTGTAGCCTAATGAGTTATGATTTTTATCTCTCATTTAGGAGATCTTGGTTCAATTTTTTTAGTTACATATTTTTTCTTTGTTCTATACTTATTTCTTTTATTTCCTTTTCTTTCCTTTATCTTTTCCTATAATTTGTTTTATGTTGATAAAAGCTATTTCTTTTCTTTTCTATAATTTATTTTATATTGATAAAATAAAGATATATACCAATAATAAATTTTATATGTGAATCAATATTACCAATCAAATTTCTAAAAGGATTATAATAAACTCATTATATTATATAAATTATTATTATTTTATAATTTTATTGTATTATCTTGTAAAATTATAATTAATTGGGTCCCCCAGAAAAAAATTTCTGGCTCCGTCACTGCTCATGATTATCAACAGCTGCCTCACATATAATGATGAACTTGCCAGAACACCCAGACATCGATTAAATTGAACGACCCTGAATATGTTTTACAATGTATGCTCAAAAGCCTCATATTTCAATGTCATTTCAGTAAAAAGAAAAAATGCATGCATGGGATAGTCTCATATCCTTTAAGGCTAATAAACATATAATTCTTGAAGAAGTGTAGTTTCCTGAATAACAAGTAGCTTAGTTCAATTTACCGAAATGCACAAATTGTAAAGCTATGTCACAATTTAACTATGGGATCGCAGCACTAAAACTTTAGAATTTAGTTGTAATAGAAATATTTGGCAAAATTTTTAAGACCAGCATTTTACCTGCATAATGACCAATACATCCATTGGGTCACCGTCTTCACAGAGTGTGCGGGGTATGAAGCCATAATTGTGAGGATAAACAACTGATGAGTAAAGAACTCGATCAACCTGCATGTGCAATCACGATTAGTAATTTGAAAATCAATTTCATGTTCTGCACGTCAGTTCGCTATATTCCTTGATTGGACCAGTTTTCTTGTCAAGTTCATATTTCACCTTACTTCCCTTACTTATTTCGACCACCTGCAGAAATTAAGATAATTGAAGTTAGAAGCTCCAGAATAAAGCAAAAAAAAAAAGTGTTTTTCTAATCATGAGAGAAAAGGATAACCAGTCATTTAGCTATAAAAACTGGGCAATTCAATCAGGTGAATCCCAGTTAATGTAATTCCAATTGCAGTATTAACTAAAATATTATGCCAAAAGGAATAACACGCAAGAGCAGGATGAACTTTAGATTATTGGAAGATGCTATCAATAATACTAGAATATAAGCAAAGAGATCATTCAACATGCAGGCAGTCAATGTCAAAACAACACAAACATGTAAAACTGGGAGTAATAGTTTAGGCAGAAAAGCCAGAAGTAGATATGGCTGGGAAATTGAAGTACGCAAATAGCAGTGGGGAAAAGGGCTGATGGGAAAGTAGTGACTGGATAATGAAGCAGCGGACAACTTTGCCATTTTCAAGTTTAAGTTTATGCTTCTGAATTTTTGCCTGAACAATTGGTAAATTTAAATCTGGAAACACAAATGGAGTCAGGTTCTACGCTTTTAACTAACATCATTTTAAGTTTCGTCATAATCATGTTACTTTCTAGGATGAATTATATTGGTTGACAAATGGAATGAGTAACAATTTTCACTTTAGTACTCAAATCTTATTATTATATCTTAAATCAGTTCAAGATTGTTACTAGCATATGAAAGTGAAAAAGCCATATATATATACATACACAGTTGAGATCGTTGGAGCTCCAGGTCCTACATCGACAAGTGAGCAACAGCATCACATGCTTTTTGTGTCATTTGATATAGTTTGAATAGGATAGACACACATGCCTATCTGAAGATCATGCCAAGGATGAGCAGCGACAGTTTTCCTAGTCATGGAAGAGAGTATCCTTTCATTTCTGACTGCTCTGTAGGTGGTGCCATAACTGCATGAAGCTGCATATTAGGATATCAACAGATCTAGAGGGTGTTTGGCTGAGCTTATAAGCTGTTTAGGAATTTATAAACTCTTGAGAATTATTTTGCAAAATAAATTCTAAACAACTTATAAACCTTGAAAATAAACTCCAACATCTTATAAGCTCCCAAACAAATAGTTATTCAACCCCACCTTATTTTTTCATAAACTTATAAACAACAATAAACTTACCAAAATAACTTATCATGATGCATTATTAACATATACACTATTAACTCTACTTCTCCTCAATTGTCTATTTCTAACTAGGATTTTCTTTCTTTCTTTCTTTCTTTCTAATTCATAATTTTTTTCTCTCCAACTCACGATTCTCTCTAGTTTATAAATTCAATTATCCAAATACTTTGATAACTTATAAGCTCTTGAGATATTACATTTTATAAGTTCTTAAAATATCTTATAAGCTATTGGAGCTTATAAGCTCTCTAAAATAAGTTCAGCCAAACACCCTCGTAACCTTATCTCACTAATCCCCAATACAAAAGAAGGTATGAAGCAGATTTAGCTATACTGGGATACAAATGATGGTTAACTTATTAAACTGTTAAGGTAAAGAAAATAGTATTATGTACATTGGGAATCAAAAGATTTCAGTAATCCAGGATTATATAAATGAAAATATATGTGGCCATTAGCGCTGCTAACCAATTGATAATGTTTCAACCAGTTCGATCGGTTTTGTGACTTTTAGACCTACAATAAAGCAGAACTGCAAACGCAAAAAACAAGCAAACTCAGTTACTTAAGCAATCAAAACTCTATTCCGAACGATTTACAACATACATGAATCAAAATCAAGTAAACACATTCACACGCTCAAAGCCGTATAATCAACTCAAGTGTTGCATAAAACCAAAAGGAAAAAGAAATAATCCAAAAACACTTTAAAGAGACAAACATATCTTCATATGAGGAAACACATTTGTATCTGAAACGACGAACGGATGAGAAGCAGAGCACATGAGGGAAAAGGCGTATGCAGTAGAACGAAAAGGCTCAGATCTCCGTGCGAACGATATTAAGCGTGTAAATTAAGACAAGCGATTGCGAGGTAAGAGCTTTAGAGATAAAGTTGTGTATAACAATACAATCCATGCAGTTTTTGAGTGGATGACTTAGTTGCTAAATCTTCCATCGAAACTGGTTAGCTAGTTTGTTAAAAGTTTGTTGTGCAGCTAGTTTTCTTAAGTTTTTTCATACCACTACAACAAAAAGTGATTTTCAGACACCGAAAAGTGTCCCAATATATACCCTTTTGGGGCACTTATCATATATGCCTCCAAGTATCGTGTCCCAAAAGAGTTCTGAACACTTTTTTAAGTGCCTCTAAATCAATAACTTTCAAAAATCACTTTAATATGTCCCAAGATTGATTTTTCAAGGCACATATAGGTGCCCTAAATAATTTAAAATTTATGTTGATAAATCTATAGGAGCACTTATTTGTGCCTTATGGGATAAAATTGTCCCTATATCTAATTTTTGTTGTAGTGTACGTGAAAAAGTGTGAAGATAGAATTGCATTATTCATTTCTTGGTCTGTTTATTCTTGTAAAATCACTCAGTCTCATTTTAAATAAATCATCACAGTTTTCTTTTCCATGGATGTAGATCTTACGATCGAACTATGTAAATTCCTCGTGTTTTTTTCTTACTCGTTTTACTCTTTGAATTTGGTATTCTGCCTGATCGAATCGCTAGCCAAGATCGTCGAATCTGTGTTGATCAATTTTTTTTACAAGTGGCGCCGTCTTTGGAAAGCCAATCAGAGTTTTTTTGGCTAGTAGGATTGATCGGAGAAGAATGAAGACTGCGAAGTTCGATGCGGGCAAGAATGACTTCGGCCTTTGGCGCATAAAAATGAAGGCTCTCCTTACGCAGCAAGAATTATCTATAGCGTTGAAGGTGATGAAGAATTGACCGTTTTCAACGATGTTAAGAAAGTAGAGATGATGGAAACACACATGCTATTATCTTACGTCTTGGAGACAAGGTTTTAAGAGATGTCTCTAAGGAGTAGTCTGTTGCTAAACTTGAATCTCTTTACGTGAAAAATCTTTGGCAAATAGGTCGATATAAAGCAAAAACTCTACTCCTTCAAGTTGTTGGATGAAAAATTCGTGGATGATCAATTGGGTTATTGACAAAATAATTGATGATCTTGAAAATATGGATGTCAAGATTGAGGACGAAGATCAGGCTATTATCTTTTGAATGCTTTGCCAAAGTCATATGACCACCTAAAGGACGCCATGCTATATGGTATATATATATATATATATATATATATATATAGGGAGTGGATCAAATGAGAACACATCTTTTTGCGACTCTGCGAACCATGCATAAGGCGTTGAAGATGATGCACAAAGCGGTATAAAGTTGTGCATAACGAAAACTTCCTAAAATTATTTTGTTGTGCAACAATTTAAGAAAATTTTCGTTATGCACAACTTTATACTATTTTGTGCATTATCTTCAACGTCTTATGCATGGTTATCAAGTTCTCAAAAAAGATGAGTTCTCACTGGATCCAACCCCTATATAGGGAGTGTATATATATATATATATCAATTGAAGAAGTTCGATGCACTGTCGGCGGAGCCACACAGGGGCTCAGGGGCCCATGGGCCCCCCAACTTTTTTTAACAAATAGCTATATATTTAATATGTAATGTAACACTGAAAGGGTTCTCCTAGCTTGTTGGTAAGGTTTCTCATTGATTTCTTGGGGACCCGAGTTCGATCCCCCAAGCCACATCCCTTCTCTTTTTTTCTCCTTCTTCTTTTATTTCTCGTCTCTTTTTTTTCTCTTTTTCTCTTTTTCTCTTTTTCCCTTTTTCCTTCTCTTCTCTCTTTCCTTCTTTTTTTTTCTCTCCTATTTCTCGTTTCTCTTTTTGCTATCTTTCTTTCTTTGAATTCTTTCCTCCTTTTTTTCTTTCCTTCTTTTTTTTCTCTCTCTTTTTTTCCTCTCTTTCTTTTCTTTCATTTTTTTCCTTCTCTGTTTCTTTCCTTTAGGTGTGTGTTTTCTCACTCTCTTTCTATTCAAATGCTTCTTTTTATTTTGGGATCTTTTTTCCTTCTATCTTTCTTATATAATTTGCTTTATATTGATAAAATAAAATATATATACAAATAATAACACTATATGAATTAACTCTTAGCTAAAATATGTGCTCTATAAATATTTAACATTTAATAACTAAATATATTGTAGTTTAATGTGTAAGGATTTTATCTCTCATTTAAGAGATTTTGGTTCGATTCCTTTTAGTTACATATTTTATTTTTCTATACTTATTTTCTTTTCTTTCCTTTATCTTTTTCTATAATTTGTTTTATGTTGATAAAATGCTATTTCTTTTCTTTTCTATAATTTATTTTATATTAATAAAATAAAAGATATATGCAAATAATAAAGTTTTATATGTGAATTAATATTACCAATCAAATTTCTAAAGGATTATAATAAATCCATTATATTACTAAATTATTATTATTTTATACTTTTATTTTATTACCTTTTAAAATTATAATTAATTGGGCCCCCAGAAAAAAAATCCTGGCTTCGTCACTGTCTGCACTCAAAGCAATGGAATTGCAAAAGGCTTAACAGAATAAGGTGGAGTCAGTAGGCGAAGAGCTTAATGTGAAGCAGAAATTTGAGGGCCACCATTACAAGAAACCAAGACACTTGAAGAAGGATTGCTACACTTCGAAAAAGAAGCAAGCTCAAAAGAATCAGAACAATGTGATTTTGCCGAAGTACTTAATGTGGTGGAATCTCACATGGAGGATGAGTGGGTTCTTGATTCGGGGTGTTCTTTTCATATGTGCCCATATGAAAACTGGTTTTATGAGTTAGAATATAATGATCTAGGATCATTTCTACTTGGAAATGACTATGTCTACACAGTAAAAAGAATTGGAAGTGTAAAGTTGAAGTTACATGATGATCAGTAAGGATCTTGAAAGAGGTAAGATATATTCCTGAATTGAAAAGAAATCTCATATTTCTAGGTGTGATAGAGTCAAAAGGATATGAGTGGAAGTCTGAAAAAGGATAGATACATATCTCAAAAGATTCAAAAATCATCATGAAGGGATTGAGGAAGAACAACTTATACTACTTAATTGCCAAACCCATAATTGGTGAATCTAGTGCAGTAAATAAAGATGAATCAATCTTGTGGCACAAGAGATTGGAGCATATTGGTTAGAAAGGCCTCAATGTGTTGCTGAAGCAAAAGATACTAAATAATCTATGTTCTTTTAAGTTGGAATCTTGCGAGCAGTGCATTCTTGGAAAAAGCAAGAAACAACCATTTGATGCAGGTAAGCACACTTCTACTACCCCTTTAGATTACGTTTATACTGATCTATGGGGCCCTGCAAGAACAGAAACTATATGGAAAAGCATATTCTTTATGTCTATAATGGATTATTTCTCCAAAAAGTTATGGATTTATATTTTGAAAGATAAAGCTGAAGCATATGATAGATTTGAAGAATGGTGTGCTACTGTTGAATATGAAAAGAGGGTTAAATTGAAATGCTTAATAACTGATAATGGGTTGGAGTTTGCTTATGAAAAGTTTCAGTAATTTTGTAAAGAAAAGGGGATTAAAAGGCACTAGACAATACTTAGAAATCCTCAATATAATGGAGTTATGGAGATGATGAATAGAACTATTCTTGAAAGAGTAAGATGCATGTTATTTGAATCTGGAATGTCTAGAAGGTTCTGTGGTGAAGCTGTAACTGTAAGTACAACCGTTTATTTTATCAACAAAGCACATTCATCTGCAATTGGTTTTAAAACTCCTAATGAGTTATAAAGTGGAAGGATATTAGATTATACTCATTTAAAGACTTTTGGATGAATAAAATATGCTCATATTGGCAAGATAAATTGGAGCCAAGAGCATTGAAATATGTGATGCTACGTTATGCAACCGGTGTTAAAGGCTATAAACTTTGGTGCACTAAGCCTAATATGGGAAATGTTGTAATAAGCAGAGATGTGATTTTCAGAGAAGATCAAATACCATATCTTGTGAATAAGGAAACCACAACAATTAGAGAATCTTAGGCTGCAGAGAGTGACAAGGTTCAGGTGGAGCATATTGATCAGTTTGATCAGGATACTTATGAAGATTCAGTCGATCAAACTGAACCAAGTGAAGAAGAAGCTCGAAATATTCTGAGGAGTTACAGATTAGCAAGAGATAAGCTGAGAAGGATAATCACAACGCCACAGAGTTATGGGCATGCAGAATTGATACATTATGCGCTGAACATAACAGAAGAGCTAGAGATACATGAGCCAAAGACTTATGCTGAAGCAATGAAAAACACAAAAAGATAACAATGGTTATTAGCTATGAAAGAGAAGATAGAATCATTAGGAAAGAATGGCACCTGGATACTTGTCAATAAACCTATTGGCAAGAAATTAGTCAGTTGTAAATGGATTTACAAGAGAAAGGTGGAGTTTGTTGGAAAAGAACAAATAAGAAACAAAGCCATGCTAGTTGCTAGAGGTTCTACTCGAAAGGAATGTGTTTATTTTAATTAGGTTTTTTCTCCTATAGTTAAACAAAACTCGATTAGAATTTTGCTTGTTTTAATGGCTAAATATGATCTGGAATTGCAACAAATGGATGTGAAAACAACGTTTCGACATGGTGAGTTAGAGGAGAAGATTCACATGGTGCAACCTGAGGGATTTGTGCTTCCAGAATCAGTTAACAAAGTTTGTTTTCTACAAAAATCTTTATATGGGCTGAGGCTAAGCTCAAGACAATGATATATAAAATTTGATGAGCATATGATGACCATTGGATTCATCAAATCCAAATATGATAGTTGCGTTTATCTGAAGAAGAAGGATGGAAGGACACTCTCATCTTTTATGAGTGGCGTTATATAGTAATCAAGTTAAGGAATATCAATTATAGCGAACATAAAAATGTCAAATTATAGCCAAATAGTACCAATAGTACCAATAGGACCAAATGGTCCTATCGGTACTATTGGTGATAATAGTCCCAATAGGACCAACAACTTAGCTATAATTTGACATTTTTATGTTCGTGGCTATAATTTGACATTCCTTAACTTGGATGACTATATTAGTGTATTTCCACATCTTTTATTATACGTGGATGATATGTTGATAGCAAGCAAGAGCAAGACTGAGGTTCAAAATATCAAAGATGATTTGAGGAGCAGTTTTGAGATGAAGGACCTTGGAGATGTCAAGAGAATTTTAGGAATGGATAGTGCAAGAGATAGAGTAACTGGAAAGTTGTGATTATATCAACATGATTATGTGCAGAAAGTATTGAAGAAATTCAATATGCATGAGGCTAAGTCTGTCTCAGTTCCTTTAGCTGCGCACTTGAGGTTATCCGATGAACATAAGCCTAAAACTGATGGTGAAATGAGGAAATGGCTAAAGTTCCTTAAATGTTGTGGGCAGTATTATGTACACAATGGTATGTTCAAGACCTGATCTTTCTTATTCTATAAGTGTAGCAAGCGGATACATGGTTGATCCTGGAAATTATCACTGAGAGGCTTTAAAATGGATACTTAGATATATGAATGGGAGTTCATATAAGAGAATTTTGTTTCAGATGAATGAAAGGTATGCTCGATCTCCTTAGTAGGCTACATAGATTCAGATTACGCAGCTAACATTGACAATGGAAGGTCTCAATCTGGTTATGTTTTCAACTTGTTTGGTTTTGCTGTTAGTGGAAACAACTCTTCAATCTGTGGTAGCATTATCAACCACGGAGGCTGAGTACATGACTATAACAGAAGCAGGAGGCTGAGTACATGACTATAACAGAAGCAGTAAAAGAAGCCATTTGGTTGAAGGGAATGATATCAAATTTTGGAATAAATCAAGATTCGATTAGAATCAATCATGACAGTCAAAGTGCTCTCTATTTGACTAAGCATCATGTATTTCATGAGAGATCTAAGCATATAGATGTTAGACTTCATTTTGTTTGTGATATCATGAGCAAAAGAGATGTGAGAATGAAGAAGGTATTAACTGAAGAAAACGCAGCTAGTATGCTAACCTTGCCAACTTCTATATCCAGCTACTGTCTTGAGTTGGTGAATCTATTATCTCTTAAATGAGATATCTTTGAGTTTTATTATGGGGCAGTTTGGAGAGGAAGCTGGTTTGATGCTTTGTTCAAATTTTCGTTTGGATTGTTTGTTAAGGTGGAGATTGTTGAGTATAACAATACAATCCATGCAGTTTTTGAGTTGATGACTTAGCTGCTAAATCTTCAGTTATGGAAGGATTTAGTTGCAGATGGTTAACTCTTAAATCTGTGCTTTGATCTCAACCATCGAAACTGCACGGATGGGATTAGTTAGCTAGTTTGTTAAAAGTTTGTTGTGCAACTAGTTTTGTTCAGTTTGTGCATACGTGAGAAAGTGTGAAGATACAGAGCAGAAGGTTTGAGAGAGAAGATATAATTGCATTCTTCATTTCTTGGTCTGTTTCTTCTTGTAAAATCACTCAATCTCATTTTGAATAAATCATCTCAGCTTTCTTTTCCGTGGATGTAGATCTTACGATCGAACCACGTAAAATTCATCGTGTTTTATTCTTTCTCATTCTACTCTTTGAATTTGGTATTCTGCATGATCGAACCACTAGCCAAGATCGTCGGATCTGTGTTGATCAATTTCTTTACAGATAAAAACCCTAGAGAGAGAAAGTGTAAATGAATGCTTCCACTCTGAGCTACTTCTGGGGACGTCATGCGTTCATGCTCTTTTTCGTGCTCGGCTTCTTTGCCATTCAGACGAGCATAAATATGAGAAATCTTACGTTATTCTTCTTTCTCTTTTGCGTGACATGGGCCCAGACACGTGTCAAGTTCTAGTTAGAGCTTTGGCAATACTGGATTGAATTGGACTTAGGTGGAATGCCGCTGCACTTATGAGAAAATGCTGAAACGAAAATTTTCTACATGTTGGGCCGAATTGGCCCAAAGTTGAAGCTATTAATGAGCTAGTTTGAAATATTACAAGTCGTAAACACATTAAATTCGATATTTATTCTTTATTTATTTTGAAATCACATCAATGTTTTATTTGAACTTCATAAAAAATGAGGTAGGGTCAACCTTATCTAAAGTCGGGTCCTCTCGTGAATTGATTTGATTCAGATCCGTCTGACTTAACCTGACCTATGAATATGTTATTGTATTATTGATTATGAATAAATCTATCACTTAAGAATTAGCGGCTTGAACCTAAATCTACCCAACTCAATTAACTGTGAATAAATATACCACTTCATTTAGATAAATATATCATTCATTCTGAATAAATGTGTTATTGTATGATTTTGCTGTGAATAAATGTATCACTTGTTATAAATAAACAAATTATTGTATCACTTGTTGTGAATATATGTATAACTTGTTTTGAATATTTATATAATTTACGAATTAATATACTAATATTAACAGGTTAAGGTTTGAGCTGGATCGACTTGCGAGAAGACCCCTCCTTTAGACAAGGACGATTCTATGGGAGTATATCCCTATATGTATAGGTGGCAAATGGACGAGTCGGGCTGACCTAGCCTGAGCCCATTGGACTTTCCCAAAAAATTGGGTTGAGTCGGACTGGGCTGAAAATTTAACAGGCCAAAAATATCGAGGTCCAACCAAGCTCGAAACATATTTTATAAGCGTAAATTTTTGGATCGGGTCGGTCGGATAGAGGCTAGGCGATCGAGCTTTAGCTAATTATGGGTGGACTCGGATCGACCCAAAATTTCACCGAACCTATTTTTATTGAGTCAACTCGACCCAAAACTGGGCTGAGCGGACCATCGACCAGACCCATTTGACCACCCCTACCTATATGTATATAATTGCGTGAGAGTGATCAACGGTAAGAAGAGATATGTGATTGTGTGAGACGAAGATGAAAAGTTGTCGATCTAAACCCATGTGCAATCTTCTAAGTTCTAATGCATTTGTGTTCCACACTTAAAACATATTAAATATTATGTATTCATTTTTGAATAGATCCTATAATTTTATATATTATATATTTTTTTCATCCATCAAAAGTTTGTAGTGATTTTGATGGTAGATATTTTAATAAATTATAATAAGTGGAGAAATGATCCAACAATATAAATATAAAAAGATGTCCAGAAAAAGAAAATACAAATTTTAAATGGACAAAGAGAATACAATATTAGTTTGTATAATATACAGTACAAAAAGAGTATTCTAATAATTTATAATACAAATATTTACGTTTTTCAATTCTAAGTAAATCTCATATTCCTCGTTTTAATCTTGGTTTATGAGAATGAGAATGAATGTAACCCAACTAAAAAATTGATGAAATCCAACATTCCCTTAAACATTGAATTTTTTTTCTTGACTCCTCAAAACGAAACTTCAATTTTATCAATTTTATATTGGATATTTGAAAATGACGCAAATAAAAATAAGAGTTCAACTACCGACCGCTGCTGAGTGCTGACATACGCTTCCCTCCTCTTTTCTTCGTTCCTCACTTATTAGATCCCTCGACCTGGTACAAAATTTCGTTTCTCTCTCTAAATTCGTTGCCATCTTTAATTTTTATTCTTCAAATTCCAAATCATGTTTTGATTTCAGTTTACCACAATCTGATGCATAATTATTACAATTGACAGCTTATTTCTGTTGCTAGGGTTTGCTTAATCGAAATAAAATTGAAAACAATCTGAAGATAATCAGATGGCTGCTGCACCGCCAGAGCTCGAGCTGATTACGATTACCTCATCAAACTCCTCTTGATTGGCGACAGCGGTCCGTATTCTTCGCTCAAATGTGTAATTACTGCAAATTATTATTGTGTTCTTTTATGCCTATTGATGTGAAAGGTGCGAATCAGAATGTGTGGTTATGTACGGTGTTAACTGCATTTGATGTGGAGAGGTCCTAGCTGCACCAGTCATTGTTGTTTTGATGATTTCGTTTGGGGATATTGATGATCTTATTCTTACCCATCTGGTGGAAAATAACGTTTTCAATGATTTAGTGACGATAATTTATTAAGTCATCTGTTTTGACAGAATGCATGTTGCATATGTTAATACCTCATTTTATTTGTTGAAATGCTAAGGAAAAACAAAGGAATACTGCATATTATGTGGTGGTAGTGAGCTCGTGTCTATACCAGCGCCATACATGTTTGTAATTTGAATAATAAACATGGATGCTGCTTTTAGTCCCTCGCATGTTTGGAACAAACTTGGCTGGAATTGATTTGAGGAAAGTAAGCAGTATTCAAAGTAAATGTTTTTTAACTTACTGCTGCTAGATGTTATCCGGAGTTTTTATCTTGAAAGTAAGCAGCATGTGAAGGAAGGAAACGGGTTTCAAATGGATTGAGGATACAGATTGGATCATATATGCCAGTTTAATTGGTTCACTAAAATAGTAAAATATGAATGGCAAGCAGTTACTGAACTCATATGCTATAAGCAGTTGAATTGTGTATCACAAAGATGCTGAAACCATGTGTAGGCGTGACCAAGTTTATCCTTTTGAAAGTTAACTCTCCTTACTCTGCTTTAGATATAATTGATGCGATTATTTCAATTTGTATTTCACTAGTTTGCTGTAGACTTGAATATCTTTTTTCCTCAGGTGTGGGTAAGAGTTGCCTTCTTCTAAGATTTTCTGATGGCTCTTTCACCACCAGTTTCATTACTACCATTGGGTTAGTTACCTTCAATATTAGATTGTACTCCAGTTGGGATTTGTAAGTTTTTCTGCATGCCTTAATTGGTAATTTTTTCTCATGCAGGATTGATTTTAAGATAAGGACTGTAGAGCTTGACGGTAAAAGAATCAAGCTACAAATTTGGGATACTGCCGGACAAGAGCGATTCCGTACTATAACTACTGGTAATGTGGTTGTTTATTTTTCGGTTAGTTTATCCTCTAGATGTCAAAGACTGCCAATCTTCTTTTCATTTGCATTCTTTGCAACAGAAACACAACTAAACTCACGACAATCTTAAAACCTTTTATATGTTCCGTAAACAAATGAATATCTTAATTGAAATAAAATTTTGATCTTTTGACTTATGAACTTGGAATTTTGCTTGTTTATTATTTCTTGAACAAAGTATTGTTTGATCCATTATTATTTGGGTTGGCACTACTTGGTTGGGACCATGTTAAGTGAAATGCTTCATATCAGTTATCTCTTACTTGATTATGCCTATGATAACACATGAATCACTGCATTGAAAAGGAATCTCATATCAGTTTCCACACTTTTGACTAATGAGTGTTTTTGAGGTTGATTGTTGTTGCAATACTCCATTCCACTATCAGTGTGTAGCCTTTTAGATGGGCAAAAACATTTTTTCTCTTACATGAGTGTTGTATTTTGGTTGAGAAACTTGTTCTTTCGCAGCTTACTATCGTGGAGCTATGGGCATATTGCTGGTGTATGATGTCACTGACGAGTCATCTTTCAACAGTAATTACTCTTGATCCTTGTTTTTCAGTTTTCCTGAGTCCCTGAACAGCTGCGAGAAACCTCTTTTCACTCTTAAAATCTTGGCTTAATCTTCTGCTTGTTAGCGTTGCCCATATGAGTTAATTACCTTTACTGCTTTACAGTAGTCTAAATGACTTAATCCTTTTTGCAGACATTCGTAATTGGATCAGAAATATTGAACAGCATGCCTCCGACAATGTCAACAAAATATTAGTTGGCAACAAGGCTGACATGGATGAAAGCAAAAGGGTCTCTCTCTCTCTCTAACTTTGTGCTTGCACACGTGTGTTTATGCTGTGTGTATAATAATTTTCTAGGCTTGTCCTTCACCTCAATTAACTTGAAATTATAGGTGCATTTATCTTCAATTAACTTGAAATTGGAGATGCATAGATCTTCGATTTACTTGAAATTCACGTGCATATATTCCATGGTAGTAAGATAAATACTGCCTAATGGTTTTACAAAATCTGAGAAACTGTGGGAAATCTATCGGTGTTCACATCTAGTAGTGCATGTTGGAGGCACGCATGTTTATTACCTTTTCTCAGTTTTCACAATCTTCTCCACTCGCTTGTTTTAGCACTACAAGCTGATATAAAGTGCTCAAATATTTATAGGCTGTTCCTACCTCTAGGGGTCAAGCGCTTGCTGATGAATATGGAATCAAATTCTTCGAGACAGTAAGTTGCAATTGCCACTTATTTGGGTTTAAGCATGCTAGATAGTCCAAATAACATATTGTTGAACAGAGTGCTAAGACGAACATGAACGTTGAAGAGGTTTTCTTCTCAATAGCTCGGGACATAAAGCAAAGACTTTCTGATACAGACTCAAAGGCCGAGGTATAAATTGTCAGTTTACTTTGTATGTTTTACATAACAATACTGAGACGTATCCGATGTTTTCGCGCAGCCTCAGACCATAAAAATCAC
The DNA here is from genome assembly GCA_036937905.1 of Salvia rosmarinus. Lineage (NCBI taxonomy): Eukaryota > Viridiplantae > Streptophyta > Magnoliopsida > Lamiales > Lamiaceae > Salvia > Salvia rosmarinus. Next base: position 86,107,184 of record CM072816.1, on the reverse strand, counting down.
CCAACCAGACCAGACAGGCGGGGCATCCCAGGCTGCTCAAAAATCGGCTTGCTGTGGCTAAACGCATCGCCTCTGAAGATTGGATGGCCAGATACATCATCCTTAAAATTGACCGTTTTGACGAGGAATCATTCTTTGTTTGACGATATCCATGTTGCTTGTAATGCCCCCCTCTAATTATTTTTAGATGCTACATAATTGTGTTCTATTTACATTTTATTGGACGGATGGATTAATATATATATGTTTAGGCTGCTATTATCATGATTTCTCGTGTGTTTTGGCGGATATTTTGCTATGTATAGTATTTACCCTTCATTTTATACAGATGAGTGATTTGCATGCAAATGCATTGAAATTGAAATATGATTTGGAATAGAATATTGTCAAGAGGAGGGTTTGCTTTTGAAAATTAAGTAAATAAAAATAGTACTAATTTATCCATTATTTACTTAAATAAATTTTAAATTTTGAGATATTTGGAATTTTGTAAATAATTTCTATCATTTACATTGATAATCAATCCAATATATTATTTGGCGATAGATATGAGATGAAGTGCTGTGAGGAGTAAATCATAGCTACAGTTAGAAAGCAGGCACCGGTGCAATAATGAGCGGCGATCAGCCGACTAAATTAGTCAATTTCTGTGTATTGGAGTGAGGTGGGCGGCCATTTCACATGTCTCTCACATGTGAGTAGCGGTGGCCAGTTCGAGAGAGAGAGAGAGAGGCGGTATTGGTTCATTGGTTGAATTTGATGTTTAGAGAGAGAGAGTAGTAAATAAATATTAAATAAATATAAAAATAGAAAGAGGGAGGAGGGAGAGAGAGAGAGAGAGAGGGATGGGTTGTGGGGGAGGATTATAGGTTTAGGTAAGTGGTGGAAAGACTAACGAGAGTAGTAGGATGGGTGGGGATAGGGTGGCGTCGCGTCCGGTGGTGATGGTAGTAGTGGGGTTCACTGCGCACACACCGCAGCAGCGCATGCTAGCATTCATCACCCTCGTCACCATCCACCCCAATCAACACACCCACCGCTGCCCAATCTCTCTTGCCACTACATCCTAATTCAATCGCCTCTCTCTCTCTCTCATCATCATCATTTCAACCACCTCTCAACCCCTACCACCACACTCACCCACCGCACATTCTTACTATCGTGCGCTTCATGTTGTTCCACCCCTAATTCCTATCCATTAGCTACTAGATATCACCGCCCCTCCCTCCCACTTCTCATCTCCATTTAATTTCCAATTCATCGCTCTTTCAACTCATATCTCCGCTATCAATTATCAATTTTCTTCCGCCGCCTTGCTACCGTGCGCCTCAGTGAGAACCCCATAGCCACCGTAATTAAGTTCCAAAATTGATACGTTCTCGGTGGCAGTCCCGCTAAAGTGCGCCGGCCGCTTAATTATAACCACATGTCGTCCCCCACAGCAGCCACCATAGCCCACGACGCGGTCACGGTGGCCGAGACGGCTGAAAAGCCTCGACGGCGGTTTCCGCCGCCGTGCTGGACCCAAGAAGAGACCTTGGTTCTGATTGACGCTTATCGAGAGCGCTGGTACGCCCTCCGCCGCGGCTACCTCCGGACGGCGGACTGGGACGCTGTTGCCGCGTCCGTAGCGAGCCGCTGCTCCGGGGCGTCCCCGGCGAAGACCTCCGCGCAGTGCCGCCACAAGATGGAGAAGCTCCGCCAGCGCTACCGCACCGAGAAACAACGGGCCGTCTCCTTCCCGCACCCCGGCGGCCGCTACTTCGTCGTGGTTTTCTTCGAAAACATGGAGGCCATGGAGAACGGCACCACGCCGCCGGCGACCGGGCAGAAGCAGGAGGATTCCGCCGACGGATCTCGATTGAAGTCTTTTCTGGATCAGAATATAGTGAAATTGAAGCTCAAATCGAAGAACAATACCGATCCCGGTCCCGAATTAGGGTTCGCCAACGGCGTCAAGCCGAAGAGATTCAACTCCGCAACTCAGATCCCAATCGATTACTCTCCTTTCTCGCACGCAGAAATTCCGGATCAAATGCAGGAAAACATCGCTGACGATCATGATCTCGCGAATTACGGAAGCAGATCTCAACCGATGACCGCAATTCCGAGATCTCAGTTCAAATCCAGAGCGAAGAACTCCAGCAAAATTTTCAACATCAGCGACGGATTCAACCACCAATTATTCCCAGCGCCTATGAGGATCAAAAAGCTCGAGAATTTCGAGCAAAACATGGATCCAGGCAGCATGAGAAACAGACGCAGTCAAAATGAAGAATTCTGGGTGAAAGTTCCCGTTAACCACAACAGTAACAAGAACGGCAGCAATAAGTTCGCGGCGATCGGCGGCGGAGAGAAGAGGGCGAGGAGCGCGGTGGAGGAGATCGTGGCGTCGATCAACATGTTGGGCGAAGGATTCGTGAGAATGGAGAATGCGAAGATGGAGATGGCGCGTGAGATGGAGGCGGCGAGGATGGAGATGGAGATGAAGCGGAACGAGATGCTGCTGGAATCGCAGAAGCACATTGTTGATGCGTTTTTGAAGGGATTGTTTGAGCTCAAGAACAGCAAGAAAATCAGAACTGCTCCAGCTGCTGCAGATTCAGCTCAGTAATTTTTTTTACTATATTTAGGTTTTCTGATAAATGCTTATATGCTTTAGAGAATTTGGTAGATAAATGGTTGCCAATTGTAAGTTGGTAGTGTTATTAGTGGTTTTAGCAATGAGGTGTTTTTATGGTTGGATTTGGAATTTTATCTTGTAAAAATAATGAGTGGGAAAAAAGCAAATGGAATTTCCTATAGAGTTTGCTTTTAAGTTTTTACATAAAGGCTAATATCATAATATATCTTTTTTTAAGATCCATACCTCTTATATCTAATATCTTAAAACTCATATTAAAATTATTGAATGGACATTTCTACTCCTCAAGTTATGTCCATGAATTACTTTGTAAATCCTATTTTGCTATGGACAAATTGATTTCATATAGTATTTTATTCTTTGTCATTAAAATTTTCATGGATAATACACGATGTATATCAGTTGGGAACTTCTCTCGTGTCAATGCTAGCTCTGTTAATAGGTCTGGGGGGTGTAACAACGTCACATATAAGTTAATTATCCTAAGATTTTGATTGCAGATACTATGCTTTAAAAATAGTATCAGAGCCTTGATTTTATTGAGAAATTATTTATATTTAGCATATAATGTATTATCCTAACGGGGGAGAGTCCAAGTAAATTATGGATCTGGACACTTGTTCGAGATGTGAAGCATATAAGGCTAGTTTCCAAGAATTGGAAGCCAAACACGAGAGTCTAAGCCATCTACTTAGATGTTATGAAGGGGTTGTCGAACAAAGCATTCGAGACAATCAGACAATACAAGTTATATGCATAAACATTCTAAATATGTGAAGTACGGAAGAGTGACTACTCATCAAAATGCCCATCTCTAGGAGGCGTTGAGAATTATCCAGAGGAGTACCCATCTATCCCACGATTGATGGAGACGAAAAGCAAAGGAGCAACATTTCGCTCCTACTTATAAAGAGATTTCACTGGATTCCTCAAACTCGACGGAATTAAGGGCGATCCAGAAGACAGTGCAATACTGTGGCAACTGTCTATATGACGTTCCATAGGAGCTAAGCAGGATATACATGCATCAAGAGGAGATTCTTATTTTTTTACGGAATATCCACAAGAAGATTGAGGGCCTTGAACGAGAGGCAGGCCCGAAATTGGTCAAGGAATCAACGGATGCACTCAAGTTCGCACCCATAGGGACTGTTGACGACAAAGCTCGTACCGAAAGAATAATCTGACTCTTAAAAAATGAATAATCTTGAGAGAATAGAATTAAACGAAATGGGAGTTAGCATAATCATTTGTTAACCTCAATATGGTGGATCGAAGATGAACCAAGACATCCCGAAGGATGAACCAAGGATCCCACCACAAGGAGTACCACCTATTTATACTAGGGGATCGGGAAGTCGATATGAATCTGGCCAAGGACCTGATGCAGAGTTTGCAGCAAAACAAGTCGAATCGAACACAAGATAGAAGAAGGAGGCAAAGAATCGATGAGCCTCCGTTGGAAAATCCACCTTGGAGCATATCCATTCCTATGGATTGACATTCGATATCGACAAGTCAACTTCAAAGATCGAGAGAACATCATAGATAAATGGGCAAGATCACTTGTTGTTGCGCCCACAACACTTAAACTTGATAAACTTAATTTTGTCAAAGTTCTCGCCCGCTTTAGCGAGGAGTTGTTAAACAATATTGGGAAAATTTTCCAATTGAAAGAAAACAAGCGATCTTGACGTTCGACTTTGTAGAGGACGCGTAAAAGGAATGGTCGATACTTTCAAAGTTCATTTCCTGGAGATGAATATTTTGACCTACAACGAGGAGAAGAGAAATAAATATTTGTTGGCGCTATACAATCTAAGACTAATGGTCTTGGAGCAAGGATCACTCAAAAATTTCTCCAACTCTTTACTAAGTACCAACATCTTAGTACAATCAACGAAGATGTTGCAAGAGAGTGTTTTTCCCAAGTTTCCCATCCGTGGAAGGAAATATTCATCAGGGATTACCAACCAGGAGCCTATGAGGACATTGTTTCAAGAAGAATATCCTATGTCCACAAGAAGTTGTCTGAGTGGTGTCAACTTGCAACCACTAAAAGGAATCTCAATAAATTGAGAAAGATCAACAAGTCAGCCCCGTTGATCTGTGATATGATTGATCTTCCAACAGAAATTGGATGAGAACTTTTATATCAATCCAGAAGGAAGAAAAACAGGTTTCAACCCTACAACAAGGGTAGAAGAGAAAAAATGAGTTCTTGGAGGCCAAGAACCATGTGGCCACGACATAAAGCCAGATATCTGGACAGAGAAGCGGTCCAACAAGAAGACAATATCAAGATCATGGATCTAGTTCTCACGAGCAAACCCCGGTGAAGAAAACTTTCAAACGAACTCACACTAGCTAATGAAAGTTTCAAAAATTGCAATTGTGTTGGACGTGCGGTACAAATGGGCATATTTCAACAAACTGCCCACAAAATGAGCAAAGAAGAATGAGGAGATTCGAGTCTACACCAGACATCGAAGATGTCGTATACTACCAGGAATTGGTTCAAGTATACCAATTTGAAGATATACCCTCAGATAAGAGTATATACGAACAAGAAAAGATCTTCAGCGGAGAAGAAGAATCGGATTAATCCTCAGAATCAGGATTTGACTGAAGGAGAGACGCGTATCAAGAGTGTCAAGATGAGCTAGAACATACTAGCCGAACTATCTTGTCACAAAAAATGATGATCAGGATAATGAATAAAACCCTGAGTCTACAAAAGTATCAAGGATTTTTAACCGAAGGAAAGATAGACCATGTTCTAAGGAACATGAGTTAGTCAAGAAGAAGCACAACGTCCCCTACGGAGTTATGAGGCGTGAGATGTCGCTTCCATCCCAATTTACTGAAAAATCAAGTAGAGATGCAACTGATACCAACCAGTGATATCAAGGAAGATCTTCAAAGTATGAGGTCAGAAATCACAAATAAGATGAAATGGATCCATATTGGAGCAATTCAGTTGGTGATTAAATCGGCACTCTATTTGGGTACAGTTCACCAATTGATATCGCAATTTGCGATAAAAGGACTGAATCATGTTGATTCAGTAATGAGAACCATCTCAGGGAATCTATGTGCAAAAAGATTATAGCGATATTCTATCCGAATATTTCATATATATCAAAGATTCTGAATTTAGCAGAGCCCTGGCGCTATATCAGGACTTCAAGAAACAAGAATTGATGGATAAAAGGAACATACCATATTCCATCACTTATCAGGTCTCTTATGCTCTTTCAAACTCCCACCATACATAGTTATATTTGGGAAAGGAGTTTATCGAGATACCAAATATTTTCAAGAAGGTAGCTAAAGCAAGCTGCCCAGATCGGGTGGAAATTCCACCTCTAAGAGAAACAAATATCCAGATCAACAACAAGTCGATACTTCAGTACGGTGATAGTCAAAGATTTGGAGCTCCAAGGCTATCATTCAAATGAGATAGAGTTATCTCTCAACAACAAGAAATGAGCTTTCTCAATCGTATGAAAGGAGATCTATCAAAGACATTCAACCGCAGCCGATCAAAGTTACAGCCAAGATTGGATGTCCAAAAGGATGAAGAGAAATTGCTATAAGATTTGACACGCCAGGAGAAGAAATATACTTCCCCTTGCACAATGTTATATGATCTAAAGAATTCAGGGTCCAATGTTTATGAAGAAACCCTGGATTTCGAAAGCTTTCAAATGATCATAACAGGAAAGGTCGGCTGAGAAATGAAAGTCGTAATCCTAGGATGCAAATTCCTCGATAGATGCAAACCATGGGGAATATCAACTAAATGAATGGATGTGATAATTAACAGAAAAAAACTGATAATTGAAGGACAAGTCTATTCTCAATATACATCTCAATTGGGATGTTATACGAGAAGTATAAGACAGAGTATTTCGTTGCCTATGTCGATTCAGGTGTAGGAATCTGTACAGCAAAAAAGAGAGTTTTTCGGCAGAGTTGAGAAAAATCTACCTTAGATGGCTAGAAGAGATTTCTCAAAGAAAATCATGCTCTTATCCAGATGAGTAAGACAGACGAAAATCTTGATAGTAATAGTAGGTCAAACACTTTGGTACAAAGTCCATACTTCACCAATCTATTTCCATGATACCAGAGCTGATATTCTATTGGAAAACAATATCCTTCAGATGTTCAAGAAATTTATGTAGGACAATGAAATGAGGCGATTGGTGTTCACAACCAAATGTGATCACAAAATCATTGTTCAGTGACTGCAAGAGGCATTTAACCGACAAATATCAATCAGAGTTCGCAACAAGCGTGGTGATGAAGAAAAACTTCAGCACTCAAAGATGAAAGATCAAAGACGGTTCAACGAAGCACTGCTAAGTTGCAGTATTTAAGAATTGTCCGAAGATCTTGATGATGAGGAGATCCAAATCCTCAAAGCATCTCTAATATCTAACCAAGATATTGGGGAATGAGTACATGTCGCTCTAGATGATGTCAAGAGGAAAATCGTTCTGTGTTACAATGAGGATCATTTGGCATGGTGGAATATGAACCAACTCGAACCTAGTCTGAAGGTTAAGCCAGACAAAGAATTCGAGTTCGTTAGATTCAGACCCATTCTGATGAACCTCGTGGATCAGAAGGATATGAGGCAGATAATCGAAGAACACCTTGATTTAAAGTTGATCGAACCAGAGAACTCACCCTACAATAATCCCGGGTTTCTGGTAAGAAATCATGATGGGGTCAAAAGAGGTAAACCTAGACTTGTTATTAATTATAAATGTATTAATGACATTATGGAGTTTGACGGGTATTTTATCCCGAATAGAGAACACCTTATCAACTGCATTAGGAATGCTAAGGTTTTCTCTAAGTTTGATTGCAAGTAAAGTTTTTACCAGATTCGCATGGAGGAAGAGAGTAAGAAGTTTACAGTTTTCTCTACTTTACAAGGGCACTACGTGTGAAACTTGATGCCCATGGGGTTGGCCAATGCACCCCAGATATTTCAGAGGAAGATGAATAATCTTTTCAAAGATTATTTCTCTTTCATGTTTGTCTATATTGATGATATTCTTATAACATCAAAAAATATGGATGAACATGTCAGGCATTTGGAGATATTTGCAGATGTTAGTCAAAAGGAATGAATGGTACTGTCAGAGAAGAAGAAAGTCATCGCTACCCGAAAGATAGAGTTTTTGGGTATTGAGATTGATGAGACAGAAATCATTCTACAAGATCATATTGTACAGAAGGTGCAGAACTTCCGAGAAGATCTCAAGGAGAAGAAGCAGCTTCAAAGTTTTTTGGTGGTTGTTAATTTTGCAGGAATGTTTATCAAGGATCTTGCAAAGCATATGAAAGTTTTTAGCCTATTGCTAAAGAAAGATGTTCCTTTCATATGGACAGATGAACATCGAAAAGGGATGAAAAGATTAAAGGAGGTTTGCAAAACCCTCCCTAAACTTTCGATTCCATAGGACGAATATGATTTAGTCTTCTACACATATGCGAGTGATCATTGGTGGGCAGTAGTGCTTAAAAAGATCATCCCACTTGGAGAAGAACCATGCAGATACTGTAGAGGCCTTTTCATTGAAGAAAATATTATGCGTTGGCATATCAATGAAAAATAGTTCTATGCAGTCAGACATGCTTTCAAGAAATGGCATATATTCTTAATTGCAAAGAAATTTACTTTAAAAGTTGATAACACCCAAGTTAAAGTTTTTTTAGTAAATAAGATTGAATCTAAGCCCGAAAAAGTTAGGCTATTAAGATGGCAAGCTGAATACAAATATTATATTTATGATATTGTCATTCTTAAATCTCATGAAAATATTCTTTCAGCTTTTCCAACAAGGGGTGGAATCAAAAGAGAGTGACTACATTATCATCGCCCAAAGACAACTTCAGGAGAGCCTGTAATTGCTCCTAAGGGATTCAGATGATTGTGTTCTTCATGTCAAACATGTAGGGAGGCTTCAAGACGGGGATGTGACCAATGTCACAAACCGAATCCGAGTTTGTATACGGAACTTGAGTTCGCTCCAATCCATTACACACAAGCCACTGCTCCGGACTGCTAGTTCAAGAGTGGAAAAAGAGTCATTTCCCGTACAGGACGGTATACATGTAGCAAGGGATTCAAGTACCCTTGGCACAAGTCCTAAGTTGGTGGATTTTTCAGAATTGTCGGTCCAAGGAAAAGATAATGACAATGTGTCACAATTTGACTCATCATGTCAACCCAGCACCTCTGGGGTTAAAGAGGAAGAGATCAATCTTAGGTCAATGACCGGTAAATCTATGGCCGATACTAATGTTTTAGATATTTCTCCTTCATGGCAGGCTTATCAGTCCAATTGGAGAAGTTGCAAACGAGGAAATGAATCAACCCTAATCACAGCGAGTTGATATCGGAAAATATCCATGATGCGGATGTCCACGAGTCAATCCACGTGACGTCAAACAATGGTATGATTTTGGGACCTTAGCCTCGGTTTATACTATTGCACCAATTTTCACCGAGATCAAGGTCTACCAAATGGATCCAAGAAGTGCAAAACTCTTGGGTGAATAACCCAGGACTAAGTAGAGGAGAGGTTTTGGAGCTATACTTCATTAGCTCTGCTCCAGAACCAGTCGAAAAAGGAAATCACGAAGCCTTCCTCTATATCGGGCTTGACGCCAAAACAATATCAAGGCCCCTTCATCGGAAATCTCATTGGTCGCTATGTTTTTCGAAGACCAGATCACAACGAGGCGAGCGTGGGGTCTATGGGTCTATCTCATAGAGATGGACAAAGTTAAGTTCCATTTAAGTTCTTCCAGAATTCGATGAATGGAACATTCATGTTAAACACCATGACAGGAAAAACAACGAGCTTCGCAGAGAACTTCTTTGAGAAGAAGATGACACTACTCTGGGAAAACAAGGTTGCGGCGAGCAAGGAGACTAACCGCAAATTTTGCAATATGGCTCACTTTTGACACTGGACATCAAGGGTGTGCTCAGACTATCCGAACCAGAAGGAGCCTGAGTTCGGGAATGGATTCTTGCCAAAATAGGACAAGAAGAAGTTCCGAGCAGACGAGCATAAGGAGCATCAGGTTCCTCAGAAAAGAATGCCTCGGGCACTTCCAAAAAGTACGGTGGCCGACAAAGAAAAGAGGGTCATGTGACTCGAAGGCTGAAGATTACCCACCAAAGAGAAAACGACATGGGTGGTTAAATCAACAGAAAGATTCCCACTAAGCAATATAGTGGGAAATTAAAAGCAGACTCCACTCATTCACAAACGACAAAGCGTCGACAGAAGAAGGTGGAGTGTACATGAAGGCCATTATCAAAAGAAGGTGGCCCATCGACATGTGAAGACGCGGGAATCTCACTCTCTACCACAAATCATATGTCGGCATGAGACAAGGGATCAAATGTCCACATTCAAGCAAGTTTTCACGGGATTAGCATCCGAGACAATAATTCAGCAAGGATAGAGAATATCAGACCTCTATATAAGAAAGAGAAAATGGAAGCTTAAGGCATCGAAAAATCATTCAAGCTTTCTTCAAAAAAATAGTCTTAGTATTCTATTATTTCAAGGTTTTCCTTTCCATTTTTGGGCCCGTTTATTTGTAAGGGATTGTGCTCTGGGAAAGTAATCCGATTCCCAATTATTAAATTGATATGTTTGGTTTAGTTATAAAAAAAATAAGGAAATTAATCTGATTCCTAAAAACAAGGAAAGTTACGTTGAATTCTAGGATTCTTATTCCCTATCATAACCTATGTATTCTTTTTCCCTAATTTGAGGATTTTAAAAGCCACACGTTATTTCTCTCAACTCCTCTCTTTCACGCAATTCTTCTCCGTCACTATCAACAATCTTCTCTCTCACTCTCTGCAAATAGTCACAGTGCTTTATTTCTGCAAGTTAGTAACTTTCTTTCTACTTTTCTCTCTCTTTATTAATTTATGTATTGCTGCTTTTGTATTATCCATTATTCATTCTTGAAATTTGTGTACTTTTTGCTTTTTTGATGTGAGTCCGTTTTCTTTCTGCAATCAGTGATTTGATTACATATATGTATATATACAAGTATACATATATTTGTGTGATTTGCTTTTTATGTATGTTTCATTCTTTCTCATATTGTTTGATATATATATATATATATATATATATATTTATATATACATATTTTTATGGTTTAATTGATATACAAATATATATATATATATATATATATGTATTTCTCGTTAATTTTATTAGTTAATCAAGAATGCGATTAACTCAATTTAGATTTCTACTACTTTCCGAAATTTCTTTCTCGTTATGGTTTAATTGATATACAAATATATATATATATATATATATATATATATATAGTATATATAAAGTTGAAATATATAAATATAGAGTAGAGAAGAAAGAGATGTGTAAATATAAGATCATATTTTGTAATATATGTATTTTTCTCAGAGAGAAAGATAAATATTTTGGAGAATGATAAATATTTTGTAATATATATGTATTATGTAGTAAATTAAATAGACTCTCTTGAATATCATGAAATATATTATTAGCCTGATTAGTAATTCTTTTGAAAAGCTGGAAGATAATGACTATCATCAAAATAATTCGAATATAATTACCTATTAAGTTCAACAATTCAGTAGGTTAAAATCTTGTCATTCTTATTTATTATTTGAAAGAAAAAATCCAGTCATGTGTTTGAGTGTTAAAATTTTGATATTCTTATTTATTATTTGAAATACTAAAAATGTTTGGCTTTCTATTATCAATTAATTATACGCATGAAATTGTAGGAGAATTCGTTTCTCTCTCGCTATTTTCGATGGTGCTTCAAGATATGAATGTTCAATTCTGACTTTCAGGTCCTTTTTAAGAGGATGGAAAAATTAGAGTCAAATTCCAAAAATCTTTTGTTACTTATGATTCGTATGCATACAGAGAGAATGGATATGTTAAAGCTACTGATATTTGTGATTACAACTATCACAACACATCACTATCAGAAATATTATTTAAAGGCCCCTCATTCTATAAATGAGATTGATCGATCACGTTACATTCACCGATTGATCTATCAGAGTGATACCACATGTCATGATGAATTACATATGGATAGACATACATTTAGAAGATTAGTTAACATGCTTCAAACGATTGGACGACTAAGAGCTACAAGGAACATGACGGTTGATGAACAAGTTGCTATTTTTTATACATTCTAGCACATCATCAAAAGAATCGTACAATTAAAATAAATTTCTTGCGATCAGGAGAAACAGTTAGTAGATATTTTAACAAGGTATTGAATGCAGTTCTTAGGCTTCAAGGTCATTTACTAAAAGCTCATTCCCCTGTACTTGAGGATTCCACTGATGTGAAATGGAAATGGTTTAAGGTATATTAAAAACATCTTAATTTCTTTTACTCTTATTTTAATAACTCGAATATTGATTGGATCTAAATTTGTAGAATTGCATAGGAGCTCTTGATGGTACTCACATTGAAGTGAAAGTATCTGATGTTGATAAACTTAAGTATCGTAATAGAAAAGGTCGCACTACTACAAATGTTTTAGGTCTCAAGACATGCAATTTATTTATGTACTTATGGATTGGGAAGGCTCATGGCGGATGGCAGAGTGCTTGAGATGCTTTAAGTAGAAAAACGGATTACCAATACAAGATGGTATGTAAGCTATACAATTTAATATTTGTATTCAATATATGTCAATTACACACATAATAACTTTTTAAAATTTAGGTTATTACTATTTAGTGGATGCGGGCTACACAAATGGTAAAGGCTTTCTTGCACCTTTTAGAGGCCAGAGATATCATCTCAGTGAATGGAGGACTGGGCAACAACCAACAACTTCAGAAGAATTTTTTAATATGAAGCACTCATCAGTGAGAAATGTCATTGAGAGATGCTTTGGGATGCTAAAAATGTGTTGGGATATCATTAGAAATCCAAATTTTTATCCAATCAAGCAACAAGGCAGAATTATAATGGCGTGTTATCTTTTACAAAACCACATCAGAGAAAATATGCCAGTTGATCCCTTTGAAATGAATTATAGTGATAATTTTCAAAATGAAGAAGAGACAATTGAATTGGAAGGGGAGCTAATTACCTCTGTTGGACAAACTCAAGAGTGGACAGATTGGAGATCTAATTTGGCTAATCAAATGTTTAATCAGTGGATGCAAAATCGACATATTGTTTGATATTAGTATTGCATCATTCTCTTTGATGAATGTTTGAATTATATTTGGGACACCATGACTTTTATGTAATAGTTTACCATGCTTAAGACATGTTATGTATATTATTTATTCTTTTTATGATTTTTATATGTTTTTAATCTTTATTCTCGTATGGATCTAGTAGTCTGACAGTCTCGATTCAAAATGTCATAATTATTTGTGTACTTAATATTTTTAAGTACCTTTTTTTGGTTGTTAGACTTTTATGTGTTATTTGGTAACTATTTATTAATTTGTAGAGCATTAACGATTGTAGATGGCTCGTCGTAACCATGTATGGACTATTGAAGAAGATGAAAAGCTTGTTGAATCAATTGTTGAGTTGAAAAGGAGCAAGATCGGGATGGTGAAAGTGGAAGTGGCTTGAGAAAAGGTTATCAAAAGAGTTAGAAAAATATTACAAGAAAAATTACCAAACCATGGTCTTAAAGAAAACCGCATATTGAATCCCGTTGTAAGTTATTAAAAACAATATCATGCCATCTACGATGTGCGTTCTAATGGAGAATTAAGTGGCTTTGGGTGGGATGATGGAAAAATGCGTTCATCGCAAGTGCGATGTGTGGACGATTATTTGAAGGTAAAATTAATATATTTCTTTTCAAATTTTATTATTTACTTAGTTGTTGTTTATATTGTTTATTGTTATTATGAAATTATGTGGATGTACTTTTGCGAGCCATCCAGTTGCACTTTCATGAGAAACAAGTCTTTTCCTTACTATGATCAACTAGCACTTGTTTGGGGCAAAGATCGAGCTACTGGGTTAAATGCCGAAACTCCAATTGATGTAATTGAGGACTTAGAAAGAGATCAAATCAAGAAGATGGAGAATCTGATGAAGACAGTGTACCATCAAGAACTACATCTCGAGGTGAAGAAACTTCAAAAAACTTGAACGGAAGAGGAGAAGGAAAAGTGCAGGTGGTTTGATATCAAGTTTGAGCGCATGACTAATGTACTTACTGCTCATATGGAGAAGTCAAATGATCAAATGGTTAAGCTTGTGGAAAGTTTTACTGGAGTTGATCAAGAGAAAAAAGACAATCGTCATAAGCTTAATGAGGAATTACGAAAGATTGAAGTCTTGACAAATTCTCAAAACAAAAGGTCATGATGAAACTTGTTCGAGATTCAGATCTATTGGATTACTTTTTGAATCTTAATGATGATGGAGAGAAAGAAATGTTTCTAATAGAATTAATGGAGTAGATTAGTTAAAAATTTAAATGTTAAGTAGAATTTATTTATAGCTTTGTCATTGACTATTTATGGTTTTACGGTACTTGTTTATTTTTATATTTGCTTATTTCCAATTAAATTCAGATGATAGTTTTTTTTATATGTTTTTGTTGTATTTTATTTTCTCAATTTGTTATACTATTCTAAGTAAATTTAAAAAAAAAGTGATAATAATGTTATTTTTTTATATTTGTTAATAATCAATTAATTATTACATTCCTCAATTGAGTATTTGAACCAAACACATAATTCAGAATCCTATAATTTTCCTTATATATTCCAAACACAAGATAAGTAATGTGCTAGAATTCATATTCCCAGGAATCAGATTCCGTGATAACTTTACTTTCCTGCCAAACAAACGAGCCCTTTAAGTTTTTAGTTTTGCATGGGCAGAGTGTAGTTTCCTCACAAAAGGAGATACACTTATGTATTAAGTATTTTGTAATTCCTCGATAAAAGTTGAAGGTTTTTGCCCGACTATTCCAGTGTCTTTGTAGAAATTATCTTCCACAGAAAACGACTAAGTACCCTATGCCCCGGATAGAAATTGACGGGTTGTGGGAGATGAACAATCAGTTTCACAAGCAACGATGATGTACTTTATTTAACGAATTTATATTTGGAAAATAACACAGATTTCTGTTTTTTTCGGTCACAACAAATTGTAGTGCACGCTGTAGGAGGAATTTGTTGAGCACAAATAGCCACTAAGGAGAAGAAGCTACTCAATGTTGTTATTCAGTTGTGCAAGCCAACACGAGGTATAAGTTTTATACTTATTTAACATTACTATTTTATATAAAACGATATTAATTATATGTTTCTAAGGATTATCTTAACAGTGACCTAGATGAAGTTAATGCTTTCAGGCAGCGGTAAGTTTAATAGCACTTATAGTGTACTCTGAATGTAATTTAACTTTTGCATTATAGCATTTCTGGAGATGATGGATTTATCAACAGTGGTTTAGACTTTTTGCAACATGCTATTGTGTAGACTGATGAATTAGCTAATGGTAGTAGTGATTGTGTTAAATGCATCGATGATCTTTATGGATTGGAGGTATTATTTGACAAATGTTTATTACTTAATATGTTATGGCTAATGATGTTGAAACTTAGAGGGTGTTTGGCTGAGCTTATAAGCTCCCCAAAAACAACTTATAAGCTATTTTTAAAGCTTAAAAAACAGCTTATAAGCTATTTTTAAAGCTTAAAAAACAGTTTATAAACTGTTTTTGGGGAACTTATAAGCTCAGTCAAACACCCTCTTAGTATTTATGTGGCAGGAGAGTCTCCTAAGTGTTGGGAGCTAGGAGATGCTACACCCTATCATGACCTTGCAAGTTGTCGATTTTCAATCGATTGAGATTAAATTTAATTCGAATACAACAAATTCATCTTAAGAGAGTGAAGCATTGCAGGGAAGTACAACATCAAACTTACCGAGCTAGCTAAGAGTTGTTACGCCTATGTCACCATTGGGTAGAGGGAATCCGAAAGGAGAACATCTGGTTTAGATGGGGGGACCTCTAACTCAAGAAACCTATCATAATAAATGATTATGTTATGGCAAAGAGTATTTTGATTTTTGTATTATGTATTTATTATCGTATACTTAGGTGGTGTTTACTTTGTATGATTAGCATTTTGAAGGATTGACTATTTGATGGATTAAATATGTGATAAGATAATTTTTATCTATCAATCATTTGTTTACTACAAATGATTAGTGAAGGATTAAGATTGGGATAAATAATTCTCCCTTTATTTGGAGTATTATTTCAATCCTACCTATATTGGTTGGATTAATATTAATAAAGAATAATTCAAAGGATTAAAATAATCACGGGCTTTAGGATATCCTCAAATATTAATCCATAAAAGTAAACACTTGATTAGGTTGGATTAATTTTAGCTATCCAACCTAATCATACAAAGTAAACACCTCCTTACTAGATTACGATAAACAACTATATTTAGATAATATCGAAGATGATATTTTACATTAAACTCAGGAAGTTGATGTGTGTAATTTGTTGTTCATATTATTTAGATTTTCTATATGTTTTAGCGGATTTAATGAACACATTTAAGTGGTGTAGGAATTGAAGAGATTCTTTTCGATGGAATTGAATAGAAGGAAACGAAAAAGGAAGATTTTTAGTGCAATGGTTGAAGAAGCAAAGATGCAATGAGTGGGGATATTTTGGAATTCTAGTTTGTAATCTTAAAAATGATATCTTCCATTTATTTTTCTTTTAAAGAATTATTAAGTTATTAGGTTACAAACCTAATAAGTGGTGGATGTGGAAGTATATTAAGATTGGACTTTGTATTTCTTTTGGGCCATATATAAGTGGCGACTTAGACTAGGTTTGGTGGGGTTTTTTGATCCTTAATTTTTGTTTTGCTTACTAATTACAATTTGGCGGCTAGAATTGCAAAGACAATTCTCGTAGCTAGTTTTATTTTGATAGCTTCATTTTTGTTTCTTTTCTTTTAAAACTTGGCGTACTTTTGATCGTTCACATTGGATCTGTCGGGTGACAATTTTTGTTATATTTCAATTCATTAGATTTATATTTATGTTTTTTTTCTCTAAATAATTCGCTCCTATTTTATTTTATTAGTATGAGTAGCTAAATTCTTGATTTGGTTAGAACAATTAAACACCTAGTTCAAATTATAGGTTTAATTAATTCAATTGGATTTTAATTTGTTCCACGAGTAAAGAATTTTAATATGATTTTCTTAAGTCCGATCAACTTAGGTTAATTCAAATCATTAGTGTCAATTGGTTTCTTCAAATCAGTAGTTGTTGGAATATGACTAATTAGTGTCAAAACTATCGTATCGGTAGTAAGGAATAAACTGATAGACAAATTATTACTTGCAGTCTTGGGTAATTTGTGTAAATTGAGTTCCTTCAATTCTTAAGGCTATTAGAACATTAAATATAGGTTTGACGTTTTCAAGTAGATTGTGTTTTGATTAAGGCAAATAATTAGTTTAGCATCTCTTGTAAATTATCGATAAAGTACATAAAAATTGGGGTAGTTCTGTTGCATGGGAAGTAATATATATTTGCCTTGAATGCATTCAAGACAAAAGGAATTGATTGGTCCATGATAATTAATATATATTTGCATCGATGATTGGAGCTAGTAACTAGCATGGATTTACTTGAATCGAGTCCCTTTTATCTTGATTTATTTCTTATTTGTCTTAGTTAATTATTATTCTCTGCAATTTAAGTCGTGGTGGCTACACCAAACTCGATCTTTAAGAAATTGAACTCAATAATCCATTCTTTGTGGTTCAATCTTGTTTATTGTTATATTAATCATGATTCTTGTTTATGATGTCTTCTAGTAGACGTCGTTTACCATCAAATATGTCAATATGGTATATTTATAATTATTTTTAATAAATTTTTAGTTAAGCTATAGTAAATAAAATGAGAATTCTTATTGAATTACTCTTACAAATAGTTTGTTTGGCGAGAAAAGTAAAGTTAATTGAGAATGTGATTCATATGAAAATGATTCCAAGAAAAATGAATCTTAATAGATTCATTATCCTCGATTTGGAAAACACCAAGAAAATTATTAGGATCCCTAATAATAATAATAATAATAATAATAATAATAATAATAATAATAATAATAATAATAATAATAATAATAATAATAATAATAATAATAATAATAATAATAATAATAATAATAATAATAATAATAATAATAATAATAATAATATGATTATTATATTATTATTATCCAATTAATAACTTATATTAAGAAAATCTTAGTTAAATTTTTGGAGCTATGGGTCAACTTTGTATTAGTATTATTATTATTATTATTATTATTATTATTATTATTATTATTATTATTATTATTATTATATATAATAATAATAATAATAATAATAATAATAATAATAATAATAATAATAAAATGTAATCTATAATTTGTACTTCAATAAAAAATGTTAAATACGTAAGTAATGTAAGAATCCTAAACTGTGGAAAAGAATACTTAAGATTTGTTAGGAATATGAAAATGGAATATTGCACTACTTTCCTTGTTTTTAGATTTTTTTTTACTTTTCTTGTCTTGTAAAAATTCAACCAAATTCACAACAAATTTAAATTTTGAAATCAAATTATTTTCTCAATACGGAATTATTACCAAATAAACGAGCCCTTAATGTATTTAGTTACATATTTGTCCTTAAAATGAGGTTATGTATGCCGAACAGGCAAAGATATATTTCCTACATTGGACTTAAATTAACGTCAATTCAACAATTTATAAAAAATTGTGAGCAGAACATAATTTTTATACTTTCTTCAAAAGAGAGCATAATTTATCAATTAAGCAATTTTTATTGAGATAATCTTAACTCTAAATCTTCTATTTCTTCAGAGTAAAAAAGTTCTCTTATTTCCTATGCTGGATTTTATAATAACCACTAAGATATTTATTGTGCAATCTACAATTTGTAAGAGATGAAATACACCACAATCGTTGGTGAAATACACCATAACTGGAAAATACATACTCTTTCAATCCATAAAGAATGTGTCATAATTATCTTATTCGATTTTTATAAAGAATGTATTATTTTCTTTTTTATGACATTACCTCACACTCAATTATTATTATTCAACCTCACAACAATTATTATTTATCAAAAAATCACACTACCCAACAATCAACTTTGCAATCATTCATTATTTATCAAAAAATCAATTAATCTACACATCTACCAAAATTTATTAAAACTCGTGTCGTACACCAATTAACACACTTTCGGTGGACAAAGGTAGTACTAATTAATACTTCATCTATCCACCAAAAGCATGCAAGATTTTGGTGGCACAAATTTTAATAAAATGTAATAAATGTAAAATGAGTTGAGATAATAAATGAATATATTAATGGATAATGAAAATAAAATGAGGGTCATGTGTAATTTTTTATTAAATAAGTAAATAGATTAAGATAATTCATATTTCCAAAATAAAAAATACAACTTTTAATGAATAAATTTAAAATAAATTATATACAAACTTTTAATTTATGAGAATAATACAAGGAAAGGAACATTCAAAATTAGAATACCTTCTATCAGTAAATGCTCGCAATTTACAAAATCCCTTAAAAATAAGAGAAAAGCAATTACCAAAACAAAATATTCTTTACACATCCATTTGACTTTGAAAGATTACATTTCCTTTCTCCTCGTTCTTTTTTGGAAGTAAATAATTCAAAACTTCTCTTGTAAATTATAATAGATGCGACAGTCTGCATCTCTCTAGCGCGCCACGTGTCAAGTAATAACGACACTGCAGCGAAGCACGCGGTGACCCACATGCGCGTTTATACATATCTCGCTGCCGGCTGTCGGCAGAAGTCTGCGAGCTCACGCTGCAACCGGTGTGGTAGCGCCTCGTGTCAGTATGATGGAAATGGGCTTTCACTATTGGTCTGTTTCTTTGCCTCCTGTCACGGTGAACACTGAGTAGACAGGCCTATGGTCTGAAAATTTTGATTCGCTCCTAAAATAACACATTTGTTTAAGTCCTTCGCCCTTCCACAAAATTCTATCACACCTGCATTTTAAGAATTAAGTCAGATTGATATCATTTAATTCCATAACCAGAAATGCAGTGAGCTAATATTGTATTTTCAATTGAATCTAAATGATATCTAAGTTGGTGATATTAATTTATATGGTGAGATTTAATAAAGATTCCAAAATATGAGATGAAATGTCCGTTGAAGTAGAGGAATTTGAGCAATTCAAAGTTCACTAACCAGGCAGGGGTTCGACGCTTCTCTTTGGGTGAGGAGGTTTGGTAAGCATAAGTGTCAGAATTTGTGATGTATTTATAGGTTGGAGCAAAATATATATCCCCTTCTTCCCACCCTTGGAATACTCGGCCTGCCTTTTGTTCTAATCTCAACTGCAATAGACATGATAACGATATTATACTCTTTCCGAATTCTAAAATCATTTTAATTAACAATTATGAAAATACACTAAATTTATATACAATCACAAATAGAAAATTCTACCTGGTCTTTCTCGAGAAGCGTTTGCCAATCATTCCTTTCGAGTTGTTCGTATGTATCGCCACATATAGATGCAAGCCGATAATTCAAGTCCCCGAGCCAAATTATCTTGCTACATAAAGACACAACAAAAGATATTTTGAGAGGAGATCATTTGTTATCAAAGGTACTTTACTTATATAGTACTTATACATTATATGCGTATGAAGTGCATTGATGAGATAGTAAATTTATACTCACTCATGATCTAAAATGCTATAAGAGGTAAGTGGTCGTCTTGGACTTCTACCCGAATGAGAGAATCTTGTTCTCTTCAAAATCTCCACAACGTCCAAATTTCTTCTAGTTTCAGCTCCTTCTTTCTCTCCAGATGTAAGGTGAGTACACACGAAGCAAAACGTCTTTTGTTGCAATGTCATACTAATAGATATTGATCCCTAGAAATGAATAACAAAATTACAGTCAATTGATGAACTATTGACCCATGATGTGTACTGGTAATAATTGAAAACAAGTTCTAACTACACATGCAAGTGAAAAATGAGACTGAAATCCTAATGAAGCATACCTTATTTCCTAGGTATCCCATGATGCCTGTCCCGACACACGAAACCTTCAAACTACTAATTTGGTGATTCAAGTCCTCACGAACCCACACGCACAAAAAGAGGCCCACCATCTGCTTGCTGGCAGCCAACCAGTATTTATGTTGTGCAGTACTATGATGTTTTGTCGGACTAGGTGAATCTTCTTCACTCGAACTTGAATTTGAATTTGAACTCAAACTCAAAATGTCTTCGAAATAATCATCATGTAGTGAAGAATCAAAGGAGTTAATTCCTGATTGTTGATGATGATGATGATCGGTCGTTGTTAGGGACTGTTTGGATGCGGGATGGGTTGAATCACCGTTTAGAGAGTGGCGGATTAGGGAAAGCCACTTTGCAGCTGGACTATAGTCCTCTTGGCCTAGCACGTTGCCTGCATTTAGAGGTACGATTTCTTGGAACCTAAACCAAAACAAATATTACAAGACAAAATAAGATTGGTCCGATTCATCTCATATTTATTGAACATTAATATATTGTGAATGCAATAATGACGTTATCGTGAAATATATGACGTATATTGATGTGAATAAATCAAGAGATGTACCCGAGTACATAAATGTCCGCTGGTGTTTTGATCTTTAACCAATCATTTATGTTTAGATCATCATGTGGAGTCTTGCCTCCTACATTCCATGTCCCCACAAACATCCTACAAAATTGAATTCACACCGTTTAGCTCTGTGAATTTGAAGACCAATTAATCACTAAACGAAACCTTTTTTTTTTGTTCAATTATTTATGAGTATTGTTCGATTTTAATGTCATGTTTTATTTACCAATACTGTCGACTATATTTGTATGATCTAGCAAGTAAACTAGAGAAAGATCGAATTCATATGATGCCAAATGTGACATGCACTATTTTCCTCAAAACATTATTAAGAAATTAATGCGACATACACTATCCAATTTTAACCAATAACCATATATTATCAAATGATTTCTCATTTTTATATCTAATGTGTTGTATCACACAATCATTCACAAAACGTGACAAAAAATATTCATGCATAACGCCCACGGAATAAAACATATATAGATAGTTTGCCAAATTATTTATCCCGGGCGTGATTTTTATATTTATTATTATGACATACTGATGCAAATGATGTGCATAACGGTGACGTCTTATTCATGAAAAACTTATTGAACAATGAACCATATATAATTATATTCTACACAACATTAATAAATTTAATAACAAAAATAAATCAACAAATACAATTCTTTATGGAAACAAATAGGATAAAAATGAGATCCAAGGCTGATGCTATCCTATACCTGAGGTCGAGATCAGTAGAGACAGGTGGCAGAAGCTGGTCAGATCCTGGCCGTTCAATTTCGTTGCTCGTTTCCATCAACCACTCCTCTATAACACAAAGCCTTAATTAATTACGAGAATAACGACTGATTAAGCTAGACACCAAATAAAGAAAAAATTACTTTAATATCTACTCAGCTTTGCTTCAACCTAATCATAACCGTCCAACCTAATCACGCCTTATAAGCAACCAATTTTATTTTATTTTAAATTGGATCATGCTAATCATATCTTAAAAGTAAATCAGCTTTCTACCAAAAAAGTTATAAAATAAAATAATATAACTTGGCCGGAAGCCGATAATCACCTGACAATTCCTCCGGCACGACGGCAGAAGGCCCATCGTCGGAGCAACTCTTCAACCTCCTCTGAAGAATAGCTGAAAATTTCACGAATATATAATTAATATTGTGCCAAATTGAAATCTAATAGAAAATATTTGCATTTATATGTTTCTTAAGTAATTCCTATATACTTGTATCTTATACCTTTTGTGTCATAATCTGACTGAAATTCATCGGATCCACCCTGTAAATTCAACCATTTTCTGGCCACCGTTTTCGGCCACGAGTTGGACTGCAAGGGGAAAAAAATCTTATATTATCACCTATTTAATGAATCAAATTCTAGAAACTAGAAATAGATCAAAATTCTTTATAAAAATATAAACTTTAACATATACTCATATAAGAAGATGAAGATTGTAGGAGGATTAGTTACCTTTCGAAAATTTCCTTCTTGTCTCATTGTGGAAATGGGGCTAGTTTTCTGATCCAAAGATTCACAAGAAATAGATATATAAATGAGAAGATATTTTGAAAAATTCCTTTTTATAATGATAGTGTATGCATAGGATTTGATTGGTGTGGATGAAAGTCCATTGAAGGAAACAAGTGGGGTGTCGGAGTTTGAGCATATTATTAGTTTTTATTGCATATAAAACAGTGAACATTGACAAATTAATAGGTTATGTGTTGTGGATGATGTCAAACACTGAATTTTTTAGACTTGTGGCATAAACAAGTGGTTTATGGAGTTCTCAAAGGCGAATAAAAAAGAATCAAGTTGCAGGAGAAACGGAGACATCATATAAAAATAGAGAGAAAGAGATGGAAGTTACACATGCAGATAAATGTATATAGGTCAACAGAAAGTTGAGTTAACTTATCATGTTACAATCATATTTATCATGTTATTATATAGTTCAAATAACTCGAAAACTAACTACAAATCTCTATAGAGGTGCAAAATATACATGGAATCATAGCAAAAACTGAAAAGCTTGTAGGTTCGTATTCCAGAAATATAGAATTGGATAGATCGATGTCAAGACTTTTTAATTACAAGAACCAGATTACTTCAGAAAAAGGAAAAAAGAAAAACAGATATATGAGAAGTGGAGTTTCAACGGCATTGATGAACTCAAAAATGAAAATCTGAGTGATACTTACATAGAAAAGTGTAGAGAGAGAAGAATTGGATGGCAGCTCCTTGGGAAAAGCGTTTGTGTTGCAGGGATAGAAAAAGAGAGAACTGAAAATGTGGTTGGTGGAGAAGATGTAGAGAGAGATAAAGAGTTCATAGGAGAAACAAAGAAAAAGCGGCAGTTTGGTTGTAGATTTATACACAGTTGAGAATGTGTGCGGGGAGAGACAGAAGGAAGAGTTGACAAACATCCAAGTGTCCGTCTCTGAGGCGAGGACATTTTCGTATCATTAGAATTAGAGGGGTATTATAGTCACTGCTAGACCCAAAATTGTAATGGAAGTCGTGTGTCTACGTTTAATTGGTTTCCTGGATACTGTACTACTTCTATTTTCTTTTTGAGAAAATATATAAAGTACACACTTTTACAAAAGTGTGTATAACCTATATCCATATTTCAAATTTGATACCACGATACCCAAACGCCATTTTAATATATATCTATTGAGTCTTTATGCGGTCTTCGATGTGAAATTGACATAACACTGACCCCGAAACATAACAAACACGTGAATCAATAAATGATTGCGAAATTATTTTCAGTGTATTCGATATTATTATGTTAAATTACTTTATATATTCTGAATCATGTTTTTTTATATATCACTTAATCATGTTAAAAGTGTGAGAAAAAAATAATTAAATCACTGAATCATGTTTTTTTTAAATAAAAAAAATCAAAAAATTAATTAACAAAAAAAATCCAAAATTCCGATTAGACAATTCCTTGTTTCGGTCGATCGAATCAAGGAATCATCGATCGAATTTTGGATTTCATCGATCGAATTTGAATTTTAAAATGAAAATAACAATTTTAATTAATTCCTATCTCCGTCGATCGGAAACATAAAATGGTCAATGGGAGAGAGGAATTATCGACCGAAACTTCAATTTTGCGATGAAATTAATACAAATTATTTATTCATGTATCCGGTCGACCGGAAACATAAAAGGGTCGAATGGAATCACCATTTTTCGAATAGGAAACAAGATATATCAAATTAATTTAATACTAATTAATTTAAATTGAATGTATGATATTTAAATTAATATTTATATTCAATCTAATTTAACCCAATCTTTTAATAAAATATTAATTTCTTTTCATCCACTTACACAACTCACAACTTATTAATTTTGAAATATTTAATAATGAAATTATCCTTAATATTTACAAGATTAATTAATACTGTATAAAATAGTACTACTGAAAGTAAAAGCTACATTAAAATTGCGAAAAATTGAAGAAGACAAATAAATCTTTGAAAAATTGCGTAAAAATTGTTGAACAAAGATTTGACCACCAATAATTGAACCAATTCTCTCTATTTATACAATCGATCGTAATAAATACAAATCCAACCAATCGCTTCTTGCTCTTGCTCCTCTAATTTTCGTTCGTTCATTTCGATTTTATATTCAAAATTTTCAAATTTATTTCTTCAATCCGAACCGTGAGACTATGTCTCAACAAGTAAGTTATTCGAATTTTTATTTATTTTCGACACATGTTTTGAATTTATTGTTGTTTATGATATTAATTTGTGTTTAGATTTATTATTGTTAATTTAGTTTAGATTTATTATTGTTTATTGGTATGGATAAATTATTGCGTTTAGATAATTAAATTAATTGGATAATTCGTTTAGTGTTTTGAATTTATTGCATAATTTATATAATTCATCTACATAATTAAATTAATTGGATAATTAAATTAATTGGATAATTCGTTTAGTGTTTTGAATTTATTGCATAATTCGTATACATAATTGGATATAATTCGTTTAGATAATTATTGCATAATTCAGATATATAATTGGATATAATTCGTTTAGGTGAAATTAGAGGTTTTATAATAGCATAATTAAATTAATTGCATAATTCAGTATATATAATAGTTAAATCATTTAATCATGGTTTTTACAAAAAAAATAATTTAACGTAAAATCCATCTCTCGTCGATGATACCATGATTCGGTCGACCGAATCATGGAATCATCGACCGGAGATGGATTTTACGTTAAATTATTTTTTGATTGATTCCGATCGAGGAAAGATTTAATCATGATTCGGTCGACCGGAATCTTCGAATTGTCGACGGAATCTTGAATTGTCAATTGAATTTAATACTAATTATTAATTAGTTATTAATTGATGTCTCCGTCGATAAATCTTGAATTGTCAATTGAATTTAATACTAATTATTAATTAGTTATTAATTGATGTCTCCTATCGATTGAAAACAAGGAAATATCGACGGAGACATCAATGTTCGACAGGAGATAGATTTTTAGTTTTAGAAATTAATATTAAATGAACTTATATGAGTCTTTTCAATTAGGATAATTTTAGTGTACTTATCTTAAGTTTTCAATTAGGATGAATATAGTAATTAATTATAATGTAAATAACTAATTAATTCATACTTTAATTAAATTAAGTTAAAATCCTCTCTCCATCGACCAATTCCTTATTTTAATTTTAAATGAAATCAATTAGGATAATCCACGAAATTAATTTTAAATGAAATCATTTAGGATAATCTTGAATTATTGTTGTTTATGATATTAGATTTCTTATTGTTAGTTTTATTTAGATTTATTATTGTTAAATTTGTTTAGATTAATTATTGTTAATTTTGTTTACATTAATTATTGTTAATTTTGTTTAGATTTGTTTTGCTTATTTGTTTAGATAATTCGATTGTTTCTGCTATTTATAATTATTGCATAATTCGTTTAGATAATTGGATATAATTATTGGATAATTCGTTTAGATAAGTGCCGACATAATTCGTTTATTAGATAAGTCCCCTTTTAATTAATTTATTGTAAGAGACTTTATTTATTTAATTAGATTGCTATTTTTTCTTATTTGTATATTTGATTATAATGTATATTTGTTTTGTACATTAGAAAAATCATATTAAGACTGTATATTTCTGTTAATGTAATCTTGTATTTGTTATAGATGTCGGGATGGAAGAGCATTATTGTTCGATATGGAGGGCAGTGGGATCCTTCTTTATGTTACATTGGCGGTATCGATCAAATGCCTTTGTTCGAATGGACAATGTAATTATCTGGGAGTTCATAGAGATGATTAATCAAATTATGTTGGGAAATTCGTTGAGTACAACCTACCAACCGCATTATCTATCGAGATCTCGGGTGGTAGAATTATCAAATTACTTTTGAGTAATGATGATCAACTTTTCGATTGGCTCATGATGCCCAAGCGAGGTCTATGTGACTCACGATGCCGACACATCCCAATCGGAGCAAGAACTATATAGACCTTCGTTTGAGATACCATCCGTCAACATATGACTACACTTCCCAAAACATATCGTTCGATCGTCGTTGACACAACAATTTACATCATCGATTGGTTTGATCTCGATACATCTCAATATATGCCGCAACACATGGATCCATCCAGAATTACTTTCCCAACATATGCCGCAACCACAACCGGGGTGATACACTTGTTGAGGGCGGCGATGGCGGCGACTACGTTGAAGAAGAAGAAGATGAAGCAGTCGGATGAAGAGGAAGAAGATCGCGAGTCGCTTTGGTGAGCTATGGCTCATTTGTAGAGTTTGACGCATGGATCCGTCGAGAGGGTGGATTCGGAAGCTTCTATCTACGATTATGCGAGTAACACGCAAGAGCACGTAAGAGGCCTAGAGCCGGAAGAAGTTGAGGAGATGAGCAACCGGCTAGTCCTCGTTATTCCTCATGATGCTTCGCTAATCTCTTTGCTCGTCCTCCGGACTCGGTTCCGAACTTCACGATGATGAGCGAAGGTTCCATCTTCGACGATGAGGGTGAATCAAGATATCCGTGGGGCTATGGCATTTGGAACGTCGAGTAGAATTTGTTATTCCTCGATCCGATAATTCGAGGATTACATTCAAATGTCGATATCATAATCGGTGTCCTTTTCTACTACGTGCATCGCAGACAGGTGGATTTTGGTTTGTCCGCAAGTTTGATGCTATACATACTTGCGCACGTAACCTAGTGAATATCGGAGTAAGGAAGGTTAATGCCCGTGTAATTGCAGCATACATATCACGAAAAATACGCGAAGACGGTGAAGTGCTAAAGCCGAGGTCCATTATGGCCGATTTGCGGAGAGTACGGTGTACACGTTACATACTGATGTAGCAATGCGAGCCCGTAATAGGCGATCGAGATGATATACGGTGGACATGAAGAATCATTTCGGCTACTACCTAGTTATCTCGCATATGTTACGGATGAGCAATCCCGGTTCGATGATTGACTTGGATATTGGTCGATGGTCGGTCCGTCACCTCTTTGTCGCGCTCGGTTCATGCAGTTGGCGTACACATTGTGCCTCCGACCGTGATTGTAGTCGACGGCACGCACTTGAAGGGCCGCAATAAAGGCATATTATTCGTTGCGTGACAAAGGACGACAACGAGCAAGTTTTTCCATTAGCTTATGGAATTGGTCCGATCGAGAATGATGTCTCATGGACTTGGTTTCGCCTCGACTACAAGTCGCTTATGGATCAAATCCGAGATGTTGATTGTTTCGATGCCCATGTCGAGATAATGAACGCGGTCAAGTGTGTCACCACGATGCAACACACGGATTATGCTACTACCATCTGTGAAAAAATCACCCGCTTGGGCAACCATCCGCAGTTATTTCGAAAGCCGCTTATGCGTACCAAGATGCACACTTTGAAAAGCGATGGCTATGTTAAAGTCTCTCGTGAAGGCCGATGGTAGTGGCGCATATACCAAGTTGGTGGAGGTTGGAGTGCGGTGGGCTAGATCACGATGCCCGTTAGGCGCTACGGTTTTATGACATCGAACATTGCGTAATCATTCAATTCTCGAATATTGTGGGCTGAGCGATTGCCAATTTGCTCAATGATTGAGGCAATCCGTCACATTACGTAAAAATGGTTCGATGAGAGACATGAAGCGCAAAAGAGGCACGCGCTGAATTGACCCAAAGCAACGCGCGTGAAGATGATGTTATCAATGGAACTATCACGCAGATACGATGTAGTGCCTCATGAGACTCCACTTTCAAAGTCAAGCACGGAAGCAAAACATTCGAGTCAATCTCAATACGCAATCGTATGCGTGTTTGGAGTGGGACATGGATATGATACCGTGTTCTCATGTCATGCAATATATGGTGCAATTTAAGTTTAATTATGTTAATTTTTTGATCAAATTGATTTCACTTACATATAATTGATTATATAAATTTTTAGTCATAAAGGTCACCATATATCTAACTATGTGGAGTACTACCATTCGCAAAGCTAGCAAGCATACTCGATCGGATCAATCCTGTTCAGCCACAGTCTAGTTGGACTGTTCCTCCAGATGTTGCTGGAATTACAGTTATGCCTCCTAATAGAGTCCGTCAGGCAGGCGCCCGAAAGTGGGTCGATATCGTCATCCAATGCGAGTGGGATCGAGTAGTAGAAGTCGTGCACTACGGACATGTAGCTTGTGTGGTAATGAATCTCATACGCGTCGGAAGTGTCCTTACTTATCCAGAGACGAGTGACATTGTAATGAAAGAAAACATTCATGTAAAGATATTATTAACATTATTATTATTTTAACTTAATCAAATTGAATTGAATTGACACTACAAAAAAACATGCGAACAGCGACGGAAAAATCCGTCGCTAAACATCAACAATCCGTCGTAACACATATATATCTCACTAACTAAAACATTAATCTTTTATCAAAAAAAAAGAAAAAGAAGAAGCTTGAGCGATGAAGTCCAATTTCAGGATGATTGTGATTGTTGTCGCTCTTACATTGCTTCTTTCTATTTTGTGGTTGTGTTTCTCATACAATTTCTGATCGTTTCCATCAGAGTTTTTAGTACTAATGGAGTGCTAGTATGTGGTTTCCGTTGCTTATTTTATCTACATCGACGGATGCATGTTAGTGCTGATTCTGTTTCCCTTCTGCCCCCTGTTTTGGAGATCAGTTTTGTTCATTTCTCTGATAGACTATCTTATCAGATTGCGCTCGTTTGCTTTATAGGTTAAAGTGTATGTTTAACGTATTCACCTAACATTGACTTAAACTGGAGTCCTAAGATTTATGTTTAGTTTGAGATTTACGTTTTCGATATCTTGTTCTTGATCGATGAGATGTAGATGGGGTGAGGGCGAAGAAGAAGAACATTTCCATTGAAGGAGACAGTTCAAGTCCAATGGACAATCGATATGCCAAATCTCATTGTAGTTTATTCTAGTAAAAAATAAATTTAACTCGAATAACGTCTGTTTCATTTTACAAAGTTATGTAATACTTATTTCATTGAGCTATGATTCTTCAAAACAAAGACACAAATTCATTCAACGATCTTAGCTTCGAGTTAAATACTAAGTTGTTGTCACGAGGATTAATAACTATCGATAATCAAATATTCGATAAATAATATGAACATCCATTTGCATCCAATATACCAATACATACCAATATACAAATACATACCAATATACCAAGACATGCTAATTTCTACCTTCTTCTTCCTCTTCCTCTCGGCTTCTTATATGGATCACACATCTCATATATATTTCCACCTACTTTATGTCTATATGCTACAACATTAGACGTACCCATTCGATGCTCGGTGAACCGAAATAAGACGTTCCACGGTCATGCACGCAAATGGACCATCAACGAAATCGTCTTCTGGTCAAATACCTCGAAGAGCACTCGTGTAATAATCGCATCATTATTCCATGGTGGTATCGGTGGGAGTTAGCCTCGAACCATCTAGTGAAGAGAAGAAACGGCCGCAATAATCTAGTCAGCACACGAAGTCCATCATCCTCGCATCCACTTGATCCGGTCCATCCTCCAAATACGCGAGTCAAACAAAGACGCAATGACCAGTGCATATCCACGCGTACATTATCGCGAAACGCCGCCGATGACGCAAGGGAGAATGATCTATAAAAATAATATTTAGATAAAATAAACAAGGACACGTAACCATTTAGATAAATTAATATTTATTGTATTAAATAAGGTTACTGCGTGGCACGTAACCATGATGTATAACCCGTCATGCCGAGGACAATCGCTATCCAATGCGATGGTGGCTGCCATGTAAAGCAATGCTCTCGGGGTCATGATCAATGGTGCCTCACGCGGGTCTTGAATGTAGGACGAAAGCATTGCGTGTACCTCGGACCATTGATTTTGCATAAACATCTATTCAACATTGAAAATTAAGTAATTAGAGATACTACACATATATACTATATATTGATTGTATTAAAGACTTACGAAAAACCAAGATCGAGGATGATTGTGTTTTGATAATCCACCCCATCCAATACGTCGATCCCGGCATCGAGTCTCATCCTCAAATACACCATGAATAGATCGACGACCTGCAAAATTATTTTAGGGATACATATCAATATAAGTAGATGTACTTAAAAAAGACGAAGCATATTGTATAAAAGCGCATCGAACATCAAAACGCCTCGGCATTTCGATATTCACGAAAATGCAACTGGACTTGTCGATCAAGACCGAACAACCATCGTTGCCTTATTTGTGTTCAAGAAACTGGTAATTTATCACTATGTCACCGGATAATGGACGTGGCATCGTGCTATTCACGTATGGTGACCTCATTCTGACCAAGGTCTCCGTGCCCGTTCACCTCTCCGGATCCCGAACTACAAACATTTAATTTAGGGAAAATGAAAAACATAACAAATATAATGAAATATTATAAACTGCCAAATATGAGACTTAATAGTTACCTGTTCCTCCAACTGCTGCTGCACGGGCTCGAAAGTCTGCCTCACGACGTCCTGAGGCGTCAGATCACTAAATAGGTCCAGTTCCCATCATGGAATGATGAGATGTAGTTCAAGGACTGGTACCATGGATCGGGTGAGGTAGCGGGGAGGGGTATCACTGGTCGATGCGGTCTTTGCCTCGGTAGGCTCAATATGTCCACTGTCTCGAGGGACATCTGGACTGGGCGGTGATGTGGTCTCCTGATCTTCACCTCTCGTCGTCGTCGTCGTCGGATGACGTGGGACATGAGGTGCATGTGTAGCCGTATCATCCCTATGTGTGCAACCACATCGAGTCTTCTCTAAGAGGTTTTCAAACCACTTCTTTATCTTTGGAATAAATTTATCTTGATAGACCTCGATGCGTCGCCTTTGCTCTGTCCTCCCTCCGGATAGATTCCGGATAGATTCCTGAATCCAACGACGATCGGCGGAACTAAGACGCCATGGGTGCTGACCACCACTGCTCGATGAAGCTGCCTCCCTGGTATGTCTTCCCGTATCCCGTCTCTCAACAGATGGACGGCTATCCACATATGGCGCCGCAGCTCATCAACAACGGAACCTCAACGAACCCAACCGACGATGTCCTCTGGCTGGGTATCGGGTGAAGGCTCGAGGCTCGCTCGATGGAGACCACGAAAATCGGGATCCTCAACAAACCGTGGAGCCCTCCTCGAACTCGACGTCTCGTGAGGCTCATCCACCGGAGGTGGATGAGACACCACGACGACGAGAAGGAACTGTAGTCCTCCTCAAAGGATTTGACGGTATAACAAAATTCACACCGAGTGGAGAGGGTGTGAGACAGACACCCAAGAACGGTGCTAACCTTGAATGAGTCCGGCTCGATGGATGTGAGATGATAACCGACCTACAATAAATTGAAAGATGTTATTTAATATTCTAATAAATACAATACCTCATACATGATTTAAAATTATAATAAAATTCAATACCTCTTGCTCAAAAAGTGATCAGAAGTCGCGGTGAGAGCCTACTCTTGAACTTCCATCTCAACACTCTCGGATCTGTTGTGGGATTGATGTACGTCCCACTATACTTCCCAAGCTCGGTATGATCTCGGTGACCAAGCATATAGTGCCCAGATCGGTCCGTAAAAGTGGTATTGAGCATTAGGTTGACAACTGCGTCGTATAATATCTCAATATCTCGTAATCGTAGGCCCCCACGGAAATCGCCAAAACGCCTCGGATCGTCAACCAATGCCCAAACCCAATCGCTATTATCTTCCCAAGATCGTCATCCCAATCACGAACCCATAGAGGGTAATAACGTGGGCACACGTAAATAGTGACGAAGATCTACATCATCACTAAAATCATCACTACAAAATCTATCTACTAGATTACGTAATGTAATCTGTGTGCCCCGCAAAAAGGCTATAGACCTCAACGTCGCTCAAGTCGTAGTCTAGTGTGGGATCAAATGATGATGACCCAAATTGCGGGCCGGTGACTAGAGCATAATCTTTAATGGAAAACATATATATCTTCCATTGATGAAAAATACATCTCGGATCGTAGGCTCTATCTCGACGGGAGACTAAATGGTGCAAAGATAAGCTAGACTTAGGCCGGAGTCCAATCAATCGATGACCAAAGCAACCCCTAAACATATCTACCAACTCTTCACGCCTTATCTAGCAAGACATTCTTAATATACTTAAAATAATAAGTCCTATAATAAGTCTTTACATCCGCCACCACATTTATCGTGGTAGGCCTCAAGAAAACAGGAACCTACAATTATATCAATACCACATATTACACAACATACAACAATTCAATGCTAATCCAAAGTTGAAATTTCAAATGATTTTACATATTCAATCACATTATTCAAGCCAAAACAAATATCTCATTCAATCGAAAACATACAAGCCATAAACACTATTTATTCAATCACATTATTTAAGCCATATCGGTATTAACTACCCATATTCAATCGTTCGAAATATTATTCAAGCCAAAACAAATATCTCATTCAATCGAAAACATACAAGCCATAAACACTATTTATTCAATCACATTATTCAAGCCATATCGGTATTAACTACTCATATTCAATCGTAACTACTCTGAATAATCACATTTAGCAACATTTATCCAAAATATACATCATTTATCCAAAATATACATACTATAAGCTGGAAAAATATCTCAATTACAAAATATACATACGGTAAACATATTAAAAATCGCATAACTATGTTTCAAAATAATATACACGAAAACATACCGGTAAGTCCGACATATTGTCACTCGTTCCTTCGAAAATAATTGTAAAATATGGTTCCCATTATTACAAAATTCAATTAATAACTAATTATTAGAAAATTAAATTAAAATTAAATTGATATGTAAATTAGAAAATCAATGTTTCGGTCGATCGGAGAGAAGCTTCCTAATCGGAAACTTCAATTGTCGACGGAAACAACAAATTAATTCAAGAAATTGAATTAATTTGTTGTTTCGATCGAGATTTGTTGTTTCGGTCGAAATTTGTTGTTTCCGATCGACCGAAACTTCCTACGATCGAAACAACAAATTTCGACCGGAAACAACAAATCTCCGACCGAAACTTCAATTTTTATGTAAAACAACAACAATAAACATTTATCCCGAAATTGAAATTGAAACATTCCACATATACGCTTCCGGTCGATCGGAAACAACAAATTTCGACCGAAACAACAAATCTTCAATCGAAACTTCAATTTTATGTAAACAACAATAAAACCAATAAACATTTATCCCGAAATTGAAATTGAAACATTCCACATATACGCAACTTTTTATTTTATTTAAACATTCCACATATTATATTTATTCAAAATAATATGCCCGAAAACATACCGTAAGTAACAAATACTCTCCCTTCCTTCAATAAGCAAAATATGGTTTGGCCCTAATTATTAAAAATTCGGTTAATACATAATTATTAGAAAATTTAAATAAAACATAAAATTTACATATATAAACTTGAAATCGAAGCCAGATTCTAGATTGACAAACCGTTGTCTCGGTCGAGAAAGCGCTTGTCTCCGGTCGACCGGAGACAAGCCTTTCTCGACCGGAGACAACGGTTTGTCGACCGGAGAGAGGACATGGCTTCTGTTTTCCAGTTTATATACATGTATCTCTTGTTTCCGGTCGACTAAACCTGCCGATCGAGCAAGCCTTCTCCCAATCGGCGGAAGAAGGCTTTCTCGGCCGGCAGGCTTAGTCGAATCGAAAACATCAAGCAACATTGTATATATTGAAAAATTACCTCCGGGAAGTGAAGCTCGACTATTAATTCCGGGAATGGGAATGAAATTCAGCTCTTTCGAAATTTTTGAAATTTTTACTGGGAGCCTAAGTGAAAGTGAGAGAGAATATGAGTTGTATATGAGTTTATAATCTTTACCAAACTCGGTCAACCTCATTAATGTGCACAGAATAATATATACTTACAAAGCGTTAAATGTTGCACAGAAAAAGAAAAAAAAAAGAATCAATTCCCTCTCATCTCACATCACGTCGTCTGCAATTTGCAGAATTTTGAATCAAAATATAGTTTTTTAATAGGTTTGGGTATGGGATGTAGTTAATTTTTTAGGTTGGATATGAGTGGTAGATATATTTTGAAAGTTGGGTATATAAGTTGGGCTCCCTTCTTTTTTCCAGTTAACGGAAATGAGATCAATTACTCTACTTAATATCTTTATTTAATATTCCATTTGTTCCACCCAATACGATTTATTTCTTTTTGACATGATTATTTAGAAGAATTGTATAAAATTATTAAAATGATAAAAATTAAGTAGGTTCCATAATTTTTGAAAATATAATTATTTTCTAAAAAATGAAACATGTCATTTTGAATGGAACGGAAGGAGTAATATATTTTCTATAAAATACCGTATATTGTAAGTGGTCTTATTTGAACAATGCTTTTTACTTTCATTTTCAACTCTTATTGAACGAATTTTAATAAATTTTAATAGGTGTAGAATGAATGGGGAAGGAATCTCACATTATAAGTGTAAAATGATGATTTTTTAAAAATAAATAAATAGATTAAGGGTAAAAATTGTGGAATTTATGTGAGGGCTGTGTCAAAAATAGAGAACTGCAAGTTTTTGGTGGAAAGAGCGAAAAAAATTAATATAATGTTTTGATAGAAGGAGAGAGTATATCTTTTTATCAGAAATATATTTTCACGGGAAATTTCGTTGGCTTAGGTTTATTAATACAATAAAATAAAATAATACTTCATTCGTCTTATCCAAGACGATCCATTTCTTTTCGACACGGTTATTTAGGAGAAGAAAATAAAGTGATTAAATTGATAAAAAAATATATAGGTCCCACAACTTTTGAAGAGATAATTATTTTCTAAAAATGAAACAGACCATCTTGGATGGGATGACCCAAAAAGAAAAACATGTCATCTTGGATAGGATGAAATGAGTAGAATATTGCATCAAGATGTCAAAGCTTTACACCAGCCATTTATTTGAGTATTGAAAATTAAGAATTTGAAATTATTCATTTATGTATCCTTCGTAAAAGTTATTCTTGTATGTATCTGTAGAGAGAGAGGTAGCCCTAAAAAGCTCAATTTTGGGCTTTAATATTTATGAATGTATTAGTAGCTCCCTACCCGTAGTGCACTTCATTCCAATGAAATTAGTTTTTTTTACAACATTTTAAAATATTTCAGAAGATTTAATACGAAGGTCTGAGTACAAAAATTACAATTAATTCAACGCGGACGATTCATAAATAATGTCAAATTTAACACCATATTTTAATTTCGTACAATTTCAATTTAATCCGACGATCTACTTATAGTGTGCGAAATATTTGTATTATTTTCAATTGATCAGAAATATGTGCCAGTGTTGAAAAGAAAGTCGGCCATATCAGAATCCACTCTCTGCAAAATTCTGGTCATATTTGAATTGTATGAGTAGTCAAGTGCAATATCATAATGCGGATTCACAATTTAGAATTTGATGTTAATATTGTGCAAACACAATTGACATCAACAAAATAAGTTACTCACACCCTTCATAACTACACTAAATTTTGAGGGTAAAATTTGTGACAATCTAGTTATATCATATACTCCGTCTATTTAAGTTCAAATGATAAAGTTGAAGCACTATAGTCTCTCTGTTGTAAGAGATCATTGGTTGACGTCCCACTGACATGTGGGTTATAATTCTATTTGTTTGAATTTTGATCTAATTTATACTAGTTTGGTTATTAGGTTGTAATATTGGTTATTGGTATGATCAATTGGTTAATTATTTGTAATATATATTCAATTTCATAAAATGATATGTATCTTGATCTCTCAATAAAAATCAAATATACTCCTCCAATTTCTTTAAGTGTCTCCAACCGCTTAAACATACCAAGAAGATGAGAAATTTTTGCCTTTATAGTCTTATGTATTATATATATAGACCTAATTACAAATAATAACAAATTTAAAGATGTTGTAAAATGAAAAAAATGTCATTAATATATTCTCAAATTTTAAACTAGAACACTTACTAATACTTAAGGAAAAAGTATAAATAGAACCCCTAAAAACAAAGAAATTTACTTTTGTAATCTTATTAATTATCATAATAAATACATACACATAATTAATAATCAAATTTTAATAATATTAAATAAGAATAAAATAACATATTAATTATAATTTTACTTTTAAATTACGATATTTAATAAAAGACAAGGAAAAGTGTCAATAGGACAAAAAACGAATGGAGTAGTTAATATAACGATGCATATAACTCTAATTAGAATTATTATGTGAATTTATTATTGCATGACACTCACAAACTAATATTTTTAAAAGACCATTTCACCCATGTTTCCGAAAGAAATTCTCAACTACAAGGCAAATATACTCGTTCAATGTATATCTAAAAATTAAATAAATCGGGGAACAGATGTCACCCCAAAGATTAAAATCGAAATGTTTTCTCTGAACCAGCATGAAATGATGGGGTGTTAGCCATCACTCACCCAAAATCAACTACTAAAATAAGCCACCTGTCGTTTTACCCTTTCCTGATATTATTATTTTTATCTTAATTATGGGCTCAAAGTGAGCAAAGCAAATCAAGAAAATCTAAAATAATCTTAAAATAAAACCCTAATTGCTCGAACGTGGCAGGTAGTTAATATATTTTCATTTTGGGAATTAATTGTAATCAGTGACTAAGCACAAAGTTATCTTAGTTAGTGCGCTGTTAAGCCAAATAATTAGAGCACAAGTGTTATTTTCCCCCTTTGGTAGTCGTTATCTTTTACCCGTAGAATTGAAACACTATGAAAATATTGTTTGGGGCATCAATAACGATGTAAAATGGAGACTTGACGCCTACAAATTTTGCCATCTTGGGCTAAAATTTTGCGTCACATATTTGAAATAGTATTGACGTGGCTATATATTGTTTCTTTTGAATATTTTGTCGTTCACCTAATAGACCTTAATAACAATAATAATAATAATAATAATAATAATAATAATAATAATAATATTTTCTTTTAAATTATGATTAGGTACGGACTTCGAAGTATAGGTTCCGATGGAATTATTTAAATAAATCATACTAAGTGGCGTTTAATCTACCAAAAGTAAATTTAAAAGTAGTTCAAAATAATCGCACTTTTTGAGTTAATAACACGTTTTACTTAGAGTTATCAAATGCTAAGTCAAATATATTTTATACTATTTGGGTCGATCCCATTTTGGATTCATTTTATCAAATACGAATATATTTGAACCTATTTGCTATATTAACCGAATTGATCTCAATAAAACTGTTAATTATATTTAATAGAGCATATATGCAATAGTTTGATTTAAGTTTTATATAAGTACTCTGAAAGCAGTTTGGTTTTAATTTTCTTATTGAATAAAGACCTGCGTACGTAAAAATACATCAATCTTGTAATTGGGCAGCATGTCATCAACTATGTCGGAAAAAGAAATTATCATCTTTTTCTTTTAGGGAAATGAGTTATTTAGGAATCACGTTATCCCAGCCACGTGTCTAATATTTTTTCTTATCACTAGTTTGTAAGTTATATATACTTTATTCTATAACGCTTGACTATATCTAGGTGAAAAGGATCATAATGGGCACTTTTCAACTAAATAATATAATATTTTGGATAATAAAAACTTCATTTCTGTCTTGGCCGAAAGAGCAGTTAGATTCTTAAATTTGAGTCGAACTATAATTATTTTTTCTCTCTTTTCGTGCAACGGAACATAATTTTCTTTACGTGACAAAGATAAATAACTGAAGTAAATTATTGTTGTTCGTCTTGTTGTTTAAGCCTTTTATGGATATGCGTCCAGTGCATAAATAGTGTTTTCAAATAATGGATGTGAATTATACAATTAATTAGTACAACGATGTTTTTTGCAATGTTAGACATGATTTATTTGATTGTGATGTCTTTTGTCATAAAATATATAAATATTATATTTGATTGGATGTATTGAAATGTGTTCAACATTAAATGCATATTTAGTTTATTGTTTGGTGGATATTTAAAAAATTATTATATTGCACTTCTAAAATATTTGTTTATATACCGGATAGGAGAGCAAGAACAAGAATAGTTTAATGCAATAATATATTAATATACGACGATTCAGATTAAATTCTAAACTATAAAAATATCATGAACTTTTAATAATATTAATAAAATACGCGAATATTGACATTGTAAAAAAATATCTTCTCTAATATTTTTTATTAACGGAATGCTGAATGGAATTTTCACGTGACAAAAATGAGCTCATGCTTTCAGTGGGTTAATAAGTATTATTATAAGTGAATTTATGTGTAGCATAGTTGTTTTACATGACTTGATAAATGATTATTGACAAAAATTAAAGATGTTGAATTTCTAAGTAATGTTTTTCTTAAAAACTTTTAAGTATTGTGACAATAAATTTTTAGACACAACACAATACAACTAATGGGACTTACATTTTATAATACTTCATTTGGATTTTTTGTTGTAGAAACAATACTTTGATTATAATTTTAGTTCCATCAAAGCTAATATTACTCTGATAAAATGAGCCATAAAGTACTTTCTTTACTAATATAAATGATGCTATCAAATAAGCTCATGAGTCCAAAATACTAATCCCATCTATAATAAAATTTTCAAGAGATATTATCAATTGTAAGACTCTAGAATAGCTTTTCACAAAGCTTTGAATAAGTAAAAACAAATCATTAAATTCTACATCAATAAAATGAATGCAGCTAGAAAATATAAATCTAATATTTAGTCAGACATCAACCTTTACTACACAAACAAGAGATATCATATGCAATTGGATGTTCATCAACAATTGCCAAAAAAATATATCAAATGTGTCCATGTTTACTTTCTTTCCATCTAATTCGTCATTTGGTGGTCGTCAAATAATAACCAAATAAAAAGAACACCAAATATATTTGCGTTTACAAAAAAGGATAACTAAACAGAGCCATCGTAAACTTTTAAAATTATTCTAGTAGAAACGACGTGATTTTTGCCACATGCTAATCCAAATCAGCATTCCAAAATTCGTGATATTTTGGGACAAACCAAATAGTTTATGATTTAATCCAATAATTGACAATTAATATATGTTACACTAATTACGTGTCTACGTTTCACACCTAGCAAGAGGTGTGATATAGTTACTGTTGGAGTTAGTTTAACTTTGAACAAGTATCTTTATTAGTTAGTTTAGGGTTTTGCCTTCTTTTCACTTTTGTGTGTGTAGGATATGGATGTCAAGCAGGATGCTGAGGTAACACACCGAGAAATATGAGAATAATGTCTTATAGATAAAGATAAATGAGTCAACTAAATTTGTTCCTATATTCTAGGAATTGATTGGAGCTGTTAACTGTCATTACCAACTCAATCCTTATGGGCTTATACGTGATCCAAGACGTGCAACTGAAGGCCTCACATCTCTGATATAAGAGAGGCAGATCTGTTGAAGATAAATACACATTCTTGAAGATAAACAGTGAAAATCTATTCATGTTCCTATGTATATTTTTATAACATTTCTGATAACAATCGTGTTTTAACTTCTAATTGTTTTATAAGTGTGTCAGTCTTGTTCACGAGTGTTGTGATGAAATCCTTTTGTATTTCCATAGATAATTTCGACTAAGAGTGTCTGACTTTATTTTGGATAAAGTAGTGAGTTGTTGTAAAGTTC
The DNA here is from genome assembly GCA_036937905.1 of Salvia rosmarinus. Lineage (NCBI taxonomy): Eukaryota > Viridiplantae > Streptophyta > Magnoliopsida > Lamiales > Lamiaceae > Salvia > Salvia rosmarinus. Next base: position 86,066,363 of record CM072816.1, on the reverse strand, counting down.
ACTGTATAGGTATATTGAATAATATCGCCATATGTTGGAATCTACATATTATAAAAATCTGTAGAAAAGTATCTTATGTGTTCTTTAAGTTATTCATTCGTTTTACTATGTTTGCTGATAACAACCCATACAACAGTTTCTGGTTTAGGCGAAGCAACACTTTCAATTGGTATCAGAGCATACACTCGATACACTAAGTGAGATCCTGCCAGGTATCTACACTATTGTATTACCATGGATCTGAACAACGTTGGTTACTATCGACCATCAGTCTTGCATGGATTGAGTTATTCTTATTGGAAGACAAGAATTCGCTCCTACGTCAAGTTAATTGATGTGAAAGTGTGGCAGTGTGTGGAGAATATGTGGTTAGTTCCAAAGATCACTGATGTTCATGGTGATGTTACTCCAAACACCATCGGTAAATGGACAAAAGATCAAGTTGACGACATGAACATCAATCAGAAGGCCCTCAACTCCATTTACACATCTATGGAGATGACTATGTTCAAATTTATCAAGAATAGTACGTCTGTGAAGGATGTATGGATGTGCTCCAACAATATTGTGAGGGTGACACTAGCATAAAGAAGTCTCAATTTCGTATCCTTACCTCCAAGTTCGAAAATATGAAGATGGAGGAAGATGAGAACATCAATGACCAAGAGAATGTTGGACATTGCCAGTGAATGTCAAGATCTTGGTGGTCCAATCAACAACAAGTTGTTAGTTTCCAAGACTCTTCGAACCTTGCCCGCAAGATTTAAAATGAAGGTCATGACTATTGAGATGTCTCAAACGGTTGCAGCCATTTAGTTCATGGACCTCATGAATTCACTCAAGATGTACGAGATGAATCTGGAGGAGAAATACACAATCAATAAGAACACGACTGTGGTGTTCACTGTTGGAGCAACATCAGTAACACAATTGGATAATGACGATGAGTTAGATGAAATCAATGCTAGAGATGATGTTGCTATAATCACCAGGAAGTTCAACACTATAGTGAGGAAGATAAAAAGGCCAAGGTTCAAGCAAGGCCTACGGATCAAGACCATTGAATGGTAAAATATCCACATAGAAAGTAGCAAACTTCACTCCACCAAGACCAATGAGGAAGTCGTTTTCCTCATATACGTTCGAGTACTATTCTTTCAATATTGACAATGTACAATGTCGTGAGTGCAAACACGCTATGAAAGAGAGAAAAATCGTATTGTTCCTGGAGTGATGATGAAGTTGAATTCTTCGACGAGGTGAATAAAGATAGTTGTTTTGCATGTTTTTGTTGTGTTTTTCTTAAGTAGGTGTTAACTTGATGCCTATTTTCATAATTTTGGGATATCTTCTATGGAATCAAGTTAGTTTTCGATTTTTACAGGTTTTGAGCATGTTTGAAGTATTTGAAGACAAAAAGTGCACCCCAGCACGGGACTCGGTGAAGCTGGCGCTATGTGCGTCTTCACATTGATGTTGGAGAAACAGAGACAACACCGTAGCGTCGGACTCGGTGAAGCCGACGCTGGATACAATAGTCCGACGTTGGATACAATATTGTTAGAAAAACAGAGAGCAGACCTTAGCGCCGAACTCGGCGAAGCTGTCGCTGGGTATGACATCGTGGCCGAGTCAGAAAGAATCCCTCAATGTCGGACACATCGAAGCAGGCGCTGGGTTGATCGCATGGAGCTGGATAGAGGGATAGGCCCAACACCAGAGACGCCGAGGCCGACGTTGGGCCATGATTAGTACGTGCATCCAGGGATAGCACCCCAGCATCAGACGGGCCGGAACCGACGCTGTGCGTGTCAAATTTTGTGAGAGATTGAGGTGCGCCCGTCCGGCACTGGACTTGAAACCGACGTTGAGCGGGGCGGCGGACGCTTTTCTCCTTTAAATAGGTTTTTCACTTATTTTTCATACTCCTCATTCTTTACAAAAAAAACCCACAAACCCTAGCTATTTTTCTCTCAAATTCATCATTAGAAAATGATTGATTTCACTTCATCTACACTTGTAACAACATTGGATTACATATTCAATATTGAAACTAGTAAGAATTCTTCTCTTTCTCTTTAGTTTTTGGGATGAATAATTCTTGCCTATTGATGTGTATGAATTGTGGGATTATGTTGATGAACTAATTCTCCATATAGGGTTTGGGGGGATCAAATCGTGTATTGATGAATTACATATCATCTTGAGCATATCTATCAGATTAAATTTGTTTTGCTTGTGATTAAATGAATTGATCACTTGTTTAATTGTTTTGGATGTTGATTGAGGTCGAGAGACTATTTCAATACTGGATTTATGATTTTATCAGAGTGAATCTTACCGGAAATGAGTGATTCATTATCAGGATTGAATAATTGATTAATTTAATACCTATCCGGGAGCAAGAGCTTAGGTTGGGTTGTGATTAATAGAATCATTTAATTCTTATTATGTGTGATGATATGTGATTGATTGATACACGAGGACAGGACCTCGAAGCCCTAGTCCTTAAATCCAATCGAATTATTTGTGTTTGCATACGCGTTCACATTGTCATCTCTACTTGTCTTATTTTATGCCTTTCAAAGTTCTGTGACAAAACCGTAATTATGTTAGGACGTAGAATTTCCTTTTATGCTTAGTTTTTACACGAAATACAAGCCCTACAGGTCTTCCTCGAGAGATACAACTTGGGTTGACCTTACCACACTACATAGGCCTCGTACTATTGCAAGAACCTTGAGGTGCAATTTAGGTTGAAAAATAGTGATGTTGCGGCCAGCACTATTTCCTTAATACTTCATGTCTCATTCTGAAAGACGTTATCAGATGATGAAGATGATGATGTCAGTTTTGATCCAATATCAAACAGGTATGGTCTCCGCTACTATTCCAATTTGTTTTGCTTAAATGCTCTTGTGGATGAAACAGTTTGTGAGGACGACTATGATGACAATACTATCTATGTGGTCGAAGAGTTGAAGAAGCTTTAGATCTGCTTGACAAATAAAAAAGATAAAATCAAGATCTTGAGCTTACGTCGAGAGAGAATACGAGGCTGAAAGGATCACTTGCAAAGCTTGAAGTCTTGGTGACTCAAAAGAAAGTTGAACTCAACAAAGTGACAAGTCAACTGAGAAAGAATACGGGCTTAAAGTGTAGGAAAATCTTATTTTCACCGTGCTCTCGGGGATCTATTTTGGATGTTTAATTCATCATACATTGATTATATTCCTAGCATGCATCTGTATAATTAATTGCAACACATAGGTATTTACTCGTGTTTACCTGCGAATTTCTGGGATATCAGATCAATTGCGGACTCCAGCTTTGATCTTCGAGACTGTATCCCGGTTGTCTATTCTCTAATAGTAAGTAAGAGCAATTTATGGAGAATACTGTAAAACTTCACCTCATATGTGATGTACTGAAATTTTCGAAAATTACACTGATGCTTAGGATAATCAGATTTTCTCACACCTTGTATTTATAATGCATTCCTAGAATCCTATTTAGATAGGATCCTTGCATAACTAATAAATGCAATAATTATCTTCAATCTCTGAAGATAATTCCTATCTAGAATAATTATCTCTTGATATCTAATAATATCAGATAATTATCTCTTAAGAAATTTTAAAAGGAATGAAACCTAACCTTAAATATTTTCATATTTTTTGACGTGCATGCTACATTTTGAATGACACTGAGTATCTCACTAAATTTGACGAGAAAAGTGAAAAACAAAATTTGTAGTATACTATCTAAACAACCAAGCATATCGTGTGTATAATTTGAAATTATGGACTATTCGAGAGTCCGTAAATATTGTATTTGATGATCTTGTTGATCTTGTATGTAAAAGAGAAGAGAAAAATGTGGTTGATCTGATGGAGGTCTTGGAGAAACATGTACAACAAAATATGAGTATCAGAGACACTACAAATGTTGAAGCCACAACCACTGGAACATCAGAAGGTTCCAATGACTCGATAGAGGAATCAGAATCTGACATTCAACATCAAGATAGACGAGATCCTCCAAGGAGAATACATAAGAACCATCCAATCTCTCAAGTCATCGATGAAATTCAGGATGTTATTTTAACAGGAGGTACAACACTGCTGAATTACAAAGAGATGATATTTTTGCCATCCATATGTTCTTCAATAGCAAGTTTTATATGTTTTATCTCTGAAATTGAGCCCGAAAATATAAAAGAAGCTTTGGGTGATGAGTTTTGGGTTATCGCAATGCATAATAAACTTAACCAATTTATTCACAATGATTTTTGGTATATTGTTCCTAGACCTATTAATAGGAATGTTATATGAACAAAATGAATATTCAAAAAGAAATCAGATGAATTTGGTATCATTATGCGCAACAAGACTAGATTTATCGCACAATAGTTTCTTGTTTAGGCGAAGGAATGCTTTAATTGCTGACATATATAGCTAGCAAAAGTAGCAGTCACCTCGAGCCCGACGGGCTTTTACACTTTTCGGATCGGGTAGGCCCGAGCTGTAATTTTTTGGGCCTAAACTATGAGTCCAACCTTGTAGGGCATGCGGGCGTTTTTTAGCTCTTTTTTTAATATATAAAATTAATATTTTTAATTATAAAAATTAAATAATTTTATAAAATATCTTTAATATTATTAAATTATTATATAACCTATTTATATAATTAAGACAATTTATAAACTAATAATTTAAGACTTGGGCGGTGGGATCAGTAGGCTTTCATAGATGTTTCACGAAAATGATTCACACACTAGCAAATAAATGAAAAGAAAACAAAAGAAAAAAATTAAGAAAAGGAAAAAGAAAAAGAAGAATAACAATAAATAAAAAGTGCAATTGCTAGAGAGCGAACACAAGTTTCCCACAAGATAATATCACACAACTAACACAAGAACTTCTTGGTTAAATAATATTACAAATATGTATATTTAACATTATACCGGGCGGGCTTTTAGCCCGAAGGCCGGTAGGTACGAGTTTTTTTTCAGGCGAACTTTTCAGGTTCGGTTTTTTTTTTGTACCTTTAATTTTGAAGTCCAAACCCCGGGTATTCCGGGCTATTCAATTGTGTCGGGCTCATTTTACCGGCTCTATTGACATATGTGGTTACTTTAATGAGCAATTGTTTACTTATTTTATAATTACTTTGATTTTAGAATCAAATAAGATATTAGGTTATCATAGATATATATCACTCTTTTATCACACATTCACACGTAGCAAACAAGCCTTTAATGCATTTATATGTATTTAAATTGGTAATTATATATCTTATTAATGATGAAATGTTATGTCTATGAGATTAGTTCAAGCAAGTTGAGAATTATTTGCTAAAGCTAAAGGAAAATATATAAATAATCTATTAATAAAACTATATATGTATAATTAAATACAAAACAAATCAACTTTCCAATTCATACAACATATTTTAATTAATTAGTAAAACAATAGAGGGTCAAACGAATTGTATCGTTCTGGCCTATCCGACTAGGGATGACATTTATGTTTTATTTAATCTATGCTTAAAAAGATTATACTTTTCTTCAATTCTCAATAAATCGATCCATCTGACCAGATTTAAAAAGATTAACTTTTTATCTAATCATAAAATATGTAAGACAAAAAATTATACTATATTGGGTGATACGGATCCTTACAAAGAAAAAGGCAATCAGATTAAAAGTTGCAACTCATTAAAAAATGAATAAGAAATAGGAAAGAAAGAAAGAAACCTAAAAGCTTTTTATGCAGTCAAAAATACTATTTGCAGTGGAACTGTCAAACAAAATAATTTGACCAATATTATTCAATATACTTATGTGGAACCAAAATTTCGATTAGATGAAAATAATGGTGAAAGTGCTTACAAAAATCCTGCCCACCCTTTAATGCTTATTGATTCGACGGAACGTATCATGATTTGACGCGCACACAAAAAAATGTGGATTTCTACTTAGTGGGATTTCAGTTCAAGATTAACTCCTTTTAGTTTAAGAAATTAAGTGCTACTGCATGCATCTATAACGAGTTTCAATATTTTAATTACTGCAAACAATTTCAATTTCTTTATATCAATTTAGAGAATAATGTACGTTGGACATCCAGTGTTACCTAAATAAAACACTTGGATACAGGGCAAAATTAACATTATATGACCTAATGCAAAATAATATTGAATATTATATTACATGCAATTTTATTTATTTTAACTTTTAAAGTATGTGAATTTTGAGCTAATTAAGTAAAGTTATAGGTTAAGGGAGTGGATCACTTAAGAATGAACATATTGATGAGAAATATGAATAAATATCAATCCTAATCAGGCTAGATCGATAAATCAGATTAATTATGTATGTATTGTCATTTGTAACTAGTTGTGTTATGTTTTATTGCTGCATAGAGACAATATTTTCATAATTTTATTATTATATGAATCTATTAATTCTTATTTTTTATGGAATTTGATATCCTCTAATGTGTAATTGTTTTAGAATTGTATTTTATGTGATTTTTCGTCTTTTCATTGTTTTTTCTCAATGCTACAATTAGAAAAAAAAAATCAATAAGTTGTGCAGAGGATATGTTAAATATGTGTTACAGATTAATAAGTATATGCAACAATTAATACACGATGATTAACTATTTAAATGCAACATTGATGAAATAAACACTTCAAATATTTGTGCAACGAATATGTTCAATATGCGCTATACATTAGTAAGTGTATGCTACAAATTAAGTAATTAATCTGTGCAGATTGCATACGAGTTATGTGCATCAAATGATACCAAATCCCATAAAATTAGGTGTTGGGAAAATTATGTCTTGACTTTGTGTTTTGATTAGATCCCAAAATCCGTTGATGATTGTCTTGCTGATGTAACATTGTGATGCTCGCATGTTAAGGAGTTAGCCTTTTTTGGTTATAGGTTTCAGCAGAAGAACTACTAGTTTGGATAGGCCAAAGACTGATGAGTTCAAGCAGTACTGAAGCCAGTAGTACTAAAAGAAGTTTCAATATCGATTGCATCAAGAAAGCACTCACGAAGATCACCAAATGGAGATCAAGACTCGGCGTTGCTGAAAACAAAGAAGTCGAAAATATGATTAAGTGTCATACGAGCAGTTGAGAAGTCGAAATTACTAATAACTACCTCAAAGCTGAAGCGTCATACTAAATCATGGTCACCAAACAGAGAAAAGACGGAGTCCCGCCTACTGATAAAACTCGGAGCAGACCCGACTGATATGACCTCAAAGTCAACATACTAAAAAGACACTGAGTCAACCTAACTGAAGAAATAAGGAGTTATCTAAACCTTGAGTGATTGACTTTCCATGTGATGTAGTGTATCTGCAGAAGATCCTGACATGCCAAAACCAATGTTCAGAGTTGTAGAGCTACAGTGTATGATAATGCAGACCTCGACAACCACATATGAGGATTCAAACAAGAAAATTTCAAACGACTAATGGAATATATGTGATTGGTGTTCTCTCCAACGACACTATTCATAGTTCACTCTATAAATACGTACAGAATCTAACATTTGAAGATTACCGAAATATTGTGCATTCAAATATTCTAATGCATCCGGAACTTATATCTCAAGAACATTTACCCAGCGATTTCGAAGAAGGAAGTTCCAAAGTGTTATCGAAAAATATCCTAAGCTCAAATATACTTATTAGCTCGAGGTTTTCAGTATACACTCCCTTACATCTAGGTTCTTTATTGTAATATTCTAAGCTTAGATAGATTGATTTGTTGCTTGTGATAGCTCAAACTTTAGTTGAAAAACCCTCTACTCAAAAGCCTAAAAAATTTAAGTAGAAGTTGGGCAAGTAAGAAATGGAGTGTTACACTACTAGAAAAATAGTGCATTACTACATTTAATTAATGACACTTTAAAATAGATGCCATCCCAGATACTCAATCAATACACTAACCTTTTACTACATTTATAACAATCCTAATACGACATTTCACATTTCACTACATTTATAACAAACACTAGTACCAAAATAAATGTCACAATTGGATTTATTTATTGACACTTCTTTAAGATACCTTCTTATTTTATAATAAAAAGTAATCTATTATAAATTTTAAATATAAAATTGAAAAGGTAAATAGGTCAGAGGGTGCGTAGCTTTATTCACCGAGCTTTTAAAATTATGATTATTGTTTTATGAAGAATATTGAATTTAATTAAGAAAATCATTGATAACTACTAATTCAAAAATTACTTTTGAAAAAAAAAATATTTAAATAAATGAATAATTTCTTTAGCATTTTATTTGGGTGTTAATAGGATTAGTTTTATTATACAATATATTTTTATATATACACATACATTTAGTGTATAAATATAAAGATTTGACATATACGTGCATATCTAGATAGATTTTTTAAGATAAACTTGATATTGTATTAGTGTTAAAATATCATGCATTTAGTTGACAAGTTTTAAAAATGGTTTCAAAATTATAATTAAATTAATGTAAAATTAGAATTTGAGATAAAATATAATTAACTCAAAATATATTAATATTGACTGAAATTACATTTGGTGCTTTAGTTATAACTCTTGTTTAAAAACACAATTATTATTTCTCATATTGACTGAAATTACATTTGGTGCTTTCAGTAATAATTTATGTTTTTAAAAAAATCATAATTATTATTTCTCATTACGCCAACTAAACTCGCCATTAGCTAATGTGGATTGTATTGGCTTTTCCCCAATTAAAAATTGTCTATATAATTTTAATCCCAAATAATCGCTTATTAAGAAATTTAGCGCCAAAGTGAAAAGTAAACAATGCCAAACCTAAAAGAGAAGAAACTGCACAATCCCACTCCCCCCACAACTCCAAGCGATTAATCCAGTTCGATTTCTCTCCTCCCAGTGACCCCAGATTGTTCTCAACTTACGAGGGAACAAGAACGAGAAGAAAATCCAATTGTCCTTCAACACGATCGGCAACCAAACGTTAATTTCTTGAAGACCTAGAACTCCCAATTTGATTACAAGGTTAGTATTCTTCATGTAACTTTCTCAGAGAGATTTAGGCTTTGTGTTAGTAGACAATTATCACCTATGGTTTTATATGAAATGCTTTTTGACAGTGGCGGAGCCAGGCCCCGGACATAGGGGGGGCAAAATATTTAAGAACTCAAAAATATATTAGACAATAGTTATATCATAAAATATTTTTACAGTAATTACCTACGATTACAAATATTCTGAAAGTATTGTAATATCAATTCATTATCCACTATACCAAAAATTTTCTTCTCGATGTAAGTAACCAAACAATCATTCATCGAACGATCTCCCATCCTATTTCGAAGCCGATTTTTCACAATCTTCATGGCGGAAAAAGCTCTTTCCATTGTTGCAGTTGCCACAGGTAAAACAAGTGCTAGCTTAATGAGCTTATACACCAACGGATACACAATATCTCGATTTGTCATCACCAGTTCTCTTGCAAGACTTCCTATCACTTTCAAATTGATAAAGTCTTCACAATAATGCACATCCGTGAAATAAGATTATGATTGTATTTATCTATACCTAAAATGAAACAAGCAATACTACAAACACTCGATTGGCATCCTTGAACAAAAATCTCAATTAACAAAGAGAAGTCGTCAATTCAGCAGAGGCCCAACAACGGAAAACTACAAGCAGATTCAACAAATAACAAGTATAGAAAAATACCAATTTAGTTGAGAAATCACATATTACGAAGAAGTATGTAAAAACCCTAATTTAATTGGAAAAAAATGAAGTATAAAAAGCGAAACAAAAACTCACACTTGATGCCCTCGTCGAGATGATTTCTAGGGGATGCACCTTCTCAAGAATAGCTATGGAGAAAAACAGAGTATGAGACATAGAAGAAGAACATCACGATTAATATGAGAAAAAGTAAAAATTTAGTTTATTTTGTCTTATTCTCTCTCTCATTTCTAATTCTCTTTTAATTTTATTCTCTTTCACAATTACATATGCATTATCGTGATATATTTTAAAATGGGTTGAAGAAACAAAAGTAAAATTTATTTGCACCTATTTTTAAAAAAATTGGTGGACAACTTTGATAAAATTATAATATTTCCTAATACTAAGGTATTAATAGCAATTTTGAGGTGGGCACTGCCCTCCATCACAAGTCGTGGATCCGCCTTGCTTTTGATATTAATTTCGATATATTGATAGCAATTTTGTATCTATTTGTGCATGAGTGAAATTGTTGTTGTTTTATTGTATTATTCATTATGTAAGTTCTGTTTCCTTGAAATTTTCCCCCAATTTTCAGGAGTATTTATGCTGAATTTGGTCTGAGTGTGGCTTTTTGGGGTTGAATTGAATGAAATGTGTGTCCCGATTTATTCACTTATTACTAGTTTTGTAACTTTTGTTGGTTTAGTTGGTCAACTTGGTCTTGAAGTTTCGTCCAATTCTACATTGAACCCCTTCTTTAGAGTTAAGTTTGCATAGGGATACTTAGTGTAAGGTAAGCGAAACAAGTATAACTCACCCTTGTAACATTAATAATTGGGCTGCTGATGGATGACAATACTTGACTCATCGAAAAGAAGGATTCAAAATTTTAACTTGTCATATAGTCTGGTAAGGATTCAATTTTAACTTGTCATATAGTCTGGTACTATGTATAACTTTATAGGTTAAAATATTACTTGATTTTGGCGTGGTAGTGGAGATGCAATTTAGGTGGCTTCAAAAAGTCCCTAAATTTTGAATTTAAATTGTTTTGAATTTCACGTTTGTGTGAAAAGAAGATTGAGAAGGATGTGTTGCAGGGTGTACCATCTCTAAAAGCAGAGAAGAAGAGGCAAAGGGAATGAAAGGTAAGATTGTTACTTATTAACTTTTTCCTTTTTGAAGTCTTGATGCAGTAAAATACCTTCTAAAATGGTGGATTCTTTTAAGAACTTATATTATGAACATGGATACCCTTGCTATGAGGGTCGATTAACATAGAGCTTTTTAAAAATAAGAATTACATATATGATTTTGTTACTTATATATGCAGTTATGGCTTCTAAAGGACGGAAGCAACATAAAACAATATCAATTTGCAAGATGAACAAGATATGTCACAACAAAGTTGACAACTATGGAAGTTCGTACTGCCCCGTGCTCAAAGTTTCACGCCAAATCTTGGAAATACATGTATTAACTTATCCTCTTCATGTATTTATTTTTTCATACAAGTTAGTAAGTATTTTACTTGCAGTTTAGATCGAGTTAGAGCATTGGGTATGTTGGTGATACAATGGAGAGTATCTAGAATGACTGAAGACATGGAATCCTACAATTTGCAATCAAAGTTCCCGCGATTGGCGTAAGAATTATTGTTGTAGTGGTAGTACTAAGGTTAGTTGTTTAGCTGTTCGTTAGTATTATCTTGCTACAGTCATCTTGCTTTATTTGTATAGGTTATTCGAATTTTAGATTTTTTTTAGTATTAGTATTGTTTGTGCAGTTTAAGTAGAAGATGGTACTTTATATTGTTTGGTATGTCATGTTCAGTTTACATAAATGGGATGTGAGACAGTTTGATACGTTGGATTTCTTTATATTGAAAATGTTTTTCTTAATGAGTTCATTAATTTTTGTTGGACGATTAATAATAGTTTAATATGGTTTTCGTACTTTTACATCAATGTCATCACAGTTTACAAAAACATTGCATTAAAAATTATAGCTAAATAAATGTAAAAATGAAAATCTCAAAAAATAGAATTGAAATGTAATTATATATATTTAAACGAATAAAATGTAAATTTTTAATATTTGAAGGATGAAATTATAATTTAAAACAATTTGTAAGATGAAAATGTAAATTATAGACATTTGCTGGTTGAAAATGTAAATTATATACATTTTTAGGAGGAAAATGTAATTATAAATATTTACGGGGCCATTTTTAAAATTCTCGCCTAGTAGATAATTGTAATCTTAGACAACATATTGTGGCACATTTAAGTCAATACACGTGACGTTTTATGACATTTTTAAGTGCAGTAAAAGGTGATCTGTCCTTACATCTGACCTATTATTACATTTTCTGATATGACACGTACATCAAGTGTCATTAGATCTAAAGTGCAGCAGTAGCTGGTTTGTGGTCACGCTTTTAAGTGTCATAACAACACAATTTTCTTGTAGTGTTAGTTGCTGAAAGCTTGGTTGTCTTGCACCTGTAAGCAAGAAGTTAGGTCGACTGCACCCGTAAGCAGTTAGAAGTTTCCTAACACCCGCAAAGCCAAGTTAGACAGGATACATAAAATGTTAAAGTCTGTATCTAGATTCACTCTTGTACCCGTAAACAAGACCAAATCTCAAGTAGTGGATTGACTGTGTTATCAGTCCCTGGATGTAAGAACTGATCTCTCGAACCATGTAAAACTAAGTGTTCTTTACTTTCGCTTTACTTTTAATATTGTATTTACCTTGCATATTATTGAATTGAGCATCATCAGCACACGCAACACAATACATTGTTTTAAAATACTTTATCAGGAACGTGGGGTTTACCCAGTGCGCACCTAAGGTAGCGGCTGCGGGTTCCCATGATAAAAAAAAAAAAAAAAAAACTTTATCGATGTCGGTTTGATCACAAGAGATAAATTAAAACCGACTAAGCCAATATTCGATTAAGTATGTATCATCGCTTTAAGTTTTCAATGAAGACAAAATATAACCACCGCGTTCTCGCAAGCACATCAATGTCAACAAACCGACTAGTTGCCTCGGCGATCATAAGTTTGCTAACCGATACCACTCGAACAAGACTCGTCTTACTTGAATCGATCGATGTCGACACGATCGAATCGACTTCGCTAATCGCTGTCTCTTGATCAAGTAGAAGGTCCAGTCTTGAGTTAAAAGAAAAAAAAATAGTTTGCCTTAACTGGTGTATCCTCCGTCCCACCCAATACACCAGTACGAACATCTAGGGACCATCATTAGAAAATAATCGATACACATAAAAATTAAATTGCTAATATGCCCTCTTTATTTCTCATATGTTTTAAAATCGTTGTACAAATAGTTGTTAATCATCGCACGTATAGATCTGATATAGCATTATCAAGGGTCGGGTTATGATTTATTCATATTTCTCATCAATATATTCATACATACGTAATCCATTCCTCATAGGTTTATATATATATATATATATATATATATATATATATATATAGAGTTAGGTTCAAATGAGAACTATTTTTATCCTAAAAACTAAGAACCAATTGAATTCACTATGAAAGTTGATGAATCCGTTGAGAAAGTTTCTGAATTCAAAAATTATGAATTTTTCATCAGGGTTCGAATCTCATGGAGGGCGAAAATTCTATTTTTTGGATTCAGTAACTTTCTCAGCGGATTCATCAATTTTTACAGTGAATTCATCATTTTTTGATTCTCACGTTCTCACGATAAAAGTGGTTCTCACGTTAACCCTTCCCTATATATATATATATATATAGGGGTTGGTTATGGTGAGAAAGCTCCTTAATGTACGAAAATAGGAATAGTAGCACACTTTCATATTTGTGTAGCACAATCATAATTACTATATTGCACATGTTAGTTTAGCACATATTTCATCAATTCGTAGCACATATGCTAAATATATTAGTTTAGCACATCTTTCATTGCAGCGTAGCACAAGAAGAGTTCTAGTGTTGCACAATAATCCGTGTAGCACACAAAACACAAAACTGTAGCACACCCGAAAATTAAATCTCAACCATTGATATAGCAAATCAAATGTCCAGATTCATTCCTATTTCCTACCAAATTATCTTTTCCTATCTGATCCATCTCCTATATATATATATATATATATATATATGGGATGGATCAAATAAACATCTTTTTGCGAACTCGCGAACAATACATAAGACGTTGAAGATGATGCACAAGGCGATATAAAGTTGTGCATAATCTAAAACTTTCTAAAATTATTTTGTTGTACAACAATTTTAGAATGTTTTCGTATACACAACTTTATAGGTTTTATTCATCAACTTTATACATTTGTGCATAGTTCTCAAGTTCTCATAAAAGATGAGTTCTCACCGGATCCAACCCTATATATATATATATATATATATATATATATATATATTATTTCTACACTATTTCATCATTATAACTTGATATTGGACTTATTAATGGTATTGCATTATCAGTTAAATCATTAATCACAGATCTTACAAATGATTGTGATTAACTTTTTATGTCTTTCACTCTAAATTGTTCATCTATCTACATATACACTTTTCTTTTGAAGAATTAGGTTCTTTGAAGGGCCCGGCCTATTTCTAAATCATGCCTAACAATAACTAATCTATTAATCTTTCCATTTAAGTCAAATAATCGACTTAAAACATTATATGAAAATTTTAAAAAATCAAATATAGAAAAGTTTATGCTTCGTCGTTAAGCTGCACGTCGGACCCATTTTGTGCTTATCTTATGGCAACAAGTTTAGGTATTTCTTGTGGAGTAAATTAAATAGACAAATAAAAAGTACAAACAAAATGGATTTTGATATTTAACAGTCGCCATTTGAGATTGTGCTCAGGTGTCGATGAAAACCGCAATTTTTTTTTTGTAAAATTCGTAAATGATCGATAACGTATAGCTTTCATTTATTTATTAATTTGTGATGTAATGTTAATTCGACCGTTACTCTATATAGCAGTCAAGTCAGCAGGGGGCAACACAAGATCACAATGATTAATTGCGAAATATGACGATTGTCGTTGTGTTAAATATATTGAGAATAAATGGTATTTGTAGTGATTAATGAGTTGGATTTCAAATAGTATTTGGCTTCGTCTAATTTTTATGGCCTATACTTGAATCAGATGTACATTCAAATTCAATTTTTGTTTGGTAGGAATACAAGACAAGCATAAATATTGTTATATGATAAAACGACATTAAACATATCAATAGTGTAGACCTCTTGATGGGGATGGGATTGTAATTAAAAGCTTAGATTTTTAGATCAGGATACATGAAAACATAAAGTTATTCATCATTTCACACCTCGAGATAATTGAAATATAAAATGGAGTGGTCTCCTATGCGCAAATTGCGCGAGACCCTATAATTAATTTTTTAAATTAATTATTATTAAACTAATTTTGATTAAAATTAATTAATTTAATAAAATTTAACTGTAAATTAATAAATCATAATTAGGAATTAATAAATAATAATCGTGAATTAATGAATCTTGATTTTGAATTAATAAACTTTAATTATGAATTAATAAATTTTAATTTTGAATTAATAAATCATAATTGTAAATTAATAAACCCTAATTTGAGTAATAAACTCTAATTTGAATAATAAACACTGATTTTGAATTAATAAATACTAATTATGAATTAATAAACCCTAACTTTGAATAATAAACCTTAATTATGAATTAATAAATTCTAATTTTGATTTAGTAAATCATAATTATAAATTAATAAATTTAATTATAAATTAATAAAATTTAATTATCTTTACTCACCATAATTAATACATAATTATTTTAACAAAAAACAAAGGTGATCTCATGATGAGGCGGAGCTCACCCAAGTTTTTGGCATATAAAATTCATACTACAAAGTAGAATGAGTCGAGTTTCCATCACAAGATACAATTAGCAACGACAAATCATGATCTAACGGCGGATAATTCCGTTTCAAATAAGCGAGTTTCTTGTGGTGATCCACGTTGAGTTGTATCAATACCCAAAATATCGTATATTATGTATAAATGTAATTTCCATTGGACAAGTATGTGTGTGATATGTACAAATGTGCAGTGAAAATTAACATTCATGATAGGATATGGCCCAACCTCTCAGGCCCAACCTCTCAGGCCCAACAGAGCTGGACCTAACCTACTGTTGCCTACTCGGTTACGCTTAAATGACGATCCCTAAACCCTAATTATGGGTAACGGTAATGAGGTAACCAGCAGAATCATGGGTAATAATGGTGGAGATCATGGTCATTATGGGAGAATTATGGCCGCCAATCAAGGGATTCGTGGGACATGATTTACGTTTAATGTATAAATAGGAGTTAGATTGAAGGTAAAAGGGTTAGCAAATTCATCAATACTAGAGCCCTTGGAGATACTTGTCGTAATCGAATTATAGTAAACATCTTGAGGATCATCTCCGTGGACGTAGATCCGATTCTTGATCGAACCACGTAAAGTCTCTTGTGTTCTTTATCGCTTTCATAAATCTCTCATACTAGATTTATCATTGGCGCCGTCTGGGAAACTTCTTGAACAAAAAGTCGGTTTTCTACAATCTAATGGCAAGGACACGTGCAAACGCTAATCTTGTCGGCGATGTCGGTAACAACCGTGGGAGGACGATCGGTGGTCACACAACGGGGAAAGGGAATTGCGGACGCCACCGTGGTCACACACCGATGGTCACATGGAAAATGCTTCCATACACCCTCGTGGTCGCCACCCCAACGAAGAGGAAGACACCGACCTCGATCGGTGAATGCGAGGTTCACCGCTCCCACGAGGTCCTCGGTCGGCGAAAGGTCCGAATTCCTCAACGCCAATTTCAATCAATTCCGAGTTTCCTCAACCAGAGGACAAACGGAACAGGCCCTCAAGAGTGCCCGGTGGTGGTTACAGCAATCGAGGTCGCCACCTCTCCGAAACAATCAACGCTCATCACGACATAATGATCGCCCGATACGTGGTTCATTCATCCTCATACCCTTCATGGAGTCGTTCTCCACCTCGACATGATACCCATGAAAATAGACGGGAAAGAAGGGAGGAAGGACGGTCGAACTCCCCACGAAGAGATAGCGACGTCGTTATCGATCTCCTACTCCCGGAGAGGATGGTAACGAACTCCCGGATTCGACCGACACGGACGAATTATCTCCTTTTCAAGGAGATTCGGATACACCTCGCCACGCGATACCGGGCTCGAATATTGCCGCATACGATGGCCTTGGAGATCCTTCCGACTTCCTATTTGCCTATACCACCAATATGGCAAACCAAGGATGGAAGATTTCCATATGTGTAAGGTCTTTCCGAGGTGCTAATCTCCAACGCCGACGTTGGTTCACCTCGCCGCGTAAAACATCCATTGCTTCAAAGACCTCATGGATCGCTTCAAATGGCGTTTTACGTAAGATGCCGCCTCGACAACCTTCGTCCGATCCGCTATAATCCGCCAAGGACAGACGAAACAATGTCGAATTTCGCCTCCGTTCATCATGGAATCCTTTAAAATAGATGAGAGTAACGATCTCTACATCATCAACGATTCAAGAACGGATCCGACCGAGCTCAATAAAGAGATCACCCGTGAATGACCAAAGACAACTAGTCGTCTTTGGACCCAGTTGATAACTTTGTCAAAGGGGACGAGTCGGACCGGAAGAAGAGAGATCCGGGATGAGCAAATGACCGAGAGAAGAAAGCGGAGGATCGGGGCCGAGGTGCCGAACGCGAAGTGCGTTCGAAAGAATAAAGAAGGACCAAGAGAATCAAGGCCGGGACCTCGACCAAACCCTCAGTAATAACGATCGCCTTTATTCAAATCCGGTGGAAATATTTGAGCTTCACACCGAGCTCTTTCAAAACCTCCTCCTATGAAAGGAGGATCCAAAAAAGTCAACGGAAAGTATTGTGACTACCACCAAGGGTACGGTCACGATACGAAGATTGCAAGTCCTTGGGTTCCGCAGATTGACGAGCTCGTGAAGAAGGAGCTTGAAGAAGTACACCGCCGACTGGGCCGCGTAATAAAAAGCGCAGAGGGAAAATGGAGGTGGTAACAATCGTGGACCGACCTCAACGGCAACCCGACCGAAGATGACGAGGACGAAGGTCCCAATGCAATGGAGCAGTGTTTACGCTATAACCGGCTGCCGGTTAGTACGACGAGGTCGTCGCTAGAAATGAAGCTCGAGGCCGACCTCAAGAGCCGAAAACAAGCGACTCGGATGGAGAAAATATCGTGTTCTCCAAAGACGACCCAAGACCTAAGATCATGCCCCACCGGATGCCATTACGATACAAGCCGTGGTGGGTAACAAGAATGTACATCGGGTCTACATTGACATCGGAGCCTCCGTTAGCATCATATTCCGTAGCCGCTGGATAAACTTGATGTTGGAGGAATTAGTACACCCCGCACCTTCCCGCCATGAGCTTTACTCAAGAGGCGGTTCAACTGAAGGTCATTACCCTTCCGGTCACCGTAGGCGCGCTCCCAGTCGGTCACCAAAGCCATTCAATTTTTCCCGGTCCGAGCTCCTCTCCATACAACATTATCCTCGGAAGAGATTGGTCAGATGCAACCAGAGCCGCCTGCTCCGTACCACCTCACCATTAAGATACCTACCCCGTGGAGTGTTACGATTCGGGGTGACCAAACGGCAGCTAAAGAATGCCTACGAGTCTCAACCCAAGATGCGGCCTTACCACGTGCCTAGCAATTACGAGAACCTCCGTTGCCACCTCGGGATGATCCGACCGAGAATCTTCACTATACGACTACGACCCTTCCAAAGTTGTCAAGGTTGGTACCCAGGTTCGACCAATATTCGTCGGGTCATGCAACTTCTAAGGAATATAGAGATGTATTTGCATGGTCTCCATTGGATATGACCGGGTCTCGCCCGAGCTCATAACTCATCGTCTTAACATTGATCCGCTACTAAACCAGTTCGCGTAAGAAAAGAAGTTTTACATGAGCGGCGGTCATAAGAGACGAGGTAACCCAACCTCAGAGGCTAAAATCTCAGACGAGGTTAAATACCCAACTTGGATGGCTAATCCGTTGTAGTTCGAAAGCCGTGAGGGATGGCGCGTGTGTGTCGACTATACCGACCTCAATAAACACCGCCCAAAGGATCATACCTCTCCCGACATCGACAAGAAGGTGGAAGCATTGGTGGGACATGAGGTCTTGGCTTCTGGATTTATACAAGGATACCACCAAGTCTTGATGAGCCCTAAGACGCCCAAAACAAATGCTTCATTATCGACTTGGTAGTCTTTGCATACCGAAAGATGCCTTCGGTCTAAAAAAGCTGGAGCTACCTACCAAAGAATGGTGGACGCGATCTTCAAGGATCACATAGGAGAAATTGTTGAGGTCTATGTCGATGATATAGTAGTCAAAAGCAAAAAGCCGAGAGTCGCGCCATCGACCTCGAAACTATTCTTCGCCTCCTCGTGTCGGCCAACCTCAAGCTCAATCCCAGTGCACATTTGTGGTGAGGACGGGTAAATTTACGGGGTCTTGGGTTTCTCAGAAGGCACAAAGCCAATCCCACGAAAGTGAAAGCGGTGCTCGACATGCGGATCCCAAAACCATCCGTGAAATACACAAACTCACCGGATGCACAGCCGCCTTAGCGATTCCTATCTCGAGCTGCCGAGAAGCGCTTCCTTCTTCAAGATCCCGAGGAGAGCTCAGTTTCACCGGCGGGAAGAACATCAGTCGCCTTGGCACCGAAGGAATATCTCGCCGACCGCCGACACTATCCGCCCCAAAGCAAGGTGAAACTCTATCATTATATCCGCCACCCGGACGAGGCGATTAGTGCTTTATCTTGGTGCGAGATGAGGTGGACGACAACTCCCATCTACTTCATTAGCCGAGCTCTCAAAGGACCGGAAACGAGGTACACCAACCTCGAGAAGGTAGCTCGCCTTGGTGAGCCAAGCGACGCCTCGGCCTTACTTTCAAGCTCATTCTATCCGGTGTTAACGGACTTGCCTCAAGACAAGTCTTATCAAAACCGAGTCATCCGGGCGAATAGCTAAGTGGGCACTTGAACTCGTGAGCACGACATTACATACCCCCAAGCCGGCTATAAAGGGCAAGCCCTTGCATTTCTGGTGGAAGTCAAATTCACCGAGGTCGCCTCTGCCGAGGTCACTCCCACCCTCACGGCGAAGAACGACTTTGCACCACCCGGGATGTTGGCGGATGTCGTGGATGGAGCTTCATGCAAGACGGGTAGCGGAGCGGGTATCCTTCTCCTCGGCCCGGATAAGCAAAAGTGACATACGCCCGCGGTTTACCTTCCCACCACCAACAACGAAGTGGAATACTGAAGCATTGATCTCGGACTCCGCCTAGCAAAGGAATTGAAAGTGGACAAAGTCCAGATATTTGGAGATTCCTGTGTCGTGGTAAACCGTATTAGGTACATACGAGGCTAAGGAGGATCGAATGAAGCGATGCCTTGAGAAGGCGAAAGAGATCTTGGCCTCATTCGAGATACTTCAAGATAATCAAATCCCACGAGGGAAAACAAATGAGCCGACATCCTTAGTAAATTGGCTTCGTCATCGGCAAATCCGCCATGAGAAGTTCATTCGGAAGCATTGAGGCGCCTCATATCGCGTTATCTCGAGGTCGAACCGAATGGATACGCCCTAAAAGCATATCCGGAAGGGCACACTACCTCGGGATCGATCGGAGGCCAAAAGATGATGGCGAAATCCCAAAAGTATCTTATGCATGAGGCGCTCTATACCTAAGTCTTACCTTCAACCCTCCCGAGGTGCCTCGGGCCGTAAGAAGCGACCACGTGCTCAATGAAATTCACCGAGGTCTTGTGGAAGCCACATCGGTCGCGAGCTCTCTCAAAGAAGACATCGAGGTCGGATACCATCGCCCACCGCAAGATTCGGCCGAACTCGCCAAAAGTGCCCGGCGCGATTCATTCCACGGTCAAAAGCCTCGATCGATCTGGCGACTGCAGAGTCCATGGCCTTTCATGCGGTGGGGATTGACATTGTTGGTCCGCTCGACCGAGCACCGTGTCGGCTTGATACTTAGTCGTAGCCATAGACTACTTCACAAAGTGGGTCGAGGCGAACCACTATCAAGCCTCACGAGCGGGAGAATTGCACCTTCGTGTGGAAAATATAGTCCGCCGCTTCGCATACCGCACGCTCGGTCTCGGACAACGGCACCCAATTCAGACAAAACTTCAAGGAGGTGGTGCGAAGAACTTGGATCGATCAACGCTTTCACCTCGGTCGCACACCCACAAGCGAATGGCCAGACCGAGGTCACCAACCGCACGATCGTACAAGGATTAAAGAAGAGGTTGGACCGAGCTAAAGGCGACTGGGCTGAAAATCTCCCTCAAGTCCTTTGGTCCTACAGGACCACACCTCGGACGTCGCACGGAAACCCTTTCAGCCTGGTCTACGGTACCGAGGCTGTCATACCGGCCGAGATCGGCGCGCCAAGCCCGCGCACTCTTCACTTCGATCAGGCCGGGAACGAGGAAGACCTGCGAGCAAACCTTGACGCCCTCGAAGAGAAGCGCGAGCTAGCCTTCATAAACGAAGCCAAGTATAAAGCCCAGGTCGCACGGTACTACAACAAAAGGGTCAAAACTTCCGCGTTCCAAGTAGGCGACCTCGTCCTACGAAATAATGAAGCCAGTAGAGCTGAGCGTCTTAACAAGCTGGATCCAACATGGGAAGGCCCATACCGTGTTCACGAGAACCTTGGTAAGGGGGCTTGCAAGCTATCTCACTTATCCGGTGCGCTTATCCCCCGAACCTGACATATTTCTCATTTAAGGAGGTACTTTACATAGTTTTGATTTCAGATCAGCTTTATGTTAGTCTCCTTACTTGCCTTGTCGAAGTGCGATGTCATATATTTGTTGAATAAAATATTTATTTTTCCAATGAATATTTCATTTCGCTTCATTTTATTCGTATGCGAACATCTATTTGGATATACCGCATTTAACCTTCACGGGGGCGCCTCACGAAGATAAAAAAAAACCCACTAAGTAGGGTACTCACTAAGCGCGCGCCGCACTCGTAGATTACTCATTGAATTGAACGTCTCAGTGCAACGCATACAGACTACTCACTAGTTTGAAAGTCTACATGCATACATACAGATTACTCATTAAGTTGAAAAAATCTACATGTATAAGACATCCAAAATTGGATCTCACCAAATTATGGCAAATATACGATAAATACATTTACGACCAAACGAAGTCCTAAGCTATGTTTATACCTCTCAAGAGGAAAAACGTACACTTCGAAACGAGTCTAAATACATTTATACCTACATACAAAGTCCTACACTATGTACGCTCATTCGGGTTTCCGGGCTCCGCCTCGCCGAGACTCACCGAAGCTGAGATAATTTTGAACGAAGTCCCCAGGTCGGCGATGGATACCCGGAATAAACTCGTGCCTTCCACCCAATCTCGAGGGTGGCCCCACCTCGACTGCTCCGGAGTAGTTTGACTCGGCGCGGCGGATTCGCCCAGGAATTAATCCGCACCGAGGCCACATCTCGACCCCGTGAACTCGACGCCGGACCAGACTATGCCCTTGTCCCGAGCTCTAGCCCTTCCACGCCGATTGGCGGTCCGTGTCCTCTCCTCCGAACCGCCGAGCCGTCCTCTATACGCTCCGCTGCCGATGGACCCATTTGACGGAGCACTTGGCGTGATCGCGTAGCCGCCCCTCTTCGTGCTCTTCAATTATGGGATCGGCGTTGCCCACCGAGATGCGCGGTGAGGCGGGGCATGCGTCGCTTTGCATCGATCTCATACATCCGCATGTATTTCGTGACGTAGTCGAGGCGGTCTTTAAAATTCTTGCTATTGGGACCTCCTCATCCTCAATACCATGCCTCCGCCAACAAGCTCGAACTCGATCGTCGGCCGGATATAGTCGTTCCCCATCCGCGGATGACCTTTTCGTACTCTTCATGCTCTTCCGAGATCCGAGCCGCCTTCTCCGTTGTTAGCTCAAGCTCGCTCGCAGGCATCGATCGTCCGTGGATCACATCTGCGCAGATAAATCAGCCCCGGACTTGAGATGTGTAATCCTTAACTTTAACACTCATTTTCAAGAAGGAGGCGGGCCACCTCGCGGTCGCCTTCATGCAACTTTTGTTTGATTCGGTGACAATGCCGAAATGACATCCATGCTTGGCCAATACCGAGTCACCTCGTGACCTACTCTCCAAGGTGTGCCACCTCTTCGTCCTTCTCGCTAGAGCACCTCGGACTTCTTCGGTTTTGTTAGCGCTTCATGATCCAAATCAAGTATTGAGGTGAAGAACGCTAGAAATAAGACAATGACAATGCATTTTAAAAGATATGTCTATTATTATTCAAATGGAAGTTTGTACAACACCGGTCCTATCGATCCCGCAAATTATCCTATTACATTGGGTCCACTGACCTCAGGCTCATTAGGCTGATTGCCGACCCCTCCGACCTCCTGCTGGGCTGCCTGCGCCGCTCTTCCGCTGGTTGCCGATCTGCGGAAGAGACGTCCGAGCTTGGACACGCCGCCCGGTTTGGTCTCAACTCGGCAAGGAAGGCTTGAAGCTCTAAGTCTTCATCTTCCTTGACTTTGAGTTACGACCTCCGCCGTCGGGGAGTGAGGCAGAAGACGCCAAGGCATCCACCACGGGAAAGGAGGTCGCCCCAGCGATTATGCGAGCATAATTCTTGCATACCTCCAGGTGGTCGACCTCAACCCAACCGTGTTGGGCCTTGTCAAAATCTGGTCTCTCGGCCGCCAACTTCTCCAGGTGGGCACAAATCACCTCGGCCTCATCACGGCGGCCGGTCGGAGATGAAAGAGGAAAACTCTCCGACTCGATAAGCTTGCTGGCGAAGGCCCTCAGCATAGGTCCTTGCCCCGCCAGCAAGGCGCTTTGTTTGCGCGGCCAGCCTCCTCTCAGCCTCGGCAGCCTCCTCTTGGGCGCTCTCCACTTCGGCACGGGCCACTCGCAAGGCCCGATCCTTCTTCTTGAGGGCACTCTCCGCGGCCATCTTTGCCACTTCGGCTCCGTCGGCTTCGCCTTAGCAAGTTCGGGCGTCCGCCTGGCAAGATCTAGCGGATTCACCGCGGCCCTCGGTCTGTCATAACGGCCGACTTCCTCTCCATGGCCTCGTGTTGCAGGCACCCTCAACAATAAGCCCGCCATGCGGTGCATCTCACCGCCATCGAGGCCGCGTCCCGAATATGAAACAATTAGCAACAAGTAACAACAAATTTACAAGGAGAAGGGTAGCGGCGATACCTTTGGGAAGGATAAGGAAGTCTTGGAAGTCGGCACCTCGGACCGAGGTCGACCATGGACCTCGATCTCCAACGTCGGGCCCGAGGCGTCTCGAGGACCACCACAAGGTCTTTCAGGCGCCCACTACCACAGTCGTTGGGTGGATTCGCCGTCTCGCCTTCTTCCTCGCGGGTTCCCTTCGATCGAGGAAGCGGTGGCGCGAGATCGGCACATCGACTTCTCTCGGTGGGTCAACCTTCACCGCATTCAACATGAGAATTTCATTAGCACAAAAAAATCAAACGAGGGAAATAAAGATAAGAAGGTTGCCCTCACCAAAATCGCACCACGACATCGAGCTTCGACCTATGACACCAAACCAAAGATCGCTCAAGTCATCTCAAGATAGTTGATCGATAGATCTCACCCATATCGCTCAACGGGTTCTCCATAGGGCCTGTGGGATTAATTTTCACGCCTTTATCGACCCGAGGCCCCACTCATACCTCGGATACCCTCACCCCAAAAAAAGTATCTATTTTGCCGTGGGATACCTTCGACGGGAAGCAATTTTAAACTTCAGCGAGGTGACGTGTAATATACTCCCTATAGACTTGATGCTAAAAACGCATCAAGACTTGAAGAGAACCCTCGCCTATGCTATAACAGCCAACCCTAGCCCCACCACCGACCTAATAGAATTGGAGGTCACTTGGCATATAGGGATCCGAAAATACCCCGAAAGCTAAGGAAAATGGGGCAAAAGGAAATCTAAGCCCAACTATTAAGCTATCTACAAAATGGTGATAAATCCTCCGGAGGGCCATCGCCTATCGTTGGGTTTGGCAAGCACCACCATGCATCCTCCGGGATGTGGTATTTCTCGGCGACCACCGTAAGCTCCTCCATCGTCAAGGTTGATTTCGCCCACCAATCCCGAGGCCATCCCATACCGAAGACATCGGTGAAACCACAGAACTAAGTCCTATGGATTTACCTAGGCGGTTATGGCATATATAATCCCTTATATTGGGGTCTTGACGACCGTAACCCAAGTCGAACCGAGTTATCGAGCGAGAAGAGAGAGTGAGAAGGTGAAGAATACATACTTACTTTTTCCGGAGCGGGATTTCGATTTCTTCAACAAAGTGTGAAAGAGGAATTGGGGATTTCTAAGGTCAGATTCTCTGGATTCAAACGTCGAAGGAGAAAATGAACAGTTGACTCTTTTAGACCTATTTATAGGATAAATGGCGCCTAAAAATCTGCCGCTTCGCTTATTACACGTGCTATTTACGGTTGGATGTGTGAAAGACGCGACGCGCTGGCGCCCAACTACCGCCGGCGCGTATGACGTACCTCGGAAAAATGACCGCCACCTGATCACGTGATGATTACTACGAGTGCGGACATCGACTACGCCCATGTCCTAATACCGTATATTCCAGTTCGGATATGTCCACCTCGGACCAACAGAAATATTTTCGGTAGGACATGTCCACCTCGGATCGCCAGATATTTCAGTCGGATATGACCACCTCGGACCAACAATGTTTTAGGTCATACAACAATGACAAACCTTCAACGAAAACTTCACCAAGCAATATTCCGCCTCGGCAAAGCACATTCTCCGCTTCACCCCGGCAAGGCTATTCCTCGACTTTTCTGGGCTATGATAGGATATGGCCCAACCTCTCGTGCCCAACAGAGTGGACCTAACCTCATCGTTGCCTACTACTCGGTTCGCCTAAATGACGATCCCTAAACCCTAATTATGGGTAACGGTAATGAGGTAACGGTAATCATGGGTAATAATGGTGGAGATCATGGTCATTATGGAGAATTATGGCCCGCCAATCAAGGATTAGTGGGACATGATTTACGTTGTGTATAAATAGGAGTTAGATTGAAGGTAAAGGGTTAGCAAATTATCAATACTAGAGCCCTTGGAGATACTTGTCGTAATCGAATTATAGTAAACATCTTGAGGATCATCTCCTCCGTGGACGAGATCGATTCTTGATCGAACCACGTAAAGTCTCTTGTGTTCTTTCTCGCTTTCATAAATCTCTCATACTAGATTTATCAATTCATTAAAATGCAAATGTACCAAGTGTATAACTTCCGTTACATGGACTATTAATTGTCAAAGAATCTAATTCAAAATAATTAAATACTAAACGTATTTTCTTAATTAGCCTAACAACGCTTTTAAATAGCATATCTAGGTAATCGAAAGGACATATATATATATATATATATATATATATATATATATATAGTTTGGTTCAAATAAGAACCCTTCTTATCCTAAAAACTAAGAACCAAATGAATTCATTATGAAAGTTGATGAATCCGTTGAGAAAGTTGATGAATTCAAAAATTTAGAATTTTTCACCCGGGTTCAAATCCCATGAGGGGCGAAAATTCTATTTTTGGATTCAATAACTTTCCCATCGGATTCATCAACTTTCACTGTGAATTCATCATTTTTTTTTTCTCACGTTCTCACGATAAAAATGGTTCTCACGTTAACCATCCCCTCTATATATATATAGTTAGGTTCAAATAAGAACCACTTTTATTTTAAAAACAAAGAACCAAATGAATTTGTTGTGAAATTTGATAAATCTGTTGAGAAAGTTACTGAATTCAAAAATTCTGAATTTTTCACCAGGGTTTGAATCCCATGAGTGGCGAAAATTCTAGAGGAGGGTATTAACGTGAGAATCATTTTTATCGTGAGAACGTGAGAACCAAAAAATGATGAATTCGGTGTGAAACTTAATGAATCTACTGGAAAAGTTACTGAATCCAAAAAAATGAATTTTTCACCTCTCATGGGATTCGAACCCTGGGCAAAAATTATAAATTTTTTGATTCAGTAACTTTCCCAGCAGATTCATTAACTTTCATAGCAAATTCATTTTGTTCGTAAAGAATTTTCTTGGTTCTTAGTTCTCACGTTAAAATTGGTTCTTATTTCAACCTCATTCTATATATATATATATATATATATATATATATATATATATATAAAACTCTTTAAAACGTTTATAAACCGTTTAGGTGCTTATAAGTTATCAGAAAATGTTTGATAAAATAAGTTCCTAAATAGCTTATAAGTTGTAAAATAAGTTTCAATAGCGTATAAACTCCTCTAAAAATAAGTTGTCCAACCCCAAGTTATGTTTCCATGTTTATAAGCAACATGAATTTATCAAAATAATCTTACTATGGTTCGTTATTTCCTATATATAAACTACCAATTTCATCTCTCGTCAATTTTCTCTGTCTAACTATGATTTTCTCTCTCTAACTCACGATTATTTCTCTAGTTTATAAGCTCAATTATCCAAATATTTTGAGAACTTAAAAGCTCTTGAGAATTAACTCTTATAAGCTCTCGAAACGTCTTATAAACTCTTGGAGCTTATAAGCTATCTAAAATAAGCTTAGCAAAACACCCTATTAATGCAGCTTGAAATGTCATTGCTGGTGCCCAAGTTTGAACTTTAGCTGAGATCGATCAACTTACATGTTGTAGATTCAATGATTAAACGTGTATTTACCAATGTCAATTATAATCATAAATAGTACAATTATAGTATGTTTGCTACGGGTTACAAAGTTATATAATAAAAATACATACCATGATATCTTGTTTACTTCAAATAACATAGTCCTTTATAATGCAAAGCCATCAAAATTTATATAAATTTGTATGATTCTACATGTCACCCCTGAGGTGTGATAAATAATCAAAAATGAATTATAAAAATATTTATTTATAATTGGACTTAATTGCCCCTATCTTGAGTTTTTTTATTTAAATTTATAAAGTCATTTTAGAAATTGCAATCATGTAGATAAAATATAATACATCCAAATAAACAATGGATTATTTATATAGATATCATAACATATCGAGACAGGCATAACATTAATATCATGTAAATGGTGAAAGCTATCCTTGTTAAATCTATCACGGTCTTATCTCATTCTGCCTAGCAAATAAGCCCTAATGTTTATGGGTGTTGATCTAGTATGTACTAATTTGGTTGTTGTGAGGATTGTCTTTTAATATATTCAAATCATGATATGATATGTACCTTGTATTTAAAATAAATTATTTATGGAGTTCAAATTTGAAGTATCTAAGCAGAAGGGTTATATAAATCAAAGACTACAAGAGAGAAAATAACCGTATGGCTTAAAAACTTATACTGATAAAAATTATTAAACTTACTGCAAAACAAGTTTTTTTAAATAATAGTTTTGATTTCATATGATTGGTAATATATTAAACTTACGAAATAATTTATTAAAAAAATATGATTCGTAATGAAGTATGTAAAAGCGATCGCAATTGCGATATCAAAATCTTTACTGTGATTAACATTGGATATGGCTCCTTTTATGTAGCTTCTTCATATCAAAGAATTTAGATAGGCAAGGAAATAATATTTTGCTCCTATCTGTTTAAAAAAAGATATCTATACACAATCTAACAACTTAAAAAGAAATGATTTTTTTTAGATGAAAGAAAACATGATTAACATCAAAGCAATATAAGAAAATATTATTTGAAGAATATAGGATGAAAATTAGTTTTTTTTTATAACTTTATTGATCAAAGAATATAAAATGTAAAAGAGAGAGAGAGAGAGAGAGAGAGAGAGAGAGAGAGAGAGAGAGAGAGAGAGAGAGAATTCGAATGGTGGGACAATGGAATTGAAAGGACTGGTGCCTCTGCCTTGTACCCTCTTGTTTTCTGTCTTAGTTTACTTTTATAACTTTTTTTAGTGTCTTTAGTTTACTTTTTCTCTTGTTTTCCTAATAATTGTTTCATTCAAAATTTGAGAGTAAAACATTTTTTCTATTTTATAATTTCGACTATTTTTTATAGTTTGTAAATAATTGTATGAATGTATTTGTTGTGGTAATTAATAAACATATAAAGTAAAATCCTTTATTCTCTGTATGTACAATTTTATGATCGTGAACATAAAAAAAGATAAAGTATTAATTAAGTATTTAATAAATGAAATTATACGTATAAATATTTTAAGATCAACACATTCAACTATAGTGAAATTTATAGCTGTGGCTGTTGACTTTATTTCCAGTTCGCTGAATATTAAAAAAGTCAAGGAAATATGAACCGCCCAGAAATCTATTTTGTCAACATTTTAAGGCATGAAATCTAAAGTTTACCTAATAAATAGATCAAATTATTAGGGAAGTAAAAAAATAGTCATTAGTGGTTGCAAATGAGCCAAATGGTTGAAGTTTTCTGGCTAATGCTATCTAAGACCGACGTGGTTATTTGTCTGTTATTGGCAGTTGGTTCCATGGTGAGTGGGTTTGCAATGCACCCCTCACTATTCATTATTTTAATAATATTCTCAGAAGAATAGTAAGGGAGATGTGCATTACACCCCCTCACCATGGAACCAACCGTTATTGGCAAAATGCGTATTTATTATTTCTAACTTCGTGTACTTCATTTTTTTAAGGAGATTTACGTATATTCATTTATGAAAAATTAAGTTTATGTAATTTTATTAGCGTCGTCGTATCACAGTGACCATGCCATGTGGATAATGAATGAGTTTTGATACATATATGATATATACTAGAAGAAGGTTTGTCTAGAGATATCAATTTTGATTTTATTTCAAATGGAAATACGTAAATCTAATTCAAAATTTATAGATAGAAGTACCTAAATTAATTTGTATGCATTCGTTTATTGCTCTATGCGAACTAACAAATTATGGTTGAGAATCGGTGTGTATTAGATTAACCGAATCAAAAGTCCTTTAAATACTGAAATAGCAACCGAACCATTTACTAAGCTGGTTAATCAAAGCATCGCATCTGTTAATGTGATTCGGTGTTCGGTTAACCGAAAAACCAAAAAAATAATAACTAGTTTTTTTAATTTTTGAAAAATCCAAAAGTTTAAAATAAATCTGAGCTACGGGAGATCATGATAAGGTTAGGGAGGAGAGAGTTAGTGAGAGAGAGGAGGAGAGACAGAACGAGAAAGACACAATACATCAAATTAGAACAAAATTTAAATTAATGTTGCATTTACATTTTAATATTTTACCAAATTAGAATTATTATTTTTTTAATTAATTTTTTTTTCAGAGCATCTTAGCTTGGACCGGTTTACTAAAAAAATATACCACGTTGGATTAACTAAATATGACACGGATCCTATTTAGTTCGGAATTAACCGAAAACCAATAATCAGTTCCCCAGACCTATAGCAAATGAAAGCTTTGAAGAATTGGCTGATAAGTTCGCCATATAATTTATAGTGTCAATAGGGAAAACTACACAACTCTCGTAAAACATATGAATATATACCCAAACATTATAAAAAACATGCGAAATCAGGAAGGGATACCCCAAATACCCTTGGAAAAAATATTATCTGATCGGTGAATGACTAAAGCTGAGATGGGAGTTGACTTAAAGCTGAAAAAGCTGCAAAAAACAACGTCTGATGGTGTCTGACTCGGAATCTTGACCGAGTGTGGAATCCGATCGGCGATCGGATTCTTCACTACCGATCGGATCCGATCGGATTCCAACCCATTATATACAGACGTCCCTCTTCACTCGGATTTTCACTCTCTCCCTCTCGGATTTCACTCTCAAACTCTCCGATCGCACTCCCTCACTCTCCGATCGCACTCTCCCTCTTGGATTTCTCTATCTCCCTCTCGGATCGCTTGCTCTCTCCCTCTCAGATCGTCGGAAATCTCGCACCATGGCTTCTCAGGTACGCCGCTCTCTCTCCCTCGCCGGAATCCGATCGATGTTTAAGGAATCCGATCGGTGTTTAAGGAATCCGATCGGTCGGATTCCTTAAACACCGATCGGATTCTTATTTCAGTTATGGTCGTGCTTATTATGCGATTAATGTGCTTATTATGCCTTTAATAACGTGCTTATTATGCGATTGATTATTAACGTGCCATCCCAAAGTATTTATCATAGTTTATTATTAACGTGCTTAGCATGCTTATTATTATCATAGTTTATTAACGTGCTTATTATGCGATTAACGTGCTTATTATGCCTTTAATATGGTTCATTACATGCTTATCATAGTTTATGCTATTCTGAATTGTATATAGGACGTGCTTATGCTTTTCATGCTTATCATTTAGTTATGCTTATCATAATTTATGCTATTCTGAATTATATACTAACATGCTTATCATTTAGTTAGGTATTAGTTAAACGTGCTTATGCTATTCTGAATTCAGTTATATACATTAACCTAGGGCGTGCTTATCATATCATGGCGTGCTTATAGTTTAAGGCCTGCTTATCATATAGTTTAACTGTTTAGGGTTTAGGGCGTGCTTATCATATTAGTTTTAGTTAGTTATCATATATAGTTTCAGTTAGTTATCATATTAATATGCTATTATGTAACATATATTATGTATTTAACTCGGATTTTAAGTCAACTCGGATATTAATATGCTATTATGTATTGGTTTCAGTTAGTTATCATAATAGCATATTATTTATGTTATTATGTATTTAATATGATTTTTAATATGCTATTTAACATGCGTTTAATATGATTTTTAATATGGTTTTTAACATGCATTTAATATGCTATTATGTATTTAATATGCTAAAATGTATATTATGATTTATTATGATTATGTTATTATGCTTTATTATGCTATCTAATTATTGTTTTTATAATTAAATATGTTTTGTATGATTTATTATGTCATTATATGTTTTATTTTTATGATATTTATACACTTTATTGTTTTTATTGTTAGAGTGATGTTGATTATTTGAGACCCGAGATGATAAATATTGTGGTCCAAATTAGCACATATTATAGGATTAATTATTTAGATATCATTAAGACTAGATTATTGGAGATTGGTGGTGAAGAATTACTGGATAGGTTTACTAGTGGATGCTTCGGTCATTTACTTAACTGGAAGCCTGGTGCAAAAAATATCATGGCTTTGCACCACGTGATTTCCCGACAGATTATGACAGATGATGGTCTAGTATGGTTTCATATGAACGGACGGAGCATTTGTTTTACTGTTCATGACTATGCATTAGTCACTGGTTTAAGTTTTGGAAGCTCGTCTTTCAATCTTAGTAGAGAGCACCGATTGCAACGTGTTCGGGTGTTTAGAGCTTTCTGCCGTTCTGACCATATATCTATTGCGGAATTAGTAGCACGTTTTTACGATAGGGCGTGCATATAGATGATCGGATGGTAGTTTATACCTCCGTCTTTGCGCATATTATTATGCTATACGGGATGCTATTATCTCAGATCCCAGAGTTTGGTGGACTCGTGGGCACGAGCATTGGTGGATGATTTGGATTTATTCGCTAGATTTCCGTGGGGTGCGTATTTGTATCGATGTATGCGCCACTACTTATATCGATTCAAGCGAAGAAGAAATACCATCTCTATGGACCACTTGGGCATTGGTTGTTTGGTCGCCGAGATCATACCGGTCCGTAATGGGTGGGGGAAATATGTAGACCATCACCCCTAGATGCTTGAGATGGAGATTCAAGAGCAAGTCCTCGATCGATGATTTATCGATTTTATTTGAATCTCAGGTACTATGATCGAGCTAAAAACACACTCAAATTACTCGCAATCGTACGAGGTAATCGTAGCGTGATAAGTTAACACGAGTCGTCTCTCAAGGAAAACTTAACAGGGCCATTGTTTGTGTTGTGCACAGAAAGCGATTAAATCCTAAACACTCTAATAACAACGGGGGTTGAACATGCAAGAATTGAAATACGAGAAAATAAACAACGATCCTAAGCCAGGGGTTGTCAATCCCGAGCTAAACTAATAAAGCAATAAATCTAAACTAGGGGTTGTCAATCCCTAGTTGAACTATGAAAGCGATAAATCAAAGCGATAAACAAAAGCATATGCAATTCTATTATTCATAGGGTTTGTCAATCCCTAATCTAAATCTAATTGCACATAAACAATAACTATCAATCATCCAACACGAACTTGAAATAATCGAAAGCAAGAAATCATTAAGCAAATTAAATCAACGGAACATGAAAACAATCCACTGTCACTATGGAATTGAATTCAACATAAATCATCAAACCAAACACTATGAAATTGATTCCACAAGAACTGATAATCCAAAGCATAAATTGATAATCTAAATATTCAAATGATGAAACTAAAAACAGGAATTAAAGCTACTGATTATCTGTTGTGTCGATCTGCTGAAGAGTTCCTGTAGAATCCATGGTGAACAGAGCCCGCAGCTGCGTGAAGAAAAACCAAAAACTGAGAACAGACCGGAGACCCCTTCTTTTGACCTAGCGCGCGTATATATATTAAATAAGAAGCGAGCGCCGGTTTATATTGAGCGCCGGCTCAAGAAACATTATGCCTTGAACTTGAACGCCGGTTCGGTATGAACGCCGGCTGAGAAAACATTCTGCCTTGGAAATGAGCGCTGGATCAGAGTGAACGCCGGCTGAGCGCGCGCGGGTGAAGGCTGGCCGAGCGAGGGCGACGGTGCGTGGGGGCGGGCGACGGGGCGCTGGGCGAAGCGCGGCAGACGGTGAGCCGCGTTCACCCAACGCGCGAGGTAATTGGGACGCGCTCGGAATGAACCGGCCTGGCGCGCGGCGCGCGTGCTGGTCATGCGGGCGAGGAAGCGGGCATGCGGGCGAGGCATGGCGAGGGACGCGGGTGTGCTTGGCTGGGTGAGCGCCGCGGGCGGGCGAGCGATCGCGAGGCAACGGGCGCGGCGCGCGCGAGGCGGCGCGTTGGTGAGGTTGCGCGGCGGCGAGCGAACGCCACTCTGAATGCGCGAGCAAGATTGCGAACGCGCGCTCGGAGTGAGAGCCGGCTGGGTGGACGAGCGACGGGGCGTGCGGGACGAGGGTGTGCGGGCACTGGGTGCGGGACGCGGGCGCTCGTGCACGCACGTGCGCGACTTCGTTGTTTGGCTCCGTTCTCTCTCGTCCGATATCCGAATTGTGATCCGCTTTCGCCTATGAACTCCTATCGTGATGCTCTTCAATTATATCTGATCCTTGGTAGATCCAATTCATCCTATTTTCTGCCGTTTTCCTACAAAACATCAAAACGAACGAAGTAAGTCCGAATCGATAAATATTAATCGAACCAAAGGCATAAATAGGACAAACCATAGAAAATGACATGTAAAACAATACCAAGAATCATCACAAAATCATACTAAACAACTCCCCCACACTTATCCATTTGCTTGTCCTCAAGCAAAGTCTATACTAATAAGAATAGGGAAGATAATTCATGCAACTTCACTCTTATTCTAATCAATCAAATCTCTTTTGCAATTCCCCCAAACATGATGAATACATAATCAAAGACTACGTGAAACAGATCTAAGATAGTGAAAATATCAAACAAACAAGTAAGTTATTTTTGCTCAGACCCAACTTTCCGCTAGGGGTGAATTAACTAAAATGGTTACCTTTAGCAACAAGTTTCTTTTCAGAATGCGAAGAAAGTATAAACAAATTTTGGAACAATGTTCGAAAGGTGAAGTCTCGATGAACTCGAGTCTCCTATCGTGGTGTCCCATGCCCATTTCTCCTTTACGAGAAAGAGGCGTAATCTCATCCTCCATTTATACAATCTCAACATTCTATCGAGTTTTCTCTCCTTCGTCACTTTTTTTTTTATATATGAACCTTTTTCACACTTTTTTTTCTTCTTTTTTTTATAATGAAACAAGTATATAGGTAACCACATTTGTTAACACTCCCTAGCATTAGCCGGACAAATCACGCCAATAACTACCGATTTAAAATCAATTCACACAATCTCGCCAATTCACATCAGCACTTTAATCACATGACATCAAGATAAACGAGAAATGCATCAAGGTCCGATCAATACCACGTAGTTCAGTAGCACAAATCAAAATCCTAACTTATTCGCATAGACACAAACTTAAGTCTAAACAATCAAAATAAGCGCAAGGGCACATCATTAAGCATACAAAAATATATATGAAACGCACACAAAACTGAGTAAACATCCCCCACACTTAAATCGATCACTGTCCCCAGTGCTCAAAACATTAAAAGCTCAAAATGACCATAGAGGATGATACTTCCCTGATAATCGACGAATGTGCACTGAAGAGTTGGAGTTTTACGGCTTCATCTCACTGCTGACAACTTTCCAGATCTGAGCAAAACAAACTCAACAACAACAGACAGATCAAAGAACAACGAAACAAGCAAAAAGAAGAAAGAAAGATAAAGAAAAAGAAAAAACCGTGGGTAACTCCCACGAAGTACTCAGTTTAATGTCGTGAGCCCGACGTGTTCCAGTAAACAACGGACTATCCATAGTCCTTCACCTGCAGGAATACCATCTCGGCCAAAGCATCAGTATGAACCATATAATCATAGAGGACAGTAAAGGACGCAGATAGTAAATCAGTTAAGCTCAAATCGAACATCCTATTTTCCAAAGTAAAATAAATAAATTCAACTCCTATAGCACAATACTTTGGTAAATTAGGATGTTGACAAATTATAGAAGTTACCTCAACCTTTGTCCTTACTTTGTCCTCCTCTCGGGAACACGTATTAGCTTGTTGAGGCAGCTCTTTCACTTCCGAGCGGGCTTTGCATTCGAGTATCTTCAGTGCCCACTCTTTCTCCATCCTCTCTTCATCATCCTCCATGTGCTTGGGTAGTTCTATCACATCCAGTGGGCGTTGGCATGCTATTAACTTCATTTGCCCACTCTTCCTCGCTTTCCACCTCCTCTAGTTGCAAAGAAATATCAGAGTCTCTCCCACCCCATTCTCAACAATCGGGTCACTTTCAAGAAAAGTGACCGTCTCGAGTCTCGATCCGGTTGGTGTGGGAGGCATGACTTCAATACTTTCTCATTTTCCACCTCATGTGGCGCAACGGCTTTTCCGGTGTCTCTTCCACCCAATTCTCAATACTTGGGTCACTTTCAAAACAAAGGACCATTCGGATCTGATCGATTGGTTTGGAAGTTCCTCCTCTTCGCAACAACTTATCAAGGTGCTCAACATATCCCATTTGCGTCTCCAAACGCAAAGATGAGGCATTTGCAAGATCCAAACTTTGACTAAAGCATCCGTTTTTGAATGGATGCCTTCTCTTTTTGAGTTAACTCATCCTCCCAAGCCGGCCTCGGAGGTGGATACGGCTGCGTGGGTACCGCTATGCGGTGAAGCGGAGGCGGTTGTTGAGGATATGAGTACCGAGGTGGAGGTGGTTGTTGTGGGTACTCATATTGAGGTGGAGGACGTGGTTGCTCCCAAGAGGCATTGTAGGATTGATCCTCATAGTGCGGTGGAGTGGTTGATCCCAATATGGATTATAGGTTGTTGCTCGGGGTAGGATCGAGGCTTGATGCTCAAGCTTAACGGGTATTCCTCGGAGAATCAAATTGGGCTCCTTCTTCGAGAAGAATTTGCCAATACAACAAACTTTCTCCCCAACCGGTTGACTATATTCGTCTTGCTGATAACCCCAGATTAATGCACACCAACAACAAATACAAGATCACACGCACTGTGAGAGAAAATAACCAAACAGACGTAAAGAAAAATAGAACAAACAACACAAACAATACGCTAAAGTTTTCCCGAACGGCGCCAAAATTGATCGAGCTAAAACACACTCAAATTACTCGCAATCGACGAGGTAATCGTGGCGTGATAAGTTAACATGAGTCGCCTCAAGGAAAACTTAACAGGCCATTGTTTGTGTTGTGCCGTAGCGATTAAATCCTAAACACCTAATAACAACGGGGTTGAACATGCAAGAATTGAAATAAGAGAAAATAAACAGCGATCCTAGGCCAGGGGTTGTCAATCCCGAGCTATACTAATAAAGCAATAAATCTAAACTAGGGGTTGTCAATCCCTAGTTGAACTACGAAAGCGATAAATCAAAAGCGGTAAATAAAAGCATATGCGATTCTATCATTCATAAGGGTTGTCAATCCCTAATCTAAATCTAATTGCAAATAAACGAAAGCAGGAAATCATTACGCAATATAAATCAACGGAACATGAAAACAATCCACTGTCACTATGGAATTGAATTCAACATAGATCATCAAACCAAACACTATGAAATTGATTCCACAAGAACTGATAATCCAAAGCATAAATTGATAATTTAAATATTCAAACGATGAAACTAAAAACAGGAATTAAAGTTAATGATTATCTGTTGTGTCGATCTGCTAAAGAACTCTGGAAGAAAGCTGAAGAGGAACGCATGCTGCGCCACGAAAAACCGTAATCGAGAGAGCCCTTCACTCAAATTTCTAAACGCGTATATATATTAAATTTAGGTGAGCGCCGGTTTGGAGTGAGCGAGCGCTCACAAAACATTCTGACTTCAGCGCGAACGCTGGTTCAAAGCGAACGCCAGCTGGGTGAAGGCATGGCTGAGGCAGCGTGAGCGCCGGATGGAATAGAGCGCCGGGTGAAGAAATGAGCGTGCGAGGAAAAATGCGCTGGAGCGCGCGTTGGAAAGGAACGCCGGCTGGGCGGAGGGCGCTGGCAGGCGAAACCGGCGCTGGGGGTCCAGCGCCGGACGGGACGAGCTAGGCGGGCGGATGCAGGCCGCTGGGATGCCGAGGCGCTGGGGATGCCACCGGAGAGTGCCGAGCCTTGGGATGCCGCTGGAGGAGAGGCGCCATGGCGCCTGCAAGTGCTGTGGCGCCAGAGGTGGCGCCACTCGAAGCGCACGAGCAAGATTGCGAACAGCGCCGGAGTGAGCGCCGGCTGGGCGGACGAGCGACGGGCGGCGGGACATGTGGTGCGGGCGCACGGGCGTGGCGTCTTGGTGCGCGGTGCGTGGCCATGCGACGGGTGCCGTCGCGACTTTGGTCGTTCAACCCGTTCTCCTTCGTCTGAACTAAGATTTACGCACGGTTTTCGCCTATGAACTCCTGTCGAAATGCTCTTCAATACATTTGATTCTTGGCGGATCCAATTTATCCTATTTTCACCGCTTTTCCTACAAAACATCGAAACGAACGAAGTAAGTCCGAATCGATAAATATTAATCGAACCAACGGCATAAATAGGACAAACCATAGAAAATGACATGTAAAACAATACTAAGAATCATCACAAAATCATACCAAACATACTACTTTTTACATATCCTAAAATTTGTGTTATAATTTATTATTTTAATTTTGATTAAGTCTTGTTTATTTGAATTGCATATAGACGATCAAGATATTCAGATCATCATCGGCTACGAAAGAAGAAATGGCCACATACTCTTTGGATGTCACTCTGACACGACGAGGCGTTTGGTGTGCCGTATATAGAGTCCCAAAATCCGCTGAGGGATGGGGAACAATTTCCCCCACGAGCACGAGTCATTA
Source organism: Salvia rosmarinus (assembly GCA_036937905.1). Lineage (NCBI taxonomy): Eukaryota > Viridiplantae > Streptophyta > Magnoliopsida > Lamiales > Lamiaceae > Salvia > Salvia rosmarinus. The sequence continues at coordinate 86,027,747 of CM072816.1, read as the reverse complement.
GTGATAACAATGTGGGGGATTCTCGTGCCTCCGAGGGTACTTCTCGTTCGCGTCCGAGACGTGGTCCGAGACGGCATATTATTGAGGAGTCACAGCACAACACACATGGTATCGAGGGCTCCGATCAGAGAGCACCATCCACATCTCGTCAGACAGAAAGACAGAAACGGGGCCATCCTCCGACTTCTTCCTCGAGCAACAGCGGCGATCACCTACGACCTAGTGATCGTCAGTTCTTAGAGGGCCTATCAGAGAGACATGCTCAGAGGGTGGCTGAGCTATCGAGGAAGCACCTTGAGGAGGTTGAGGTACGGATTACGATGCAGTTGAAGGGTTGGTTTAAGGAGTTGATTGATGTCGTCCGTTGTGGTAGTTCACGACGTAAACCGGCCTATTCTCCATCCAATCGTCATACTCATCCCGTGGCACGACAATCAGTTGATGAGGCCGACAATCAGCTGATGTAGACGTACCTTCTCGAGAGGGACGGTGTGACGACCCGACTTCCCAAGGGAGTACGGAATATGGATCGTCACCGGTATGATAAAGCAATGATATAAACATAACTAATCAATGCATTTAACAATTGAACTACTCATAATCACATGAACTAAAAGAGATAAACTATTCAATACCAACTCAAGTCACAGAAAGACTCGTCAAAAGGTTCAAGATTTAAATGTAACCCAATCAGGGCGCAATTCAAGGAACGAGGTACGACCTCAAGTTCAATACGGTATGAAAGCAGTTATACTCAAAGCATCAAAATAATATCAGAGTTAGGCAGCAATAAACATGTGGACATGCATATGACGATACATGTCAAAGGTTCTAGAAACATTTCTAATAAAGCATCAAAATGACTGCCACTCTGCACCACCTCGCACCCATCATCAATCTTTGCTCAACTCGCACATCAAAACGAGATGCAGGCTAAGTACAAAAGTACTTAGTGGACTCGTTGCTAAAACATTTTCTTTATCAAAAGTTATTGAATCGCCCACAATAGCACATGAGGATTTTAGTTGAAAGACTCATGCCTATCAAATATTTTATCATTTCTCAAAAGTCGGGCTCGACTATTTCATTCCGTTTTTCCATATCCGATCATTCATTTGTTCATTCAATCGCGCACTATGGAGTGGGCCACTCACACATAGTCGCCGTGACCGGTCAAGTAGCTAACCTTAACACACAACACACGTGTACACAATCCGAGTAAGTCCTCAACTAAGTCGGATCCGATCGTTACTCTTTTTAACGCTGGGGGACCAACACATTCACATACCACATTGAATATACTAATCTCAGATAGGATAACAACAAAACATAAACATTTGGCAGTCAATAACATTTCATGTGATAATATTTCATAAAGCTTTGTAAATCATGCTTTGAGATATGCATAACATTTTTGTTTCAAGAAAGCCCACGTGCTAATCCAAAGCTAGTGGTTCTAAATGAGCAGGTGTGATTGTTCTTCCTCGTCGACTACTTACGATCAAACCCTTCATAAGAAAATAACCCTTCTTAGATTCTTTCTATCGATCGAAGGTCGTTTATAAATTACGACTTAAAGTTCCCACTTAGGGTTTCTTTATGATTTCGTGTGATTGTTTTTAAGATAATTTCTATTATCTTACATTCTCATTTCTCAAACTATATTACTTCATCGTTCATAAGTGAACTTCAACTTGTGAATCACATACCCCGAGTCTATCCTCGACTCTTAACCTTAGTGTTATTCTAAATGTCATAACGTTATAGATTGTCGGTAATCAATTTATGATTGGTAAATTAGATATTCTCAAGCCACTAACTAGACTTAACAATTGTAGTTACGCCCCAGTAAGTTATGCTGACGACTTGTCATTATTAACGACAAATAAAGAGAGTCTCGACTTAGATTCAAGTGATCACATGCTATCATGTAAGTAAGTACTTAGGAATAGATGAATTTCTTCGTGAATATCGACCGACCTTTGAGACATAAGGATCGACATCTTATGTTCGAATCTTTGTTTACTCTTTACGACATTGTTTGTTTCTCTTAACTCGTCAAGATTATATAAGTCGATAATCGTTATTCGTTGTCGAGTTGTCTAAACGCCAATCTAACGTCAGATGGGTTATCATTATCGAGTATCAACCTTGTAACTCGACTTTTAGTTTCTTTAACTTAGAACTCACGTTTGAGTATCCTATTATTAATAGGAAAACCCTAATTTGTGTCTAACTTCGATTCTCATTAATTCCTTCTTAATTTATCAAAATTTGTCGATTTCTTTTGGATTCTCGTATATAAAGTACTATGTTGTTTACGTTTGGGGTTTTGTTTGTCTGCACAACATAAACATAACCATTCTACACCATACAATACCATACATAACATAAACTATACTAAAGCATTAGAAAACCCTAATTTCTAACATAATGCAAAACCATTGTGTATGTGTGCATAAGTGTTCCATTCATTCATCACAATCACAACCATTCATTCCATGCTTATAGTTTATCCATCATAGCATCATTTACCATTAAAATTAAACTCATGCTTAACCATTTTGCTATGTTTTCGATAATTAGCAATAATTAGCATCTGTATCCAATAAATTCCAATAAAATCATGATATACTCCTATCATACTATAGGATTAAATTTCCAATTTAATATCATCATATAAAATTTTAAATCATGGGTTAATTTAGCATATAGTTTTCGGTATTCATGATTTAATGAGCATTGGTGTTCAATAAATTCCACAAAATTTATATCATGCTTATATCATATACTAAGCATGAAATATCATCTCATATCATACATTAAAATTAAAACACATGCTTTTTACTACATGTATATTTTCGATAATTATAATATATATACATATATATTCAATAAATTTCAATCACTTCATCATATGTTTATAATATGCAATAAACATGTAATATTAACATTAAACATCAACCAATATTTATAATATCACATATCATATTATTCTCAACAATTAAAAATCAAATAAATCCTAAAATATATATATATAAAGTTTCGGTCTTTTCATAAAAATAGGAGTAGTGTCTCAAAAATTTCAAGATCAATATATGATGTTCATATCATATATTAAACACTATATCTCAACTATTTCTCAACAAATAAAATCAAACAATGGCTTAAAAATATTTAAATAAATTCTGCCCATTTTTGAAAAATAGGAGTAGTGTTTCAAAAATTTCAAGATTAATATATGATGTTCATATCATATATTAAACACTATATCTCAACTATTTCTCAACAAATAAAATCAAACAAAATACAAGAAAATTTCAAAAATATTCTAAAAATTAACATATTTATTATACATGCTCCTAATACATCAACAAGCAACAATATCAAATAATATTTACAAAGCATACTTTATCACACATAAAAAGAAATATAACATAAATCAAAAAATATTAAACATGCTCCAAAAATTTCCAAATTTTAACTGCATCCTTAGAACATATTTCTAAGTATATTTTATTCATGACTTGAGAGCATTTGATGGCTCAAAATCAACGAAAAAAATGAAGAACAAACCTAGGGTTCACTATGAAATAAATTTAAAAAAAATCAAAAAAAAATTCTACTCCATTATAAATGAAGAGAATGATGAATACTACCTTAGTATGGTCTTAGAAATTTAATTTGGGGGTTGGAATGAGTTGGAAAGGAAGATTAAAGCTTGAAAACTTGAAGAACAAAAAGAGAATTTTGAAAAAGAGAGAGAAATTTGGTTCCAAAATAATGGGGCTGTAATGGAAGACTTTACTACTGTATTGTCAGCCCTAAGGGCTATCATTACCCATTTGGGGTGGTCTTGGTGGTAGTTGGGAGAAGGAATGGTCAAATTACCCGTTTTGGCATGTTAATACCGACTCTTTAAGTTTTAACGCGCTTTCGATTGATTTCTCGGAACCTTAAGGTTTTATTTTTCTTAAATAGCCTTTAAAAGACTTATTTCAATTTTTATAAAAATTTTATGAAGTTCGGACGGCGTCCGATAAGTCAATTCCGAGTTATCGTGAAAAAAATATTCGCTGAATAAATTATGCTAATTCAATTTCTATTGAATTCTTGAGCCTTCATAATTTATTTGAGTCTTATAAATCATATGTTATTAATTTAATCCCTTGGTTCGAGTTTCGGGTCATTCAGATCAATTTAGGGTTTTTCCGATATATTTTCCGCTGCTCGTTAAGTTTTTCAAAGAAATTCTTTCAGAAATTGATTCTTATAATTTGTAAATTCATAATAATATATTCCTTCATGATTTTTGATTATTATCACAAATTATCATGATTAGCACGGACTGGAAATTGTTCCGGCTCGTGAATAGTGCTTTTAAGACCGACTGCACTAGTATGCCCGAAAATTCTCATTCTTTGGCTTCTCACATGTTTTCGTGAGATGATTCTAGAAATGAAATCTTTTGTTAAGATTCATTCTCGATCTTTCATTCTATGTTCAGTTATTCGAAAACCCTAATCCAAGAGACTAGTCACTAGTTTTTATTTCTCTAGTTTTCGATCTCCGAATCGATTCTAATTCGTTTCGTTGGTTACCTTAAACATAATTAAGGTCTAAGCACCACAAATAATTGGTCTAAGCATCACTAATAAAAGTTTTAAATATTTCGGGTTATTACATATCATCCCCCTTAAAATAAATTTCGTCCCGAAATTTGCTAACCTTGGAAAAAATCTGGGTATTTTTTCTTTCATAGTTGATTCTAGTTTCCAGGTTGCTTCTTCTTGTCCATGGTGTCGCCATAGAACTTTTACTAACGGTATCTCTTTGTTCCTTAGCTTTTGGATACGTCGGTCTAAGATTTCCGTAGGCAGTTCTACATAACTCATATTATCATCGAGGACAATATCTATCGGTGGTATCACATGACTAGGGTCATGTTTGTACTTCCTTAGTTGTGAAACGTGGAACACATTGTGCACGTTTCCAAAGCTTGGCGGCAATGCAAGTCTGTAAGCCGTTGGCCCTATCATTTCCAAAATTTCATAGGGTCCTATGAAACGTGGTCGTAGTTTCCCTTTTATTCCAAATCCCACGATTCCTTTTGACGGATAAATCTTCAAGAAGACTTTGTCTCCCACGCCAAAATGTTAGTTCGGCGACGCTTGTCGGCGCATTTACTTTTGTCTGTCTTGGGCCTCCTTGATCCGTTGGCGGATCTGCCTCACAATCTCGATCATTTCACCCACAGAGTCAGGTCCTAATACTCTCATTTCTCCCACTTCATCCCAGTAAAGTGGTGATCGACATTTATTTCCATAAAGAGCTTCATACGGGGCCATCCCAATAGTTGCTTGGTAGCTGTTGTTGTAGGCGAATTCCACAAGTGGTAACACTTGTTCCCAACTTTCTCCCCTATCGAGGACAACGGTCCTCAACATGTCTTCAAGCGTTTGAATGGTCCTCTCGGATTGTCCATCCGTATGTGGGTGGAACGCGGTACTAAAATATAGTTGAGTCCCCAATTCCTTTTGTAAACTCATCCAGAATCTGGATGTAAATTTCGAATCTCTATCAGACGTGATAGTGTTCGGAACTCAATGTAGACGTATGACCTCTCGAACGTACAACTGTGCTAGTCTGTCTGATCCATGTGTTATCGGAATGGGTAGAAAATGCGCGCTCTTGGTCAAACGATCGATGATGACTCAAATAGCGGTATTTCCTCTTTGTGATTTGGGTAGCCCAGTAACAAAGTTCATGGCTATATCATCCCATTTCCATTCCGGTATGTCTAGCGGTTGTAAGGTTCCATACGGTCGTTGGTGGAGTGCTTTCACTGGTTGGCACGTCAAACAACGTTCTACGAATGAAACTATGTCTCACTTCATTCCATCCCACCAAAATTTCTCCTTAAGATATTGGTACATTTTGGTGCTTCCGGGGTGTGCGGTGTAAGAAGTCTCATGGGCTTCTTTCAAGATCTCGCTCCTAAGCCCTTCGTCTTCTGGAGCACGCACTCTCCCGTCATACAACACAACGTTATCTGTTGCTTCTTTGAAATTCTTGTGGTTGTTGTCCTTGATCTTAGCTCGTATTTTCTCTAGCTTCTTGCTCTTCCTCTGAGCTTCTAAGATCCGGACTCTTAAGTCTGGGATTGCAATCAATGTTGCAATACTGCCCTCTATTGTCATAGATGGGTCTATGACTTCGATGTTCATCCTCTGAAATTCCTTTATAAGTATTTCCTCATGACTATGGAGACATCCCAAACTAGGGTGGGATTTTCGACTCAAAGCATTGGCTACAACATTAGCCTTGCCTGGGTGGTAATTGATACCACAATCGTAATCTTTCACCAATTCTATCTATCTATGTTGCCTCATGTTAAGATCTTTCTATTCGAAGAAATACTTCAGTGCTTTTATGGTCAGTATAGATCTCACATCTAACTCCATAGAGATGGTGCCTCCAAATCTTTAAGGCATGTACGACAGCTGCTAATTCTAGGTCGTGCGTAGGATATTTCAACTCATGAAGGCATAATTGCCTTGAAGCATAAGCAATAACCTTGCCTTCTTGCATCAAAGACACATCCTAGTCCATTCTTTGAAGCATCCGTGTAGATTGTGTATTCTTTATCTCGCCTCGGGCGATGCTAGTACAGTCTTGTCGTCAAGAACTCTTTTTAGTCTCGAAACTAGCCTCACACTCGACGGTCCATGTGTACTTGATCCCTTTTCTCAACAGTTGGGTCATGGGTCGGCTATCATTGAGAATCCTCGATAAATCTTCGATAATAGCCGGCAAGTCCTAAGAAACTCCAATTTCATTCGGGTTCTTCTTGACTCCCATTCACGAATCAGACGATCTTCGAGGGTCTACTTTGATTCCTCGATGGACACGATGTGACCTAAGAATGTCACCGCCCAACCGTAATTCACACTTACAAACTTGGCAAATAGTTGCTCTTGCCTCAATGTTTGCAACCACAGCTCTCAAGTGCTCTTTGTGTTCTTGGTTATTCACGAGTATATTAGATATCGCCTATGAATACTAAGACAAATTTGTCTAAGTATGGGTGAAATACCCTATTCATGATATCCATAACACTTCTTGGGCATTTGTAAGTCCAAATGGCATGACGATGAATTCAAAATGACCATACCTTATACGGAAAGTCATTTTAGGTACATCCTCTGGTCTAATTCTTAGTTGGTGGTATCCCGACTTTAGATCTATCTTTGAAAAGACTCCTGCTCCCTTAAGTTGATCAAACAGATCGTCAATTCGGGGCAAGGGATACTTATTCTTAAGAGTTATCTTGTTTAACTCTGGAAAGTCTATGCACATTCTCAAAGTGACGTCCTTCTTCTTCACAAAAAGGACAGGTGCTCCCCATGGAGACACACTAGGTCTAATGAAACCTAACTCCAAGAGTTCTTGCAGTTGGATCTTCAATTCCTCCAGTTCCTTAGGTGCCATCCGATATGGGGCTTTTGACACGAGGGCAGAACCTGTTTCAAGGTCGATCATGAATTCGATCTGTCGGTTTGGTGTTAATCCTGGTAGTTCGTCTGGAAATACATCGGGGTACTCCTTCACGATCGGGACGTCTTCTATCCTTCTCTCATTCTGGTCTTCCTCCTGAAGATAGACGAGGTAAGTGTGGTTCTCTATCTTGTTCAAAGAACGCCCTTGCTTGTAGCGCGGATATGATTGGGACTCTCCTCCATGCCGATCCGTGAAAGTCAGAGGTTTCTCTCCGAGATGTTGGAAAGAAATTTTCCTTTCATTACACGGATGATCGCATTATGTTCGGTTAACCAATCCATTCCTAGGATTATGTCCACATATGTCATAGGTATGACGTGAAGGTTATCTTTTAAGACCTTAAGTGAGCCTAGTCCAAGTTCTAGGTTCGAGCATATGTGGGTTACCGTTCTTATGCCTCCTCTAGAGAAGAAATTTTCATGATTTGTTCAACAAGGCTAGATCTAATCCTAAGTTCTCTCGCATGCTTCAAAGAATAAAAGAATCGAGGCGCTAGTATCAAACAAGAGGATAACAGCAATTGAGGAGTATTCCCATACTTGCCAAGTTTTCTTGGTTCCTCGCGGCCTCGCGAAATTCCTTTCTTGGTTGAGGGCATTGGCCCTGGCTTGCGGTGGTGGTTGTTGTTGTTGGTGTTGGTGATGTTGTTGTTGTTGCGGTTGTTGCTGTTGTTGTTGTTGTTCTTTGTTGTTGTTGAAATTGTCGGTCTTTCTGCAGCCTATCGCCATTGTTCTCATCGTTGCCGCCGTGGTTGATATGGTCGCTAATTAATTGGTAATCTTGAACCGGGGGCTTTTATTGGAACGGTTGAGCTTGAATAGCCCGGATCGGTTGGACTTGGTTGGGCACATTGGGACGGCCATTTCCCTCATGCGTACCGGGACGCCTCTAGAGTAGTGACCCTTCCGCCACACTTGAAGCACCCATCATTGGTGAATCGCGACGCCCCTCAGTGACTCTGTGACACCTTGGGCACACGAGGAGCCTTATGAACCGGCTTTCCCCGCCAAAGCGGGTACCATAGGGCATCCATTTCCTCGTCCGTGCCCGGATGGCACGTTGTTCCTCGCCATGGCCTCCGCCGGCTGGCCGCCGCTGATCCTTGTCCTTGGTGGGTCCTTCCCACTTCTCTTCCACGATCTCATTGGTGATTCGGGGTGCAACGACAATCCCGCCTCGGGCATAGCGACCTCGATGTCCAATGCCCGACCGAGGGCCTCACGGTAAGTCGATTTCGTGACCAGCCAGCGACACTCTAATCTCATGGCGGAGTCCCGTCCAAAACTTCTCGGCCCTCTTCTCGCTTGTCGACCAACCGAGGCGCATACCGACATTTCGCAGAATCCACGGTCGTAATCAGGACCGTGGTCTTTCCTCGCGCAGTTGTAGAACTCATGCTCCTTCCTCTTCGGTAACTCTTAGGAATGTACTTCTCGACACCTCCTCCTTAAATTCATCCTGTGAGAAATTTTCCAGCCTCCTCCGCGGATAGAGTCTTCTTCTTCGCCTCCCACCGTAAGGCAAGGCACCACCATTTAAAAGCAACGCATGACAAGCATTCTTGAGAGGTGCAAGTGGAGGAGTTGAAGATTCGCCCAATGCGCGAATCCATAGTTCAAGATCCACGGATTCCCATCCGTTGAAAGTGGGCGGGTTCTGTCGAGGAATAGTTCCTCAATCCGCCTCACGGTGGTGGTGGTGGGGTGGCTTCTCTCGTGTATTACTTCACGATTTCTTCTTTGCTGCGGCATCCTATCCTTCATAAATATACGTAATTAGATATCTTCTTATACCATCTGTCAGGATCATAGATATCTTAGCACGGTATATATATATATAATCATAAACATAAATCTAGCACGTCATCGAACACCACATATCGCAACCTCAAAAACCAAATCTCTCGGGGAGCTATCATCATATCAAATCAAATGTCTATACGAGGACTTTCATCATCACTTTTACGATCCACAAAAGGCCGTGTGCGGAGGATGATACTCCAAAATTGATATCAAGATCACCAATTGTACCTAGTCACGGTGCATAAAAATCTAAACGCCATCGTGGTCATCAAAATAAGGGTTCATATCGGACGACCTATCGTTTCCGCACGCATCAAAACATATACAAAAGTATATAGACAAAACACTATCTAGTCCTAAGAACTAGATCCATAATCGCCGGAGTGTAAAATAGGGCTCACCGGTTGGATTGTAACTCGAAGTATGGGTACTATCAACTTCCTCCATATCATCGTCGTGAGGTCCTCCTCGTGATCCTCCTCCGAATTTTCTTCTGGATCCTACTCCTCAACCTCAGCATCGAGTGTAGGAGTCACGGTCTCTCGGATTCTAATGACTCTAGCTTCTTCCCAGCTTGGTCTCGGCGGATCTCAGCCATGATCTCCTCATAGGCGGTGGTCGGAAATGGAGAAGCGAAGACGGCACATGCTTCTCTCGCGGTGCATGCGGTTATGCCATGTGAATCGTCAATCTCTACATTATCGTGGCACAGGGGTCCGTGTGGGGGTGGCGACGGCTGAACTGGGAAAGCGACGGCAGGTAGAGATGAAAGTTGGCATGGAATGATTTGCGGCGATGGTTTGGGCGGGCAATGACGGGGCTCGAATCCTATTGGTGGTAGGACCAAAAAGGTGAACTATCGGGGACGGTAAGGTCCAACCTCGAACATGTTCTCGCCATAGCCAGCAAGAATGCGCTCAATCGATGCCAAACGACACCTCGGGTGAAGCCACTCGGAATCTCATCACGCTCGTGTACACCGATCGGGGAGATATGGTCCATAGGGTGTAGCTCGTATATCATGAATATGTAGCTCGAGGATCGAAGAACGGGTAAGTCCGCCTCAAGATCGAAGCTTTCTACGACGATAGATGTAATCTGCCGATGTCTCACGGCATATCCCTACGCCACGGATGGCGCCTTTTCTATCGGTCGAAGCACACCGTCATAATGTGACGTATCACGGGCATGTGCAGAGCCCAATAACGCATAAAATGAGCAAGAAACTCGCCGATGTCTTTTACTCGGTGCATCCGGTCGGAACGGTAGAGCTGCACCACCTCCTCAGTGTGACTTTAGAAGATAAAGGGAGCCTAGTCATAAAACCGTCCGAACCATCTTATATTCCTAAGTTCTTATGAAACTACTTTCATGGTTTGGACTTTGGGAAGAGATCGCATGGTTCCTTAGACCGTAACAAACGTTCGATACCTAGCATTCGGGTAAAGGCTAAGTGATCACCCCATCTTATCGGGTCCTGGATTCCTTACTTCTACTCACGTTATAGTATCACATCATATCCGTTCTCATTATACACTTACAAATCATTATTTCTTTTTATACTTCCCTAACGTTATACTTTGATTCTTTTCATTAATGCCACGATAGAGGCAACACGCGTGGTGTTCGAAATTTCTTCACGTAGAGAGGTTGGGACTCATAGCAGTGCAAACCTCCAGTTAAGCAATTGCTTCGTCATCGTAGACTCGTCGTGTTCTCATCATCGAATCCGTTCGGATTGTGCTTCTTAAGATTTCTATGTTCTCGTTCTTCCTTAGTATTTCGTTCAATTGGGGATACTTATGTTCTCATACTAAGTTCGGCGCAAAGGGATCATGCGTCTTAAGAGTCTATGTTCTCATGGGAAAACATACTCATTTACATCATGCTTCTATCATGCTTTGCATACAACAGTAAACACAAATCGCGACACATTGTGAGATAATCAAGCATTCTCATTTACTCCTTTATCAATCTCCTAAAGCTTGTAACTTTCTTTGAAACTAATGACCAATCAAAAGAAACAACTTTTCAAATTTAAAATAATCCACTTTCCAAAATATTTTTCAACTTCCCAACAAGGCAATATTGAAATTCCCAATTCACATTTCATATACTTCCATCATTTCAAACAACTTTTAGTTGAAATAGTTACCTTCTTCCTCGTTGAGCGGACGATGACGATGGAGTGCAAGCGAGGTGATCGACATAAACAATTTCTAGACTCAACTTTCAACTTAGATTCAAGGAATGGTTTCTAGGGTTCGAGAGAACAAGTGCTCTGATACCACTTTGTGACGACCCGACTTCCCAAGGGAGTACGGAATATGGATCATCACCGGTATGATAAAGCAGCGGATATAAACATAACTAATCAATGCATTTAACAATTGAACTACTCATAATCATATGAACTAAAAGAGATAAACTATTCAATACCAACTCAAGTCACAGAAAGACTCGTCAAAAGGTTCAAGATTTAAATGTAACCCAATCGTATGAATTCGAGGAACGAGGTACAACCTCAAGTTCAATACGGTATGAAAGCAGTTATACTCAAAGCATCAAAATAATATCAGAGTTAGGCAGCAATAAACGTGTGGACATGCATATGACGATACATGTCCAAGGTTCTAGAAACATTTCTAATAAAGCATCAAAATGACTGCCACTCTGCACCACCTCGCACCCATCATCAATCCTTGCTCAACCTGCACATCAAAAACGAGATGCAGGGCTAAATACAAAAGTACTTAGTGGACCCATTGCCTAAAACATTTTCTTTATCAAAAGTTATTGAACTGCCCACAATAGCACATGAGGATTTTAGTTGAAAGACTCATGCCTATCAAATATTTTATCATTTCTCAAAAGCGTCAGGCTTGACTATTTCATTCTGTTGTTTCCATATCGATCATTCATTTGTTCATTCAATCACAAGACTATGGGTGGCCACCTACACATAGTCGCCGTGACCGGTCGAGGTAGCTAACCTTAACACACAATCACACGCGTGTACACAATCCGAAAGTTAGTCCTCAACTAAGTCTGATCCGATCGTTACCCCTTTTTAACGCTAGGACCAACACATTCACATACCACATCAATATACCAATCTCGGATAGGATAACAACAAAACATAAACATTTGGCGATCAATAACATTTCATGTGATAATATTTCATAAAGCTTTGTAAATCATGCTTTGAGATATGCATAACATTTTTGTTTCAAGAAAGCCCACGTGCAAGTTCCAAAGCTAGTGGTTCTAAATGAGCAATGTGTGATTGTTCTTCCTCACGACTACTTACGATCAAACCCTTCATAAGAAAATAACCGCCTTAGATTCTTTCTATCGATCAATTTCGCTTATAAATTACGACTTAAAATTCCCACTTAGGGTTTCTTTATGATTTCGTGTGATTGTTTTTAAGATAATTTCTATTATCTTACATTCCCATTTCTCAAACTATATTACTTCATCGTTCATAAGTGAACTTCAACTTATGAATCACATACTCCGAGTCTATCCTCGACTCTTAACCTTAGTGTTATTCTAAATGTCATAACGTTATAGATTGTCGGTAATCAATTTATGATTGGTAAATTAGGATATTCTCAAGCCACTAACTAGACTTAACAATTGTAGTTACGTCCTAGTAAGTTATGTTGACGACTTGTCATATTAACATGAAAATAAAGAGAGTCTCGACTTATGATTCAAGTGATCACATGCTATCATGTAAGTAAGTACTTAGGAATAGATGAATTTCTTCAGAATATTAACTCGACCTTCGAGACATAAGGATCGACATCTTATGTTCGAATCTTTGTTTAATCTTTACGACATTGTTTGTTTCTCTTAACTCGTCAAGATTATATAAGTCGTATAATCGTTATTCGTTGTCGAGTTGTCTAAACGTTCAATCTAACGTCGTATTGGGTTATCGTTATTGAGTATCAACCTTGTAACTCGACTTTTAGTTTCTTTAACTTAGAACTCACGTTTGAGTATCCTATTATTAATAGGAAAACCCTAATTTGTGTCTAACTTCGATTCTCATTAATTTCTTCTGTTATCAAAATTTGTCGATTTCTTTTGATTCTCGCATACAAAGTACTATGTTGTTTACGTTTGGGGTTTTGTTTGTCAAGCACAACATAAACATAACCATTCTACACCATACATAACATAAACTATACTAAAGCATTAGAAAACCCTAATTTCTAACATAATGCAAAACCATTGTGTATGTGTGTATAAGTGTTATATTCATTCATCACAATCACAACCATTCATTCCATACTTATAGTTTATCCATCATAGCATCATTTACCATTAAAATTAAACTCATGCTTAACCATTTTGCTATGTTTTCGATAATTAACAATAATTAGCATATGTATCCAATAAATCCAATAAAATCATGATATACTCCTATCATACAATAGGATTAAATTTCCAATTAAATATCATCATATAAAATTTTAAATCATGGGTTAATTTAGCATATAGTTTTCGGTATTCATGATTTAATGAGCATTGGTGTTCAATAAATTTCACAAAATTTATATCATGCTTATATCATATACTAAGCAAGAAATATCATCTCATATCATACATTAAAATTAAAACACATGCTTTTTACTACATGTATATTTTCGATAATTATAATATATATACATATATATTCAATAAATTCCATTCACTTCATCATATGTTTACAATATGCAATAAACATGTAATATTAACATTAAAAATCAACCAATATTTATAATATCACATATCATATTATTCTCAACAATTAAAAATCAAATAAATCCTAAAATATATATATAAAGTTTCGTCTTTTCATAAAATAGGAGTAGTGTCTCAAAAATTTCAAGATCAATATATGATGTTCATATCATATATTAAACACTATATCTCAACTATTTCTCAACAAACAAAATCAAACAATGGCTTAAAAATACTTAAATAAATTCTGCCCATTTTTGAAAAATAGGAGTAGTGTTTCAAAAATTTCAAGATTAATATATGATGTTCATATCATATATTAAACACTGTATCTCAACTATTTCTCAACAAATAAAATCAAACAAAATACAAGAAAATTCCAAAAATATTCTGAAAATTACCATATTTATTATGCATGCTCCTAATACATCAACAAAAAACAATATCAAATAATATTCACAAAAGCATACTTTATCACATATAAAAAGAAATATAACATAAATCAAAAAATATTAAACATGCTCCAAAATTTTCCAAATTTTAACTGCATCCTTAGAATATATTTCTAAGCATATTTTATTCATGACTTGAGAGCATTTTATGGCTCAAAATCAACGAAAAAAATGAAGAACAAACCTAGGGTTCTCTATGAAATAAATTCAAAAAAAAATGAAAAAACAATTCTACTCCATTATAAATGAAGAGAATGATGAATACTACCTTAGTATGGTCTTAGAAATTTAATTTGTGGTTGGAATGAGTTGGAAAGGAAGATTAAAGCTTGAAAACTTGAAGAACAAACGAGAGAATTTTCAAATTAGAAAGAGAATTTTTCCAAAAGAATGAGGCTGTAATGGACTTTACTAATGTATTTTCAGCCCTAAGGTCTGTCATTACCCATTTGGGTGGTCTTCTGGTGGTAGTTGGGAGAAGGAATGGTCAAATTACCCGATTTTGCATGTTAATACCGACTTTTAAGTTTTATCGCACTTTCGATTGATTTCTGAACCTTAAGGTTTTATTTTCTTAAATATCCTTTAAAAGACTTATTTCAATTTTTATAATAATTTATGATTTCGGATGGCATCCGATAAGTCAATTCGAGTTATCACGAAAACAACGTCCGACGATTAAATTATGCTAATTCGAATTTCTATTGTATTCTTGAGCTTTCATAATTTATTTGAGTCTTATAAATCATATGTTATTGATTTAAACCCTTGGTTAGAGTTTGGGTCATTCGGATCAATTTAGGGTTTTTCCGCTATATTTTCCTGCTGCTTACGTTAAGTTTTTCAGCAAATTCTTTCAGAAATTGATTCTTATAATTTGTAAATTCATAATAATATATTCCTTCATGATTTTGATTATTATCACAAATTATCATGATTAGCACGGACTGGAAATTATTTTGGCTCGTGAATAGTGCTTTTAAGACTGACCAGACAAGTATGCCCGAAAATTCTCATTCTTTGGCTTCTCACATGTTTTCGTAAGAGGATTCTAGAAATGAAATCCTTTTGTTAATATTCATTCTCGATCTTTCATTCTATGTTCAGCTATTTAGAAAACCCTAATCCTAGTAGGACTAGTCACTAGTTTTCGATTTCTAGTTTTCGATCTCCGAATCGATTCTAATTCATTTGCTGGTTACCTTAAACATAATTAAGGTCTAAGAACCACAAATAATTGGTCTAAGCATCACTAATAAAATTTTTAAATATTTCGGGTTATTACAGACGAACAGATGCCAGACACGCAGACGCGGCCACCGACATTCTGTGCACGAGTTTGGTAGGACTGAGGCCATGTCATCCTATCAAGAGCCACCTTGTGCTTCCTATCAGGAGCCACCTCGTGTCTATCGTGATCCACCTTATACTTTCTATCATCATCCACCTCCTCGCTTACTATCGTGAAATCATCTCTGCTTTCTATCTCAGCCCACCTTCAAGCCTTCATTTCATATATGTCGATATTTTTAGTGATTGTGGACAAGTAAGTTCAATTTAATTAAATAATTTAAATATTTTATGTTTATTTAAATATTTCTAAGTCAAATGATATTTTCTCGCAGATTACTGTCGATTGGGATGACCTCCGAAGTCCCGCAGCATCACTACTATAGGAATGTCCGATTATGGACACCAAGTGGATGACTTTAGGGATGCCCGTACAAGGATCACATCGAAATGATAGAAGGAATGACATCGGGACGACGGAAGGACGGGCATGCGTGGTGACACCGATTCGCATACCCGAAGAAGAGTGGCCGGGCGATTCCCATCGATGGCCTATCATCTCCATATGTTGTTACTAGCAAACCCGCGTGAACTTGATCGACGTTAGTGTCGAACTTCAATGTCTTCCTCGAAGCCACCCTCCACGTCATGGTGATGATTTAGAGTGGTGGAATTCTTAGTCGGGCATTTTTCATGGATATTCTTAAGCCGACCAAATTTATTATCTGCAGACGTAAGTACTTTGAATTTCTAAGTATTAAGAATTTATTTTAGTTTAATTAATTAATTAATACTTATACATTCAATTGTTCTTATTGTGAGCGATTGATCTGCTCATGACGAAATGTGAGTTAGGTGATCAAGGCGTCTTGTATTGTCCACCATGAACAGTTACAAACACGATTATATTGGACACCGACTTCTATGTAAGTATTGATTTCCCGATAATTTACATTCATTTATTTATTACTTTGCTCAATTCAATGTCCGATTAAATTATTTGAATGTCTCAACAAATGAATCCTTCAAGTTGGTTGGGAATCTTGTTCAAGCGGTTGGAAGGTCCCTAGAGTATTATTTCCGATCGAGGGCACGATGGGAGTTCCACTATGACCGATTGGTCCAAAGATGCAAATGTGTGATTTTTGTAATTCAATATCATGTTATATATTTAAATTTTAATATATTTGATTTTAATAATTTATATATTTTGTAATAATTGTGTTAAATGATAAACGCGCATTTTACACGTTTATTGGTGATATGTAAAGATGAATTTAGATCAATAATGTGCGTTTATGTATCGGATCTTAATGTTTTTATCTATTTCTAGAAGATACTACTCTTGGGTGTTCTTTTGGTGTTGTGTAGGTCTATATGTTGAAAATCGAAGCAAGGAACGAAGCACGAGCCAAAATGCACAACTATCTAGTTTCTAGCGACCGACCCAGAGGTCTCTAGTTGACCGCGAAGATCATTCGAGGCGCCAAGATCGAGGCGCGTCCATGAGCCCACGCCTCAGCAAGCCCCAGCGGAAGCTATCAGTCTATTTCTCGCGGCCACGCTAGCGACCGCTAGCCAGTCATGAGGCAACCTCATGAAGAAGAGACGATCGCGAGCGAAGAGCAACACATGCCTCATGATGCGACCTAGCGATCGCGGTAAGCGGTCGCGAGGCAGCGGCAGGATAAAATTAGGGTTTGGGGTGTGCCTATATATGGCAACATCCTCGCGCTAACTTAGCACACACACGACCCCGCAGCACTTTTACTTCAGTTTTTCCTCAATTTTATCTTTGTTTTAGCTTTAGTTTAGTTCTAGATTTAATTCTTGCATTGTTCTAGTTTAGTTTGTCGCTTTGCTATCGTTCGAAACGTTTTGTCCGATTGTTTTCCGCTTTCCGCTTGGGATTGGATTCAAACTCAAAAATTGTCTTCCAACGCTTCATCACGGGTTTTATCAATTTAATTTCTGTTTTTATGTTTTATCGTATTTTTATTCCGTTAATTATGTCTAGGTAATTTCATGTTCTAATCCTAGGGTTTGCATGATCTGATCCTATATGTTGTGATTCATGTTATCTCTATTTACCTTCCATGCATTGATTCATGATTCTTGGTGCTTATTTATATGTGTTAATTTCTTATCAATCTTGATGCATATCTAGTTGCCAGTTAATTACGTAACTGTATTAATTGTCAATCGATCTTGAATGCATGATACGGATAAACCTTGAGTCGTAGCTGAGATAGGAACATCCGTAGGAAGCTTATTCTTTGTGATCTGTTTGGGTTGCTTGTTTTCACCTAGAGGCGTAATGATAATAGAAAACTAGTAATCTCATGTACCATAATTGTCGTAACTAATGTTGTTGGTTATATATGTGATCTTCCATCTTGTGCGGATTAAAATTGGCTAATAGGAAGCAGGATAAACATACGTTGTGGATATGATTAATGTATCCTAGTGTTACTCTTTCTTATCTGCTTTATCATCCGTGATTTTATTGCTTTATTTTATATTTCGCATGGTTACCTTTGCTTTGGATTAAATTCGAAGCCCAAACCTCTCACCCAATTACGTGTTTGAATAATGTTGAATTATTGTTGAGTTAACTACGTGTTTTAGTGTTACAATCCATGGATACGATATCACACCTTATACTTGGCGTTTTTGTGTTAGAAAAGTGGCGATCAAATTTTAAGCGCCCGTTGGGATTATTAAGATTACATAGGAATAATTTGACGATTTGGATTTATTAATTCAAGTTATATATTATATTATTTATTTATTGTTACCGAGCTAAATTCTCTTTTTCTCGGTGTAGTTTATGCGTATGAGATCTCGGGGACCTCCGAAATATTATTAGATCCGAGATCGAAAGCTCTCAAAGGAGAAGAGGGCGAGAGAGAAGGCAAGAAATGGCGGCTAATCAGATAAGCGGGTATTCCCCCAGCAAAGCTTCACGCATCTTGGCCGATTTCGCAGATGCGCGCGGATGACGAATATGGGACTCTTGTCCCCGACAAGAGACGAGACCTTTAAATTACATATGCACCTCCCACCGAACAATTTCAAGGAGGCGGATGGGGCCCTAAGTGAGCGAATAATTTGAATTAAAGCCGCCCTGTCGGCATGGTCTAAGGAGAGCGCTTTGGGGAGGAGTCATCAAGACCCGAATGCGCATCTCGAGACCTTTCTCGATATTTGTGACACCATCAAATGAGAATGGGATGCCACAAGACACGATCCGGATCGCATGTTCGGTTTCTCAGCTTGACGGTGAAAAGATTGGTTCAAGTTTGGACCGAATCGGCATTGACACTTGGGGAAACTTTGCGAGTTTCTCTCAAGTATTTTCCACGGTGAAAGCGCGAAGATTATCGCCGAAATCTCCCATTTTGCCAAAACCACGACGAATCACTATTCGAGGCATGGGAGAGATTCAGAGGTCTATTGAGGCGATGTCCACGGCATGGATTCTCCAGGAGCAACAAATCACGCATTCTACAAAGTGGACCGACATTTCGAGGCGAGGAGCATTGTGGATGCGTGCGGGGGCTGTTTATTGAGCATTTACAGTAGGCGAGGTAAGTCGTATTTTAGAGATGGCTGCCAACAACTATCAATGGCCAGCGGAAGGCGCCGATGGTTAAAGCAACGGCCGTCGAGGTGATTCGAGATCTGACGAGTGATGAAGCACCACTGCTTGAAGAGCAGATTGAGACGGAGGACGTACATTTTATAAATCAAAAGGAACCGTCGGGAGAATCGGTATACACTCCAAACAATAGAAATCATCCGAACCTATCGTATACCCGCCCAATAATTTTGGCAACCTCCGGCGGGTTCATGGTGCAGAATGGTATGATCCAGAGCGTAAGAAGCGAAGTTTACAAGATATGGTGCAACAGATGGCGACTCAGCAGAGTGCATTTATAAGCGATGACTGCGTAAAATAACTCATCCAGAGTCGATCAGGCGGCCATGGGAAACACGTAAAGATGTTGGAAAATCAGTTGGTCAAGTAGCCGTACAATTGAATGCACAACAAAAGGCGGGCCAATTTTCGAGTAATACGGAGGTGAACCCGAAAATCGGTGTTTCGCCATCCGGACGAGGTGGACAAGCTTACCCGAGCCCACAGGAAGAAGAGGCTGAAAGTGGCGGAGCGTAAACTGCGATCGAAGTCATGACCATGAGCCCGATCGCGAGGAGTCCAGTATTCCCACGAAGCTGCGACGAGCATGCGCCCGCGAGCCCGACCATGAGCCATCGGGACGGTGCATACCTCGGATATGTTCGCGAGCCACCCTGGCCTCGCAGCTCGCACGCCAAGAACTATTCCGGCCCAATGACGCCTCGCGACCGCCCGGTGGTCGCGAGGCGACCGCCGAAGAGCATCCGAGTCGATTTTTCCGCACGTACACTCCTCCGGTCCCATTTCCGAGTCGACTAGTCAAGTCGAAATATGACGAGGAGTTTGCTCGCTTCAAAGAGATTTTCAAAGTTGAGATCAATTTGCCTCTCTTTGAAGCGCCTGCGAAACATGCTTGGGATACGTGAAATTTTTTAAAGACAGCTTGCAAGCAAGAAGAAATTGGGAAAATTTGAAAAATTACCCTATCAGAAGAATGCGATGCGATCTTGCGAGCTCCTCTGAGCGAAGGATCCCGGCAGTTTTACGTTAGAATGCGAGATCGCCGAGCATACTTTTCCAAATGTGTTGTGCGACTTGGGGGCGAGCATCAATCTGATGCCGTTGAACGTATTCAACCGTTTGGAGCTAGGGAAGATGAAGCCAACAAAGATATCACTGATGATGGATGACGGTCGAGAACATATCCTAAAGGAATTGTTGAAGACGTGTTGGTAAGAATTCGAGACTTTGTCTTTCCCGCCGATTTTGTTATATTAGACATACCAATTCAAGCATCAACCACTAATCTTGGGTAGACCTTTTCTAGCAACCGTCGTGCTTTGATTGATGTGTAGGAAGGTGACCTCACGTTTCGTGTCAATGATGAGGAGCTCAAGATTTCAATATATGACGCCATCAAGCAACACGACGATTCGAGCACGAAAAGTGTTATTCAATCACTCATCGCATCGCTAGTCAAGTCTCGCGCTTGAAGGCAACCCGTCGGTCGGCGGGCATCTTGCCGAGGAAGAAGTGGACTCGGCATAAAAATCGAGTGATTCATTCGAAGTTGGTGGAAGTCATCCTTGTGCCCGATTGGTGGGCGATCGTAAATGCTAAGTACGGACAATCAAAGTTTGGAAAGCTCTCGGTTGTCAAATCGCTTTGATTGATAAGAGGTAACGTCGAGCTAGTGACGATAAATCCGACCGGTTGGAGGTAACCCAACATTTACATGCTTTATGTTTTCGTTTCGCTTTTCTTGTTTCGTTGTTTTGTCGTGTCTTGTTTGTTTGTTTTAGTCCCAAGGTATATCATCAATGGCGAGGATTCTATCCACCACGGAGTAGCGCGACATTTGAGGTAAGTTCTCTCCAATCACTCTCTTCTGCAAACCTTATCGCCTCCATTGCACTTGTTGACACATAAGTTTGGGGGGGGATTGTTCGAGTGTGAGTTGGTTGAGAGTCTTTCTTATGTTTTTCTTTGTTTTGTTAAGTTGTTATGCTTTGGGGTCTTTTGTCGTGTTTTTGTTTTTCTATTCGTTTTTGTGTCTGTCGATCAACGAGTTAAGTGAAGTGTGTTAATCCATGTGGCCAATGACGATAGAGATTTTTAAGTGTGAAATTTAAAGATAGTGCACATGATATGTTAGAAAATGACGCATGAATGACTTGAGATTGCTTAGCTTGTTGTTTTTCACCATTTTCTTATCCTGAGACTTGAGCTTCACTGTATACATATCTTGATGACGCTTTTAATTGTGTGATATCATGCATGTGATTCTCTTCTAGAACTTGTCGTTTTTACGTGTCGAGACTGCAATATGTGTTTTCAATTTGGAAAGGATAAAAGGCCATCTTTGTTAACCACATATTCACCCAAACACTAACCCGATGATGTATACCATTTGTCGCCTTTCTTTGAGCTTTTATTAGACTTATTCTTCGATTAACCGAATGATAGGAGGTGAGGATGAATATGGGAATCAAAAGGGTTGAAATTTTGATGTAGTTATGACGAGAAAAATTACTTTTAGAAATACATCTGGTGAAGAATAGTACCTTTGTTGTGAATGATAAACCCTATAAGCTCTAGAAAAGAAAAGAAAAAGCCATGATAAGTTCACTATGTGTTTTGAGCATAAAGGGTCGTTAATCAAAGTATAGGTACCTTATGAGGATAAAACGTCGATTTAGCAAGTTGGAAAAGAAGAAAATGGACAAAGTCCATATGTGTCGAAAAGTATAAACGGGGTGCTTGGAATATTTTTGAGTCACTTAGCCATATATTATCCTACCTTAACCAATGTGCCTACAATATAACCTATGAAAAGACCTTTTATCCTTATTTGAACATATTTGACGCGTGGAGATATTAGAGAAATGGCAGCCTATGGTAAGATTTTGCATTGCATTGATCATCGAGTATATACACGCCCTTAATTTCTTTATGAGTTGAGTGTATCCTATATTTTACACATGCCATGTGAGGTTGAACTAAATGAGTTTTGCTTTCAATCGTTGTTCGTGTTGAATTGACTAACGCCGTCATGTGTGCTAATATTTTGAGCGCTGAAAGATATTTCCGAGGCATGATTGTGTTTATCACCTTGCTATACTCATTGATCTTTTGTTGTGTCCTTCGCTTTTCTTTACTGCTCTGCTTTTGTTTGAGGACAAACAATGCTCAAGTTTGGGGTGTGATAAACGCCGCATTTTACACGCTTATTGGTGATATGTAAAGATGAATTTAGATCGATAATAATGCGCTTATGTATCGGATCTTAATGTTTTTATCTATTTCTAGAAGATAACGCTTTGGGTGTTCTTTTGGTGTTGTGTAGGTCTATATGTTGAAAATCAAGCAGGAACTAAGCACGAGCCAAAATGCACAACTACCCGCTTAGCGACCAACCCAGCGGTCGCTAGGTTGACCGACAAGATCATTCAATGAGCGAGCCAAGATCGACGCTGTCCATGAGCCCACGCCCGCAAGCAAGCCCCAGCCGAGAAGCTTATCAGATTATTTCGCGGCCACAAGAAGCGACCGCTAGCTGTGCCATGAGAACTGCTCCGCGAGCAAGAAGAGACGATCGCGAGCGAAGAGAGCGCTAACACATGCCTCATGGTCGACCTAGCGATCGCGAGGAGCGGTCGCGAGACGCAGCGGCGAGGATAAAATTAGGGTTTCGGGGTGCTCTATATATAGGCAACATCCTCGCGCCGCCTCAACTTAGCACACACCCACCCCGGAGCACTTTTACTCAGTTTTCCTCAATTTTATCTTTGTTTTATCTTTAGTTTAGTTCTAGATTTAATTCTTGATTGTTCTAGTTTAGTTTATCGCTTTGCTATCGCTCGAACGTTTTGTCCGATTGTTTTCCTCTTCCGCCGATTGATTCAAACTCAACAATTGTCTCCAACGCCATCACGGGTTTTATCAATTTAATTTATGTTTTATGTTTTATCGTATTTTATTCCGTTAATTATGTCTAATTTCGTTTCTATCCTAGGGTTTGCATGATCCGATCCTATATGTTGTGATTCCCGTTATCTCTGTTACCTTCAGAGGCATTGATTCATGATTCTTGGTGCTTATTTATATGTGTTAATTTCATCAATCTTGATGCATATCTAGTTGCCATTAATTACGCATCTGATTACTTGTCAATCGATCTTGAACGATGACACGGATAAACCTGTCGTAGTCGAGATAGGAACATCCGTGTGAAGCTTATTCCTTGTGATCTATTCGAGGTTGCTTGTTATCCTAGAGACGCATGTTACAGAGAAAACTAGCACCACAGCCAGAATTGTCGAACTAATGTTGTTGGTTATATGATCTTTCATCTGTCTGATTAAAATCACTAATAGGAACAGATAAACATACGCCGTGGATAGATTAATGTATCCCCGGTTAGCCTTTTCATCCGCTTTATCATCCGTGATTTTATTGCTTTATTTTATATTTCAGATGGTTACCTTTGCTTGATTAAATTAAGCCCTTAAACCTCTCACCCATTTCGCAGCTGAATAATGATGAATTATTGTTGAGTTAGCTTCGTGTTTTGCAGTTACAATCCATGTGGATACGATACTCTACTTACCTTATACTTACGCCGCTGTTTTGAAAAGTGAGCGATCATTATATAGGTGATTATATATCCTTATCGATGGACACCACGCCGTCAAGTTATCGAGTGCTCGACCGACGCTGATCTATATGATTCGATATATTGAGATTAGAAGATCATGCGAAGAGAAACCGCGCCCAGCAGATGGCTCCCATAATGCATTTATTTGGATTCATCATGGACGGTTGATTATCGAGCTTCAACGATACATGCATATCAAAAAACCGTACACTTCGATTATCTATCCCGTCATCCGACAACCGGCCTCCCAAAAGACGGCATCGCCAGGTCCATATGCATGTGATCGCCACTTTTCTAACACGAAAACGCGTAAGTATAAGGTAAGTCGAGTATCGATCCATTGTGATTGCAATCCCAAACACGTAAGTTAATTCAACGAAACTTCATCATTATCCAAGAATGTATTTGGTTTTAAAGGTTTATGGTTTTGATAATTAAATCCAAAGCAAAGGTGACAACAAGAAAATAAACTAAAGCAATAAAAACTCAAAGGATAACTATGGAGAAAGACTAACCCTAGGGATGCACTAATCCTATCCACTACGATGTTTATCCCGCTTATTATTAACCGCTTTAATCCGCATAAGATGGAAGATCACATATGTAGCCAACAACTTCGCTATTTAACAATTGGATAATTGATTACTAATTTTCCTATTATTGTTACGCCTCTAGAGGAAATAAGCAACTCCAAAAGGATCACAAAGAATATGCTTCCTACGAATGTTCCTATCTCACCACGACTCAAGGTTTATCCAGATTACGATTCAAGATCGATCGACAATTAAAACTCATACGTAATTAATCGGCAACTATGATATGCATCAAGATCGATAAGAAATCAACACATATAATTAAGCACCAAGAATCATGAATCAATGCCTGGAAGGTAAATAACAATAAGTGAATCACAACATATAGGATAGAATCATGCAAACCCCAGATTAGAATGTAAATTTAGCTAGACATAAATAACGTAAATAAAATACGAAATAATCATAAAACAGAAATTAAATAGATAAAACCCGAGGGAAGCGTCTCAAGAACAATGGTTGGGTTCGTTTCAAACCTAACGGAAAACGGAAAACGATGGAATTCTTCCGACGAAAACGCTCAAAGGTTAACAATGCGAGAACTAAAGCTAGAACGATGGAAAACTATTGCTAGAATTAATCTAAATCAAAACTAATGAAAATAAATGGAAAATAGAGAAAATCGAGGAAAAACGTAAAATCACGCCTGGGTCGGTTGGCGAGGCGGGTAATGCCTTATTTATAGAATTAGGCGTAAACCCCAATTTTCACGTCTGCGCCATGCCGCGGCGGGCTCACGGTCGCGAGGGAACATCCGCGTCTCGCCATCCTCGCCTTCTCGGCAGGGCGCCGCTGGACTGCCGCCACACCTCGTGGTAGCTAGGTGTGGTCGTGTCGCACATAAAATCATCGCGCCACGCCTCGCGCCCGGTGGGAGTGCTCGCGTGTCACGGCCTTTCTCGCCAGGTTGGTAGCCGCGGCCGACCTAGCGGTCGCCAGGCCGGTCGCAGTTTTTCGCCTCAGGCGCATATGCTGACGGAGCTCGTGTTCGCCTCGCGGTTCGCTAGCGGCACTAAGGCGGTTGCTAGTCTCTCCTTTGCCCTCGTCGCTGCTTCTTCGCCCATGCTTCGATTTTCAACTTATAAGCCTACAAACACCAAAACGGAACCCAAGAGCAAGATCTTCCAAAAATATGTAAAATCATTGAGATCCAAGACATAAACGCACATTATCGATCTAAAATCATCTTTAAAAATCAACAATATACGTAAAATGCGCTTATCAACCCCCAACTTAAATCATTGTTTGTCCTCAAACAAAACAAGACCAAAAAGAAAGAGCGACACAAAACAGATCAACGAAAGGCCAAGAAGGTAATTAACCAATAAAGCCTCGTAAATATCTCAAAGCTCAAAATCATTAGTGCACACGACAACATTAGTCAAATCGACAATGTACAACCATTGAAAGCAAAAATCTCATTCAATTCAACCTCACAATGGCATATGCGTAATCTATAGAGTACACTCAACTCATAAAGAAATAAGGGACGGTATGCACTCAAAAATCAATGCAATGCAAAAATCTCACCATAGTTTGCCATTTCTCTAATATCTCCACCACGCCAAATGCATTCAAATTAGGATCAAAAGGACTTTTCATAGGTTGTATTGTAGGCACATTGGTTAAGGTAGGATAACATACGGCTAAGTGACTCAAATATATTCCAAGTACTTCCATCTCTATAATCACCATACGGACTTTGTCCATTTCCTTTTCCTTTCCAACATGCTATTTCGACATTTATTCACTCAAGGTACCATATACTATGATAATTGACTTTTATGCTCATACTATTCACAAAAATTTTCTTTTCTTGGCTTTGTAATAGAGCTTATAGGGTCTATTCTTTTTCACACGGGTACCATACTTTATCTTTTATCCCCACTTTGCATATCAAAACAAATTTTTCTCCCATTTGATTCACATATCCATCCTCACCTCCTATCATCCGGTTAACAAAAGAATAAGGTCTAATAAAGGCTCAAAGAAGGCGACAAATGGTATATGTCATTGGGCTAGTGTTTGGGTAAATATGTGGTTTAACAAAGATGGTCTTTTATCCTTTCCATATTCAAAACACATATCAAAATTTCGATACGTAAAAAACGGCAAGTTCTAGAAGATAATTACATGCACGATATCACACAAATAAAAGAAACTGTAACAAGATGTGTATACAGTGAAGCTCAAGTCTCACGGTTTTAGCAAATGGTTAAAACAACAAGCTAAGCAATCTCAAGTTATCCTTGCGCCATTTTCTAACATATCATGTGCACTATCACATATTTAATGTAAAATTTCTATCATCATTGACTACATGGATTAACACATTTCACTTCAACTCGTTGATCGAATCGACACAACAAAAACACAAAAGATAATGCAAAAAGCCCCAACATATAAAAACTTAACAAACAACGAAAACATAAAAAGGACTCTCAACCACATCACACTCGACCACTCCCTCCCCAAACTTATTGTCATCAGCAGTAAATGGAGGCAATAATGTTTGCGAAAGAGAGTGATTGGGAGAGATCTTACCTCAAATGTCGCTACTATCCGGCGACGGGTAGAAACCTCCATCGTTCCATTGCCGCATCATCCGATGTTGCTTTGCTCTTGATGCGCTTGTCTTTGGGCTAGGGTGGTCTCGCCAGGTCATCATGGAGGTCATATTCGCCTATGTGGTCTAGACGACCGCCTATGCGATCAAGTCGCCATAAATCCCGAATATCCCCGAGCATGCCTTGGTGGAATCGCGCCACCGCCTCGGTGCCCCCTGCTCGTCCTCCTCTCCTAGCTGCTCTTCCTCGACCGCCTTGCGACGGTTACCGAGTCCATGCATAGTGCTAGTCGGAGCTCATGCTCCACTATGCTCCGCCGCCAACTCGCTTATGCCGGTGAGCTGGGTCGGGTAGGCGAGACTATCGACTTGCCATGCTTGTCATATAGATCCAGAGTAGCGGTCTCGGTGCCTCTTCAAGAACGCCCGACATATAGATTTTTCGTCCAGAAAATATCTTGAGAGATGGGCACCTCTCGAATCGTGATACCAAAAATCGCCAATAGGGGTAACAAATCCTCTATGCATATCCGAGCATTCCCGATACCTCGCTTGCATCCGGAAGTGTCGGGCTAGGAACATCCCGGCGTGCACTTTCGCCGCATCGTCAGCAGCAATCGTGAGACTCATGTCCCGAGATAGAACAAAGGCCGCATTCAAACGCCATGTATGGTGAACGTGAGTAGCGGTGGAAGTAGCGGATCGCCGGATTCCGAATGGAGCTCGCCTTAGCCCTCGGAGGCATCATAATATGGTCTCGCCCAAGGATGTGTCTATGATCAATGGCCACGCATCCCGAGGCGAATGCTCTAAGTCCCCGATCTATCTCGCCTCGGACGGCCTCGGCGATGGAGTTCAACTCGCCCACCGAGAGCTGCCTCGCTCGCTATCGAGCCGAACGTTATGTAATCCGCCATCCATACGCCTTATGAACATATAAGGTCGATGTAAATTCCAGCGTGAGGGTCCGGTATGATAGATGATTAGTCGTTATAACCGAATACAGTCCGCCTCTCCGCAAGCCATGAGACGCTATTAGCTATCCCATAGCCCCGCAGTCTCAATGCACATAAACCGGAATGTCGTGCTTTAGCCAGACTAGTTTTCTCCACCTTTCCGTGATGAGGGAGTCGGCAATGCACCCCAACAAAGGGAGGGTGGAACTCATCACGTGGCTCATCCCGGATGAGAAAGCAACCTCCTTGTCCTTTCGCTTATGGCCGGAGTGGTGTGACATATTGTACCTAAAGATAAAAGCAAAGTTAGTTCATGTACTTATTAAAGAGGCATATAAAAGCAAACGACAACCCATAGAAAAATATAGACCTCCCCCAAACTTGAATTGAGCAAAATACCGCCCCCTATACTAACATATGGTCAAACAAAGCGAAATAAGGGGGAGGAATCGCACACACGCACAAAAATACACAAAAAATGGCATTCTGGGCTGTCTCGCGGCCATCCTCGCGGTCGCGAGGTACCACTTGGCGCTTGGGGTATCTGCACGCGAGCACGCTCGCGGTCGCTAATTTCCGAAAACTCGCGTGCGAAGGCGCGCGGACGTGCGCAAAGACAAACGCGAAGGCGCGGACATGCGCATGGACCACGGCTCAGCTCATGGTCATGAGCGATGCGCCGACAAAGAAGAAAATAGGGTTTTTCAAACATTTTTCATCCCAAATCAACAATATAAGCAAAATTGACCAATAATAAGCATCAATACACATCTATAAACATCAATAGCCCTAACATTGTAACAATCATGCTCAAAACACCAAGTAATTTAGCAATATGAGCCCTAATTCTCAAAAATCAAAACCCACCACAAGGAGATATAATGGACAAAATCCTCCAAATCATGCTAAAAGCGAAATTCAAGAGGAATTATAAATGTAGCGCACCTTGAGCGGATTAGTGGTGAAAATTGCAATCAAAAAGAAGAACTTAGTGTAAGGTGCTTGAGAGAGTATTTTGCTGCTGAAATGTGCGTATGCGTAAACGGGGGAAAGGGTTAAAAGTGGTCAAAACGCTGGTCGATCCGGCGTGGTCGGGGGCATGCCTCGCGCCGGGCTCATGATCGCGTGCTCGGTCGCAAGGTGCGTCTGCAGCGCTGAAAATTCATTTTCTAAGATAATGGTTATTCATACCACACTGCGGGCGCGAGGGTGGTCGCAAGTATGCTTTTGCTTTTTTTTTTTTCCTTTAATCATAAAAAGAAAGCAATTATACCGGACCAAAACGATGAAACACGACACTATTACCGACACGACAAAACAACGACAAACAAGAAAAACAAAACGAAAACAAAAAACGAGAAAACACTTTGGGTTACCTCCCAACCAGTGCTAGATTTTTCGTCGCTAGCTCGACGGTACCTCTCATCAATCAGGCGATTTGTCAACCGACATTTTCGAAACCTCGATTTGCCCTTGTAATTAGAATTTACAACAGCCCACCAATTGCCCATGGAGATCGTTATCTCGCCATCATTCAGCTCCCTTGTCCGCAGAACCCAAGCAGTGTAACAAACATGATCGCCGCACTCGTGTTCACTACCCAAGAATGGGTAGAACAAGTCGCTAAACATGTTTCACATTAAAGCAAATGGCGACTCTAGAGCCTTGAGCTTGGGGCACTTAGCCTTCCAATGCCCGGCCTCACCGCACTCAAGCATTTGCCCTTCTCCTTCGCTTTTTCAAACCGGTAGAGCCCTTTTATTACTCCCACTTTTCTTTAGCCTTAGCATCTCTTGAATTCCACTTTTCCTTTTCATCTTCGATAACGCAGTGGTTTTCTTTGAGGTGCTGATTAAAGGTCAGGCACCTTTGCCCATTTTATGCTCTTCCGTTGCTAGATCCTCTTGCAATGAATCTAGAGTATAACTTTATCATAAAGGACCGCTTTATAACGGAAGTCATCAAAAGATTGGGCAAAGTGTTGAGGATCATATCGATTCTCGACTACGCCATCAATATATCCTCCAACCAATTCGAGCTCTCCAAGAGATTAATCATTTGCTCTACATGGTTATGCACCGAATCGCTTTCCTTCATTGAACTTGACATTATTGATTTTGTCAAATTATGACAAGAGATTCTCGTCCGACTCTCATACAATTTCATAAGACTTAGCCATATCGTGGTCGCATCTCCCATCTCTTGATGCCGGAGTTGCGGTGGACTCGCACACGGTGACCAAAAGAAGGCACTTTGTCATTCTATTTGATTTGTCCCATTTCGTGCTCCTTGCGCCTCATCGCAGATGAATTGTCTAGAGGCTTGGGACGGGGTGTAGTGAGTACAAATAGATTTTCTTCCGCAGAAGAACATTCTCAATGTTTTGTTTCCACTCGATAAAATTTGGACCGGATACGGATTTTGTGCGAAAGATATTGATAATCGTAAGAGACATATCTCAAACGATAATGTAAACACATAAGCATACGATCACACATAATTGTGAATAATAATATTGTAACCTTTTGATAAAACAATATTAATCGAAACCTCCAATCGCCCAAGGAATCCCACATGCAAGCCACGCTGTGGACGCCACATGAACCCCCACTGCACTAAAATATACCTTTAGTCGCTTAATTTCAATCCATGTCAACTTATCCTTATGATAAATGAAATTAACGATTGGACCTTTCTGACCACATCACTATCGCCAAGGGACTTCACGGAAGTTGTACTTGAGGTGATTTCTAAGCAATGACCACAATTTTAAAAGAGAAATGAATTCTTAGAATCAGCATACTCACCGGACCATACCGCCCAATTCAAATTCTTTTGTTATCTCATTTTATATCTATCTCTAGAGAACTTATGAAAATTGCACATGCAAGCCACGTGTGTGATCGCCATACATGAAACTCCCACTTCTCAATAGATTTAAAAGTTTTATTTAGAAATCTCATCTAACAAACTTATGATAAACAAAGGCAAGCAAGCCACGCTGTGGACGCCACTCACAAAGGCCTCACTTTGTTTAGAGATCAAAAGTGGAGGTCTTGACATTTTAATTTTAAAATTAATTTGTCGGGTTGCTTGCTTAGTCTTTTGTTCAAAAGGTTTGTCCATGCGGATCACGTAATCCTAAAGATGCTTGTCATAGAACTCAACATGTAAAAATGCTCGCAGAATTCTAAAATATGCTAGAAAACGCGATACACCTAGCATGCTTACTATGCGCATCCAATTACGAAAACACGTAAGGTTTGTCAACGTAATTTAAACATACATAGCATGCTATCGCATTATTTAAACATCCACGACATGCAATGAACGATAAAATAAAATAAAACGCTCATCGTGGCCCACTCGTGGAATATGCACTTTCTCGCCTAATCTATTACATAGAATTGCAAAGCATGCATCTTTATAATCTTCAAAATGGGCCTCGCGTGCACGGCACGGACCGACTCGTCAAAACAGATTCGGCCGAAAACGGATCGACTCGCCCCGCCATGCGCAAGGCCCGCGAGCGGCAAGCAAGCTCATGCGGCCGCCGCCGCACGCCGCGGCGCACCCGCTTTTTCCCGCTGCCTCGATCCGGCCGCTGCTCGCTTTTACTTTTACGCATAAGATTTACGTAAAATAAATCTAATCTAACCACGATTTTCTCGTGGTGAAAACAAAATCCGACAAAATAAAACCGAGCCACGATGAACGCATGATCCAACAATAATATATATTGCGACGTAATAATCAAACGTGAATTAATCCAACAGAGCCAAGATATCGATCCCGTGCTCGATACCAATCAAGGGAAAACTATGTTTAGCCCTCTCCCGATGATCTATCTTCGATGTTTAATTCACCATACATTGATTATATACCTAGCATGCACCTATATAATTAATTGCAACACGCTGGGTTTTCTCGTGTTTACCTTTGAATCTGCCGGCGCTGAAGGATCGAGACTCGTGCTTTGACCTTCCGGATCGTATCCCTGCTACCCAATCTCCAACGCCGAGCGAGGACGATCTATGGAGAATGCTTCGAAAATCACCCTCAAGCTTCTCAAGAATTTTCAAAATCTCTCAAAGGACGAACCTCAAATTTCGAAAATAATGATGATGATTATTAATCATCGACCTAGATTTAATCTCTTACCTCATATTTATAATGCATTACCATAATCGTATATGGAAATTACCATAATCCCATATGGAAATTACCATAATCCCATATGGAAATTACTATAATCCTTTATGGAAATTACCATAATCCCATATGGAAATTACCATAAACCTTATGGAAAGGATTATTACCATAATCTTATATGGAAAGGATCTATGCATATCCCATAAATATAATAATATCCTTATAGGATAAAGAGAATCAAATCCTTGCCTTGTAGAGCATAGGGCGCCGATTTTGCTCTAGCTTACGGGCCTGGATGGGCCAAATTTAGGATCAAATGCAAGGAATAAAGATGGGTCTCAAATAAATTAATTATCTTATGTTCACCGTAACATAAATTAATTTATAAACATTTATTCATGCCACTAGAGAATAAATGCCGACTTACCCCTTTATTACCGGGTTGAGTCGGCTTGCACTTAGACATTACGAATCCTCGTATTTAAGATATCGAACGTCCATTAATTATTTATAGCATTCTCGATCGCTAAAATAATTAATATCTTTAATTCCTTAAGTAGTACCACTCAACCTTATTATTGTACTTGAGCTAACTCAACCTCGCAGGTTTAGTACAATAAACCTTTGAGCTCCTTAAGGACGCCATCATCCTAAACGGATACGGTGACTGACATGCATAACTAGCATGACATACAAGCACCGCCACCACCCAAGACGCGAGAATATTGGTTAGAACATATAACCCTCACCCATAACAAGTCAAAGTGATGGTCAAGAACTCATACTCATCTAATACCTTATCGAGGTTTAGATCATCGAAGTCACCGAGATCTTGGTTCTTCACGACGGTCGCTAGAAGAACTCATCTCACCGTGATCCTTCAATACGCCGTAGACGCATCAAAGATAGACAAGCAACCAAGTCAAGTCACTTCTTATCTATACCGCACCTATACCGACAACTCGTCCCTCAAGTTGTCTCAACTGTGGAAACTTTTATATCTCATTAAGCTTGACTAATCATACGTACTTCGTGATCTTCTACACACCGTATGATCTAACTTATATATGAGATAAGGGACACGTATATATGCAATCAAGTATTCATTTCGGATAGAGATTGTAATAGTGGTAATGTGAAACATTGTATACAAGCTCAACCAAAACGCTTTAATATACAACCAACAGCCCCTGGATCTTTCTACTTCAGAGGCAACTTCGTTGTAAGATGGCACCAGATTCTTCGTGATAGGTTAATTTTTTCAAATTTACCCAATTTCTTTTGCTTGCTAATGCATCTTCGTAAACTCACATATCCCGATGTTTCGGAGTGCTTCAAAGAGAGGTAGATTGATATTCACTTTCAAATATCTCTTTGAATCGGTGAACTCTCGTCATATTTCGACTTAGCTAGTCGACTTGGAAACGGAACCGAGGAGTATATGTAGGATATTTCACATCGGGCGTGTCATGGTCTTTCGCGACCGCGAGGGTGATCGCTAGGACCCACGCCACTGCGCTTCCTCTCAGATCCGGGCGCGCGGGCTCGCCCCCGACTCTTTGTCGGTCTCTCGCGCCGGGATCGCGGTCGTGAGCTCGGTCGTGAGGTGCTGTCACGTCGCGGGTCTCGCGTATTCCTGGACAGTCGAACGGTGATGTCCGCGCCGGCTCACGATCACGAGCTCGGTCACGGGTGCTCTTCCGTCGCTTCCTTCGTCTGCGGGTTCGCTACCGCTCCACTTCTCAACCGGATAGCAAAGCATCGATTCTTAGGGTTCACTTTCCAGACATCGGAAATTGGCCCGCCTTTTGCCAGCATTTTGTTGTGCAACTATCCGACCAACTGATTCTCCATCATCTTCATGTGTTTGCCCATGGCTACTACAATGGATTCCAACTGTGTTATCCTCTGGGTAGTGCTATTGATGAACGAGTTCTGCTGTGCGGCCATCGAATTCTTATTTGTCGTCATTTGTTGGTTGCTCTCAACCAACCGCCGCATCAACTCCTCTAAACATTTCTTCTTCGCTCTTAAATCATACCATTCTCGCATGCAAGCCTCCGGAGGTTGTTGGAAGTTATTGAGTTGCATACGACAAGTTCGGGTGATTCCTATTGTTAGGATGGTATGTCGGATTTTCCCGTGACGGTTCTTTTTTCGATTTATATAACTCACATCCTCCGTCTCAATCGACTCTTCAAAAGAGTAAACTTTTCATTAGCTCGCCATACCGAATCACCTCAACAAGCAATGCCGCCACGCGCGCTCTTTCCATCGCCACCGGTAGTCGTTAGTAGCCATCTCTTCTATGATGCGGCCGGCCTCCTCTACACGGGCGATTCAATAGTGCAGCCTCATGCCGATGCATCTACAATGCTTCTCATATGCAGTCAGTCACCGCTATAAACCGCGTGATCGCGCCATCTAGAAAATCCATGTTGAGGCATTTTCAATCACCGAATCTCCCATGCCTCGAATAACGACTGCCTCCTTGTTGGCAAAAGTGGAGATCTCGATATGATCTTCGTGCTTTGGTCATGGCGGAGTATTTTGAGTGGAACTTCGCAAAGTTTCCCCATTGCCTATCCTGTTCGGTCCAGGCTCAACCAATTTTGCCCGGTCACAGAGAGAACCGAACATGCGCATCCGATTGTGTCTTGTGGCACCCCATTCTCGCTTGATGGTGTCACAAATATCGAGATAAGTCTCGAGACGTGCATTCGGTCTTCTCGAACTCCTCCCCAAACCGCTCTCCTGCACCATATCGATCGTGGCCGGTTTTAATTCGAAATTGTTCGGCCCACTTGAGGGCCCCATCCTCCTCCTTGGAATTGTTCAAAGGAGGTCGGTACATGTAGTTCGAGGTCTCGCTCGAACAGGACAAGGAGTCCCATATTCGCCATCCGGCGCCGCATCTCTCAGAACTCGCCGTAAGACGGCACCGCTGGGAGGTATACCCCATTGGGAGGAACACCCCATTCTGTGGATTAGCTGCCATTGCAGCCGCTCTTCTCTCGTGTCCTTCACCTTGGGAAATTTCGATCTCGGGTCAAGATTTTGCTCGTGAGGTCCCCGACCTTGTGATCATAAACTACCCGAGAAAAGAGAGAGCTTAACTCGACAAGAATAATTAAATAAAATAATATATATAACTTGAATTAATAAACCAAATCGTTAAATTATTCCTATGTGATCTTAACAATCCCTCGAACGGCGCTTAAAATTTGATCGCCACTTTTCTAACACGAAAACGCAAGTATAAGGTAAGTCGAGTATCGTGATCCACAGGATTGCAATCCGAAAACACGAAGCTAATTCAATGAAACATCATCATTATCCAAGAATGATTTGGTTTTAAAGGTTTATGGCTTCAGATAATTAAATCCAAAGCAAAGCGACAACAAGAAAATAAACTAAAGCAATAAAAACTCAAAGGATAACTATGAAGAAAGACTTACCCTATGGATGCACTAATCCTATCCACTACGATGTTTATCCCGCTTATTATTAACCGCTTTAATCCGCATAAGATGGAAGATCACATATGTAGCCAACAACTTCGCCATTTACAATTGTGACAGCTTGATTTCTAATTTTCCTATTATCATACGCCCTAGAGGAAAATAAGCAACCCAAAAGGATCACAAAGAATATGCTTCCTACGAATGTTCCTATCTCACCACGACTCAAGCTTATCCGTATCATGCATTCAAGATCGATCGACAATTAAAACTGTTACGTAATTAATCGGCAACTATGATATGCATCAAGATTGATCGTAAATCAACACATATAATTAAGCACCAAGAATCATGAATCAATGCCCGGAAGGTAAATAACAATAGCAGTGAATCACAACATATAGGATAGAATCATGCAAACCCTAGGATTAGAACCAAATTTAGCTAGACATAAATAACGAAATAAAATACAAAATAATCATAAAACAGAAATTAAATAGATAAAACCCGTAGGGAAGCGCCTGAAGAACAATGGTTGGGTTCTGCTTCCAAACCCAACGGAAAATGGGAAAACGATGGAATTCCTTCGGACGAAAAACTTTCCAAAGGTTAACAATGCGTAGAACTAAAGCTAGAACGATGGAAAACTATTGCTAGAATTAATCTAAATCAAAACTAATGTGAAAATAAATGGAAAATAGAGAAAACCGAGGAAAACGTAAAATCGGGCCGGGGTCGGTTGGGAGCGCAAGGGTAATGCCCTATTTATAGAATTAGGCGTAAACCTTAATTTTCACATCTTCGCCATGCCGCGGCCGGGCTCATGGTCGCGAGGGAACATCCTCGCCTCGCCATCCTCGCCTTCTCGGCGCGCGCTGATTGGACTCGCCGCGCCACACCTCGCGGTCGGTAGGTGTGGTCGCGCCGCATAAAATAATCGCGCCACGCCTCGCGCCCGCAGGAGTGCTCGCGCGCTACGGCCTTCCTCGCCAGGCCGGTGTTTCGCGGCCGACCTAGTGGTCGCTACGCCGGTCGCGAGCCTTCGCTCGCGCGCATACGCGCACTCGCGCCGTGCTCGCTCCTTGCCGTCTGCTAGGCGGCCGCTAAGGCGGTCACTAGGCTCTCCTTGCCTCGTCGCCGTTTCTTCGCCCATGCTTTTTTCAACTTATAAGCCTACAAAACACCAAAACGGAACCCAAGAGCAAGATCTTCCAAAATATGTAAAAGCATTGAGATCCAAGACATAAACGCACATTATCGATCTAAAATCATCTTTAAAATCAACAATAAACGTAAAATACGCTTTATCAACCCCCAAACTTAAATCATTGTTTGTCCTCAAACAAAACAAGACCAAAAGAAAGAGAGACACAAAACAGATCAACGAGCATCAAGAAAGGTGATTAACCAATAAAGCCTCGTAAATATCTCAAACAGTGGAGGGGTGGAACTCATCATGTGGCTCATCCCGAGATGAGGAAGCAACCTCCTTATCCTTTCGCTTATGGCCAGAGTGGTGTGACATATTGTACCTAAATATAAAAGCAAAGTTAGTTCATGTACTTATTAAAGAGGCATATAAAAGCAAACGACAACCCATAGCAAAATATAGACCTCCCCCAAACTTGAATTGAGCAAAATACTACCCCCTATACTAACATATGGTCAAACAAAGCGAAATAAGGCGGAGGAATCGCACACACGCACAAAAATACACAAAAAATGGCATTCTGGGCTGCCTCGCGGCCATCTTCGCAGTCGCGAGGGAGGTCGCGAGGTACCACTCGGCGCTTGGGGTATCCGCACGCGAGAACGCCCACGCTCGCAACCTTGGTCGCGAGCACTCTCGCGGTCGCTAATTGCTGAAAACTCGGGCGCGAAGGCGCGCGGACGTACGCGAAGACAAACGCGAAGGCACGGACATGCTCATGGACCCTCACGGCCGGGCTCGCGGTCGCGAGCTCGATCGTGAGCGACGCGCTGACAGCAGCAAAATAGGGTTTTTCGAACATTTTTCATCCCAAATCAACAATGTAAGCAAAATTGACCAATAATAAGCATCAATACACATCTATAAACATCAATAGCCCTAACATTGTAACAATCATGCTCAAAACACCAAGTAATTTAGCAATATGAGCCCTAATTCCTCAAAAAATCAAAAACCCACCACAAGGAGATATAATGGACAAAATCCTCCAAATCATGCTAAAAGCGTAAATTCAAGAGAATTAAGTAAATGTAGCGCATCTTGAGCGGATTAGTAGTGAAAATTGCAATCAAAATGAAGAACTTAGGTGTAAGGTGCTTGAGAGAGTATTTTGTCTGAAAATGTGTGCGTGTAAACGTGAAAAGGGTTAAAGTGGTCAAAACGCTGGTCGCGTTCGGGCGTGGTCGGGCATGCCTCGCGGCCGGGCTCACGGTCGCGTGTCGGTCGCAAGGTGCGCCTGCATACCGGGCTATTCATGCCACACCTCGCGAGCGGGGTGGTCGCGAGGTATGCTTTTTCTTTTCTTTTTCCTTTAATCATAAAAGAAAGCAATTATACCTGACTCGAAAACGATTAAACACGACACGCACACCTAAAAACAACGACAAACAAGAAAACAAAACGAAAACAAAACCAGAAAACACGCTGGGTTACCTCCCAACCAAGTTAGATTTTTCGTCGCTAGCTCGACGGTACCTCTCATCAATCGTGCGATTTGTCAACCGACGCTTTCCAAACCTCGATTTGCCTTGTACTTAGCATTTACAACAGCCCACCAATTGGCATAAGAATGGCTTCCACCGAGCTTGAACGAATCACTCGGATTTTTATACCGAGTCCACTTCTTCCTCGCAAGATGCTCGCCGATGGTCTATTGAAATTCGAGCTCAAGAATGTGGCCGGCCGAGGTAGTGGTGATCGAATACCAATTTTCGTGCTCAACTATCGTGTTGCTTGATGGCGCCATATATTGAAATCTTTAGCTCCTCATCATTGACACGAAACGTGAGGTCACCTTCTGCACATCAATCAAAGCACCACACCAGCTAGAAAAGGTCTACCCAAGATTAGTGGTTGATGTCAATTCGCATGTCTAATATAACAAAATCAGCAGAAAGACAAAGTCCCTAATTCTTACCAACACGCCTTCAACAATTCCCTTAGGATATGTGATCAATTCGTCACCATCATCAATGATATCTTTGTTGGCTTCATCTTCCTAGTTCAAGCGGTTGAATACATTCAACGACATCGATTGATGTTGCTCCCAAATCGCACAACACATTGGGGAATGTGTGCTCAGCAATCTCGCACTCAAAGTGAAGCTCCCTGATCTTTCGCTCAGAGGCAACTTCCGTTGTAAGATGGCATCGCATTCTTCGATAGGTTAATTTTTTCAAATTTACCCAATTTCTTTTGCTTGCTAATGCATCTTCGTAAACTTCACATATCTCGGCATGTTTGGAGCGCTTCAAAGAGAGGTATATTGATATTCACTTTCAAATATCTCTTTGAATCGGGTGAACTCCTCGTCATATTCGACTTAGCTAGTCGACTTGGAAACGGAACCGGGAGTATATGTAGATATTTCGTCATCGGGTGTGCTCATGGTCTTCCTCGCGACCGCGAGGGCGATCGCCAGGACCGCGCTTACGCGCTTCTTCCGTCAGGCGTGCGGCGCGCGGCTCGCCCTCGACTTTTTCCGGTCTCTCACGGCCGGATCGCGATCGCGAGGTGCTGCTCGTTCGGGCCGTGGGGTCTCCCGTATTCCTCGACCGGCTGAACGTGTGATGTCTCGCGCCGGGCTCGCGATCACGAGCTCGGTCGCGAGGTGCTCTTCCGCCGCCTCCTTCGTCCGGGTGGGTTCGCACGCCGCTCCACTTCTCAACCGGATAGCAAAGCGTTGATTCTTAGGGTTCATCAGACACTCAAAATTGGCCCGCCTTTGGTTGTGCATTTTGTTGTGCGGCTATCTCGACCTATCCGATTCTCCATCATCTTCATGTGTTTGCCCATGGTCGCTGCAATGGATTCCAACTGTGTTATCCTCTGGGTAGTGCTATTGATGAACGAGTTCGTGGTGGCCATCGACTCGATTTGTCATCATTTGTTGGTTGCTCACAACCAACCGCGATCAACTCCTCTAAACCTTGCTTCTTCGGCTCAATCATACCATTCGCACAAGCTTCTCGCCGGAAGTTGTTGGAAGTTATTGAGTTGGCATACGACAAGTTCGGGTGATTCCTATTGTTAGGATGGTATGCCGGATTTTCCCGTGACGGTTCTTTTGATTTATATAACTCACATCCTCCGTCTCAATCGACTCTTCAAAAGAGTAAACTTTCATTAGCTCGTCATACCTCGAATCACCTCAACAAAGAATGCCGCCACATGCGCTCTTTCCATTGCCACGGTAGTCATTAGCAGCCATCTCTTCTATGATGCGGCTGGCCTCCTCTACACGGAGATTCAATAGGCGCCTCATGCCGATGCATCTACAATGCTTCTCGATGCAAAGTCACCGCTATAGAATCAAGCGTGATCTGGCGCTTCTAGAAAATCCATGTTGAGGGCATTTTCTCAATCAGCCCCCGAATCTCCCATGCCTCGAATAACGACTGCCTCCTTGTTGGAAAAAGTGGGAGATCTCGGTTATGATCTTCGTGCTTTGGGTCGGAAAGTATTATGAAAGGAACTTCGCAAAGTTTCCCCAACTGTCTATCCGGTTCGGTCCAGTCTCAACCAATCTTTGGCCGGTCACAGAGAGAATCCAAACATGCGCATCCGGATTGTGTCTTGTGGCACCCCATTCTCGCTTGATGGTGTCACAAATGTCGAGATAAGTCTCGAGATGTGCATTCTGTCTTCAGAACTCCTCCCCAAACCGCTCTCCTCGCACCATACCGATCGAGCCGCTTTAATTCGAAATTGTTCGCCCACTTATGGCCCCATCCTCCTCCTTGAATTGTTCGGGAGGTCGGTACATGTAGTTCGAGGTCTCGTCTCTGAATCAGGGACAAGGAGTCCCATATTCGCCATCCGCATCGCATCTCTCAGAACTCGCCGAAGACGTGCACCGCTCGGAGGTATACCCCCATTGGGAGGAACACCCTGCTCGTGGATTAGCTGCCATTGCAGCCCTTCTTCTCTCGCCTCCTTCTCCTTTGGGAATTTTCGATCTATGGGTCAAGATTTTG
The DNA here is from genome assembly GCA_036937905.1 of Salvia rosmarinus. Taxonomy (NCBI): domain Eukaryota; kingdom Viridiplantae; phylum Streptophyta; class Magnoliopsida; order Lamiales; family Lamiaceae; genus Salvia; species Salvia rosmarinus. The sequence continues at coordinate 85,986,694 of CM072816.1, read as the reverse complement.
CTCGTGAGGTCCCCGACCTTGTGATCATAAACTACCGGAGAAAAGATGAGCTTAACTCGAAAAGAATAAATAAATAAAATAATATATATAACTTGAATTAATAAATTCAAATCGTTAAATTATTCCTATGTGATCTTAACAATCCCGCAACGGCGCCTAAAATTTGATCGCTCACTTTTCTAACACGAAAACACGCAAGTATAAGGTAAGTCGAGTATCGATCCATGTGATTGCAATCCAAAACACGTGGCTAATTCAACGAAACTTCATCATTATCCAAGAAAAGATTTGGTTTTAAAAGGTTTGTGGCTACAGATAATTAAATCCAAAGCAAATGTGACAACAAGAAAATAAACTAAAGCAATAAAAACTCAAAGGGATAACTATGAAGAAAGACTAACCCTGTCCACTACGATGTTTATCCTGCTTATTATTAACCGTTTTAATCCAGAAAAGATGGAAGATCACATATGTAGCTAACAACTTCAGTTACGACAATTGTGATAGTTGATTACTAATTTTCCTTATTACTGTTATGTCTCTAGAGGAAAATAAGCAACTCCAAAAGGATCACAAAGAATATGCTTCCTACGAATGTTCCTATCTCAGCTACAACTCAAGGCTTATCCGTATCATGCATTCAAGATCGATTGACAATTAAAACTGTTACGTAATTAACTGGCAACTATGATATGCATCAAGATTGATCGAAATCAACACATATAATTAAGCACCAAGAATCACGAATCAATACCGGAAGGTAAATAACAATAGCGAATCACAACATATGGATAGAATCATGCAAACCCTGTGATTAGAACATAAATTTAGCTAGACATAAATAACGAAATAAAATACGAAATAATCATAAAAACAGAAATTAAATAGATAAAACCCGTAGGGAAGCGTCTGAAGAACAATTGTTGGGTTCGTTTCCAAACCCAACGGAAAACGGAAAACGATGGAATTCCTTCGATTTAAAACGCTCCAAAGGTTAACAATGCGTAGAACTAAAGCTAGAACGATGGAAAACTATTGCTAGAATTAATCTAAATCAAAACTAATGTGAAAATAAATGGAAAATAGAGAAAACCGAGGAAAACGTAAAATCGCGATGGGGTCGGGTTGCCGGCGGGTAATGCCCTATTTATAGAATTAGGCGTAAACCCTAATTTTCACGCTCGCCGCCATGCCGGGCTCATGGTCGCTAGCTCACCGCGCGGAACATCCTCGCCCGGCCATCCTCGCCTTCTCGGCGGGGCGCGGCGCTGACTCGCCCGCGGTCGCTAGGTGTGGTCGTCACACATAAAATCGCTGCGGCCACGCCTCGCGCCACCGGGAGTGCTCGCGTGCCATGGCCTGTCCTCGCCAGGCTTGGTGTTTCCATGGCCGACCTAGCGGTCAGCGATCGCCGCGAAATGCTTCGCTCAGGCGCATATGCGCATTCAAGGCCGTGTCGTTCCTCATGGTGCGGCTAGCGGCCGCTAAGGCGATCGCTAGGCCCTCCTTTTCCCCTCGCGCGCTTTCGTTCTTCGCTCCATGCTTCGGTTTTCAACTTATAAGCCTACAAAACACCAAAACGAACCCAAGAGCAAGATCTTCCAAAATATGTAAAAGCATTGAGATCCAAGACATAAACTCACATTATCGATCTAAAATCATCTTTAAAAATCAATAATAAACGTAAAATTCGCTTATCGATGCATGTACGCTGAACGTGTGATATCCGGATCGCCGAGTATTACTTGGGAGTACTCATATACCAAAGCATATAGGAAAATTATAGCTGCTTCTATTTTTGAGTTGTGTGAAAACACTTAGTAGTTTTATTAATATTTGTAAATTTAAATGTGTAATATCTTAAATTTCAGTTTTATTAATATTTGTAAATTTAAATGTGTTGTATCCGTGTGTACTATTAATTTTCACAATATTACCGGCAAATTTTGCTTTCGAGTGTCAATAATGAAAGTCCACAAAGGACAATTCAAAATCATTGCTTTTGGCCATTGCATTGAGAAATCATGTTTAGTGATCATTACCCTTTTAATTTGAACGTACCAACATTGATTACAATAGTATATGTAATTTATACTTTTTAGTAAACAAAAGCACAATATAGTACTTAATATGTTTGTTCTTTACAAATTCAAGACATGCTGATTTTAATAATTATTATTTATAACATTCAATTGATTTTTATTATTATTATTATAATTATTATTATTATTATTATTAGGATCACAGACTTATAACATTGTTAGGATCACAGACTTATAACACTTACATAATAGTGTTTTGATTATTATTATTATTATTATTATTATTATTATTATTATTATTATTATTATTATTATTATTATTATTATTATTATTATTATTATTATTATTATTATTATTATTATTATTATTATTATTATTAGGATCACGACTTATAACATTGTTAGGATAATGACTTATAACACTTACATAATAGTGTTTTGATTATTATTAGTAGTATTAGGATTAGTATTATTATTATAGCACAACACAATGTATAAAATTGGATGATATAAAGAAGAATAACAATAAAAGGTGCCAAACACAATAACTTTGAAATATTAAAAAAAAAATACAACAACTTTAATTAATAGCTTATGCCTTCATCTATTCGATTTGGACATGTCCTTCGTGTGTGTCCTGGTTCCCTACAATGGTTGCATTTCTTTGGTGCTCGCTCATCGCTAGACGATTCTCTCATATGGTTTGTAGGCACTCTTCTTGTAGAACTTTCACCATCGGATGGAATCCGACTTGTTCTAGGTCGTCCAAATTGCCTTGTCACTATAGAAGGTAATACATTCGCTTGAGCTACCTCATTTGGAACCGACCACTCATCAGATTGAGGACATGATTCATCGCACCACCAGATATCTCAATTAAAGTGTTGGTCGGTAGTATGATTCGACGTAATTGTGGATGGATTCTCCGCCACCGCCAATGAAAAGTATTAGTATGAGTTACATGAAAAATAAAACGACGTGTAGTATTAGTATTAAAACATACTTAATGGCAGCAATTGCGTGTGAACACGGCATCCCGTCTTGGTTAAATTCTCGACAATCACACGATTTGAGTTGAAGATCAACCAGGAAGTTCCTAACGCCGATCGCACCCTATATTTTGCATTTGTAGACCTCGTCGTAGAGTAACGACGACTTTTCGACATCGCCATCAGAAGCTTTTGACTATCTCCTCGAGATAGTTGTCCACCTACATGTCGCCGCTCATCTATCGTTGAACCACCGCTCAATTACAAGTCCGATTGCTTCCAACATTGAGCATATTGAAGACGCCGCCATAATAATCGAGAGTTAAATGACTCTGCTGCATTTGATGTTAAGAAACTAAAACGGCTCACGGGGACTTTGAACGGGCCCATTTTTCTAGTCCCACACGAGCGCTTTTGGTATGCTTTATCATTTATGCTCTCGATAGCGATATAGCACGCTGGTATTGTCTCGGCTCGATGCATAAGCAACTTGAACATTTCCACCACAGCGCCGCCACAAACCTGCTTTGATCTTGTTCACTAAGTGGTAGAAGCATAAGGCGTGATGAGCTTGTGGAAATACTCTCTCGACGGCGTTAGCTATGGACACGTGTCGTCCGAGACAATTAAGAGGTTTTCAAGATTTCCAAATACCCGTTGGATGCGTGAGATAAACCATGACCAAGATTCATCATTCTCAATCGCCCAACACCATATGCCAACGGAACACTTGCTCGTTGGCATCCTTCACATCGCAACAAATAAAATTCCTTTATTCTTTCCTCGAGGTGAGTACCATCTACGACGATCACCGGTCTCAAACAAAATAGAAGGGCCAATAGATGCAGCGAGCAGCAACGAATGATGCCGGAATCGACCATCACCATCGACCTCATAATCGATAAATGTACCGGATTCGCCTGCGTCTCAACATCCGCAGATAACCCGCAGATTTGAATGACCGATCATGCCGACCGTGATATCAACTCAATCGTTGTATGTCGGGCTCGCAATGCTACATCATAACCGATGCGACACCAAAATCATGTTTCAACTCCGCCATAATTGATTTAGGCTTCATGATTTCACCTATTGTGTGCATTTTTCGAGCATAATACGCAACTATCTTCGAATGAACCTTCAATGGACCAACACAACCCAAATCACGGTGGCATTGGTGTTCGATATAAACTTATAAACTTTCCAAATATTACCTCGTTGGGCAGCTCAGAACTCAAAATTACACCTCTCGAGTGCTTGCATTTAAATGTCGACCGTGTTGTATCCGAATCGACCAACAACGATTCGCCCCCCCCATATGCCACACACCAACAAAGAAGATAGAGGTCATCTTTGCTATAGTAATATGAATTACTACTCAACTCTTCATCCCTTGTCGGTCCATTTCACGAGCAAAAGTGAGGTCATAGCGTTGAGCTGAATGACCGGAACTAACCAATAGTTAGTTCTTCAAAGATCGGGTTGGTCGACATCTTCCGGATAGGTGCTTGGATTAATCAAAGATAATAGTTTGGGAAGTCCTCATTCTCTTCGAATCCATCCCGCAAAATCAATAAACGATTATTTAAAATTGATTGTTCGGATTGTCGTCGGAGGTATCCGAGTCGGTCTCTTCGAGATCTTGGTCTCGTGTACATATTCTTCTTCTTCTTCGCCTTCTCCATCAACATCATCATTCGAATAGGAGTTGTTGGCCTTGTTGTCTCCGTAGCGTGCCTTTGTAAATATTTTCCTTGCATCTCCGTGGATCGAATGATTGGGCCTCCCAGTGTTTGATCCACTCGCAATATTTGTAGTGTTGTGAACTACATAAACACGTGGATATTTTTCTGACATGCACAATCGAGCAAACAGCTCATCATCGGTTAACAATGATTTTATTATCCGACCATATCGAGATGTGGATAAATAAAATAATTGATAATTGTGCTCAATTCATCGCCCCGCAATACGTGATTGATATAGTATATGAGGTCAGAAGAAAACGATCCGAATTTGGGCAATTTGTCGACACCCGCCAATATACGCACAATCACTATCAAACTCTCCACCATAATTCACATAATGAATTTCCAATTGTCCATCTACATAAAGAAAGAATAAATAAAAATATTAAAACAAAATTCTCAATCAAAATATACGTACAAAATACTTTGGGGTGGCTGGCGAATTACCTTTGATATTGAAAAATGATTGAATTCTCCATGGTTTTTCTTCAAATACTCTGCTTCAACTTCAATTGGATGAATGAATTCGCAAATTTTATGAGATGTGAATGAATGAATTCACAAATTTTATAGAAGGTAAACAACAACAAATGATGGGTGTCTGTGTAGCATTCACATGAAATTTATCAATTATCGAACAATAGAGGATTCAAATCAGACGAAATTATCAGAGCTACAAAGTGAATTCGTGCTCATTATTGTACAAAATTATCAGAATAACGGTAAATCGCACCTATTATTGTACTAAATTCGGACCTATTATATCGCTTCACGTGAATGAATTGAATGCTACAATAATTTGAAAGAAAATTCAAAGCCCTTACAAAGGCGAAATAATTTTAAAAAAAAAATAGAAACCGATCGGATCCGATCGGTGTGTATGTCTCGGATTCCATACACACGACAGAATCCGATCGGTATGTTAATGAATCCGAAAATGCAAGTATACGATAATGAATCCGATCAGTCCGATCGGAATCCGTTCGCACTCATGGGTTGAAAGTTATATATGAACCGATCGATCCGAGCACAAATATTTCGGATTCCTATGTAGTTCGTTATTTTACTACGTAAAACAAAGATAGCTTTTGTCAACATTTGAGGGTATATTTGTCCATACATTATAAACCTACCGATTTAGCATGTTTTTATCCCATCGGTATTTATACATATGGCTTATGAGATATGGGTAATTCGCCACCACCCTAATTTATATATGCTTTTTCTAATACTATCAAAATGATATTTGCGATGCATGTAAAAGCTATATATATATATATATATATATATATATATATATATATATATATATATATATATGATCTTTAGAAACCAACTTTATATTAGTAACTAGAAACCCATCCCGTTGATCTTAATTGATCCTACGGTCCATAAAATTTAAAATTAAAACAATTACCCAACTTAATTACCATCAATCATGGACAGTTTTTTGGTTTGAGGGATGAAATATGGATTAAACTTATTCCTTCCAACTCCCAAATCATCTGAAAAATTTGCCCCTCCTTCATAACATCGAGAAACTCGCAATTCAGTCACACGGAAACTTCAAGATGATCTTCTCTTGATTAAACATGCTTATGTATGCTGAGTTTATGGTGGCATTGTTTTGGTGTATGTTTTTACTGGATGTTTTATATGTTTTTGCTTCTCATTTGATAATGCTTTCGGCTTAGTTTAGTTTATGTTTTTGGTGTAAGATTATAATGTTTTTGGTTCTATCACACTATGAAGGTATGTGTTCAAAATTTCTTACTGTTCTGATTTGGTTATGCTTCTGAAATAGTTTCACTTCCAGTTCTGATTTGCTTATGTTTTCGGTTTAATGCATAATGCTTTCAATTTGGTTTATTGATTGTGTTTTTTTTTTCCAGATATGAACTAGTTTGTAGATGCGTTTACTTCAGATACGTGTGTGTTTTTGTAGTGCTTTGCGTATGCTTTTGGTAGTGCTTTGGGTTTACACCTCCCGCATCTAAATTCAAACACTAGCTCTTTGTTGTGTTGATCGGAAAAAAATAAAACCAGCCAACAATAAGAACGCATATAACTTAAAACATGCATATATTGTAATCGCAAAAAACAAAGATAATTCAACAAATGAAAACATCAAATCATACCGCACGCACTTCGTATCCATGTTAGATGTAAAAAATTAATGGTTCTTTGTTGTTTGATTGGAAAAAAAAATCGACTAATATTATAGAAAGTTATCTCATGCAATAAAAGTAACTACCAATAATCTTTTTATTTTATTTGCCGATAATCTTAAATAAATAAATAAATAAAATATTAGAAATCCATTAAAACTAGGAAGTGTTGTGATTAATAAAAATTAATTGACATTCTAACCTTTTTAAATAAAAACGTAAATTAAATAACATGAAATGAAGGATTTATTTTTTGCCCTAGATATACTTCAATAAAATATATATATATATATATATATATATATATATGGTGAGAAAACTCTTTAGTGTAGGAAATATGAATCGTAGCACATCTTTCATATTTGTAGAGCACAATCGTAATTACTATGATCGACATGTTAGTTTAGCACATTTTCATCCATTCATAGCACATATACGAATATATTAGTTTAGCACATCTTTCATGTTGATTTGATATCGAAAGCGCTTTGGTTGAGCTTGTATACAATGTTTCTGTTACCACTATTACAATCTCCTATCCGATTTGAATACTTGATTGCATATATCCGTGTCCCTTATCTCATATATAAGTTAGATCATACAGTGTGTGAAGATCACGAAGTCCGTATGATTGGTCGAAGCTTAATGAGATATAAAAGTTTCACACCGAGACGACTTAAGGACGAGTTGTCGGTTTAGCCGCAGTATAGATAAGAAGTGACTTGACTTAGTTGCTTGTCTATGCTGGTACGTCTCGACGTATCAAGGATCACGGTGAGATGTGTTCTTCTTCTCGACCGTCGTGAAGAACCAAGATCTCGGTGACTTACGATGATCTAAACCTCGATAAGGTATTAGGTGAGTATGAGTTGTCGACCATCACTTTGACTTGTTATGAGTGAGGGTTATATGTTCTAACCCAAGATTCTCCGCATCTCGGGTGGTGGCGATCTTGATGTCACGCTAGTTATCTCAGACGAGTCACCGTATCCGCTAGATGATGACGCCCCTTAAGGAGCTCAAAGGTTTATTGTACTAAACCCCGCAGTTGAGTTAGCTCAAGTACAATAATAAGGTTGAGTGGTACTACTTAAGAAATGAAGTTATTAATCGCTTTAAGCAATGATTGCTATAAATGATTAATGGACGCTCGATATCTTAAATACGGGATTCAGAATGTCTAAGTGCAAGCCCAACTCAACTTCGGTAATAAAGGGTAAGTCAACATTCTTTCTCTAGTGGCATGATCGAATGTTTATAAATTAATTTATGTTCTGGGCTGAACATAAGATAATTAATTTATTTGAGGCCCATCTTTATTCCTTGCATTTGATCCTGGGTGGCCCATCCAGTTCGTTAGTCGGAGGAAAATCGGCGCCTCTATGTCTCTCTATGGCAAGATTTTATTCTCTTTATCCCACAAGGATATAATTATATTTATGGTATATGCATAGATCCTTTCCATATAAGATTATGGTAATAATCTTGAGAGTATGGAAATAATCCTAAGAGTATGGAAATAATCCCAAGAGTATGGTAATATTCCATATAGATTATGGTAATATTCCATATAGGATTATGGTAATATTCCATATAGGATTAAGGTAGTGCATTATAAATATAAGGTATGAGATAAAGTCCAGTTAATGTTCATTAATCATCATAGAATTTTCGTCCATCTCACAAGAAATTGAGAGAGAATTTTCGAGAATTCCATAAGAGCATTGGGTGATTTTCCAAGCATTCTCCATAGATCGCCCTCACCGACGCTGGAGATTGGGCAACCGGATACATCCCGAAGGTCAAAGCACGAGTCTCGACCGTTCGATCCGTTCATCCCGTTCGATCCACCTCGACAGATCCAAAGGTAAACACGAGAAAACCCCTACGTGTTGCAATTAATTATATAGACGCATGCTAGGTATATAATCAATGTATGGTGAATTAAACACCCAAGATGGATCCTCGGGGCGAGGGTTAACATACGTTTTCCTTCATTGGTATCGAGCCCGGATCGAATCTTCGCTCGCTGGATTAATTCACGCTTGATTATTACGCGCGTTTTAATAATTGTGGTTTGTCGCTCATCGTGGCTCGCTCATTGTTTTGTTGGTTTTGTTTTACACCACGAGAAAATCCGTGGTTAGATTAGATTTTATTATGTAAATCTTATCCGTAAAAGAAGAACGAAGACGAAAGAACGAAGAACTAAACGACGGAAAAACGGTGTCTCGGCGATGTTCGGGAGGTATCTCGCGATCGAGCCTCGCGGTCGCTAGGGCGATCGCGAGGGCGCGGGCGACAGGCGGCGTCGCACAAGACGAGATCACTGGCGCCACGCGGCGATCGAGCGATCGAGCGATCGCGAGGTACGGCAAGCAAGCAAGCGAGCGAGCTAGCGAAGCGGCGACGGGCGCGTTCACGCGCTGAAACCCGGCGTCATGAAGCGCATCGCGGTCGCGAAGTTTCGACCGTTGGGCGACGCCTCGGCAGACGTTCGGCGCCGGGCGTGGCCGCACGCGTTCTTCGGCGGTCGCGGTCGCGTTAGCGATCACAGGGTAGCCCGCGAGAACACGCGCAGCGGCGACGCAAGAGCTGGGCGCGGCGGGCGGCTTGCCTTCAGCGCTGCCCAAGACATTTTGGGCCGACCCGCCCGCACCCGTTTTTCAGATTTTCCGCCCGTGCCTGCACGCGAGGCCCAATTGTTGAATCCGTGCGTGCCCGCACGCGAGGCCTGTTTTCGTTTAAATATCTGACTTTGTAAATCTATGTAATAGATTAGATTTAAATGTGCAGTGTTTCACGATTGGGCGCGATGAACGTTTTATTTTATTTTTATCGCTCATATGCATGTCGTGGATGTTTAAATAATGCAGAGCATGCTATGTATGTTTATATTACGTTGACAAACCTTAAGTGTTTTACGAATTGGATGCGCATAGTAAGCATGCTAGGTTTATCGCGTTTATCAAGCATATTTTAGAATTCATGAGCATGTTTTACATGTTGAGTTCTATAGAAAAGCATGCTAGGATTACGTGATCTGCATGGACAAACCTTTGAATAAAAAGACTAAGCAAGCAACCCGACAAATTAATTTTTCAAATTAAAATGTCAAGACCTCCACTTTTGATCTCTAAACAAAGTGAGACGACTTGTGAGTAAACGCCCACACGCGTGGCTTGCTTGCACCGCTTATCATAAGTTTGTTAGATGAGATTTCTAAATAAAACATTTTAAATCTATTGAGAAGTGGGAGTTTCATGTGTAAACGCCCACACGCGTGGCTCAGATGTGCGATTTTCATAAGTTCTCTAGAGATAGATATAAAATGAGATAACAAAAGAATTTGAATTGGGCGGTATGGTCCGAGTGAGTATACCAATTCTAAGAATTCATTCTCACGTTAAAATTGTGGTCAATGCTTAGACATCACCTCAAGTACAACTTCCCTGAAGTCCTTCTTGCGATAGTGATGTGGTCTAGTAAGGTCCAATCATTAATTTCATTTGTCATGCAAGGATAAGTTGACATGGATTGAAATTAAACGACTAAAAGGTATATTTTAGTCCGTCGGGGGTTCATGTGTAAACGTCCACACGCGTGGCTTGCATGTGGAATTCCTTGGGCGATTGGAGGTTTCAATTAATATTGTTTTATCAAAAGGTTACAATATTATTGTTACGAATTATTTGCGATCGTATGCTTATGTGTTTACATTATCGCTTCGTATATGTCTCTTACGCCGATTATCAATATGCTCGCACAAAATCCGTTATCCGGTCCAAATTTTATCGAGTGGAAACGAAACATGGAATATGTTCTTATCGCTGAAGAACACATGTTTGTTCTCACTACTCCTAAACCCGATGCCCTTACTGACGCATCGACTAATGAGCAGCGAGAGTCAAGCAGACTTTGGAATAAGTCAAACAATATGGCTAAATGCTATATGATGACTACGATGTCCAAAGGCTTGCGGTGCAAAGATCGATGGTAGACGCGATCGATATTTGGTCAAGTCTCGAGAGTAAGTTTGGGCAATCGGATCGGACAATCGCCTTCCACACAATGAGAGAAATCTTGGCGTAAGATGGAAGAAGGAAGTTCGGTCCATGAACATGTCTCCCACATGACTCATCTCATGGATAGTCTTGATCGGTTGGGAGGAGGTATTGACGGCGGCCAAGGTCGATATCATCCTCAATACACCGCCCAAGTCTTTTGAGAACTTTCGTGAATGCGATCATGAGCAAGACCGAGTTTACACTTAGTCGGTTGCTTAATGATCTCGTTCTTTGCGGAAGGAGTTATGGGAAAAGGAGCACATGCTCTTGCTAGCACATCTAAGGGCCCAAAATTTTCATCCCAAATGGAAATAGAAAAGGGGTGCCAAAGGTGGTAGAGGCAAGGAAATAGTGGGAGTAATGGAGCAAGAACATGGTTGCCACCGGAGGCTTGAAGAAGCCAAAGGAGAAGGCAAGTGCTTCAAGAGCGGCAAGACTGGGCATTGGAAGGCCAAGTGCCCTATGCTCAAGGCTCAAGGTACGCCGTTTGCTTTAGTAACGGAAACATGTTTAGCGACTTGTTCTACCCATTCTTGGGTAGTAGATACGGCGCAATCGATCATGTTTGTTACACCTGCGGGTTCCCGCGACAAGGAGTCGCTTGATGGCGAGATAACGATCTCCATGGGCAACGCGAAAGTCGAAGTCGTTGCAATGGAGATGTTTCTTTATGTTTTGGGACAACAGCTTTAGTTTTGAAAGACGCTTTATATGTGCCGGATTTTCGGAACCTTGTTTCGCTTCAAATTATTTACCGTGGATATTCTCATTATTTTGATAGTGGTGTTTCTATCATAAGAAATGACGGTTATCCGTGTTGGCACTTTATATAATTCGCTTTATACTATTTCGCAAAACATAATACCTATAACTATGTCAGATCTTCATCAAACCCTAAAAGAGAAAGTTTTCTTCAGAAGATGACTCTACTTTTCTCTGGCATCTTAGATTAGGTCACATCAATCTAAATAGGATCCAAAGACCTGCTAAGAATGGGCGTTGGGTGATCTCACTTACATCTGCTTCGGTCGCGAATCCGTATAGAAGGTAAGATGTCGACTGCACCCTTCAAAGCGAAGGGTTATAGAGCCAAAGAAATGTTGGAGTTAGTCCATTTCGACCTGTGGGACCGATGTCCACACAAGCTCGTGGAGGGTACGGTATTTTGTCACTTTCATCGACGATTACTCAAGGTACGGATACATATACCGCTTCACCGCAAGTCCAATGCTTTGAGAAATTCAAAGAGTTTAAGGCGGAAGTGGAGACGAAGCTAGGTAAGAGTATCAAGTCATCATGGTCCGATCGCGGTGGCGAATACCTCAAGAACGAGTTTATGGACTATCTAGTGAAATGTGGGATTACATCCCAACAAGATTTCACCGGCACACCACAAAGAAAATGGTGTGTCGAGCGAAGAAATAGGACTCTTTTGGAAATGGTTAGATCGATGATGAGTTATGCTACATTGCCTATTTCGCTCGGGATATGCCTTAGAGACGCGGCATACTTGCTAAATCTAGTATCGCCCAAGTCACGAAAAGACCCTTCGAGTTGTGGTTTGGGCGAAGCCCGCTTAAACCACATAAGGATATGGGCGCCCAAAGACACGTGTCTTGAACAAGAAGGCGACAAGTTGGAGGCTAGATCCGACGCAAGGTCATTTATCGGCTATCCTAGAGGAACGAAGGTGGTTTATTCTATAGTCCTAAGGATCGGAAGGTCATTATTAGCACTAATGCTCGATTCTTAGAAGAGACTACATGAAAATCATAAGTCCAAAGTTGAAATCATTCTTCAAGAATTAGAAGATGATCGTATTCCACCACCGATTAGCCAAAGGTACGAGATGTCGAGTCTAGTGGGAGGATCGACACCGGATACTTCAAGAAATTGAAGTGGGTCGAGTTCCACCGAGATACCGACCGCATGAGTGGTACCTACACAGAAGTTGTGCAAGTTAGAGAACCACAAGTATCTGCACCCACCGCTGCCATTGTGCTGTAGAACCTCGTCAGTAGTGGGAGGGTTGTTCGTCAACCCGAGTGATTTATGTTCGTGGGTGAATCTTCGGATTTAGTCCCAGCAGATTTAACATGCGATAATCGACCCATGGACATACAAGGAGGCGATACAAGATATAGATGCAAGATCATGGCACACCGCTATGGACTTAGAAATGGAGTCCATAACGGCTATGGATGTATATGAAAGACACTCTACCGGATGGCAAGGAAGCCATAGGTAGTAAGTGGATATACAAGAGAAGAGAGATTCGATGGAGAGGTTTCGCTTTTAAAGCCGTGCTTGTGGCGAAAGGGTACACTCGATTGAGGGCATCGATTTCGATGAGACCTTTTCACCGTAGCAATGCTCAAGTCCATCGAATTCTTCTAGCCATAGCAGCCCACTTGAACCCAGAGGTTTGGCAAATGGATGTTAAAACCGCTTTTCTAAGCGGTTACCTTGAGGAAGGTAGAGACATCTATATGCACGAACCTCAAGGTTATGTGGTAAAGGTGAAGAGCATCTAGTATGGAAGCTTAAGTCCATTTATGGACTTAAGCGAGCCTCCCGATCATGGAACTTACGCTTTGACGAGGTGGTAAAGTCCTATGGATTTACCCAGTTGCCTAGCGAGAGTTGTGTGTATCGGTTAGATGTCAACGGTGATGTGGTATTTCTTGCACTTTATGTAGATGACATCCTTCTAGTTGGCAACAACGTGAAGTCATTATCGACGTAAAGAGTTGGCTATCCGATCGCTTTCAAATGAAAGACTTAGGAGATCGCAGTACATTCTTGGGATCAAGGTTTACCGAGATCGCAAGAAGAAAATGTTGAGCTTATCTCGGGCGCCTTACATTGATCTCGTGATTACTCGTTTTAGTATGCACCGCCAAGAAAGGATTGCTACCTTCGGACATGGCGCCTTTATCTAAAACGCAACACCGTGATCGCAAAGGAGATAGAGGAAATGAGACAAGTTCCTTACGCTTCCGCCGTAGGAAGTCTCATGTACGCAATGCTATGCACGAGGCCGATATCTGCTGTGCGGTAGCATAGTAGCTGATATCGCCTAACCTCGACAAGCTCATTGGATCGCGAGAAGCATATACTCAAGCACCGAAAAGGACTCGAGATTATAAAGCTAGTTACCATGCGAGATAGTCTAATGCCTTTGGGTTATACACTGGATTTCCAAGCCGACCGTGATGAAAAAGTCAACCTCAGCTATGTGTTTACCTTGGGAGGTGGAGCCGTATCTGGCGGAGTGCAAAGCAACGATGCATTGCGGACTCTACCATGGAAGCCGAATATGTAGCCGCCTCGAGGCTTCTAAGGAGGCAGATGGTTCAAGAACTACCTCATGGATCTAGATGTGGTACCGGTTTGCCCAAGAGTATCATAGTTTATCGTGATAACTCGGTGCGATGGGCAAACTCGAAGGAACCACGGACCCACAAGGCGACCAAACACATAGAGAGAAGTACCATGTCATACGAGAAATCGTTAGACGAGGTGACGTGCTGATTGAAAAGATTGATCTGACGGAAAATCTAGCGGATCCATTCACGAAGAGCTCGCCGCAAAAGTCTACGATGGACACGTTAGAGGACTTGGATTACGCTGATGGCACCCACTTAGAAAGGAAACTTTTGTATAAGTGGGAGAAGCAAAGTGATGGTTGTTTGTAATAGCTAGTAGAAAGACACATTGTATACTAAAAGTTTGCTTTAGTATAAGTGGGAGATTGTTGGATTTGTATACTGAAAGCAGTTTGGTTGAGCTTGTATACAATGTTTCTCGCTACCACTATTACAATCTCCTATCCGATTTGAATACTTGATTGCATATATCGTGTCCCTTATCTCATATATAAGTTAGATCATACAATGTGTAGAAGATCACGTAAGTCCGTATGATTGGTCGAAGCTTAATGAGATATAAAAGTTTCACACCGAGACGACTTAAGGACGAGTTGTCGGTTTGAGGCCGCAAAGATAGATAAGTGACTTGACTTAGTTGCTTGTCTATGCCGGTGCGTCTCGACGTATTGAAGGATCACGATGAGATGTGTTCTTCTTCGACCGTCGTGAAGAACCAAGATCTCGGTGACTTACGATGATCTAAACCTCGATAAGGTATTAGGTGAGTATGAGTTCTTGACCATCACTTTGACTTGTTATGAGTGAGGGTTATATGTTCTAACCCAAGATTCTCCGCATCTTGGGTGGTGGCGGTCTTGTATGTCACGCTAGTTATCATGTCGAGTCACCGTATCCGTTTAGGATGATGACGTCCCTTAAGGAGCTCAAAGGTTTATTGTACTAAACCCCGCAGTTGAGTTAGCTCAAGTACAATAATAAGGTTGAGTGGTACTACTTAAGGAAATGAAGTTATTAAGCGTTTTAAGCGATCGATTGCTATAAATGATTAATGGACGTTCGATATCTTAAATACGGGATTCGTAATGTCTAAGTGCAAGCCCGACTCAACTTCGTAATAAAGGGGTAAGTCAACATTCTTTCTCTAGTGGCATGATCGAATGTTTATAAATTAATTTATGTTCGGGTGAACATAAGATAATTAATTTATTTGAGGCCCATCTTTATTCCTTGCATTTGATCCTCGGTCGGCCCATCCAGTTAGTTAGTCGAGGAAAATCGGCGCCTCTATGTCTCTATGGCAAGATTTTATTCTCTTTATCCACAAGGATATAATTATATTTATGGTATATGCATAGATCCTTTCCATATAAGATTATGGTAATAATCTTGAGAGTATGGAAATAATCCTAAGAGTATGGAAATAATCCTAAGAGTATGGTAATATTCCATATAGGATTATGGTAATATTCCATATAGGATTATGGTAATATTCCATATAGGATTAAGGTAGTGCATTATAAATATAAGGTATGAGATAAAGTCTAGGTTAATGTTCATTAATCATCATAGAATTTTCGTCCATCTCACAAGAAATTGAGAGAATTTTCGAGAATTCCATAAGAGCATTGGGTGATTTTCCAAGCATTCTCCATAGATCGTCCTCACTCGACGTTGGAGATTGGGCAACCGGATACAGTCCGGAAGGTCAAAGCACGAGTCTCGACCGTTCGATCCGTTCATCCCGTTCGATCCACCTCGACAGATCCAAAGGTAAACACGAGAAAACCCCTACGTGTTGCAATTAATTATATAGACGCATGCTAGGTATATAATCAATGTATGGTGAATTAAACACCCAAGATGGATCCTCGGGGCGAGGGTTAACATACGTTTTCCCTTCATTTCATTGTAGCACAAGAAGGGTTCTAGCGCTGTACATTAATCCGCATAACACACAAAACACAAAACTGTAACACAACCGAAATTAAATCTCAACCATTGATCCAGCAATCAAAGGCCCAGATTCATTCTCATTTCCTGCCAAATTATCATTTCCTACCTGAACAATCTTTCTTATATATATATGGGATGGATCAAATGAGAACCCATATATTTTTGAGAAATAAGAACTTATCTTGTACATTGATTTAGATGCATCCGATGGTTATGATTTTATGTTTATTTCAGATATTTTTTATGTTTTAACTATAAGGATATTAAAATAATTATGTTAATTTACGTGATATTCAATATCCCTAAAAACATGGGATTGATGCAGTTACTTTCAGTAGGATTTTATTTGCTATGATAATCATATCAATTCTTGTAATTTTTATTCATTATTTTACCAAAATGTATTAAACAAGTTTGCAGAGAAAAACTTGGCACGTTTTCATGGATTCTTCATGTTATTATAAAGAAGTTTTAAGTCATTTATATTTATTTATTTATTTGCTATTTTTGTGTTATTTATTCTTAAATTTAGTTTTTTGACCACTTTTTATATTTTCTGCATTGAAACTGTTACCAAAAATATATACTTTTGTGAGATGGTAATTAAAAATTATGCACAATAGTGTTATGCATAATAAATATATAGCATGTTCATAACAAAATAGAAAATATGCTCAACATCATTAAAATATATAGCATGTCCATAACAAAATAAAAAATATGCACAACATCATTATGCATAACAAATATTAGCATATTCATATCAATTAACAACATATGCACATCAACATTATACATAACAAATATATAGCATGTTCATAGTAAAATATTAGCTTATTCTTACCAAATAACAAAATATGCACAACAACTTATTTAGAAAAATATTTTACATATTTTTCGCATTTGACAAAACTAGTATATTTTTCTACCTTTAATTCGAAAATTTGGTATAATGATATAAAATAGGAGAAAGTGGTAGGAGAGAGAAGATGAGCATATTTTATGCATTATTTTAGGGGGTTTGTGCGGTGACGGTGGGGTGGGATGAATTTCAAATGGACAAAATCACCCTCCACGTATTAATAATAGTCAAATCCTCATTAATTTAGTCAAATACATTATTATGCACAAATTTAATTTAGATCATTTGATAATATAATATATAGGGTCTTGATTAGTTCTTAGTTCTCATCTTAGATATAGTTCTTCCTACAACCAACCTATATATATATATATAGGGGAGGGTTAACGTGAGAACCATTTTTATTTTGAGAACTTGAGAACCAAAAACTGATGAATTCACAGTGAAAGTTGATGAATCCGCTGGAAAAATTACTGAATCCAAAAAAATAGAATTTTCGCCCCTCATGAAATTGAACCGGGTGAAAATTTCAATTTTGAATTCATTAATTTTCTCAACGGATTCATCAACTTTCATAACTAATTCATTGGTTCTTAGTTTTAGGATAATAACGGTTTTATTTGAACCAAACTATATACATATATATATATATATATATATATATATATATATATATGTATATATATATATAGTTAGGTTCAAATGAGAACCATTTTATCCTAAAACTAAGAACCAAATAATTCACAATGAAAGTTGATGAATCCGTTGAGAAAGTTATTGAATTCAAAATTCGAATTTTTCACCGGGGTTCGAATCCCATGGAGGGCGAAAATTCTATTTTTGGATTCATAATTTTCTCGTGATTCATCAACTTTTACAGTGAATTCATCATTTTTTGGTTCTCACGTTCTCAAGATAAAATTGGTTCTCACGTTAACCCTTCCCTATATATATATATATGTGTGTGTGTGTGTGTGTGTAAAAAATAGATAAGAGTCTTTTCACAATTTTGAAGAAGTTTCGATACAAAATAATCTTGTCTTACACTTTCTCGTTTTTTTATAAGTGTTTACGATCGTCAAATTACACATACCAAGAAAAATAAAAATTATAACTTTATAATTACCATGAAAAATACATAGATACAACTAATTATTAATTACGGAAACTATTAAAGATCTATAAAATGTGGAAAATGTCACTAATTTACTCTGAAAATATGAACTACAATAATTACTAAAAAAGTGAAAATATGACATTTATAAAAGTCGAAGGGAGTATTAAATATATATACGTACTAAATTATCCTTAATAATACACATATTTTAAGAGTAGTAAATTGGAAAAGAAAAAAAAAAAAAAAATTAACCATGAAAATAAGCAAACTCTTCATCTTTCTAGATCTTTACGATGTCTTTGGTTTCATTTTCAGTATTTATGGAGATGTTTGAAGAATTGTATTCTGATGTGAGGATTAAAAGCATATTTAGAGAGAATAAAATTAGGATGTTTCAATGGTATATTTAGTAGAAAATCTAGATAGACTTAATATATTGATTGTCGTGATTAGTATAAGTATAACTAAAAATGTATGGCCAAATGGTAAACCATATCTGGTTAATAGTCTAAACTTGAACTAATCCAAGAAGCTTCTTATGTGAATTAGAGCCTTTTTAGCATGAAATGTGACCTTAAACATTAACCTTCAATAATTGTCATCAAATGGATACAAAAACTGAGTTTAATATTTGATTTGACTAACAAAATACGAGAATCGGCATAGCAATATTGGCCGTCCAACCACTAAATAATAATAACAATTTTATAAAAAAAGTTGTGGCATTATTTCCAGGAAAAAAGGTAACGATTTTAATACACGATATATAAGCATCATATTTGAACGTGTGAAAGATACTGATGTCTAACTTTGTAATTTTGCCATAATAAAATAAAAAGATTTTGCTTGGCTTGGGACTTGGTCAATGCCATTAGTCTTGAGCACAAAAACATGACAAATTTAATTAATCCAATTCACCAAATAAATTATATCAGACAAATGGAATGCAGCTGTATAGTTTGAGCAGTAATAAGCTTTCTTCTTAAACTTTATCATGTAACAGTGTGATAAGTCTTCTACTCGACAATGAAGGATACCTGCCAAGAATCTTAGTATAAACAATTTCAAGAATTATATTTTAGGTTTAATAATCTAAATAATCTTGATCTACTTTTGGCCTGGATTTAGTTGAGGTGCATACCTCATCACTTTTAAAGTGGATCCTTTCGTACCTAGTAATTGTATTAAGATGCATCATTGATATTAAAGATGTCAATGGATGGATTTTACCCGGACCGATCTGGAACCGTTCAAAATTCAATAAATTTTAAAAGTAGCGGATCTAGTTCTGGTTCCGATTTCAGACCCACTTTAGACCCGGACCGTTTAGAACCATTGTTTGATGGTCCGGTCCGGCCCGATCCGGATATAGTTCTGGTTCCAGAACCAGAACCAATACTTATTTTTTGGTTCTGGTCCGAGTAAAACTCGTCTATTGACAAGCCTATTTAAACTTAGACTTGTCAATGAGCTAGTTTTATCCATATCGATTCGAAATCACTCATAACCCATTAAATTATAAAGCAACGGTTTCGATTCCAGTTCTTGTTCGGTTCTGGTCCGATTCTGGTTCCAGACCCACTCAGATCCGAACCGCTTAAGACCCATAGTTGATGGTCCAGGTCCGGTCCGGATCCAATTTCTAATGGGTCGGTTCCAGAACCAGAACCATTACTTATTTACCATTACTTATTTATTGGTTCTGGTCCTGGTAAAACCCATCCACTGACATCCCCAATTGATATACACAATACACTTATAGAAAATGGGTATATATTTCACTACATATTGCATCTACTAAAATTTATAACATAATGCAACTTTTTTCGAAGTATATGACAAGCAAACTAATGCAACTATTGTCATAGGTTCTCAATTTCAATTTCAAAACAAATAGAAAGAAAGAAAGAAAAAACTAGGGTTCAATGGTACACAGAGGCTCTAGCTCAAATTCCTGGAACTTATCATCCACATAAATGAAGGGGAATTCATCCTCAAAGTGTGGTTGTATCAGAAAAGCACAACATGCGTTAAAAGCTAATGGAAAATAAACCATCAAAGGGGAACAGATCCATAAAATACTAATTCTGCAGGGCCCGTCATGTAGATGTGATTATCACTCTCTCTCCACTCGATGTCCAGTGGCCCTCCAGGCAAATCGACAGTGCATCTCTGCGTGGAAGAAAGATGGAATGAGAAGGTGAGAGGTGCCGAGAGGAAGTAAAAGTAATATAATTAACGCAGAGAAAACAATGCTCAGAGGAAGAAATAGATTTTAGGTTTGATGCTCAACCTCAAGTAATGTATCCCAGTGGATAAGAGTTTTAGACTTACCCTATCTGCACGACCCTCCAGAACTGCAGCAACAACGACTGCACAAGCTCCTGTTCCACAGGCTAGCGTTGCACCTGTAGGAGCAAGAACATTAAGTCAAACGTGCAACTTTGGAAGGTGAGGGGCTTTGGATTGTAGAAGTAATGGCTAAGGTTGGAAAGAAAAATAAATAAATTAATGTATCAAGTGATGCATGCTAAAAAAAGAGAAATATAAACCTGCCCCGCGCTCCCAAACACGCATCTTAAGGTGACTTGGAGAGAAGAGTTGAACAAATTCTGCAATATGACAAAGGTGATCCATAAATTTAGAATTGCATGTTTTTTTCAGTTGCAAGCTCTAGTTCACACTTCAACTATTCTATTTCCTGAAACCAAGTTAAGAAAAGACTTGAAAATCACAAAAAAAAAAGAGATGCATTGAGATGATATATCTTCTACTCGATACTAGTACCGCATGTTTAAAATATCCAAAGGATTGTCAATTAAGAGTTTATGAAAAAAAAATTACAGTAGGCATTAGCACATGCAACATTTGTTTTCCTGTTAAATGAGTTCTCAACATTCTCATTTCTTGCTGTTTGGAGTGACATAGTGTTCTCTAATGACATCCTAGTATTATTGTAAGCTAGCATTGAAAGATAGACCACAGAAACATATTAATAGCAGATTCAACTATGTAGTGCAAGTACAAACTGATTAATACCTGTGTTTGTTCGGGCAGGGAACATCACATGATGTTCAAATTTTGGACCGATTTCAGCTAAGTTTAGTTCATCTACTTGCAGATCCTGGGCCACAATCCACAAGGGACAAAGAAATAACCAGATTAACTTATTGATAATCCATAGAAGGAGAGAAGAGTCATAAATAGAGCATACATTGCACGATTCTGTACCAAAAGTGACACAGTGTGGATTTCCCATGCTAACACAAGTAACATTCCAGATCGACGCATCTACATCCAACTTTGCCTTAACAGCAGCCTGATCTTTGTTTGCAGTTAACTTTGTAGGAACATCTGAAGCCTTCAGAATAGGCTGACCCATATCAACTCTGACCTGAAAATGAGACCAAGTGCTAAACAATCTCACAAAGAAAATGACACAGAGCAGATGGATAGATAGACCACAGACATGTCAAAAAGGAATAACTACAGTTTACAGGATGAGGCACATGCCAAAATGATAAAATTTACTGATTGCAACCCACAAAGACAAAAGTTATAACAAGTAATGAGACTCTGGAAGTACCTTTCCATCTTCCTGTATCTCAGGTACAATTAGACCAGCACCAGTATGCACAGTGAAGCTGCAACACCAAATAAGAGATGAGTAGCCCCTACAGGTTTTGCCTGCAACATCAACAAAGTATGGATACTAGAGAATGAATAAACCTTTGATTCCCATGAAGATTTTCAAGCTCAGCTATGAATCTGGCAAAGCATCGGACTCCATTACCACACATCTGTGACAACAAAATCAGAAATCAACTTCGGGCATGCCAGAGCATATCTATTGAAACAAGTCCAACCATGATTTGACGATCTACAACATGTCTACAATAGGAATGAACGAGAAAATATGAAAGGAAAACACACAATTTTTATATATTTTTGGCGCGACTTATTTTCATTAGAAGACTTGTGGAAACTAGAAGATTTCCGTGCACTGTTAGCTTTCTGATACAAAAAATTGGAAGGGATGAACTCTAGTATGATACTTCCTGTATTCCACTGGTAAGCGAGCACAGAAAAATAGCACAAAAGGCAACTGTTCCCTTAAATTTTCCTTCCATCTTTGAGTCCATAACTATTGTTCAAAACTTGAGGGTTCTTTCACCATTAAACAGTTTTGAGCGGTATTTTAATCTGGAACAACTAATTTTTTTTTCTGAACAGGCATAACAATTAAAAGCACATCTTTGCACCCCTTTAAGATGAAAGTTTCAAGACTATTAGAAGAATGCAACTTCAACAGTTAGTCACTGGCAAAAATATATGATGTCATCATTTCTTAACAAATGACCAAACTAAAGCAACACAACCAAAATTATATAAGTAAACACAAATTACCTCAGGCTCACTACCATCAGAATTAAAGATCCTCATCGTATAGTCTGTGCCATTAATGCCTGGCAATGCAAATATAACTCCATCAGCGCCAATGCGAAGTTTCTATCACACAATTCCACAGCTTGCTCGGGCGTGATTTTGGGTTCCTCAGAATCTCGATTATCAACCTAATCAAGTGAACTTAAGCACAAAAATAAGCATCAATGCAAATAAATTACTCACATTATCAGTTCTGTTAGCGTGAACATATGCACAGCAAGCAGAGACAAATATTGGGAGGAATGTTGCGTTCATAAATACATAGACACAGCACTTGGTATAGCATGGACAAAACCGAAGAAACATTGCGAAAGAACAACCATTCCATTGCATAAGTACTAAGATTTTAGCTGATATCAAAACTTTTATGCACGTATTAAACTGTCGCGGCATCTAGGTTTCAGTAGCTCAGTAGTAAATACCACCAATTCCAAATAATTTCAAGCAGGAATTTGTACCCAAAAAAATTTAAAAAAATTAACTTCGTTGGAGGAGATTGGTGACTGATTTCCACAGACAAAAGAGCTGTGCGTCAAGCACGAAAAAATAAGCATAAAAGCAAATTGGAAGTTGGACAAATACCAATATGAAGTCATTGCCGAGTCCGTGGTACTTGACGAAATGAAGAATTCCTCTCTCCTTGCGATCGAGAAACGACGTCGCGGAGTCCTTCTCCGGAGCTTGAATGCTCATGGAAGAGAAGACGCGGAGATTGAATTTGCAGCGACGAGCTGAAATGGCGACGGACTGGAGATTCCTCGGCGGTTGAATTAATGAAGAGGAGAACCAAAGAGATGAAGATTCTGATTGAAGAGAGCGGTGCTTGAAAGCGGTCAGCGGTAGCGTTATGGCGGCGGCAATCGGCATTGTAGTCGGCGATTTTGAGAAAGTTGAAAGGGAATAGCTATTGACGACTGCGGGAGTAAAAGGAGTGTGTTCAAAATGGCGGAATATGATCTAATTGGACTTACTAGAAATGTATATTGGGCCTTAAATCAGCCCATTAATTAAGGGAACTTACCAAAACTATCTATTTTAAGACAACTCAGCTTAAATTTCAGACATGATTTTTTGGTGGAGCAATTGGCATTAGTGACATGCGACAAACAAATCCATCTATACTATTTCAATATGGAATTCGAACATATTCAGCCACACATCTTGGTTATATATATCACCTCGATATTTGTCAGAAAATATTAAATACATGTAATTTTTAGTTCGACATATTAGACGCAAAGTGAGCATTGGACTCAACTGAATTAAGCTTTGTTTCCGCGAATACTGAGCACATTAATGCAAAAAGTGTAGCTAATTTTAATTAAGCTAGACTATTCCGTGCAAAAGAAACAAAGTCAGGGTCAAATTTTTGAATAACTTCCAATTTAAAGTTTTAGACTCGAAAGCGAAGTTGTCTACAGGCTTGAAACTTCGAAATAAAAAAATAAAACGTCTAATGCGAACATTTGTGACGTAGATTTTACACTGACAAAAAATTTATACTATAATTTAACTAATTACTTTGATGAAATTACAAAAACAATAATGTTACATATTTAAGATTTTTAAGAAATAAATAATTATATAAACATCAAAAACAAAATGAGGCTTAATCTAGTTAACCTTGAATATAGGCTATAAATGCATAAATGCCATTATGCAAACTATTCACGAGCGTTTAGAATGCAAAACTCAACACGAAAGATGGACCGAAAATTACGCATTTCCACGCAAGCAACAAAACTGAACAAAATATGGGACTTAGTAATGGTCTAATAATATACTAGAACTGTAACAAGGGAAGCTCAAATATCTAAAATGCAATAAAATTTGGTTACGCATCTGAGTTACAAAAGTCTGAGTGTCCAGTCTCACAAACAAAAAGCATCAACTGCAATGTGGAGGCCAACTTCTTTATATGATGCCAATTTTGTTAGCAACATCCAAAGCATCATAGTCGGGCGTCAACCTCACATATGCCTTCTTGGTACCATCAGGCCTGAAAAGAGTAAGCTCATAAGATCCAAATGCAGTATAAACATAGTATAAAACATACAACAAATACTGGTTCTTTCATAAGTTGAGATAAAATCACTTGAAAAGATTTCATTCTGCAAGTCATCATTCCACACAACCAATCAAATTCATTTTGTTGCCAGTTCAAATTGGAAAGACAAACATGTGGTCCAAAGGTGAGATTTTAAACCATCAAACTGACATTGACTAGGGAAATAATTAGCACTGACTTGGCTGGATTAAGCAAATCCAGCTCAATCAACTCATGTATGCAGGACGTAATATACAGAAACATGATTCACTCACAATTGCAACGAGAATAAATTCAAAACCTCAAATAATTCCACAAGGAAAACAAACTTATAGCCGGTCCATATTTGCAAATTTTGATCAGGCATCACAGAGAACAAAGCTTGTTCTCGAAAAGAGGTAAACATATACAACCAGCAACAAAAGTAAAGGAAAAGTGATATACCTGATGAGGGTGTTAACCTTCTTGGTCTGAATGTCGTACATTTTCTTGACGGCATCCTTGATCTTCTTCTTGTCAGCACGAATGTCAACAATGAAAACCAAAGTGTTGTTGTCTTCAATCTTCTTCATGGCAGATTCAGTGGTGAGCGGGTACTTCAGAATCTGGTAATGGTCAAGCTTGTTGCGAGGGGGAGCACTAATCCTAGGGTACTTGGGGTTTCTATCCTTCTTCAATGTTTTTGGTCGGTAAAAAGTAACTTTAGTGCGGATCTTCTTGGCCTTCTTCTTGAAGGTACCAGCTGATTTCACTGCCTTAGCAGCCTTCAAGGCCTGAGCCTTTGAATCAGATTTCTTTGAAGGATCGGCTGCACATCAATTCAAAACAAAACAGGAAAGCAATTAAGAGAAAATTCATAATATGAAAGTCAGAAATCTAAACTATTTAAATTAGAGTGAATTAGAAATTGCTCAACTTGAAGAACTACAAAAAAAAGACCAATCTAAACTATTTAAATAAATTATCATCTATGCTAGTTACCATAATCAACAAGCAATAAAATTGTTAACAAACATAAGTGCTTATAACATCTTTTACTGATTAAACATCTTGCAGATAATGCACAAAAAGACACGACTCTTGCTTAAATTTTTTATGAATATATCTCAAACAACATTAAGCAACAACTAATATTGCCGATAGATCAACCTATCACACTCTGCAACATTTTGACACGTAAACAACTGGGTTATTTTGCTTTTTTATTTTAAAATTTAAAATTTTCATTTTCACACTATTTTCGGTGATGATAGCATTCAAATATCGCAACAAGATCAAATCAACAGAAGGTACAACCTAAAGTAAGAGAAAAATAAACTATCAATCCTATTTTGCATTCAGATCAACATCATATTAATGTTCGCAAATCTGTATTCAAACCAGCAGAACAACATAACTGAATGGCAAATTGACAACAAATAATCGAAAAAAACTCCAATTAGTATAGTCTTAAGATTAAAAAGAAGAAATGCATACCTTTAGCTGGAGCCATTTCGGAACGAAGCAACCTGCTACCTTGCGAAAACTAACCTGAAAATTTCAACCAATCGAATAAGCTACTGTTCAAAAAATCGGAATATGCAACAGAAACTATGGAAGACGGAGCTCAGAGCGAGAGAGGAATCGGAGAAAACCTGAGGAGGGGATTGCCGTTCTAGGGTTTTGGAGGCGGGGAAGATGATGGTTCTTATAGATAAAGTTAAGATTTATCGAGCTAGGGTTGGGCCAGTCCAATTGTTGAAATTGAACTCAAATTAAAATTATGAAAATATACTCGGGCCGGGCTATTTGTCTCAAATTTGATGGCCCAATTTCTGATGGTTTGTTTCTAAAATTTCAGGTTAAATTAAATAGAGCAGTGGACCTAAAATATAATTAGATGCAGGGCCATTGTGGAAACCATTATTTAAATGCTTCATTAATAATATAAGGGGTATTTGGTTTGGTGGATAGGATAAATAAGATTGATAAGATCTAGTAGGATGTTATTATTAGGATTATTTAATCTTGTGTTTGGATTGAATGATTGTGGCGTAAGATAAATTGAAGGATTATGACTAAAATATAGCATAATACCAAAATTGTCATTTGATCCATTTTCTTTAATATGCAATCGATAATAATAATAATAATAATAATACCAAAAATAATAATAATAATAATTATTATTATTATTATTATTATTATTATTATTATTATTATTATTATTATTATTATTATTATTATTATTTGGGTCATGTTCAAGATTACCTAATTAATTGTAGGCCCAAGTAGTTGATTAAATAAGCCTAAAAATTTAATTATTACCAGATAAAATTAATTTCAACCCCAAAATTTGGGTCCAAAATTTCCCCTCTCTAAACAAACGTGTTTCTTCTATCTCTCTCTCACTCTCACTCTCACTGAAACCCTTCTCATTCTTTGAAATCGATGCCCCTCCCTCTTCTTTGCAATCTCCTGGTTCTTCCACTCTAGATAATCTCCTAGTTCTTCCATTCCATATCCGACAGTTGTCGAGTGCCACTACCTATCTCCTATCTGGTCTATCTTTCCCTCAACACACAACTCTCTTCCATTTCTACCTCAGACGGACAACATCAATCACGTGACAGCAATGGTCGACAGCCACCGTCTTTCTCCTCATTTTGATCGGACAGCCGCAACAACGCCTATCGTCGCTCGTAAAAATCTCTTTGATTGATGATACACTGCATCTATTTATAGATGCTGCATGTTATGGAATACAAACACTTCTATTAACTATTTAACAAAAAGCTAAACGGTTAAAACTGTTTTATTAACAAACTATCTAATAAACTCTGGAACAGATATAAAACTGCATGCGCATGCATAGCACGTATGTTGCACATTCTTCTTTATGCTGCATGCTTCTTTATACTGTTGAATCATGAACCACATGTGTTCAGCTTATCCTATTTACCCCCTGCAAACTTGGCATGGTGAATATCAATCAAGCCAAGCTTGGATAAAAGATTTCTAAATTGAGGGCCAGACACTGCCTTGGTAAATATATCAGCAAGTTGTTGATGAGTCGAAACATATAATGGATTCAAGAACCCAGCCTTATATTGACCCCGTACAAAGTGGCAGTCGATGTCAAGATGCTTCGTCCTATCATGAAAAAACTGATTCTTGGTGATATGTATAGCCGCTTGATTATCACACAAAAGGGGAATGGGACGAGGGATACTTAAACCAAAGTTATCGCACATATATGAAAGCCAAAGTAGTTCACGAGCTGTAGAACTTAGTGCTCGATATTCAACTTCAGCTGATGAAACAGACACTGTGGTCTGCTTTTTGCACCTCCAAGATATTAGACAATCGCCAAGAAATACATAGTACCCTGTCAAGGATCGTCGAGAGTCCGAACATGAAGCCCAATCTGCATCACAATAACCTTTGAGCTTGAATGATCCTTGAGATTAAAAGAAAAGTCCAAGGAAAGGACATCCTTTGAGATATTTTAAGACGTGTATCGCAGTATCCCAATGATGTTTGCAATGATTAGATACAAATTGACTGAGTTGTTGAGCTGTGTGACCAATATCAAGGCGAGTAAGGTTCAAATACAGAAGCTTACCTACAAGTCTTCAAAACTTATCTGGATTCTCCAACGACTTAGATCCAGCACAAGATAGACTGACACCCGAGGGAAGTGGGGTACTAACTGAACGACATCCAAGCAGTCCCATGGAGTCGAGAAGGTCAAGTATATACTTCCTTTGGTTGAGAGAAGTCCCATAAGATCCACGCACGATTTTCATTCCTAGAAAATACCGAGCGACTCCAAGATCTTTAATTGTGAATGCAGTGTTGAGATATTACTTAATCTCCTTTATACTTGTCTCATCACTTCCCGTAATAAGAATGTCATCGACATATACAAGTAAACACATAAATTGGATCATGTACCCTTGGAGAACAAGCAGTGATCATACGAAGATTGAACGAATCCAAATCTGAATAGTTGAGCACAAAACTAATAATTCCATTCCCTTGAAGCTTGTTTTAATCCATACAAACTACGAACCAGCTTACAAACTTGACCTGGTTTTGCACGAGTGTATCCCTGTGGAGAAGTCATATATATGTCATCATGTAAGAATCCATGAAGGAATGCGTTATTAACATCCTTGATGAATTGACCAGTCGGACATAGTAGCAACAACAATTAAAAATCTTACAGTGACCAACTTTGCCACCAGGGAGAATACTTCGGTATAATCAACACCATACTCTTGATTATATCCTTTACCTACCAATCTTGCTTTAAGCCTTTCAACTATCCCATCTGCATGCATTTTAATTTTGTACACCTACTTACATCCAATCGGCTTCTTTCCCTCTGGTAAGTCAGTAATCATGCATGTATTATTGGTCTCAAGAGCTGTTATTTCCTTCTACATGGCTTCTCTCCATTCTTCAGACATGCTTGCTTCTCTATAGGATTGCGGCTCATGTAGATTAGTTATTCGAGCAAGAAATGCAGTGTACCGGGGGGTAAAACAAGAAGAGACTTGATAAGGAAATGTAGGTGGTGTAACAGACTTGGATGATGTATAGGAAGACGATTGAACCTTTAACACTGTGAGATCAGTTTCAGTGACAAAGTCATTGATCCATGTGGGAGGTTTTGTCTTTCTTGTACTCTTTCTAACATCGTTTGGAATGGATATATTATCACCCGAAGCACAACTTTATGTTATCAAAGATTTTTGTGGCTGCGAAGAAGCAAGTAACTCATTATCAACTAGAAAATCAGACTCAAGTAACTCATTAACAACTGGAGGTTCACACTTATCAGTAGGGATGGCAATGGACCGGATTTGGACCGGATCTTGTTAGGTCCAGATCCAGATCCGATTTTTTTTGCTTGGATCCGGATCCGGTCCAGATCCATTGGATCCAAAAAAATTAGATCCAGACCCAGATCCATGAGATCCGCAGGATCCAGGGTCTAGACCCGGATCCATATATTTTATCTTCTAAAATAAATCATAAATCAACTATAATTCACAAGAAAACCATAATAATAATTTAAATATCTGATAACACTATAATAATTATCTAGAATTTTTACAATCATCATTATATAAAAAGATGTTAGTTATAAATTTACTTTTATTTTCATGACATCAAATAATATTATAATAGGAATAGAAGTAGCATACATATCTTAGCAAATAGACCACTCATATCCAATTCATTTTTTTTTCTTTCAAATTCAATGTATAATTTTCTAATGTTATTGACCTACCTTCCAATTCTATAACCTAGTTTATCCAATTTCGGCTAGAAAGAAAAACAATAAAATATACTTATAAATAAAATAAAAATTATATATATATGGATCCATGGGTCGGATCTGGACCGGATCTGGATCTCAGAAATCAAGATCCAGATCCAGATCCGAATTTTAAAGGAATGGTCCGGATCCGGTCCAGATCCGTTGGATCCTATTTTTCGAAGATCCAGATCCTGAAAAATGGATCTGGACCTGCGGATCTGGACCGGGTCCAAGATCCATTGCCATCTCGATAAGTGAGATCATGCGTAGGCAAAGATGATATTGATTTAAATGGATATACATGAGAGATGAACTTCACATCCTTACTCACAAATACTTGAGAGTTATCCATATCATACAGCAGTTATCCTTTATGAGAAGCAGTGTAACCTAGAAAAATATTTTTCAGACACCTGCTCTCAAATTTCGACTTATTTGGAGTTGCATTTGTAGCATAAACGAGACATCCAAATGGATACACATCATCCAGTGAGGGTTCCTTTCCAAATAGTATGAATATGGACATTTCCAATTTAGAACTTGGCTAGATAGTCTATTGAGAAGCCAAGTCGCAGCTAATAATGAATAAGTCCAGAGTTTGTGCGGTGTATTACTCTCGAACATCAAGGCTCTAGCAATTTGTAGCAAACTCCTATGTATTCTCTCTACAATACCATTTTGTTGAGGAGTATATACACAAGATCTTTGATGTATAATACCATGTTCAACTAACAAACTTCCCACGTTTTTGTTGATGAACTCGGATCAATTATCTGTTTGCAAAGATTTGATGATTTTTCCAAATTGGATCATCTTAATAAACTGCTTTATCACAGAAAAGACTTGCTCTTTTGAATTAATCAAATATGTCCAAGTCACTCGATTATAGTCTTCTACAATCGTAACCATGAATCTAACATTGGCTATCCATTCAACATTATATGGCCCCCAAACATCCATATGCACTAACTCAAACAATGAAGCAGTACGTCTATGCAAAATAGGAAAAGGTAATCGAGTTTTTTTAGACTTAGGCATATACCTCACAATCCTTCAGCTTTTCCATATCTGCAGTCGTGCCTTTTCCTTTGAGAAACGATATTTGATTCATGGTTTTGATGGACGTATGCCCGAGCTTTACATGCCACTCCTCAATCTTCATAGAACATGTAGTCATAGCATTACATCTGTTTTTTTTCAATAACATATAGATTGCCAGCAAGCTCTCATATTCCCAAAACATGATCTGTCTTCGAACTTTGGATCGTGCAGTGTGTTTTTAAGAAAAAACATCGAGCCTCACTGTCTTTCACCAATTAAGCTACTGAGATTAGATTATGTGTAAAAGATGGAACTAGTAACACGTTTTGAAGAGTGATTTCCCTATTAATCTCAACACTTCCTTTGTACGTTACTCTCTTGATGCTCTCATCCGGTAGATATATATCTTGTGGTATCTCCATTTTAATCTTCGACTTCATCAAGATTGGGTTACAGCATACATGTGTGCTTGCTCCCGAATCTATAATCCACTGCTCTCTTCCATACCGTTGAGAACACTGAAAGCGTAATGCCCATGAAAATCCTCTTGATTACTCATCTTGTTTTGAACCATATTCATTGAGATTTTGTTGTATCGAGTTATCACTTCCTCTATTCATCCATTGCCCCATGCACTTCACCAACTCATCTTGAACTAATCTCCCAATATACGCATTGTTCTCAGATGTTATGACATCATTTTCATGCTTGCTATCATTGCTCAAATTTTTTGCAAAATTAACTCTTAACTTTCCTCTTGTTTTCTTTAACTTCTTATACCTATCTGGAAACCCATGTATCTTGAAGCACTCCATCTTTTCATGCCTTGATCTTTTACAGTGATTACAATATGCATTCATTTTCTCTTCTTTACTTCTTCTTGGTTTAAAACTGTACTGCTTCCCTTGGCTACTCCCTCTATCATTGTGCTGATGTCCTATACTCATAGCCATGGCACTGCTAACTTCAGGAAAGATAATATTTTATAACTTTTGATCCTCTACTTGCAACATCAACGAGTAAGCTTTATCAACATTCGGTAAAGGATCCAAAAATAATATTTGATTTCTAGATTGTTCATAGCCATCATTTAATCCATTTAAAAACTACATAAGTCTTTGGTTCTCCTCTCTCTCCACTCCTGAGTTTCGAGCATCACATGTACAAATTAATGGCAGCAGAATCGTGTCTAACTCACTCCACATCGCTGCAAGTTTGTTAAAATAGACTAGAACACTTTGATTACCTTGACAAAGCCGGCAATCTCTCTACAATCTAGCAATCTTCGGTCCACTGCTTCTTCCAAATCTTTGGTTTAATGCTTCCCAAAGTGTGGAATCAATATGAATGAACGCATCCACTAATTCCTTTGATATAGAATTAATATCCATGATGAATCATTGAGTCAGCATTGATCCAAGGTTTGTAGTATAGTGATTCAACATTTGGCTTGGGCAAGCTTCCATCTAATATCTCAAGCTTACTTTTCGCGCCTAGATCTCTTCTAATTGATCGACTCCAATTTAGGAAATTGCTTGGTTCAACTTATGCGTGCACAAGTCGCATCCGGATGGTCGGCACGTCTTGCGGTACGCAACGCTTTTCAATTTGCTTGTTGCAATCCATATATGGATCTGTGTTTCCATGTTGTTTTCTGATGTCTCTGTTCCCACTTGTTACTTCTTCTTCCTCATTGATTCCTTCGTCTTCCTCGACAAGCTCGCTCCGTCCCACTCTTTGGTTCTTCACCATTTTCAAATTCTAATGATCAAATTGGATTGGCTCTGATACCATGTAAAATGGTGATAATTGCATAATGTATTTTGATAGAAAGAAGAATTCTGTTTTATTAAGTTGGGTAAAAATCCATTTGATTGTTGATACACTGCATCTATTTATTGATGTTGCATGTTACGGAATACAAAAACTTCTATTAACTATTTAACAGAATGCTAAATGGTTAAAACCGTTTTATTAACAAACTATCTAACAAACTCTAGAACAAAAATAAAACTGCATGTGCATGCATAGCACGTATGCTGCGCGTTCTTCTTTATGTTGCGTGCTACTTTATACTGCTGAATCATGAACCACACGTGTTCAGCTTATCCTCTTTAGCTCGTCACCTCCATCTCGGCCCAACCGCAACACAGTGCCCATCTAATGACCATGTTCTAATTTTGATCAAACGACGACAGCAAAAAGCTGCCACCGTCTCCCTCTCCATCTTTCTCCGACCAGCGTCGCCGACATCGTGACAACAACGGTGTTGCCACCTTCTCCAGTCCTGCTCTGTCCTCTCTCTCGGCCGAATGCTAGCGGACGTGGCTCGCCATCCGATTTCTCTGTTTCTCACACCACCGTCACGTCGTCACCCACCGCCTGACCCTCTGGCGTGCTTTTGTTCCAAACAATAATCCAACGGCACCAAAAGTAATTTGGACAAGGATATTTCTGGAATTTTGATTTTGAATTGTAGAATGATTAAATAATCCATCCAAATTTGGGGTGATTAGTTATCATCTTTTTGAATGATTAAAATACGGGCTGAATAATCTATCATGGGCTGTATCATGGAAACCAAACGTGTGATTAACCTTGATTATTTTATCAATTCTATCTAATCGATCACTCAAACCAAACACCTCCTAAGTATATATCTTTTATTATAGTCTCCAGAATTAAATTAAAGTTGTTATTCTAGTAGTCTTCCGAGTACGAAATTGGGGTTAATTTCTCAAAAGCTTATCAAATTATAAGGTTTGTATCAAAGGGTACTAAACAAAATTTTGTATCAAAAATAGATACTAAAGTTTTATTTTCTTTCAAATAATGTATTTATCTATTTTTTTACCCTTTTAAATATCTTAAAAAGTATTTTCTTCCACAACTATCTAATATTTCAAATGAATAAAAATATTGTTTTTAATTCCCTACACACGAAGAAATAATATGACTTCTTCCCTAAAATTTAATTTAAGATAAAGTGAATGTGCATCGAATGTATATATTTTTAAATATTTAAAATTTGAATAATATAATTATTTGCTAACATATAATAATAATAATAATAATAATAATAATAATAATAATAATAATAATAACTATTATTATTATAGATGCGGATTACTGCTAATTATATTATTTACTACTATTTTTGATAATAATAATAATAATAATAATAATATTAATAATAATTAATTAATATAATATATTTAGCAAAATTAATATTGTTTTCATTTGAGATCAATTAGATCAATTTAGGAAAAAAACCTAAATTTATTTTCTTGAGTGTATAGTGAACAAAATTAATATTGTTTTTCATTTGAGATCAATTAGATAATATAATTATAGAAGAAAACAAAAAATGATAGATACCTTATTTGAAAGAAAATGAAAGTTTAGTACGTATTCATTTTGATACCAAATTTTGTTTAGTACCCTTTTTGATACAAACCCTATAGTTTGGATACCTTTTGAAAAATTAACCCACAGAAACTGCTTTATTTTCTTATCAAAAAAAAAGAAGGGAAGTATATCTTTTTTATTCATATCTCAA
Organism: Salvia rosmarinus; assembly: GCA_036937905.1. Taxonomy (NCBI): domain Eukaryota; kingdom Viridiplantae; phylum Streptophyta; class Magnoliopsida; order Lamiales; family Lamiaceae; genus Salvia; species Salvia rosmarinus. Next base: position 85,951,952 of record CM072816.1, on the reverse strand, counting down.
TATTCTAACACAATATAGCACAAATCTCATGTTTATTCATAATATTTACCTTTTTACATGTAACTGATGGTTCTGTGTTCAAAGTAACTCTAAATGTCCATTTCAATTTGGTTTTTATGATCGTTTTCTATTAAATGTTTTACATAATAAAAATGAATGTGCTACTGTATTTGTTCATCGGCTACTTTATAAACGACGGGCCATTTAATGGTTCATGGTTAATTTCATTATGAAGTGTGATGTATGTGTCTGATTAAATAATTCGGCAAACTCAGAAGTTGTTAGTCTTTGAACATGTTAGTTATCAAGTGTGAGTATGTATTTTTCTATTCGATTTTTATAAATTATATTTCACATTGATTATATAATATTCGTGTGTATGCTTGATATACTCATCTAAAAGTCCAAATTTTACATTATATAAATATATATTTGAATTTTGAGCCGACTTCACCCCAAAGCTGTAGCAAGAGGTGGTCTCACATGCGGCATGCACAAGGTGAGACCACTTTATTAATTAAGTAGTTAATATCTTAATTAAGTAGTTAATTAATCTTAATTAATTAATTAAATCTAATTAAAATTAATTAATTTAATAAACTTTAATTTTAAAGTAATAAATATAATTTTAAATTAATATATCTTAATTTTGAATTAATAAATTCTAATTTTGAATAATAAACCCTAATTATGAATTAATAAACCTTAATTATGAATTAATAAACCCTAACTTTGAATTAATAAACCCTAATTGTTAATTAATAAACCCTAATTATGAATTAATAAACCCTAATTTTGAATAATAAACCCTAATTTTGAATTAATAAACCTTAATTATGAATTAATAAACCCTAACTTTGAATTAATAAACCCTAATTTTGAATAATAAACCCTAATTTTGAATTAATAAACCCTAATTATGAATTAATAAACCCTAACTTTGAATTAATAAACCCTAACTTTGAATTAATAAACCCTACTTGTTAATTAATAAACCCTAATTATGAATTAATAAACCCTAATTTTGAATAATAAACCCTAATTTTAAATTAATAAACCAATTAATAAACCCTAATTATGAATTAATAAACACTAATTATAAATTAATAAACAAAATATAAAAAAATATAAAAAATAACAAAACACTTGTGCGCGTCGCGTACGCGCGCGCGCACACAAGTGTTTGTCGAATATTTTCCTTATGTATGCATGCAGCGACAGAGGGACGTGAGGACTTGGGGATGGGCCTCCCAATATTTTAATTTTTTTTATAATAATCTTATATTTAATAATTATAAATTTAAAATAAAATTTGTTTATATTACATCAGAACGTGAATCTCATAACAAAACAACTATCATTAAAAGATAACTCTCAATTTAAAATTGTCATATTTTTTTTTATTCTTTTTATCATAATTGTTAGAATTTAGAAATTCTAAATACCAAATATATTATACTTTTGCTATTTTTTTAAGTTTATACATTTCTTTTTTCGTCATATCGACTTTAGATTTAAAATTAATTGTGGATTTGTAAAGGAGTTGTTGATGCAACTGCTGGTGCAATGAAGACTCGATCCATGCACTAATGTTGTGCTTCAGTCCTGATCGTTTTATCAACACTTAGAACCGGCATAGGCGGATCTCTGGTAGCTGCACCGGCTCCAGTCAAAGTCTGCAAACTTTTTTACATTTATGTATTATATTAGCGAAATCAAAATTAGCGGGTTCAAAATAATTAAAAATTAAAACAAAATTGTTATATATTGTTGGATTTTCTTATATTTTTTACCCATGAGAAAAACCAATAAGAAGGTTATAAGAATGAAAATGGTCAACCACCATTTTGAAGGAGAAATTGAAGTAGCCAAAGCAGAAAAATTAAGTAACCTTTTTTCCTCTCGAATTTCAGGTCGTAGCTTCGAAAATTCTATTTTCGGGATTGAACCGTCGGATCACTTTGTGATTTTTGGACGAAGCTTCACAACATTTGGGCCAATGTTTTGGACGGTGGAGATCGAATTTTGAGTTTTGAAGGTCGGGTTTTGTCGATCTGAATAGAGGAGAATTTCTGATAATATTTTTCTTGATCTTTACTCGATTTTGATTCCATACATCTTGATGTGCTTATTTTCGAGTGTATGTTATTTTGTATGCCTCTAATATAATTTAGAAAAGATTGTGTACTGTTTCATTGTTGATTATAGTGGATTTAAACGATGGTTTTTTTCCTCTCTTTCATTTTAAGAGGTTTTTCACACTAAAATTTTGTGTCTCCTTATTGTTGTGTGTGCCTACTATTTTGAATGCGTATATTGATGCTTTTGGAATACCCTATTTGTCTGAATCCTCAAAGGTTCATACAAGCCGGGAAAATTAACCAAACAAAGGTATCATATTCTTCCTCAGCGCTGCATCTGCTCAAGTATTTGCTGATATTGCTCTCTGCCCATTCGAAGCTGTCAAAGTTCAAGTTCAATCGCAGCCAAATTTTGTCAGTGGTTTGGTTGATGGGTTTCCTAAAGTTTACGTTAAAGAAGGGTTTATATTGAAAGAAATTTTATTAAAAATATAAATATAAACTCAATTATTGATAGATTTTGTATATTGAAATCTCGCAAGACAACTTATGAAAACATAGAAATATTTTAGCATTTATGATATTTAATACTTCGAAGTATTTATTTTCAACCCACCCCATCATCAACTTCTGGATCCGCCCATGACCGACGGCACATATTTTTATCTTTTGTTTTGTTCGTTAGTTTGTTACATAAGAAGCGTGTTTTATAAATAAGTATACAACTATTGTATTTTCTGGTTTTTCACTCTTAATGAAACATTACGTTGAGCTAAAAAAGTTTTTTTTAATAATATTTAATTCAATACTCCCTCTGTAATTCTTCATGGTATCAGAGCTGCATCTACAGCTCCTTTAATTTGTGATGGATACAACAAAAATAAGATTTGAGTTTTGGAAGATAATAACATATACAATATTAACACTTATAACTTATTATTTAAATTTTGTAGATATTAATTAGCGATTGATTGTTTAATGTGCATCTTATTATTTACTTTTACAAGATATTAAGACATATATATGCACAACATCCACCGCCAACACGATAGATGTTACAAATATAGCGTTAAATGTTGTGAGATTTGTGAAATATACAAAAGAAAATAATAGACAATAATCGATACTCCAATGTTCAATACATCATACATCACATGTGAAGCAAAAAGCAAAGTTTGAGACATCGTTGTCACTTGTCGAAATAAAAAAAAAAACATGCAGAAATACTACTGCTACCAATCATTCATCATTGCTATTTTTCTTCGTAGACTCCGATACGATATCGCGTATTCTTTGGCGTTGGCTCGATTCGCTCTCGCATGATTTCTCTTCTCTCTTCTTCGCGTACGCCTCGAAGAACTCCCTGTTCTCTTTCTCTAGCTCCTTCCATACTTTTTCATTCACCACAAATTAATCATTCAATCACATATTCTATTATAAATTTCACACTCTCATTGTAATAATCAAACAAATATTATTACGGTATTACAGTATATATATATACTTTAGTTGATTTGAAAAAAAAAAGTTATTATTATTATTATTTATGATTGCTGCATGGAAGTAATGATCAGCACCAGACGACCTCCCTAATTCCTAGCTAATAATTTCGAGTTTTTAATTATATGTGTGTGTAGGATGATATTGAATATTAATTGTATCAGTGGAACTGATCGATGGCATAGGACCGAAGGAGAGAAATTAAGTTATTTCCTGGGTGCGTTGAACGTGTTAATCTTATGATTTGGAAGGTTTTTTTGAAAAACAAAATGTGTGCATAAAATACCTGTGGAAGTAATAACAGGCTTGATATTTGCATGTGTGTCTAGAGCTTCCATGCATTCCTCTTTGCTCATGTTGAATACTATGCACTCTTCTATTAGGTGTTGTACCTGTTTACCACCATCACACACAAAACCATATATATATATTTATATATATCATGAGCTAGAGATAGAGAAAGAGAGAGTTGAGAGTAGTTATATACGCACCGTGTGGATGTACTGAGCAGAAGGAGAATCGGATCCCATATGTTTTTTTCTCAGCTAATAAAACTGGGACGATGTCGTTTATTGATCGATCAGTATTTGCTCAAACTGTAGAGGTGAAGAACAAGATTACAGAAGTAACAAGAAACTGCCTGAACAAGAGAAAGAGAGCAGCGAGGAGGGTGATACGATACGATGGAGAATTTATTAGATGATAAAAGAAACGGAAAAGATTAATGGGAGAAGGGGTAGTGATAGGGGTGGCGAAGGTCAGTAGTCCCACGTGGGAGATGACGCCTGATTGGCTGGGAAGAGATTAGACCAGATTTTGTTTAAGTAGCATTCTTTCTTCAGATCGCCTACTTCACGTGGCGCCCTGGGCCCACTCTCAACCCAAGCCAGTGGGCCCTTTTCAGGCCCAATTGGGAGGGGTGTAGCCCACAACTAGGGCTGCTCATCGGGTCGGTTTCGGTTAACCGAAACCGATTTGCTCCAAATTTCCCGACCGACACCGACACCGATTCATCATACGGTTACCCGATTAACCGAATCAGTTAATCCGATCGGTTAATCGGGGCACCGAAATAACCGAAATCTTCGCGACCTTGCATCTATCTTCTCCACTCCATCTCTTCTTCTCTCACTACCTCCGACCTCCATCATCTCAAGCAACACACATATGAGTTTGCGTGTGGAGTAGAGAGAAACCCAAAAAGCCATATCGGTTTGTGTCTCCAACCGACAAGAAGCCTAAACTTTGTTTCAAAGAAAATTCAAAACAATAATAATAATAATAATAAAAAGCAACGAAAAATTTACACCAATTTTTCATGCTCTCCCTAAACTATAATTGGCTACCCCAATTCAGCAAATATTATCCCAAATTTTACAAAATCAATTCACCAAAAAACACGGCAAATTTCACAGAATCAATTCACCCAAATTTCCTAAAACCAATTTCACAAAATTTGAATATCAAATCCCAATTACTGACTTACAGCCTCCGAAAAATTGAACCTTGTAATTCTCCATTGATGAAGCTTAGGGGGCAGAGTGTGTAAGGATGGCAGAGAGAACACAGATGCGGTGGTGATGGTCGGAGACTCGAGATGGTTGTTGGAGGCTAGAAGCATCGTCGGCGGTGCGGTGCTTTGTCAGCTACGTGAAGCGATCCTGCTACGAGGCGTACGTAATTCTTCGATATAGCTCAAGAATGCTCCAACGCTCACTGCGTGAGGCGTAACCCAGGGTTTATAAAAAAGATAATTCTATTGCTCAATCCCCAAGATACGAAAGTCGGCTAATATATATAGCCGACACTAAACCGACTCCTAATCATAATAGGAAATTGACTCCTAACCATCTACGTAACCAAAACCAACTAGAATAACAAAACAACTACTAAACTAAATAAATAACAATTAAATAATAGCCTCAATAATTATGTAACTAAAGATATCTCTGAGGCTTGCGCCGCTCACGCCTTTGACGACAACGAGCAATCGACTCCGCTTGAACTTCGGCATTGGTCGTATCAACTCCCCCGTCCTCAACAACCACCTTGTCCTCAAGGTGAAAATCGGGATAAGCACGACGAAACTCAAATAACGATTCCCATGTGGCTGCTTCAGGAGGTTGGCCCTGCCAGTGCACCAAAATTTGCTCCACACGATGTCCCCGTTGTAGAATCTCTCGCGAGGCTACAACCACCAAGGGGATCAAAGCCAACTGACCAGATTGATCTAATGGCAACAGGTTGACAGGAGGAGCTTTTTCTCCAATGAACGGTTTTAGCAAGGATACATGAAAGACAGGATGCACACGACTTTGCGGTGGTAAATCCAACTTATAGGCAACAGAGCCAATTCTTTCCAAAATGGAGTAAGGTCCATAAAACCTTTTGGACAACTTTTACGACGCACGCCGGAGCACAGAAACCTGACGATAAGGTTGGAGCTTCACCCACACAAGGTCTCTAACCTTAAACTCGACCTCTCGCCGCTTGCTATTAGCCTTTTGAGCCATGCGATGTTGGACCATTTTGAGAGTAGCCTTCAGGAATTCCAGCAACTGATTCCGCTCAAGTAGTAAAGCATCAAGTGCTTCAACCGTCGTAGCATCAGGAATATACCGCGGCACAAGTGACGGAGGCCACCCGTAAAGCGCTTGAAATGGGCTCATATTAATGCTCGAGTGAAAACTGGTGTTGTAGCAAAATTCTGCCCAACCAAGAAACTCATGCCATTTTTCCGGATTGCCCTCAAATATTGCTCTAGTCCCCTATTAACAACTTCCGACTGTCCATCCGTTTGAGGGTGATAGGCAGAACTATGCTTCAATGTCGTGCCACTTAACTTGAATAGTTCAGCCCAAAATTTACTCAAAAATAGGATCTCGATCGACACTATAGTCGGGAAGCCATGAAGTTTAATTACGATGTTTGTAAACAAGCGAGCAACCTTTCCGGCAGTGAACCCTGATGCTAAAGAACCAAAATGAGCCGCCTTCGTTAATCAATCCACAACTACCATAATCACAGAATAGCCATGGGAAGAAGGCAAATGTGTGATAAAATCCATAGTTAAGTCGTTCCACACTAGTGCCGGAATAGGCAATGGTTGAAGTAAACCGGTTGGTGCTGTTGTCGACGTCTTAACTTGTTGGTAGATTTGACATTCCTTAACAAACTTATCAATGTCTTTCCACATATTGGGCCAATAGAAAAGGGAAGATAATCCCACAAGAGTTTTCTTTACGCCACCGTGCCCGGCAGGGAGGCGATGAAATTCTTGTATTAGTTATTGTTTGAAAGGAGAATGCGAGGGAATGACATATCTATGATTGAAAACAAGAAGCCTTCAACGACGTTGTACTCTCCACTCAATTCCTTAGCATGGAATTTTCGGATCGATTCGATAACTACGAATTATGTTGATGCTCCAGACGGAGGTCTGCTAGAAATTGCGGAACAGGCTGGCTGGCGAGTAGTAAGGAACAACCTCCAATTTTCTCATTCAAATTCTCCTCACTTGGAGACTCTTGATCGGCATTGCTGTCTGGTGCACGAGATAAGGCATCTGCAACAATATTTTGCTTGCCTGGTTTATCATCGATGCTAAAATAATACCCCAACAGTTTTCGGATATATTTTTGTTGATCGGGAGTGTGCACATGTTGCTGTAAAATCTCTTTCAAGCTTTTGTGATCCGTTCGAATGTAAAAATATCGTCCTATGAGATATTGCCGCCATTTTGCCACGGCTTCCGTAACTGCATATAATTCCTTAAGGTAAGCAGACGATCCTTGCAGACGAGATCCGAGCTTGCGACTATGATAAGCAAGTGGTAAGTTGTTTTGCAGGAGGACAACACCAATTCCGACATCAGATGCATCAGTGTCGATTGTGAATTCTTTGCTGAAATCTGGAAGTTGAAGCACTGGAGTTGACGTCATTGCTTGCTTGAGCGCTAAAAATGCTGAGGATGCGGATTGATTCCACTGGAACTTATCGAGACGCAGCAAGTCCGTTAGCGGAGTAGCAATAGTTGCATAGTCTCTCACGAACTTCCTATAGTATCCCGTGAGTCCTAAAAATCCTCGAAGTTGCTTCACTGTGCGTGGCTCGGGCCAAGCAGTCATGGCTTTGATCTTCTTGGGATCTGCTCGAACACCACCCTGTCCTACCAAATGTCCAAGATACTCCACTTGATCTTGGTAAAAACTACATTTGGAAAATTTCACATGAAACTTGTTGTTGTGAAGACATTTCAAAACCATACGGAGGTGATCTAAATGCTCCTCGGTGCTGGAGCTATAGATGAGTATGTCATCAAAGAAAACTACGACAAACTTCCGTAGGAACGGCTTGAGAACAAAATTCATTGTTGCCTGAAATGTGGATGGAGCATTAGTAAGTCCAAAAGGCATCACCAAAAACTCGTAATGACCCTCATGGGTGCGGAAGGCTGTTTTAAAAATATATTTGGCATGAACCCTAATTTGATGATACCCAAGACGAAGATCAAGCTTGGAAAACACCATTGGTGACCCAATTCATCTAATAACTTATCAACAGTTGGTATTGGAAATTTATCTTTAACGGTTCTTTGCATTCAATGCCCGATAGTCCACACAAAAGCGATAAGACCCATCTCGTTTCTTGACCAATAAAATTGGAGAAGAAAAAGGACTTTGGCTTGGACGAATAATTCCTTGATCAAGCATCTCTTGCACCATCTTCTCGATTTCCGTTTTCTGAAAGTATGGATATCGGTAGGGTCGAACATTCATAGGTCGGCTACCTGACTGTAGGTGAATCCGATGCTCGTATACCCTGTTGGCACGATGAAAACCTTGGTAAATTCCCCCAAAACCTCGCGCACTGGTGGAGGAGTTTGACTCAGATCATCTGACGGAGGTTCGCCGCTTAAATGGCGGTGGAGTGCGCTCAAGAGATGTAGTTCAAAAATCTCATTTACTCGTTGTGTTTTAAAGAGCTGCTGCAACAAGTTAAAAGTAATGGCTTTGGTGCCAAGGGATGCCTCACCTTTGAGGCTAACTGTGCGCCCTTTCCACTTGAATTCCATGTGGGAGTTGCGATAGTCATGAGTGACCCGACCAAGCTCCTGCAACCACTGCACACCTAAAATAACGTCGGCCCCCTGAATCGGTAATACAAAAAAATCGAGGGTAAAAATCGTCCCTTGCAAATCAATAGGAACCGCGAGGCACTTGTGTTCACAGGCTAAGGAATCGCCATTGCCTATATAGACACGAAATCCATAAGTAGGCATGATCGGGAGCTTCAATTTCTCAGCTAATTCTGGTTGTATAAAATTATGCGTGCTGCCATTGTCAATTAACACCTGAAAATCTTGTTTGCCATGCTTGCCCAAAATGCGTAACGAGCGTGGTGCTCCATTACTAGAGAGGGCATTAAGACTTGAGACATCCCCTAAAATTACCTCATCATTTGAATTTCTTGACTTTTCGCGATATCGTGACGAAGCTCGCTCAGAGACTCCGTCTCATCACCTGCTAAAAGCATTACGGTAGAGTTTTGCTTGCAACGGTGGGTAGCACTCCAGCGCTCATCACAACTAAAATACAACCCTTTATTCCGTCTGTCGCGCATCTCAGCACGTGTCAGGCTCCAAACAGGAATCACAGATTGCTCTCGGAGGTTGCCTTTTGGTGCTGTTATCACTTTTGGTGGTGGGCCGGTATTGGTTGATCGCAACCCAAAGCGAGGCGAGCGAGACGATTGAAGTTGCGAACTGAGAAGCGAGTATCAGCCTGCAATTCCAAGTGTTTACCCTCAAACGTACGGGCTAAGGCAAACGCTTCATCTAGTGTAGTAGGGCGATTCAATTGCAGTTCTCGACGAATAATGGTCTTCAAACCGATATGAAGAAGGATATGAGTAGTGGTTGAAACGCTATGCACGCGAGCCATTAAGGATTCAAACTCAGATTGATAATCTTCCACAGTGCCCTTCTGGGTAAATTTGGCCAGAGTGCCTTCTGGATCCTCGAATTTGGAAGAACCAAAACGGGCATGTAAACACTGCAGAAAATCGGGCCAGTGGACAACATCCTCATGATTTCGACCATTGGAACCACGTTGAAGCCCGGCCGTCTAAATGGAAGGTCACGATCATGCCGTTGATCCTCTGGCATTTTATGGAACGAAAAGTATTCTTCGACTTGAAACGCCCATGAATATGGATCATTACCATCGAAACACGGAACGTCCAAGCGAACCATTGGGGTGCGTGATGGTATGTCGTGAGGGTTGTGGGGATTATCGCCGCCTCCGGTTCGGAAGCCCGACGCAGCAGTAGGTATTTTACGGATGAGGCCAAACATCTCCACTATTTGACGTTCAAACGTTGATTGATGGTCCTACAAGTCTTGACGAATAGCCTTCTGACCTTCAGAGTTGAGGCGCACAAACTCGTCGTCTTGTGCAGAGAGAGCACGAAATTTGGAATCCCAATCACTTTGATCAGGCGCCGCCATGATAAAAGCAATGAAAGCACCAGTGAAACGATCCTGCTACAGGAACGTAACGTAATTCTTCGATATAGCTCGAAGAAGGCTCCAATGCTTCACGCTGCGTGGGACGTAACCCAAGGGTTTATAAAAAAAAGATAATTCTATTGCTCAATCCCCAAGATACGAAAGTCTGGCTAATATATATAGCCGACACTAAACCGACTCCTAATCATAATAGGAAATTAACTCCTAACCATCTACGTAACCAAAACCAACTAGAATAACAAAACAACTACTAAATTAAATAAATAACAATTAAATAATAGACTCAATAATTATGTAACTAAAGATATCTCTGAGGCTTGCGCCGCTCATGCCTTTGACGACAACGAGCAATCGACTCCGCTTGAACTTCGGCATTGGTCGTATCACTACACCGGAGTGGTCGAGAAGAGAGAACAAAGAGGAATGGAAAAAAAGAGTACAGAGAGAGAATGGGAGAAAAAAAGTGAGAGAATAGAGAGAGAATGGGTGAAAGAAGAGAGATAATTGAGGATTGGGACTTGCAAGAAATCTAGAGAGAGTTGAGAGATAGCTCATTTGATTTACTAAAAGAAAAGTAAAAAGCCTGATTTGATTTTAAATAAATAAAATTAATAAATGATTTTTTTAATTTCGGGTAATTCGGGTATATTAAATGGGTTATCGGTTATAACGATAACCGAAAATCTTATGAACTTGAAACCGTTAACGAATCGATACCGAAAATGTCGGTTATCGGTTACCAATAACCGACGGGTATCGAATCGGTTCGGTTACTAACCGATAACCGAATAAGCACCCCTACCCACAACTAGGCTGCGGAAATTCAGATTTTATTTTTTATTATTAATTACCTCAAAATATTTTTAAGCGAATCAATTATTCATAATTCAAAATTTAATTAAATTCTTACCATCAACTAATTAGGTATTAAAAACTATCAACTAATAAGGTGGCCGCACGCCATCACGAAATATAGATTATTTTTCCGAGAAAAATGTTGATTACTCACCGAACTTGTCTTTAGGTGAGGAATAAAATATTCGTGAGAATAACTTTTAACGCTTTTATAATATTCCGTTCGCCACTAAATTCATTTATAGATTTTAATGATACAAGTTTTAATAAATTGTAATGAATGTAAAATTAGTGGAGAATGAAATCCATAATTGTAAAGAATATTAGATAAAAATGAATAAATTAATATTAAATGACATTTAAAAGATGGATCATAACAGATTTTTTGTAAATAAATAGATAGTATAGGAGGGAATATTAAGAGATTATATAGGATCCATATCCATAAGATGAAAGTAAACGTTTTTTATGGACGGTCCACAGAGAAAATAAGTAAATGAATTTCGTTCACGGAATGAATAATGTTTTATGTACATCCAAAGTATGTCATAAACTTATGTTATTAGCATTCATTTTACAGTTTAAACCAGAGGGAGGTAGAGTGGAAGTGGTGGTATTATGTTAAAATAGTTTAATTGCGAGCTATCTAGTATCTCGAAATTGTATAATTTATTTATCTATCTACTTTTATTTACTTTTCGACGGAGAATTTAATAATGTTATTGGAGGAATCCACAATCGGATCCGAGGTTAAGTGTTGATATTTTCCTTGAAATTATTTGAAATTATAAAGCACATGCATATCTAGAGATCGTACATGTTATGGTCGGCCCAAAAAATTAAATAGTAACCTTGCATTAACAAACACCAACTATAAAAACAAGATCACACGCACCTGTTGGAAAAAATAGTAACAACGAAAAAGAAAAAGAAAGAAATAAAAAGAAGAAGCACGGGGAAGAAACAGAAAAACAAAAGGAAACACGAAAAAACAAAGCAACACAAAACCTAAAGCCTAAAGCATTCCCTGACAACGACGTCAAAATTTATTCCGACCAAATTGTTCTTTTCAGTCGCTCGCAATAGTACGAGGTCCTTATAGAGTGGTAAGGTCGACGCAAGTCGAATCTCTCGAGGAAGGCTTAACAGTGTTGTGGTTCTATGTCAAACACAAAAACATAAAAGAAATACCAACATCCCAAAATAAGGGGATCTGTCACGGAACGGAGGAAAGCAGGAAATAAAATAAAGTAGATAAAAATGATGCACTAGGACAACAAGAGGAATTGACAGATACACAGAATTGGAGACGGTGTTCTAGGGTTCAAAATCTATCCTCGCTATTAATGAATCAAAGACTGATACACAATGCATAAAACACTCACACCTCTCACCAAACGTTCAACACTAACTAATCTCTCGACCACGTAAATGTTAGACTCGAACTTAATGGCGGAGAATCTCTCAATCAAACCGTCATCAACTACGAAGGATATTTAACTACAAATACACACGATAGCAAAAACCTTATCCACATATATTAATTATTCAACAACAAATCAATCTCTCGATCACGTCGTTGTCAAACTTATATTTAACATAAATATGCTCTCGCATTACTTCATAATCAAATATAAGCACATAATCAACCTACACCATTCTCTCGAACACCATGAAATAAACAATTTATACGAATAAGAAAATTGCAAATAATCAACAAAATTAATCATGATTCAAGACGAGAACAATCCAACATTTATTTCTCAACAAATCAATAATTCATCTCATAGTAGAAATTATCCCCATATCAATTACATAGACATAATGAAATGAGAAAAACTTACAAACTATTCATAGATAAATTCGTCTTCCAAAAATCTGGAATCGCACAATCCAATTATTAATCCAAATGTACAATAATTAAATGGAAAGGAAAAGGAAAACAAAAGGAAAAGAAAAGAGAAAAATCGCGTGAGTAGTTGTCTGGGAGTATCGGTGCGTGAGCGGTTGTTCTCCTTTTTAAAACCCTCGCAGAAGCCCAGTAAAAATACGCTAAAAATAGGCCCAAAAAGCACATACAGCACCGGACGGGGTGAAGCGTCGGACGCGAGCATTCTCGGGAAGGTCAGAGAGAGCAACGCAGCGCCGGACGGAGTGGAGCGCCGGACGCGAGCACTCTCTAGAATGAACAGTGAGAGGAGCCAAGCACCGGACGCGTGGGTCAAGATGGCAACGCAGCGCCGGACGCGAGGAGTGAGGTAGCCAAACCTAGCGCCGGACGAACATCCAACGTCGGACTAGGCTTGCGACGGGGCGGCTGGAACGCGCTCGGAGAGTCGCGGAGGAAACTGGCGCTGCACTTGGTGAAACGCCGAACGGATGGGGCGCGACCGTGGCCACGTTGTGTGGAGTGGGCGCTGGGGCGCTGGATGCGTGAGGCGCGGCCGTGGCCGCGTTGTGTGGAGTGAGCACTAGAGTGGGCGCTGGCCTCGCGTGCGTCGGACGGGGCGAGTCGCGCGCTGGGGCATGCCCAACGCCGGACGAGCTCGCGCATGCGCGACTTCGCTGTTTTGCTCCATTCTCTCTCGTACGAACTCCGAATTACGATCCGTTTGCGCCTATGGACTCCTATCGAGATGCTCTTTAACATTGTAAACTTTTCACATCCATCCATGTTATATCCATTTTGTCCTATTTAACGCCGTTTTCTACAAAACATCGAAACAAACCAAATAAATCCGAATCGATAAATACTAATCAAAACAACGGTATAAATAGGACAAACCACGGGAAACGGCATGCAAAACGATACCAATAATACGCACAAATTCATACTAAACATTGGTATTAAAAAGAAAATCAACATCAAATTGTGAAGTTGCATATATCCGCACACACGATCATAATCATAAAATGAACTCGATCTCGGTCATTCTTTAGGAGTTCTTTTAAGTTTGAGTACTATATTATCGAATTTTTGGCGAGCCAATATCAAACTCGAACTCGAATATAATGTTTCCTAGTAATTGACGAATCGAGTTCGATACTCATGAGGATCAAGCTAACCGATACCAGAATCCATCGAAAAATTCGATTATCGATTAACCGATAATCAACTTTTCGATTCGATTCGAGCTAATCGATAACCAATTATCTTCATCGACGACGAGATAGAGAAAACTAAATAAAAGTTGTCCACGAGTTTATCGATAAACATTTAAAATTAAAAGCACGTTCGCATATCACTTTGTTAAATAATTAATATACTCACCTGCTATAATATTTCTGCCTTTCTTTCTTAGCTACTAAAATGGAATCAACTTAAGTATAGTTTACCTTTATATTGAAATGGTGCGATATTTAGAGGGTGTTTGGTCGAGTGAGCTTATAAGATCTTAAACTATTTTAAAGAGCTTATAAGCTCCTGTAAAATGTTTGGTAAAATAAGCTCTTAAATTACTTATAAGCTGTGCTCCCCTAAAAATAAGTTGTTCAATTCCAACTTATTTTTTCATCAACAATGAATTTACCAAAATAATCTTACTATGGTTCTTTATTTCCTACGTATACACTATCAACTTCATCTCTCGCCATTTTTTCTCTCTAACTTATGATTCTTTCTCTAACTTATAAGTTCAATTATTCAAACACTTTGATAACTTATAAGCTTTTGAAACATTCATCTTATAAGTTCTTCAAACTTAGAACTTATAAACTCTTTAAAATGAGCTTAGATATGCATTTAGAGGGTGTTTGGCTGAGATTATAAGCTCTTTAAAATAGATTATAAGCTGTTTAGGAGCTTATAAATTGTTGCAAAGTGTTTGACAAAATAAGCTCCTAAACAACTTATAAGCTGTGAAAATAAGCTCCAACAACTTATAAGCTCCCCTAAAAATAAGTTGGTCAACCCTAACTTATTTTTTCATAAACTTATAAGCAACCATGAATTTATCAAAATAACCTTATTATAGTTTGTTATTTTCTACACATATACTATCAACTTTACCTCTCGTCAATTTTATTTCTCTAACTATGATTTTCTCTCTTTAACTCACGATTCTTTCTCTAGCTTATAAGATCAATTATCCAAACACTTTAACAACTTATAAGCTCTTGGAACATTATCTCTTATAAGCTCTTGAAACATCTTATAAACTCTTGCAGCTTATAAGCTCTCTAAAATAAGCTTAGCCAAACACCCCCTAGTCCAAGCTATAAACTAGTCTCGATTAAATACTTAATTTTAATATTTGAATTCACAATGTAAACTATTCGTGCGAAACATTCTGAAAGCTATCAAAATTCATTTGTGCAAATATATTTTCTTAAAACAATTATTTTCAAACTCCAATTGTACATGAAATTCAATCGTTTCTGCGTATCTTGCATTTTTTTTATAATATATGTTCATTTTGCATATAAATTTATCTTGCTCGATTTTCTTTTTTACTTTTATTTTTGTATGTCTCCTACGTTGTTCCTTTTTTTTAGTTCTCTCCTATATATGTTTTATAATTGCGACTATCATTTATGAGATTTGGTAAATCCTTTGGAGGCTTGCTTCTAAGTCATAAATTTAAAAGAGATGACAGCTTTGTGATTATCTGTAATTTTTTGTTTTTAATCTTTTAGCATTTAAATTTAGCCAATTCAGAGAAGTTTGGTGGCTAATTTAATTTCGTATTCTTACATGCATGATTGTATCATGTTAATTTGTGTCATAAAAATTGCTGGATCTTTTACAACAAAAGTTGTTCTTTGATAGGGATGGTTTCGCATAGTGAGACCAACCCTTAATTAAACTTTAATTAATTAATTAATTAATATTAATTAATTTAATAAATCATAATTATGAATTAATAAGTAATAATTTTGAATTAATAAATCCTAATCATGAATTAATAAATCTTAATTTTAAACTAATAAATAATAATTGTGAATTAATAAACCCTAATTGTAAATTAATAAACCCTAATTTTGAATAATAAAGCCTAATTATGAATTAATAAACTCTAATTTTAAATTAATAAACCACAATTGTGAATTAATAAATTATAATTAAAAATTAGTAAACCTTAATTGTGAATTAATAAAATCTAATTATACTTACTCATCATAATTAATATATAATTATTTTAACAAAAAACAAGAGTGAGCTCACGGTGAGGCGGAGCTCACCCAATTTTGTTAATTTATAATTAAATTTATTAATTTTTAAATCAAAATTAGAATTTATTAATTCATAATTATGGTTTATTAATTCATAATTGAGGTTTATTAATTCATAATTATGATTTATTAATTCAAAGTTATGGTTTATTAATTCCCAATTAGGGTTATTATTCAAAATTAGGGTTTATTATTTTCAATTAGGATTTATTAATTCAAAATTAGGATTTATTATTCAAAATTAGGATTTATTATTCAAAATTAGGATTTATTAATTCCAAATAGGGTTTATTAATTCAAAATTAGGGTTTATTAATTCATAATTAGGGTTTATTAATTCAAAATTAGGGTTTATTATTCACAATTAGAGTTTATTAATTCAAAATTAAGATATATTAATTCAAAATTATTATTTATAAATTTACAATTAAAGTTTATTAAACTAATTAATTTTAATTAGATTTAATTTAATTAATTAATTAATTAATTAATTAGGATTACTTAATTAACTAATTAATTATGATTAATTAATTAACTAATTAGATGTGGTTTCACTGTGCGCGCGGGCGCACACAGGAGACCACACTCCCAAGTTTTTGTCTCTTGGATATGGACTTGCTAGCTAATTCTATATACAAGCGAACCACAATCTATAAATTAAGTTATTTTAATGAATTAGTTACTGCAAATTGACCACCATATCAGTAAAATTAATAGGTCTGAATTTCATATAGGTCAACCTATTAGAAAATTTTATCTATCAATAGCGATTATAAGTAAAAGAGAAAAATTCCACAATATATAAATCTAATAAGCCTCTATCATCCATGATATGCAAGTAATCAGACTCTATACATACTTCTTTTTCTTCTTTTTTTACACTTTCACTGATGAATGTGGACTTAATTATGATTAAATTAATAATTTGATGCTATATATGCTTGCTTTTCGCTTATCACAAATAGAAATACTTATATATTGATATGACTATCAGACTATGTATTATATACCCTTACGAATATGTGAAATTATTGAAATAATTGAATGTAAGTGTAAACCCTATTACTTTGACTAAAGGAATATCCTACAATAATGAGATCACTTTAAAGTAAATAAAATAGTAATATGATACAGTTACAGATTCAAGTAATCGTCTTACACAATGACCCACAACATCACTAATTTGTTATTTGTTTAGTTTTTATAGTTGAAAAAGGAATGATGATAATCGAATTTCTCACCCTTATATTGCACAAAATTAAAATACAAAATCACACCACAAATGAGAAATGTAGGGTTGAGAATTTGTTCGATTTTAATTAATTGAAATAAAAAATTAAAAAAATTATAGTTCGAACGATTAGTCGGTTAACCTATTAATCAAATTTATAATATTAAAATAAAATATAAAAAATTCAAATATTACTGAACTTAACCAAAATAATTTCAAATATTACCAAAATTACAATTTTAAAATTAAATAATTTCAAATATTTATAATGATATATATATATATATATATATTATATTAATTTCGGTTAATTGGTTATACCCGATAACTAAAATTATTATAAAAGGTAACCGATATCTAAATTGAAACCAAAAAAATCGATAATCCATGATTTTTTTATTATCTATTAATCTGAATTTTAGAGGGCCAAATCTATAATAATAATAATAATAATAATAATAATAATAATAATAATAATAATAATCATGGTATATATATGGATATGTATTTTATTTCTAATCAAACTCTATGTACTTATCAACTATAATATTTTATTGTTTTAAACTTATCTCCACTTGAAATCCTCAAATTAGGCTTATAGGATTAAGATTTAATTAATAAGAGTTCAAGTAGGATTAGGACTTTATTAAAGTTATATATATATATATATATATATATATATATATATATATATATATATATATATATACACACAACACACACTACACCCAAACACACACTGCACACACACTATATCCAAACACACACTGCACACACACTCCACACACGGGACCCTTGTTTATGAATTGAGTTGATTTTGATTTGTTGTGTTCAACAAAAAAGGTGGGAAATTTATGTACGTGGTTATGTTATCCCTATTGTTTTATATGTTTTTATATTCATATTGATTATATGACTACATGTTTTTATTTTAAAGACTACATGATGTTTATGTTAATATATATATTCTCATGTTATACTGTATGTTATTATATATATATATATACACATTTAAGACCTCACATTATATTAAGGTCTCATGTTATTATTATATTTAAGACCTCACAATATATTAAAGTCTCATGTTATTATTATATTTAAGACCTCACAGTATATTAAGGTCTCATGTTATTAATATATTTAAGACCTCACATTATATTAAGGTCTCATGTTATTATTATATTTAAGACCTCACAGTATATTAAGGTCTCATGTTATTATTATATTTAAGACATCACAAGATATTAAGGTCTCGTGTTATTATTAGATTTGAGGCCTCACAAAATATTAAGGTCTCACAGTTATATATATATATATATATATATATATATATATATATATATTTTCATGACATTAAATTCTATTTATGTGGCAATATGAAAGATTAACATGTATTACATATGTGGATAATTGCATTGTTCCTCACTGAGTATATTTATGATATGCTCACCCCTATCTACTTTCAGCTTTGTAGTTGAGGAGTCGAAGCGTGTGGAAGTCGAGAATGACTAGTACAATAAGAAGTTGTTTATTTATTTTAGTTTAAGTTATGAGATTTTGATATTGATTAAAATCATAAGTTTAGTTTCTTTAGTTAAGTCGTTTTCAAATTAAAATATTTTTTTTAGACACGTCTTTTAGTTTATTATTTTGTTTAACATGGTTACTTGTGAAAACAAGATTGAACCAGTTCTTTAGTAATAAAGTCAAAATTATTGGGTTTACAAGAGTTTCATTTGTTTTTCAAGTTTAAATTAAAGAGCAATATTTTACTCTCTTAGAAAATTAGGGCGTTACATCCATAACCGAATTTTTTGATTTCAGTTCGAATTAACTGATAATCCATTCTCACCCTGGGACATGGCCTTGTTTGGTCGTGATGCAGTTACATATATATAATAAAACCCATGTCCCATTGCCTGATTTCTACACAAACCAACAAAACTATCAACTGCTTTTCAAAAGTCTCTTGACCGATTAGAACCGGATTTTATCTCTAATTTGGATTTTTCTCACGGGATTACATTTTTTCTTCAACAAGGAGGCATCGTTTGAAAGTGTGAACGTATATCATGCCTCGTGTAACAACTCGTAAATTATATGCGAAAGCTAATTACTCATGATTAATCCCAATCGATGAATTCACGTTCAAATTTTAAATACGAAAAACTAATTTAATAGCTCCACAAAAAGCATGCCCGATATCATTTTAGGGGAGATTGTTGATTTAAGGCTAGAAAAATAGATTCTTTTTAAGTCAAGTGCATGAAATATAATAACTATTAATTTTTATGACCTAAAATGATTGAAATTATCAATCTACAATTTTTTTTACTGATTTGGATCCTTTCTTCCAACATTTATATGTCCCACTAATGTCCTACTTATAACTTAATGATTTCAGTAACATGTATTATAAAAATAAATATTATTGTAATATAATTAACTCTAGTAGTATTCATTACTACAAATTGTAACTTAAAAATATTATGTATCCTAGTTATGCTATAATCAATCCTTACAATCCATTATCAACTTAACAATTTACAGTTAAATGACCAAAATATATGCACCCTAATTAGGTATAATTAGCCCTAATTAACAATTACAAATTAATTTATAACACAATTAATTAAAATCGAAGAAGTAAATAAATAAAAACTTAACAGATTAAAAGTAGAACGCGAGTAAGACATTAAAAAGTGAGATAACTAATTTAAAACGGAAAAAAAATACTTGTACAAACTAAAAAAAAAGTACTCCTCGCTCGACCCATATGACCCCCAAAAGATTCCCTGAAATTTCGCAAATAGTCCACTGGATTTCCGACGTGGAAACATCTTACATCCTCCACGTGTGATGTGGGGCCCCGACTCCAGCATTCATTCACTCCCGCTCGTGCCGACCTGTCTATACCCCTTAAAATTAAATTGTTTCTCTCACTTCATTCTCCCAACTCTCTCTCTCTCTCTCTCTCCAACAAAATATTTTGTATGTATTGCTTGTGATTTAACTCTCATTTTTCTGCTATACTGTTTTTTAAGAGCACATATTCTCTCTCTAGATTGTGTATCTAACAGCGTCAATTTCGAGTTGCAGATGCACGATTAAGACGACGCCGATATAAGCCAGAAAACGATTAATATTGCCGGTGGTTAGTTTTTTTTTTTTGCCAACTCCGATTCTTTCTTCATTTTCATTGATAATTTTTCTTTTTGTTTTTTGTTTTTGTCTTACTAATCATATGTTATCGCAGTCAGATTAAACTGAAACTTCATCATTTAAAGAAGAAAATGGAGGGAGCTCATAGAAGGTCGAAAAGCGCTTCATCTTTTGAAGGTATATAGCTTGCATAATCACAAATTTATTCAGTTTACAGAGCTTTTCATCTTAACCTATAAAATGTGTTATATATATATATATGTGTGTGTGTGTGTGTGTGTACATTCTCTTCTGTTTGATCCCCCAAAAAAAAAAAAGAAAAAAAACCTGATCAGCTGGGGAATTTTAAGGGTATGCATGCTTTTTTAAAATTGTATTTTCTTCTCTTATTCCTTTTTTTTTTTGGAAATTCTTGTGAATAATTTGATTTCTTTTTCATCTTGTTTGTTTGTAATGCTGACGATTCCAAGAGAAACCCTAACCAATAGTTTTGTGAATGATTAAAAGAAAAAAGAATAATGGAAGTCAAAATGCAATCAATGTGTTTTACTTATTAATTTCAGACGATATCATCTGTTCCATAATGATATTCCATCTCTTGTTCCAAATGTCGTAATGCTGCATGTTTTAAAAACTTTGTATTTTTCCATTAAAAATAACTAGCAGATTGGCTTAACAAAAAAGCAAAAAAATAAATAAATAACGAATTTTCAAAATGCATGGGCCGTATCCCACTCGAGAGGACATTTGTGCGGTTCAGGTCAAAATGGATCCGAATCCAAGAAGTTGGTTTTCAATCTAATTGTCCGAAATTCTTTCTCAAAATTGAATCAAAATTTTCGGTTCCATTAGATGCACATTGAAAGTTTTGGGAGTTAAGAAAAAAGATCATTATGTAAAAAGATCATCATGTTCTATATATATAATTTATATATGAACCAAATATAAATTTTTCCAAGTGAATTACAATATCCATTATTTACATATGTATGAATTTTACACATGTACGAATATAAATAAAATATACTATTTAATGTTGTCGAATGAGCATGCCGCATGTACTGTATAATTTATTTGCAAATTTCCAGTTACATCGAAAGAGA
Source organism: Salvia rosmarinus (assembly GCA_036937905.1). Classification (NCBI taxonomy): domain Eukaryota; kingdom Viridiplantae; phylum Streptophyta; class Magnoliopsida; order Lamiales; family Lamiaceae; genus Salvia; species Salvia rosmarinus. The sequence continues at coordinate 85,930,319 of CM072816.1, read as the reverse complement.
GTTAAGGGAGGTTTAGTTATTGCTGACTCACTTGTAGGAGTAGTTAACAAGTGATAGTATAATTACGAAAGTCAGCTATCATTTTTATAGTAAAATGAAATACGAGCGTACATTTATTTTTCATGATTGATAAGTTATATATAGATAATTTTTGTGTTTTTTATTTAACTAGTATAACTTCTCCGATTCTACTTTTCAAAAATGAGATATGAATTAAGAAAAATTAGTTCAAATGATAGAAGTTATCAACGGCCTTCAGATATTTCAAAATTTCAATCCATCTAAATAACAATGAGTGACTTATACTATTTTTTTTATCTATCTAAACTAATTTTCAAAAGTAAACGCCCATCAATTTTATTGTACTGAAGGCTATGGGCAAAGCCTACTTTTCTCTAATTTAGAACAATTATTACTAATTAGCCTCACCAATCAAACAAGTATGGACCTAATGGCACAAGGATGAAGTGTGAAACTAAATTTTATACTAATATTAACACTCCTACATATTTTCTTGTAAATAAGATTTATGAGAACTGAACAATGTTAGTCGTCATCAGTAAGCATTTGTTGGTCCACAAAGAAGAGGTGGCACCATGCAACCATCCTAATTATTTGATAATACGAGGATAATTAAGTCTTAATAACAATTAAAATTTAATAAACTCCTGTGTGGATTACTAAGAGGGCGTTTGGTTGAGCTTATAAGCTCCCCAAAAACAACTTAAGTTGTTTTTTAAGCTTCAAAAACAGCTTATAAACTGTTTTGGGGAGCTTATAAGCTCAGTCAAATACCCTCTAAATCCCGCTGAAGAAATAACTAATAAATTAATGGATTAGGGGTTAGTTAAGAGTTTTAGGGCCGGCTGGTGGTCCGAAGCCAAGTATTTGTCTACAAAGAATATTATGGAGTGTTGTAAATAATACTCATTATTGAAGTTCATCATTGCATACGCAAATAAATTAATTAGCCAGCCACTTATGTATTCAGAGTTTGAAGGTAAACTATGTTTTAATTATTTTTGGTAATTTAATACGAAATTTTAAAAGTCACGTCACGGTGGACTCGAACTCGGACCTTTGCTGGCGCCAGATTAACCACTCTACCACTAGCGCCAACACACACACACACTGTTTTCATTATTAGTGATTCAGTATGAGAAGAGACGATTATTAGGTCTCTTATCACTATATATGATATTAATATTTCGTTGGTATGATGTATTAGTATATTTGTCATGTTTAGTCCTTTGTTTGATAATATGTGTTAGAATTATTACATAAAATTGCAATTTCTCAAATACCCCATAAATATTAAATTTTATTTGGTACGAGGGAAATTGAGTCCAATAATAATTTAATATATGTTATGGAAGTTTGTATTATAATGCATCCGACTTAGAATGTGGTATATAGAATACCGCATACCTGCATTATAAATAATTGACCTTTACATTGTTTTGAAGCAAAAGAAAATATTAACATGTCATTATAAGTATAATATATACGTTTATCACTCATAGCAAACGATTAAAGAACTATCGAGCGTAAACAGATTTTTATTTGTCTATCTTCTTTGAGAGAGGTGATAGTTTAGAAGTAAAACCATTAAATGTAATTTTATTATTGCACTTTGTGGGAACCCCTCGTATATAGGAGTAACAAAAGTCATTAAGTACTTACCGATTTATATTATCCTTCTCTTTTAATTTCAAATGCCCAACAGCCACCAAAATAAATGCATACTATACTATTTATAGAATTTTCATAGAACATGTAGGTGTACTACATCATCTCTCACATAATAATATTTTATTAATTTAATTTATATTAATAAAATATTATCATATGAGATGAGATGTAATACACCTACATGTTCTATAGAATTTCCCACTATTTATAATATATCAATTGTACCGCTGCAGAGATTATGATATTTATGATATTGGTTGGTTTTAAGAGTTCACTTTCAGATTAGTCATATCTGTAATTATATTATGGGGATGTTTGGCTAAGCTTATTTTAGAGCTTATAAGCTCTAAGAGCTTATAAGAGGTAATGTCTCAAGTGCTTATAAGTTGTTAAAGTGTTTGGATAATTGATCTTATAAGCTAGAGAAAGAATCGTGATTTAGAGAGGGAAAATCATAGTTAGAGAGGTAAAATTGACGAGATGTGAAGTTGATAGTGTATGTGTAGGAAATAGCGAACCATAATAAGGTTATTTTGATAAATTCATGGTTGCTTATAAGTTTATAAAAAATAAGTTAGGGTTGACCAACTTATTTTTAGAGGCTTATTTTCACAAATTATAAAATTGCTTGAAGTTTATTTTACCAAACACTTTTAACAACTTATAAGTTCCCAAACAAATTATATAGTTTATTTTAAAGAAATTTTATGTTCTACCCAAACAACCGCCTTGTGATAATTTTAGAAAGGTAAAATAAAACTCTCAAGTTTGGTTTCTCTTAAAAGCTCTGTATTTCATGTTCTATCCGTTCCTTCTACAATCGTTTTATTCCATCAAAACCTATACTTTTGTGAAAAACTTATTTTGTTAAATTAAATTCTCAAGGAAGCACACAACGCAAGCAAAATCAGAAAACACGAGGACTTAATAAAATAAATTAAAATAAAGTTAATAATCGAAGAGGTCAATAAAAGACAATAAAAGTTCTCGGACTTAATATGAAACATTAAAACATTACTTAGTAAAAAATCTAATATATTTGGAAGCTTATTTTCGGAAAAAGAAGGAAGCCAGAAAAGCATTTTCCACAAAAAGGAAAATGAAAATATAACATACACGAAAATTGTTTGGTTTATGATATTATCTCAGCTGGTGTGTGCGATGGGCCGGGCCCATTTATTTTTCCAACATATGCGTCTGTCTAAGACTTCTTATCGATTTTCCAAAAGCACAATCTAAAAATTCGAAATGCATTAGTCAAAAATAAAATCGAAATGCATCTGAAATAAATCTTCACTCCTTCTACAACACATTGGAGCAAAACGATTTTGAAAAAAAAAAAACAAAAGTTACATTGGGAGCAAGGCTGTATACTCTCTCTCTCTCCAGTTTCCGTAATTCGATTATTGATACCGCCGTCGTCCTGCTTTTGATAAAGTTCTGTTGATGTACTGAAAGAAGTACTCTTTAATATAATGGCATTAGAATTATATTATTCCTCTTCGGATTTCTCTACTTGTGAACGGTTGTAATCGTTGTGCCTACCTATATCTTAGACAGGTAGCATTGATTGCGTTCATAAACTCCACAGATTTCGTTTATTGGTTTAGATTTTATTCACAATTTGCTGAAATTGCATGCCTGTATTTACATTTTGTAAAGTTTGGTTGAGCTTCATTCGTCGGTTTTATCGATGGTGGACTATAGAAGATGCATCAGAACCTATCTATGTATACGCAAAAAATCACACACACACACAGAGAGAATGTGTGCGAGCCTGAATCTATGATAGGTGCAGGTATACACTAGGTGAAGCATCTATGTAAGAGGATTTTAGTTGATGCTGAACGTGGAGAACTCTTTGTGTATTACTCACTGATTCCATTTTCAATTGTCAGTTTTCCAGGATTTTTGATGGTTTATAGAATTTGTGCTGAAGTGATATACTTGAAATAATGATACTGTTTTAATTTTTATGCAGGACTTCATCAGTTTCAGAAGCATATTACTGTTCATAGATTGTCTCCGGATTCTGGCTCGTATATCAATGCAAACATTAGGAATAATGCGGTTCGTTCTGCAGATCTTTGCTTGGTGATTATGTAAAATTTGGTGACTGAATGATATGTAAGATTTTATTATGTATGTTTTGATGATTCTTATGTTGCCTAGCAGTCGTTGGAGATCAGGCAGAGCTCCTTTGGGCGAGCCGCTGATAGGCCATTGGCGAATTTACGTGAAGAAAGAATTTGCAAAGAAATTGAACCCAAGAGACGAACTTTGAGTGGCATTGCTAGATTAATACGTCGTGAAGGGCTGCCTTCTCTCTGGAGCATACATAAACAGAAAAAGAGGTTGTTGGGAAGCTATCGGCTGAATAATACCTCAGTTAACATAGAACCAAATAGACAGCTGTATGATGATGGCCAATCGAACAGGAGAAGCCCAAAGAAGCAGCAAGAATCCAAGGATGTCTATGAGGATCTTGAAGCATCGTCCTTTGTAAGCGGACGTTGTTCTTCAAGATGGAGTGCAAGCTCAATGCTTTCTAAATCAGAGATGGCACTCATTCAGCAGAATCTTGATTCCAAACGTCTTACCTATGATAAAACCATCAGTGAGAAGTTTCAGGACTCAGAAGATCAAGATGACACCTTAGACATGCTAGACTCAAGGGACATAATGATGAAATTTGGTAGAAAAAAGCATTTATCTGGAAATCTTTTGTATGATCAACAAGGCACTTCTAGCAGTTCTCTTGGTAGCCCTACAGCACTTTTGAACCCTCCTAGTTCCGCGAAGTACGGAAATGTAAAATCTAGGATAGCAGATAGAGATATAACAGGTAAACACAACATCACTTATCATCCAAGCAGAGATGATGGTCTGCTACTTGATCCTCACTATCTGCACAGAGCTCGCGTTGCTGACAAAATGTCAGATATACAATCAAAGGAGAAGGATAAGAAAAGCACACTCCCTACGCCAATTATTGTCCTAAAGCCTAACCTAGGAAATATGAAGAATGATCATGGTTCACCACCTTATCATTCACAAAATTCTGCAAAAAGGACAGGACACCCTAGTGTTGGAAGTGTCAGAGAATTGTCATGGAGAAAGACAAAATTATATTATGATGTAGAATTTCTGAATCCTGTTTCTGAAGAGGCTAGGACTGAAGAAGCTAGAAGATTAGCTAAAAAAATTACAAGGCAATTGAGAGATGCTTGTGACAAGAATGAGGATGCAATATATTCAGGGTTCAGAGGATATTTAGAAGATGAGAGTTTATATGGTCCTAAAGAAAGTGATACTGACAGTGAGTTGGAGATGTTTAAAAGGTCGTCCAGAAGTTCCTTTGTTGATGATAATAAATGGGGTAGTCATGCATCTTCTAGGTCTGTCAATGAGGAGGCAAAGAAGAGACTCGCAGAGAGGTGGAAGATAACTCACAAATATCGAGATTTGGAAATAGTTGGTAGCTGTAGCACACTGGGTGAAATGCTTTCCACACCTGATGGAGAAAGAAGGTCCAGAAAAACTGCTTATGTGCATAATGACAGATCAAGCAAAAAAGTGGGTAGTGATAATGGAAGTTCTATACAGAATGGTCTTTTAGGTACTAGCAATAGGGTGTTTCAAAGAATAAAACTGAAAGAGCATCTAGATCGAGATCAGTTCCTCCAATAGGTGGGAACATTCGTGGAAGAGGTACATGTCATAGTATGCCGGATAATGAGAAGCATCTGTTGCATAGTGATCCCATGAGCCATGGTACAAGCAAGGTGACTAAGCAGTATCCAAGTCACAAAGATCATTTTTCATCTCAAGCCTCAAAATTCAATGGCAAGAAGCTTCTTCCTGCCCGCCCATATTTATTGAGGATATAGACTCTACACCAGAAGCTAGGTTTGAGATCCAAATGGAAGCAAATGTTAAGGACTTACCTTATCAACAACTCACGTATCAGATGGAAGAAAAAGATGACTGCAGAGGTGGTGATGTATCTGAGACAGTGGCTGCTGAACATGGAATCACAACCCTGCTTTCAAGAACTTCTCTGTTGCATCCAGACGATTCGTCATTGGATAATGAAAGCTCAAGCTCTACTGCTCAGGATCAAAAGGACTTCTGTCTTCAGGTCTAGATCTTCACTTTTTCGTTGGGTGCTTCAATATCACATAAGAATGTTGTTTGCCTCTTTCTTTTGTTTTTAGTTATTTTATTTAGTACTATTGCACCCTATTTTCTCTGGCTTTCCTTGATTACAAAATTCTGCTTCCTTATGTCTGTAGCTCATCTATTTACAACTTTACTTCTTTCATAATTATGTTCATGCGGTTTATGTTCAAAAGCACATGCCAAAGATGTATGTTGTCATTGGCTTTTCTTGTTAATATCCTCTTCCTATGAGGGTTATGGTTTATGAATGCAACTGTTTTATTGCTAGTGAATTTTGTTCCATATGTTGGGATGAGTCTAATCTTTTAAGAATATGCAATATCTGTCCATATCTATCAATATGCTCTATGTTGCTTAGTGCTCCGAAATGATCTAAAGTCAAGTACTTTAATTGGTCTAGATGTGTGTCAAAACCGATGCCTCTTTGTTGCTTCTATTTGTGCTCGGGAGGCCCTTATGAGATTGTTCTTTGGTTTTAGGATATTTAATTTTCTTTTTTTGCAAATAATTCCATTTGAAATTGATGGTTTCCTTTTCTCCAATGATAAACTGATAGTTGTAACTCGTTGTATGAGTTGGATTTGCATTTTCTAATAAATTTATGTCAACTTATCGTAGATTATGAACTTGATGCTTGTATTGAATCTATTATTCCTCATAGATCCTAAAAGAAAAGGGCATGTATACTTGAGCTTGAGAGCCTGTAGCCTAATTCAATGCATCACGAAAACATAAGCTATTTACATATAGTATTGGTAAGCTTACTAGTTAGAATAATAAAAAATCCTTGTTACCCCGATTGGGATGACTAATTCCAAAGAAATGAGGTCGACTATTGTGCAACTTCATTTTCTTGATTACGCCTTCTTAGGGTGGTTTATTTCATGAAGGACACATCCAACAAATAAGCTTCAACGGTCATAAATAGATTGTAGTATACATATTGTGGAAGGAAGGATAGAACTACCTTATTCATATGAAGGTACAAATTCGCATACACACCCTAATATAACATCGCTTAGTTGGAAATCCTTCAAACATGGGAAGCTTTGCTCAAATGCAACATTAATACAATAGAAGAGGCTAGAGGAAAATTTCCAAAACTTTTGGGGAGGAGGCCCAGTACCACTTAAAGAGACGACATTTCCTTTTGTGCCTCTCAATTATGGCCATTATACCTCTTTTGCATCTGGTTTTTGATCTATCTCATAGTTACCTATTATCCTAAAAGTTTTTCCAGTGTCTTGGCCTTCTGTTTCTATATTTTTTGGTTTTTGCCTAAACAAGAAATACTTCCACATCTTTATTTATCACTTGAAATTTGTTGCATCATCAAAAGCATAGTTATCGATGGCGGATGGCGGGTCATGGCGGATGGCCAAAAACGTGCCATAAGATTATGGCGGATGGCGTGGCGCGTTATGGCGAAAGCACGGCGGATTAAATAAAATATAATATATATACTATGATTAATAACTGAAAACTGTAGAAATTGATAAAACAGTGGAAAACATAAGTTAATCATTAAAGCACACACTCATAAACTATACTATCATAGGTCTATAAAACATAAGTTTCAAGTTCAACACAAACATTAAATCATAAACTTATAAATATAAATGTCTAATATATAAGGTATTTAATTTGCAATATATTTTTATTTTGTAATTTGAAATTATTAATTTACTGCACAACTAACACGGTGCAAAACTGATTGTATTAATTAGTCTTCATTTAGTTGTGTCTGTTTGATTTGTTCGAGATAGCTTACGTGTGTAAGTTGAATAATTAGAAAGAAAAAATGTTTGATAGAATCGAAAAAATTTGCAAAATTAACTCATTGTCTGCTCTCTCGCCGGTGGTGGCGGTGGTCGTCGCCGGTGCAGAGAGGATGACAGATTGCTTTTTAAGCTAAGTAAAGCAAAACGCTAATTTGTTTTATAAGATGAAACCCTAAGTTTCGTGGGTGGTTGTTTGATTGGGCCGATGGCCCTTTTTTTTCTTCTAATTATTCCGCCATTTCGCCACGAACGCCATATCCGCCATGACCGCCATGACCATGGCGGACGCCATAGCGCGCCAAGGAAATGTGCCGTGCCATGAGCACCTCATGGTGAAACCTTGAAAACCCGCCACCGCCATCCGCCATGGTGGAAATTTGATAACTTTGATCAAAAGTAGTTCCAGTTTGATCCCAAGTTGTTTATATATTGATAACGTAAGGGAAATAGAATGATTTTTTTGGGAAATCTTGAGTTCTAACCATAAAGTTTCTGCTTCAAATCAAAAGGTCTGCATCGACTATACTTTCTAGCATCCTTCATCTACAATCTACTCAAATTATAACAAAATAAGAATATAATTACTCCTAAAATAAGATAATAAAATCATAACTACAAATTAATCAACCAATCATTTGATTTGATTGGTTTTCTTTCTCTTCTTTGGTAAGTATCCATCAAAAGGAAATACTTCTACTGCTATTGTTAAAAGCAACTTATTTAATCCATCAATGCTAGCTTGGTTCATAAGGTTGTAATATTGTAACGACCCTTTGAAGTAAACCATGATCTCGTACTTAGCCCTCATGATTGAGAATTGGGAAGAACCAGGGTTGATTCGGAATTCCAATACTGATTGAAGTTCGCACTCGATTTTGCGGGGAAAATGCTCGATGTCAAATATATCCTCAACATCTTTAGAATGGATGCAAACTCAGAAGTCCTCGTCAAATCCATGCAAAAGTGAACCCAAACAATGTGCATTGGAGAGACTACGAACTTGGATAATATGAGGTACAAATGTGTCTACATATTCATCGTGCCAAACGTTTGTGTTCGTAAGGGACTTATATGGGTTAGCTAGTGCATTGTCCCCATATCGTTGTAGGATTTCAGAGTTTATGTCCATGTTGTAATGGGAAAACGACCCAACATGCATTTCATGTTTCAAAGGGTTGTTCCTTCATAACAGCAATGGATGGGACAAACTGCTCGATCCGGGATATCCATGGAACAGGCTCAATACTGGTGGAAGACTGAAAGTCGATCTTGGACAGAAACATAGAAACATTTGACCTGAGGCAGGGTAGTATGTGGCAACGCTACTCTAGTTGGTTGTTGTGGGTGAGACCACCGTGTCGGTGTCCCCTAGAGTCGCTTGATGATGAATTAGTTGACTTGACCAATATCACTTTGATGCGATTTAAATAATTCAAAAGAATATAATCTATTCTTAACTATTATCTTCCAAATCATGACCATAAATCAATTAATCAAGTGATTTTATGATCTTCTTTCCCTTCTTTGCTAGAATGATTTTTCACCCAAATAGATGACCGAAATTGAGTGTGCGAGGGTACTATGTGGAGACACTGCTCTAGTTAGTTGTGTTGGTGAGACCACCTTATCGGTGTCCACGAGAGTCGCTTGAAGTAGTGGAGCCAGCATCTCTTTGATGCAATCTAACTCATCTAAAAGAATATAATCTATTACATTGTTATTAACTATAATCCTCCAAACATAACTATAAATCAATTAATCAATTGATTTTATGATCTTCTTTCCCTTTTACGTGTACATCCAAAAGGCAAAAGGAAACTTTTTTTATTGCTATCATTATAAGATTCTTATTCTATCAATAACATGACCATATATTTCCTTTGCCCTTGAAAGCTCATTTTTGAATGATCAAACTGGGTATCAGTATAAAGAAACTTTTCTTTCGTGTTATTTCTATATAAGAAATAATACATGTACCATTACATCGACTATCCCATTATAAATTTTTGATGATATGCCTACTAACTAGGTTATTAAGACACAAGTTTCGCAGAGACATAAAGGGGTGTCAGCCTAGGCACAAGGCGCCAAGGGCAATGCAAATGCACAAAATCGCTGAACACAAAGTCATAACAATATATACATATATTGAACTTGCGTAATTGACATAAAACAATACACGAGATAAGAATTTCTCCTAAATCGTCGCCGTTTGGGTATGTCTTACGGTCTATATAGCAAAAAGAGATGTTCACTAGTGATGATAATGCACAAGGTAGTATTTAACCTATGGATTTGATATAAAATGTTATATACGATCGAATTTTTTTGAAGTTTTTCTATGTATGTTTATGCAGTTAGTACTAGATTTATAAGAACATTGGTTTGAGTACAAACACAATATATGCACCTTTTAAAAGATACTTATTGAAATATGGTGGTGCGTCATTGCCCTTGTTGTAATCTAAATAGTTTTTTTCTTAACACGTGTAATAGACTAATAGGTGTATTGTGGCTAGCATGACATTGTACATTTATTGAGAGATGGTTAGGCGGTTGTCTAACCTAGACAAGAGCTAGGTGTCATACATGGATTTGCAGAATCCTTGCACCTCACTAATATTAATTTTTTTAATGCCTTAAGTTACTTTCCATATTATACAGCACAAAATTGCTTGAACTGTAATTTAGTCAAAAAACAATTTTAGGATTCCAAAAATTTAGTTTTAGAAAGATAGGAAAAACGAAATGTTATTGCCTAGACCGGCTTAGATGCCACCTATGTTGAAGGCAGCTATCTATAAGGCTGATTAGCCCAAGGGTGGGGCAGCCATGCTTCATCCCAGGCAGGACGGCCGTGTTCCATATCAGCCTAATTTTTGCACATTGATGTGTTATAGACTTACAGTACTCACTAAATGCACACAACTAAAACCTACCATGTGTAGTTGTCCAAATAAGAAAAGCTAAGCGCTCCACGAGAAAATTGCTTTTAACAACCAAAATTGGTGCTAAGAAAGAAAAATTTTGTTGCTAGTGGGACTTTGCAGCAAGAATTTTTCCTTACTACAAAGAGATTTGCTATATTTTGGTAAGAAATAACTCAGAAGTGGTTAATATTTGTGTGATGATATTTTCTTCTTCTCTTTAGGGGGGTGGGGTTTGTCGGAAGCTGTATTACTGCTGTTCTTGCAAATTTATTTACCTTTCTAAAAAAGTTTGATTGTATGCATTCATGGATTGATGTGTGTGCTAAGCAACTAAATCAGCAATATTTAGGAACAAGAAGCTCAAAAGTGGTTAATATTTTTTTTATGCTGTTTCCTATTTATTCCCTTGGAGGTGGTGTGTGTGTGGGGCTTTCATCTGCAATACGGCAATACAAAGTCCGGCAATGAAATTTTAATTTTATCGTCACTGGTTGTCAAGTTTGTTATGTATTCATGCTATTCTGCCACATTCTTAAAGTGGAAATAGCTGTTAATGCTGAAATATTCATGTTTCAATGCTGCTGCTTGTGGGAAAGATCGTCATTGACTGTATTATTTATTTACTTTAATAAAAGCCACTAACTGTATGATTGCTATTTTTGCAAATTTGTGAAGTGGTAAATGGTAGTTTTATTCACCTTTAAAGAAACTTGATGGTATGCAATCTTTGAGATTTATTTTGATGTTCATCAATCTTTGCTGATGCATACACTCTAGAAAAATATAGATTGTTTGGTATTTTACCTGTCAATATTGCTTTGTTTCTAGCTTCTCATTTTTATACATGTGATATTGATGGAAGTGTAACTCTATTTGGTCATATCTACGATCTTTTATATTACATGAGAGTAATGACGATGAAGCACAACCTATTGGTAAGACGCTCCCTCCAACCAATAAGTCAGGGGTTGAAGTCATCGAGAAGGTTAATGTGAGTATGTTTTCTTTCTTTGGTAATAACAATGTAAAAAGATATCGATATATATATATATATATATACACACATATGTATGTAAGTATTACATGAGAATAATAGACTATATATTTGCACTTTACTAATGGTTAGATGTAACTTTAGATGCCAAAAGGCTTTCTTGTGCATGTAAAGTTATTATGTTTAAAATAATGCTTCCATATCAACCTTTTGTCCTTATCTGGAATATATTTTAGGATTAAAATTAGAGTGATGCTATTCGGCCATAATGTGGCCAGTCATAATCAGCTTTATTGAATGAAAAAACCGTTTATTTAATGATTGATCTGTTAAAAAATTGGTTTTACATTAAAACCATCTTATGGAATTATATTTTTGCCCTATCGAATGAAAAATTTAAACTTAAAATTAAAATTAATAAATTTAATACTTTTCAGAATAGGTGGGAAAATGATATTTCTGTAAAAATGATTAACACATTAACTTAATATTATTATTTTGTTAATTAATTATATTGATAATTACTAAAGTATCTCCGTGTGGCCGGCCATAATGTGGCCGCATAGCTTTATTGTTTAAATTATTGGATATTCATGATTTGAAGGACAAAACTCACTCATTGAAGTGCTTTTTCCCAATGATATTTTCATTCCAATTTTACCAATTATATGACAGGAGTTGCTAACTGCGTAAAGAAGGTTTTGATAATATGCTGACTGTCAGTGTCAATGTTGTAAAAAGCGCTAGGCATCAGCTAGGTGCCATAGTAAGGTCTAGGCCTAGGTGCGGGTATAAGCATAGTTGGGGTACTGATGCCAGAGAAAAGCTGAGGCAGCCAATGATCACCTAGCACCTAGGTAGATCTCAGGGGGGATTTTATGACCCTGCTGACTGTGCTGATTATGGATACTTAATTCATAACTTGGCTCTACCTGTGTTCTTATTCTATATAATTACTCTTAGATTTCTTAGCAAACGGTTCTCATCAATTTTTCACCTGATGCTACACTGTTTTTATTTGATACTTCTTGTGACAACAGGATGCATGTGGACACGATGCTTATTCTTAGGTATTGCTTTGTGAATGTTCTGTTCATGTAAGTTCACTCCTTTTTATTTGGTGATGTTTTAGGAAGTGCACCAAGAAGTTTCTGAAGAAGGTGATCCTTCCATGAACCATCTTGGAGCAGAGCCAGTTTCTTCGAAAGCTCCAAAGATGCTGATTATGCCAGTCCAGTCTCGGTCCTCGAGACTCCTTTCTTGAGGATGCATCATCTAGTTCAGAAAATTCTGAAAGAGTCAGTGCTGAAGTCAGTGGTATGAAATTTGACATTCTCTGCCTATATTAGTTACCTGGAAAAAATCCTTTTTCTGTGTCCGTGCAAGTTGCAATCGGTAATCAATTAGCAAAGATGACATTTTTTTAGCCATATAGAACTATGTGGTTGAGATCTTAACAATAAAAATGACTGATTTTAAATTTGTTGGTTTCCTTCGTGCATGAATATGTATATGTAGCTTTTTTTTTTGAGACTATAGAGATTTTTTTTGAGAGACCATAGAGATTAAGGTTTATTATATTCTATCATCATTGATTTACCCAAGAAATTGTTTTGGCACACTATTCATTTTGACATAAATCGTGCTTTTAATTTATTGCAATCTATTCTTTCATGGGACGGGTGCTCAATTCTTATGATATATTCTGGTGCAAATTGTTCCTTTTTCCTCTGTTTCGTCCCCATCACTAGATGATCTTTTGATTTTTTTTTCGTCCCAGAACTCCAAATGCAACTGCAGCTCCTCAAGATGGAATATGATGCTTATGATAATACATCCACTCATATTCGCATCGAGAAATACTCTAAATGCGCTGGTGGCTGGGAGGCCTCTTATACTCTTGAACTGCTAATCCAGGCAGGGCTTCAAGACTTTGGCTTCGATTTGTTTAGGATAATGTGGCATTTCCCAGATTGCCCTCTGGACACCAGGTTGTTCGACATCCTTGAGGAGAAATACCACAACGAGATGGCGGGTCGAGACCGGAGAGGATGTTGCTATTTGACAGAATAAACTCTGCACTCTCAGAGATTTTCCTGAAGCACGTTGATGTACGCCCCTGGGTGATGTCAAATTAGCAGGATCACTGCATCTAAGGTGGCAGAAACAACGAGCCAGAAGCACTGTTGAGAAGCTGATCGTCCAAGAGTCTATGGACAGGCTGCAGGTAACCGAGAGAATACTTGATAGGGAGATGCAGTGGCCAGATCCTAGGGAGGAAATCGCCTTAACGGGTAACAAAATTGAGGAACTATTGATGGATGACTTGATAAACGAGTTTCTATTCGACTAATGGAGATAGCTTAGTGCAGAGTAAATGTTTTGGTTTAGTTGGTCAATCTTAGCAGATGAACATCTTGATGACTTTAGTGGGTGAATGATGCTAAATTTTAGGAACTAATTAAGAAATTACGGAGAAATATTTCTATATTGTTCAAGGGCTTCATTGGAGTTTAAAGTCAGTCTCACCCAAATGTTTTGCTTTGTATATATAATTTAGACTGGCGCTTCAGTCACTACTTTCTGCGATGATTTTGTATGTCTCTGTGTGTTAATGGTTTGGGAATTTCAATTATGAAATTCGACTCTTACGTTTTTTTTTTTTCAATGCCCGAAACCCTCAGAAACCAAAAAAATTATTCACTATTAAATTTACTATGTGGATTGGCAGAATATATAAAATTTATTCATTACCTGTGCAGTGTATTTAGGAAACTTCTAATTTTGAAGTCAGTAAGAACATAATTTTTCTGACCTCTTTTGTAATTGTGTTGCAATCGATGCACCTATCATGCATGTTTAATATCATGAACTAGATATTTGCAGCATTGGGATTCATTTTACTAATAGTGATGAAGTCATCACAAAATATACTTCGTGATAGAAAATCAGCATATGACATAAACTACTGCAATTTGGAAAAAGTTGCAACTTTCACTTGTTTTCTGACTTTTATTATCAAGAGTACTATTTCATCTTAAAAAAATTGGTCAATAAAGATTGGACCAAGAATTGTATTGTCGTATCAATTTGCTAAGTTATACTACTAGTACTAGTAAAAAAAATATAAAAAATCCTTTTGATCGTTCTCTTGCAAAGAAAAGATTACCTAAACATTATTTTTTTGTAACAATATTTCTAGGATTTCTCTAAATTTCTGTCAGATGGGTAGTTAAATTGATATCGTAATTCCGAGAGAGAGAGAGAGATTGCATATCTAATATTTGAGGTGGTAAACTGTGCGGACGTTCATGTGTACAAATATTGATACTTTTCTTCAGTATAAATAATATTTTTTAATTACAAGATAAAAAATAAATGATAATCTTTAATGTAAATAATACTTTTTAAAGAACAAATGATACTGTTATCCATACAGTACAGACGAATGTATTAGAGTTTTTGTGATAATATTTAATTCTACAAGACCACGAAAGCCCCTTGTCTTTATTAATTTTATTGACACTTGCCAATATTTATGTTTATATAAACATTCTAAAGATATACGACCACTATTTAGATTTTTTTTTGAAGCAAACTAGAATAGATTAACACGAACAAGGAATAAAGAGAAGACCCTCCACAGACGACGGGGGTTCTTCCCAAACATGCGGTGTATCAAAATCGACAGCTAACTTGGCCAACCTATGAGCTATCTTATTAAGATCTCTACCAATGTTTCTAACGTAAATATCTTCAAAATTTAACATGCTTACACGACAGCCGTGAGCCATTCCTCCGAGTTCAGATAAGTTTTCATGCATGGAGTTAATCGCGTCGCATGCGATCTTGCTATCGCACTCAATCACACACTTGATAATGCCTCGCTCCTTTAGCCATGATAGGGCTTCTTGGATTCCAAAAATCTCCCCCTCTTCCACTCTAACAATCCCGTGATTTCACTATGGTTTTAGCAGCTATGAACTGCCCTTTCGCATCACGAATGCAAATGCCTATCCCGATGCAGTTCTTTCCCTTGAAAAAAGCCGCGTCCACGTTGCACTTAGCCCACCCATCCGCCAGGTCGTGCCATCCTTCACAAGTAAACCGTCTAGCAGCTGTCCTCAAGACCTCTGAGGCATTCACGGATTTCTATGCTGCCAGCCAAAGCTCCCTGAAGTCAATAGCATTGGCACACGATCTAGCCGGAACCGGGTAAATCTCCTTCCAAACCGCTTCGTTTCTATCTTTCCATATCTACCACATAACCATTCCTATTATAGTCGGGGTATCATTTTCTTCCTTGATAAGAATTGATAGGAGCCCATCTTTAAACAAGGGGAAGCTCCTCTCCGTTGACCTACAAAGCCTATCGAGTCCCACCTCCCTCCAGCACTCCTTTGCATAAGGACATGTCACGAAGATGTGCCATATCGTCTCCACCCCCCTTCTACACACACTGCACGCACCATCAACATTCACCCCCCTACTCCAAAGGTTCGTTTTAGTCGGAAGGTTATCCCTTGCGGCACGCCACAAAAAGATCTTCACTTTTGGTGGTACCTGGAGCTTCCAAATAGTGTTCCAATTGCCTTCAGAGGCCAACGTAGCATTGACAGTGAGGGAGCACGCTAGTTGATATGAAGATTTGACCGAGTAGATCTCGTTTTTGGAGAAGTGCCATATGAGTTTATCTTCGATGATCACAGCAGGAATAGGTTGATTGAGAATAATCTCGGCATCTCTTTCATGGAACAGGCTCTCAACAAGCTCGACATCCCATTCTCTAGCTCCCGGGATCATCAAGTCTTTTACACTCATGTTACCAACATCCGTGTGCGACACGTTAGAGGCGTAGAAATTTGAGCCCTGCGAATCCATGGATCCCCCAACGCCCTTTAAACTTCGCCACACAAAGTTTGTCCCATCTCATCCAGCTAATCCCTCCTTTCGTATCACACTTCTTCCCCCACCAAAATCCATTCATCAACTTCTCCAACTCGTCAGTTATGCTTAATGGAAGCAAGAAAACCGACATACAGAAAACCGGTATCGCTTGAGCGACACCCTTGAGGAGAGTATCTTTTCCCACTCTAGATAGGTTCTTCCCTTGCCACCCTTGAATCCTCTTCCACAGCCTCTCTCTGCGGTAGCCAAAAATATCCTTTTTCTTCCTTCCAATCAGAGATGGTAATCCCAAGTATTTGCCCGTATTGAGGGGTTGAGAGACTCCTATGATTTTCGAGAGCTCCTCCCGAATATTCTCCTCTACATTCCTACTAAAAACGATTCCGGACTTCTGGTAGTTTATGGTTTGCCCTGAAGCAGCTCCATAGTTATCTAAAACCGAGCGCAACCCCGACCCCTCTTCATGCGTCGCCTTGTAAAAGAAAATGCAATCATCCGCAAACATCAAGTGCGAAATAGGCAGTCCCGAGCGTCCAAGACGAACACATGTAGCCTTCCTCTGTCTGTCTCGTCCTAAGACTTGCCGTGAGACCTTCGGCACACAGGATGAAAAGGTATGGGGATAGGAGATCCCCTTGCCGAAGCCCTCTGCCCGGGATGATTGAGCCTATTAGGTCACCATTAACTAAGGCCGAATACTTCACCGTTCTAACACACATGCTCATCCACCTCCTCCACTTGTCTCCGAACCCCAACTTCGCGAGCACCGCATCTAGAAAAACCCAGCTCACTCTATCGTATGTCTTACTGATATCAACTTTGAGTGCTAATTCACCATTCTTTCCCTTAGTCTTTCTTTTCATGGAGTGTATGGCCTCAAAGGCAATGAGAATATTGTCTTGAATCGCTCTTCCTTTCACGAAAGCGGATTGTGCCGAGCCAATGATGGCTGGCAACACCTTCTTAAGCCGGTTGCAAAGCATCTTGGAACCAATCTTGTAGATGACATTGCAAAGCGATATCGGTCTAAGATCTTTCATATTGCTAGGTCATTCCGCCTTTGGGATAAGGACAATGGTCGTGTCATTTAAGCCTTCCGGAAACTTACACTCCTCCAGCCACTTAGAGCAATTTCTAAGAATATCAACTCCAAGGAGGTCCCAGAATCTCTGGTAGAATTTTGGATTCAGTCCATCCGGCCCAGGGGCTTTGGCCGGATGCATCTGGAAAATAGCATCTTTCACTTCCTCGATGCAAAAGGGCTTGACCATATCCTCATTGTTCGAATCGTTGATGATTGGCTTCATCTTGTTTATCACCAACTCTTGTTGCTGCGCGGAATCATTATCCTTGAAAAGATCCGAGAAATATTCCATTACTTCATCCCGAATATCTCCCTCAGACGTTGTCCAGCTCCCGTCCTAGCGTTTAAGCCTGTGGATAGTGTTGGTCTTCCTACAGGCCGAAGCCATTGCATGGAAAAATTTCGTGTTCCGATCCCCTTCTTTCAGCCAAAATTGTTTTGCTCTTTGTTTCCAGTGGATTTCCTCTCGTAACATAATATCTTGAAGCTCCTTTCTGGCCATATTCAAAGCCGTCCCCGATCTGACATCATTTCTCTGCTGCAAGTATTTGATTTTTGCTTGCAGAAGCCTCTTTTGGCCTTTCCCCTCCGCGTTTAGCCACCTTGCCTATTCTTCTATCTTCATAGAGGTGGCAGATAGCCTCTCCAAGAGTTGCAGCTCCACCCCTATTCCAACAGTTGTGCACAAGGTTCGGGAGCTCCGGTTCCAAGCACCACTTATTCTCAAATCTGAACCTCATTTTCTTTCTCGCCTCTCGATTTCCAGCTTCCGCTTTAAGGACAATGAGGCTGTGGTCCGAAATAGGTGCCATCAAAGACTCGAGTTTGTGGTTCGGGAATAAAGAAATCCAGTCTCCATTTGCCATCCCTCTATCTAGCCTCTCATCTACTGCAAACTCCGTACCCATCCTCTTCGACCAAGTAAAGGGGTACTCCGACATGTGTAAGTCATTGAGACCACTCTCCATCACGGCTGATCTAAAACCTGATAGCAGCCAGTTGGGGTGAGCTAGCCTCCATTTCTTCTCACCTGCGTTAAGGATATCGTTAAAATCTCCCACTATTGCCCAAGGCGCAGAGTCTACCTTGCTTATTTGTCGAAAGAGATCCCACGATTCCCTCCTTCTATTCCTCTCAGGGAGGCCGTAGAAGCCCGTCAGATGCCAAGTTCCCTTGTCATCCATGATCCTGATGTCGATGTGGTTTATTGAGTAGCCCAACACCCGACATGACGATGATACTTTCCAAGGCATGCAGATGCCCCCGCTTCTGCCGACACAATGGACCGCAAAACTGCCTTCAAAATTTAAAATACCTCACAGGAATTCCACCTTCTGCTCGTGTGCTAAAGTTTCACACAAGTAGATGAAATTAGGTCTGTGAACTCTTTCGAGTTCACGTAACGTTGGAATTGCGAGAGGATGACCTAACCAGCTTAGGATATTCATTGGGATCGGCCGATCCCGACCCCGGGACCCACCGTTAAAAAATCCTAGCTTCAGTCATCTTCAAAATTTTCCAAAAGAAGAACCTCAGTCGTCGTGATACCACGTGTAGAGAACAACCCCTCCTCATTTTCTCGCCTGCGTTTCCTTTCCTCACTCTGAGGACAGCTGTGAATTCCCCCATGCATTTCGTGTGTTTTAGGCCCATTTGGCATTGGCACGTAGGCACCACGTGGGTGTTCTTCGACGTATCTAATCGGATCTTTGCCAAATGGAATAAAACCATGCATATCATTGACTCCCTGATTTGCATGCGAGAATCTCGTATCCTTCCATCTGGATTCAAAATGCCGTGGATATCCTTGCTGATTTCCTGCGCTTTCCCCTCCAGGACGTAACGGATCTCCCTCATTTTCACCGTGATTGTTACATGTTGGACTCGCCGTATTTCTCGACCACGACATCTCTCCGTCGTCCTTTTCGATAGCTGATCTCAACCATTTACCGCTCTCATGACCCCATGTCCTCATCATGTCTGCCGCTTTTAACCACGCTCCCCACTCCCTTTTGATCTCTGAACTATCCATGGTGAATAGGTTATCACAGAAGCTTTCGAGTGTCCCATTTTTCCACATTCAGTTTCTCATACCTGAAGTTAACGACAAAACTCGAGCCGTCTCTATTTTTTTCTTACAGCATTTCAGGGCGTTCTCGACCTTCACTGCAACCCGCATATGCATGTATTGTCTCCAAACTCCCGCCGAGTTGGACTCATCATACTCCATGAAGGTTCCTATGAAGTTACCTAACGCTTTCCCTATACTTACAGACAAAAAACCAGCTGGCAAATCATGGACTTGGATCTAGAACGATAATGAATCGAAGGGGATGCGAAGAGGAAACTTCCCCCGTTGAAGCCTGTGGAGAATGAGGGAAATATTTCCGAACGTCCAAGGTCCCCCATCCATGATCCTTGCAATATCAATTGCATGAAAACACTGGAATATGTATCTCACTTGTCCTATATCTTTAACGAAGACTCCCTTCCCCGGTCTCCATATTCCGGCTAATCTGGATTTCATGAGATTGAAATTAATCGGTTGTTCAGTGAGGAAACGTCCCACTAGACAAAACCCTACTTCAACATTTGCTTCATCTTTCAATGGGTTCTCTATTACCAATTCCCCCTCCTCACTTGTGATATTAAGCCCCGCCATGTGACTTTCCATCTTCGGGAAGACAGAAGAAGATCTTGCAACAAAAAACCGGAAAAAACAAAAGGATCTCACGAAAACGAAGGATCTTGACAAAGGAGAAAAAAACGAAGGCTCTCAACAAAGGGGAGAAACTTTTTTATGTAACAAAAATTAAACAAGACCTTTTGTATACAAGACCTTTTGTGAAATACTCTGGACCAAATTATTCAAGCTAGAGCGCAAAGTGCGTGCGTGTGTGTGTATATATATATATATATATATATGGGATGGTTCACGTGAGAATGCAAATATTGATGAGAAATAAGAATGCAACATTTAACGTATAAAGTTCTTGCACTAAATGTATAAATTTGTTGCACCAAATTCTGTGCAACAACTTTATATTAAGTGCTACACTTTATATGTTAAATTTGATGCAACAAATTTATACATTTAGTGCAACAACTTTATACGTTAAATGTTGCATTCTTATTTCTCACCAATATTTACATTCTCACATGATCCATCCCTATATATATATAGTTATTGGGATGAGATCTAATGTCTTACTATTACATCTATTATATTAATAATATTTTTTTTTATAAAATAATATTTACTATATGATTAATTGCCTCTAAATACACGAATTTTAACATAACTCTGATTTGTCACATGAACTTTAAAATTTGAATGACAACATATAAACTTTCAAAGTTTTTTATTTTTCCCATAAATGTGAATTGCCCCTAAATTGTATCCGACATGGCAAAATCAAATATGATGTGGCAGTCAAAACGATTGAAACAACATCGCTTTATATTGTCAAATTAAATTTTAAAAATAAAAATAGTAATAATCAAAATCGATACAATTACCTCCATCATCTCTCTTCTTCCATCATCGCCTTGTCACCTTCATCTCTCACTCCCGCCACTCCTTCATCTTTCTCTCCTACCATCATCGGTCTCGTCGCCCTAGAAGGCGCCAAGTCACGACCAAATTCACGATCAAGCTCCCCGATGACGTGGTTGCTCGTCTCGGCGTCGTCGTAAGATCTAAAACCACCGCTGAGCTTATTTCATCGAACTTGTTGTCGGAGCTCTCGCTGACCGATCGGAAGCACCGATAGCTCATTGTGGGACAATCCTATCGATCGAGTCAGTAGGTCGAGAATTCTTGAAGAGATAGCGCTTGCAGCCTTCTTCTTAGCATTCGGGAGGCGACAGAGAGTGATGGAAAATCGGCCACATGGTAGGGAGAAAATTTTCTTCGAGGAGGTGGCGGTGAGAGTGATGGAAAGTCCGCCACTTGGTAGGAGAGAGAGAGATGAATGAGATGGTAGGAGAGAGAGATGAGAGAGGTGGATTATGTGTCGATTTGGATGATTTTTGTTTTAAATTTAATTAGCAATAAAAATGATGTCGTTTTAATCGTTTTGACTGTCACATCATATTTGATTTCGCCATGTCGGATATGATTTGGGGGAAATTTGCATTTATGGGAAAAGTCAGAAATTTCGAAAGTTTATATGTATTGTCATTCAAATTTTAAAGTTCATGTGACAAACTAGAAATATGTCAAAGTTCGTGTATTTAGAACCAATTAACCTTTTATTATAATACTATAAACCATACTTATCTTTTGTTTCAAAAAATTGAAATTGAAATACAATTATATCCATAACTTTGGATTTATCAATCATAATTAAAATTATTAACTAATAACAATGAGATTAAATTATAAAAGATAATTATATACCCTAATTGGATGAAATAAATTCTAGTTAATAATTATAAAATTAAACTAAAGCATACAAAATTGAAATTGAAAAAAAAAAGATGAATAATAATCAAAAATAGTGAAAATTGAACACAAAATGAGACACCAATTGTTGAAAATTGAATCTCAAGTGATATTCATGTGTGCGCTTGATCGGTTATTATTCATGTGATGTATTACTGGATTAAGTACTTAGGTTATCTTGTAACTCACTATCTTTATCCTAATTTGCATTATTCTTGTGATATATTATCTATTAAGTAGTCAATTTATCTTCCAACCTCACAATCTTTATCCTAATTTGTAATTATTACATAATTTTTAAAATATAATTATTATCATGCCAACTTTAATTGTTGCGATTAAAAATTCCTTATTTTTTCAAAGGAACATCCTTATTTCCTTAGTGGTAAAATGAATTCATCAATTGATTC
Source organism: Salvia rosmarinus (assembly GCA_036937905.1). Taxonomy (NCBI): domain Eukaryota; kingdom Viridiplantae; phylum Streptophyta; class Magnoliopsida; order Lamiales; family Lamiaceae; genus Salvia; species Salvia rosmarinus. The sequence goes on along the minus strand of CM072816.1, from coordinate 85,907,891 downwards.
GTGTTGGACAAGCTTAATTAATTTGCTCGCGCAAAAATGCTTGGAATGTTGTAGTTGAAATAATCTAAAAAAATATGTTGTACTTGCAACTTTTTAAAAGTTTTTAACCACTAATATAAATTTGGACAAATATATTGTAAATATTAAGTACTTATACATTTACGTCCTCGTGGTTTTAAATTGTTCAAAATTGAAATTATGTACCTTTTAGTTAAATTTTCGTTCTCTCTTTGTTTTCATTTATATCAAAATCAGATCATTGTTTGGAAAAACAATTATCTAATATCAACATACACAGAAGTACAGCGATTGGATATATTTACGAATAAAAATAGATGGACCTAATTGAAAACAACATATATAAAAGTGTGTGGACTGAGTTATATACATTAATCCTTTATTACAAAGATTATAGCTGGTTGTCTAGCAAAACAACAACAATAACAACAACAACAACAACAATAATAATAATAATAATAATAATAATAATAATAATAATAATAATAATAATAATAATAATAATAATAATAATAATAATAATAATAATAATGAGGACTACTGATAAATAAATGAACTATTGACGGAATCTAGTGGTCAAATCGTTACCATTGCTCGACAAATATAATAGAAATACATGTATGCTTAATATCGTCTTTTCAACAAATCATTCCACATATAAAATATATAAAAATAAAATAAAAAATCAATAGATTATAATCGAGCATCTTAGAGGGTGTGTGGTTGACCTTATAAGCTCTTTAAAAGAGCTTATAAGCTGTTTAGGAGCTTATAAGTTGTTGCAAAATGTTTGGCAAAATAAACTCCTAAACAAATTATAAGCTGTGAAAATAAGCTCCAACAACTTATAAGCTCTACTAAAAATAAGTTGGTCAACCCTAAATTATTTTTTCATAAACTTATAAGCAATCATGAATTTATCAAAATAACCTTTATTATAGTTCATTATTTCCTACACATATACTATCAACTTCACCTCTCGTCAATTTTCTCTCTCTAACTATGATTTTCTCTCTCTAACTCATGATTGTTTCTCTAGGTCATAAGATCAATTATCCAAACACTATATCAACTTATAAGCATTTGAGACATTACCTCTTATAAGCTTTTGAAACATCTTATAAGTTTTTGGGGTTTATAAGCTCTCTAAAATAAGCTTAGCCAAACACCCCCTAATCCGGTTAGCTAGGGTGATCAGGCCGGTGACGGCGGCTTGCGTCGGAGGAAAAAGGGAAACTTTTCCGGATTCAGAATTTTCCGGCATAACAGGAGTTCCTTTAAAGTTAGGAGGATCAGTTATGGGCGATGGCCCTTCTGGAGGAGCTGGTCCTTTCGGTAGCTTTTCGACGACTAGTGGCCGCACAGTTGCACGGCCACCGCCGTGTCTGAGAACCGCCATCACCAGAGACAAGGCACACACCAGATATGAAGTAAAACTCCTCATCTTCCAAACCTTAGTTTCTTGTTATATTTGTCTGAGATGAATTTTTTGGTGTGTTTTTTCTTCTAGTGAGAGGGAGTTTAGTTTATATAGAAAATAAAAACAATGGGATTTAAACAAGACTTCTTTTAAATGAGAAGTATTTATGAAAATAGGCGTCTAGTAATTAATGTAATCATACATTGATGTTAGTAAATCTTTGTCTAAGATCGTGACTTATACATGCAGTTAATAGCCGATATTTTTTTTTGAAGACTGCTCATATATATATATAACATGAACATGAAAGATGAAGAAGACCCTCCATAAAAGATGGGGGTTCATCCCAAACATGTTGTGTATCAAAATCGATAGCAGCCCTAACCAAACTATGGGCTAACTTATTTAAATCCCTAACAATGTTTCTAACACAAAAATCACCAAAATTTGACAGAACCTCGCGACAAACAGAGGTCATGCTTCCTAGTTCAGAAAAATTATCATCGGTGGAGTTGATCGCGTCTCATGCAATCTTGCTATCACACTCTATCATGCACTTGGTAATGTGACGCTCCTTTAACCAAGATAAAGCTTCCTGAACCCCGATGATATCACCCTCCTCCACTCTAACCAAACCGAACTTCACAATAGATTTTGCAGCGATGAACTTACCCTGTGCATCTCGAATATATAGGCCTAATCCGATACAGTTCTTCTCCCTGAAGAAAGCAGCATGCACGTTGCACTTCGCCCATCCTTCGCCTAGATCATGCCACCCTTCACATTTACTCCGCCGCTCGGCAGTCCTCATTCCATCTGCAACAACAATGGTCTTTTTTGCTGCGAGCCACATATCTTTGCATCCCAACGCATTAGCGCATGACCTCGCCGGAGTGGGGAAAACCTCATTCCAAACAGCATCGTTCCTATCTTTCCAAATCTACCACATAATCATACCAACTTTAGCTAGGGTGTCGTTCTCCCCTTTGTAGAGGATAGAGAGTAGCACATCCTTAAGCGAAGATAAACTCACTTCCGCCATGTTCCATAGTCGGTCCAGACCAAACTCCTTCCAACACTCATTCGCGTTTTGACAATTCACAAAAATATGCCAAACCGACTCCACCCCCTTCCGCACACACTATATTCACCCTCAACGTTAACTCCCCATCTCCACAGATTCATCTTTGTCGGGAGGTTATCTCTTGCAACATGCCACAAGAAGATCTTCACTTTATGGGGGACCTGTAGTTTCCAAATAATATTCAAATTTCCCTCGGATGCCATCGTGACATTAACAGTGAGAGAGCATGCCAACTGATAGGCAGACTTAACCGAGTAGATTTCATTTTTGGAGAATTGCCAGATCAATTTATCTTCTATTGCCACAGACGGAATAAGTTGATTTATGATAATCTCGGCATCTCTTGCTTCGAACAAGTTCTCGACGAGCTCCACATCCTAATCTCTGGTGCCCGGGATCATCAAATCCTTTACACTCAAACCACCAGATCCATGTGCATCACATTCGAGACATAGAAGTTTGAATCCCTACGAACCCAGGGGTCGACCATTGCCCTAATCCTCTCACCATTTCCAATCCTCCATCTCATTCATCTTTTCACCAAGTCTTGAATAGCACAGATGCTTCTCCATGTGAAGCTTGGACTATTGCCCACACGAGCCGTCAAAAATTCCCCTCCCGAGAAGTACTTTGCTTTGAACACCCGACAAACAAGGGAGTCCGGCTCCATCAAAAGCCGCCACCCCATCTTTCCCAACATTGCAAGGTTGAACAATTGGAGGCTACAAAACCCCATTCCACCTTTATTCTTTGCCACACATAGGCGTTCCCATCTCATCCAACTAATCTCGTCTCTCGTATCATATTTCTTTCCCCACCAAAAGCTATTCATCAGCTTCTCCAGCTCGTTTGTGACACTCATAGGAAATAAGAAAACCGACATGCAGAACGTCGGGATTGCTTGAGCAACCCCTTTAAGAAGAACCTCTTTCCCGGCTCTGGACAGATTCTTAACTTGCCACACTTGAATCCTCTTCCAAAGCCTATCTCTAAGGTAACCAAAAATATCCTTTTTCTTCCTCCCTATTAAAGACGGTAATCCCAGGTACCTGCCCTTATTAAGAGGTTGGAAAACCCATAGGATATCGGACAACTCATTTTGCACGCTCTCCTCAACATTCTGGTTGAAAAAAATTTCAGACTTCTGATAATTGATAGCCTGCCCCGAGGCAGCTTCATACCTGTCCAACACCATGCAAAATCTCGTCCCTTCTTGTTGCGACGCCTTGCAGAAAACACATGCAATCGTCTGCGAACATCAGGTGTGAGATGGGCGATCCCGAACGCCCTAGCCGAATACCATGAAGACTTCCTCTGGCAGCCTCGTGCCTAAGACAAGCCGAAAGACCTTCGACACAAAGGATGAAAAGGTAAGGGGATAACAGATCACCTTTGCGAAGCCCCCTACCAATGATGATTGGGCCAATCAAGTCACTATTAACAAGGGCGGAATACTTCACCGTTCTAACGCACATACTCATCCACCTTCTCCACTTATCTCCAAAACCAAGCCTAGCAAGTACCACATCTAGAAAATCCCAGCTCACTCTATCATAAGCCTTGCTGATGTCCACTTTGAGCGCTAATTCTCCCCTCTTGCCCCTCGTCTTTCTTTTCATGGAGTGGATGGCCTCAAACGCTATAAGAATATTATCTTGAATCGCTCTTCCTTTCATAAAAGCTGACTGGGCCGTACCAATGATCGTCGCCAGCACCTTCTTGAGGCGATTGCATAACATGTTAGAGACGATCTTGTAAATAACATTGCATAGGGATATTGGTCTTAGCTCTTTCATGTTGCTAGGACTTTCCACCTTTGGGATAAGGACAATGGTCGTGTCATTCAGGCCCTCTGGCAGCTTGTTCTCCTCCAACCACTTCGAGCACTGACTAAATATATCATCCCTTAAGAGATCCTAGAATTTTTGATAAAATTTAGGATTCAAACCATCCGACCCCGGAGCTTTATCAGGGTGCATCTGGAAAAGAGCCTCTTTTACTTCCTCAATACGAAAAGGTTTAATCAAATCTTCGCTATTCAGATCGGTGATGATCGGCTGCATTTTGTCAACAACCGACTCTTGCTGATGAACGATTTCTGTAGCTTTGAAGAGGCCTGAGAAGTACCTCGTCACTTCTTCCTGTATCTCCCCCTTAGACAAGGTCCAACTCCCATCCATACGTCTAAGGCGTTGGATGGTGTTGGCCTTCCTTCGAGCCGACGCCATCGCATGGAAACATTTAGAGTTCCGATCCCCCTCTTTCAGCCAGAACTGCTTTGCTCGTTGCTTCCAGTGAATTTCCTCTCGTAACAACATATCTTGAAGCTCTTTTAAGCCATAATCATAGCCGCATTCGCATCTAACTAGGGATATCAATGGGTGAGTTTTACCCGGACCGATCCAGAATCACTCAAAACCCATTAAATTTTAAAGCAACAGTTCTGGTTTCGGTTCCGGTTCCGGTTTCAGACCCTCTTTAGACCCGGACAGTTTAGATCCATAATTTGATGGACCTGTCCGGTCTGGATCCGAGTAAAAACCGTCTATTGACAAGACTAAGTTTAAATAAGCTTGTAAATGAGCTAGTTTTATCCATATCGATTCGAAATCACTCATGATCCATTAAATTATAAAGCAACAGTTTCGATTCCAGTTCTGGTTCTTATTTGGTTCTGATCTGGTTCTAGTTCCAGACCCCCTCAGATCCGGACCGCTTAAGATCCATGGTTGATGGTCTGGGTCCGGTTCGGATCCAGTGTCTAATGGGCCGGTTCCAGAACCAGAACCATTACTTATTTATTGGTTCTGGTCCGAGTAAAACCCACCCATTGGCATCCCTAGATCTAAATTCATTTCTTCGTTGAAGGTACCTGATCTTCGCATGCAGGAATCTTTTCTTAGCTCTCTGTGCCACGTTAAAGTTACAAGCCCATTCTCCGATCTTAACAGTAGTAGCTGAAAGCCTCTCCAAGAGTTGCAGCTCTTCCCCCTACTCCAACAATTTCGCACAAGATTCGAGAGTTCAGGTTCCAAGTACCACTTGTTCTCAAATCTGAACCTCATCTTCCTTCTAATATGTCGCCTTCCCCCGTCAGTTCTGAGCACTATAGGAAAATGATCCGAAATATGTGCCGTGGTTGACTCGAGGTTGTGGTTCAGGAATAAAATCATCCATTTCCCATTTGCCATCCCTCTATCCAACCTCTCATCTATCGCAAAAGCCGTACCCATCCACCTCGACCAGGTAAATGGATAACCCGACATAGGTATATCATTTAGCCTACAATCAACCACCGCAGCTCTAAACTCCTAAAGCAACCAAATGGGATGATCTATCCTCCATTTCTTATCTCATGCACCGAGAAGATCGTTAAAATCCCCACGATAGCCCAAGGTAAAGAAATACCCTGCGATTTGTCGAAGGAGGTTCCAAGAATCTCTCATCTTGTTCCTTTCTGGAAAGCCATAGTAGACGAAGAATCTTTCCATAGCATACAAATACCCCGCTCGCCAATACAATCAACCGCAAAACCACCTTCAAAATTTAAAGTAACACGATGTCTTCCACCTTCCATTTTGAGCTATAGTTTCACAAGGAAGATGAAGTTAGGTCCGTGGACTCTTCGAGTTCACGTAACGTCGAATTGCTAGAGGATGACCCAACCTCCGCAATTCATGATTTATATATGTATACATATAAATCATTATATCAATAATATTATGTTAATGTTCAATTAATTAATAATCTTTAGGATCGAACATTTAGCTTGGTAGAATAAATTGTTTAATGGGTTTAAGTTGAAAAAGCCCAAAAAGAAAAAAACCCGAATCCATTCTACACTATATGAAACACTCTTCCTTTTATTTAAAACCCTAGCCTCAAATTTTCTCTTACTTTGCAACTTCACCAAAACAAAACCACAAAGGTTTAACTACAACCTCCTATTCATTTAGTGTGTGTGTGCATAGGTTTGTATGTGTGTGTGTGTGCTTGCATTGTGTATGTTGTGAGTGCTTAGAGAGAGAGGAGAAGAAGGGGAAAAGACAAGAGCGGCATGAATGGAGAGTGAGATGTAGATGGGGTGGCTGGTGGCGGCAATGGGCATGAAATCCGGCTTGTCGGCGGTCGGCGGGTCTCGGCGTGTGTGTGTGCGATGGCGTGCGTGTGTATGTGTGGCGTGCGTGGGTGTGTTGTCGGCGTGCGTGTGTATGCGATGTAAGTCGAGTGCGTCGTGTGTTTTGCGTGCGTGGAGTACGAGAGAAGAGGCGGCGAGGCGAGAGCCGATCGTCGGCGCCCGGCGTGCAGCTGCCGGTGAAGCGAGATTCGTGAAGGGAGATGTTTACGGGTTTTGGGTAGAAGGGGCGACGAGAGGATGGGGCGAGAAAAAGAGTCAGAGAAAGAGCGGAGAAGAGAGGAAGTCGTGGCGATCGGTGGCGCGACTCGTCGGCCAGGATAGCGTGGCCGATCGGAGATGGCGGCATCAGTGTGTGTTTAATGCGTGGTTGTGTGTGTGTGGTATGTGAGATCGAGAGAGGGAGAGAGAGAGAGAGATGAAGAAAAATAAAAATAAAAATGTGGTGGCAGATAAAGTGCAGTGACATGATGCCGAATTGTACCAGCGGTTGTAGGAAAATGGGAGGATTATAGGTTTAGGGTTTGTGGGCATTGAAACATGTTTATTTTGTTGAAGCCTCTTCTTTAATTAAATGCTATGGACTTGTATTTATTTTAGTTTGGACCTTATTCGTTTTGAACCCCGATATAATATTTCGATGGGCCTTTGGAATTATATTAGATATGGGCGAAATATATGAAGGTAGATATGTGAAGTGAGGCATTTTATTTTAAATGTTAGGTTGGACTTTTAATTAAATGTTGATGGGTATATGTCTTAGTAGTGGGTAGGGGTATTAAAAGAAGTGGGCTGAAAATTTATGGATTTGGGCTCAGGTGAATTTATTTATAGTTGGGCTCTAGTTAATTAAATAATATTGAGGCTTAGATTTAATTTAAAGGATGGGCTTTCTCTAAATTAAATCCTCGGACTTTACTTAATTAAATAAATGAGGTTTAAATTTGAGACTTAATTAATTAAATTATATTAAGTCTAATTAAATGGATAATTAACTTAAACTTAAAAATAAGTTTAAATTATTTAATTATATGGTAAAGTTAATTAATTAATTAATTAATTGCTATTAGGTTTAATTAATTAATTGGCTAAGTCGAGGATTAAGTCGAGTTTAAGTTACTTAATTATGATTATGACCCTATGTAATTAATTTAATTAAATTCTTTTAAAGAAAGAAATTAAATTAGAATATTTAATAAATTAAATTATCTTTAGTCAAATGCATAATTTGAGATTTTTTATTATATGTTATATTAAGCGAGTCCATAATATATATGAATTTAGAATGTATTTCAATTGCATTATACTTTTTATAAAAGTATTTATCATTAGAAGATTATGAAATTTAATCGTTTTAAGCGAAAAGTAGAAGCAAGGGTATTGTTGGTGCCATGGCCGATATATATTAGATTTTCAAATTTAATTATATTTTAGAAACTTCAGGTTTAACAATCATAGGTTAGCGTCCTGCTTTTACTTGAACTTAAGGCTAGCTTTTGAGGACCTATTAAGATTAATGCTTCTTGTAGGTTTTGTCGATCGAGGGATTAGCGTTGCTTTCAGAAGCGTCTATAGTGATTTCTTGAACTTTGTCCTATCGAGGTGGGCTTTATTTACAAAAGTATATTTGAGTTATATACGATGTTTCATGAAATCTGTTGTTTATCGATAAAATATTTTATGCGCTCTACTCATTTAAGGCTCATAAATGTATCGATCGAGATTCTACTTTTAAACTTGATGTTAATGAAAATTAATACAAGTTAGTTGTTTCGATGGGTTGATCTCGTGAGACACTAACAAATCATGAGCGTTATAAGGGTTCATGCGGATGTGTTACGAAACGCGTCATGAAATTATGAATTTGTCCGGGTTACGTCCCCGATGTGATATGGGCATGTGATCCAGCGGTGGCTAGAGGTCGGGATCAGCGAGTAACAAAGAGTCGTGACAATGGGCTGATAAATGAAATGTTTTTGCATGCTTAGAAGTGGTATCTTTTAAAACCTTCTAAGTCGTGTTATCATGATTGGATAAACTTCTTTACTAATTCTAATTATTTTAGCAATGCATGTCCACCGAGTACATTAGTATCACCCAAATATTTTCAAATATTTTCGGGTTGATCAATGGGGACGGGCGAGCGAGATTAGGGTTCACTCGTATTTTGACGGATTATTTCCGTATTTTGACTTCGATGAGCTAGCTCTAGTTACATTTTTCCTTCTTGTCTATGACTAATTATATCTTTGATGAGCTTAGACTCGAATCCTTGATGTTAGTATTTTGATTGCACATCGCTATCGAACGAAACTAAACTTGTGATCCCGAGGATAAATGTTATTTGATTTGATTACATCATTCGATGTCTTCCATTTTCATTCAGAAGCCATTCCCAATTCTAAGGGTTTATTACCTTGATCATTCGAGTCAACTTACTTACCTTATATTTTTTGTATTTTTATTAGTCGTACTCGATTTACGAGCTTCCATTTTAATTGGGCGTGACGAGTGGTATCGAGCATAAGTTTTCTTCGTGTCTCGACGCCAAAATCTTTTCATGTCGAGTCTAGAATAATATCTCTAGACTTCTTGTAATCTCGATGACTCTCACCATACGCAACCGATCAACAAAGGTATGATTTAAAATGTTTCAAAGTTGGACTATGAAATGATGTACGCCATTGATGAATGTTGCCATGTGAATTACAAGTTATTTTCATATGTTGAATTATGAATTGTCTAATTGCTTTCACATTGTTATCGTGAGTCATTGTATTCAGATAGCTAAGTTTATTGTCGTGTTAGGGACAACCCAACCCTTAACGACCAAATGAAATTGATTGTCGAATTGGATTTTCAAACCTTTTCGATCATGCATGAGACTTTGGAACCTACATGACAATAGGTTCCACAAAACGAAAATGGTTGATGACAATATCTTTGGATTCATATCCGAAATGATCGGAATAAGTTATGGGTTCTCTCATAAACTGTTTGTGTACTCAAGGATTTTGAAAATGTAAGTCGTGATAGCCTCGCGCGAGGCGAGACTATGCTAAGGGCCTCGCCAGTGAGTGCTTATCGAGTCGGAGAGTTTTTCCTCTTCATCTCCGACCGGCCGTGATGAGGCCGCAGTGATTTGTGCCCACCTAGAAGTTGGCGGCCGAGACCAGATTGACAAGGCCCAACACGGTGGGTTGAGGTCGACCATCCGGAGGTATGCAAGAATTACGCCGCATAATCGCCGGGCGACCTCTTTTCCGTGGTGGATGCCTTGGCATCTTACCGCTCACTCAGCTCGACGGAGGGTCAGAACTCGCAGTCTGAGGAAGATGAAGACTTGGAGCTTCAAGCATTCCTTCTTGAGTTGAGGGTCGAAACCGAGGCGGCAGTCCGAGCTCGACATTCGCTCCGAGATCGGCCACCAATGGAGGAGCAGCAGCAGCAGACGGCAGCAGTGAGGTCGAGAGTCCGGAATGAGCACGAGGTCGGTGGACCTAATGTAATAGGCTGATTTGCGGGTCGATAGGACCACATCGTATAAACTTCCATTTTGAATAATAGAAATATCTTGTTAAAATGCTCATGTATTGTCTTATTTCTAGATTCTTCACCTCAATACTTTGATTTGGATCATGAATTGCTAACAAAGTGAAAGAAGTCCGAGGTGCTCTAGCCGAGAAGGATGAAGAGGTGACACATCGAGGAGGTCGGTCTGCACGAAATGACTCGGTATCACAAGATGGAAGTCACTCGGCATCGTCACCGAATCAAATGGTTTGCATGAAGTCGATCGCGAGGTGGCCCGCCTCCTGCTCAAAATGAGGCATTAAAGTTAAGGATTACACATCTCAAGTCCAGGGGCTGATTTATCCGCAGATGTGATCCACGGACGATCGATGCATCGCGAGCGCCTTGAGCCGACAATGCAGGTTCGCCTCTGATCTCGGAGAGCATGCAGTACGAAGAGGTAATCCACGGATCGGGGAACTACTATATCTGGCCGACGATCGAGTTCAGAGCTTGTTACGGAGGGCATGGTATTGAGGGATGAGGAGGTCCAAATAGCAAGAATTTTAAAGATCGCCTCGACTTTGTCCCGAAATACATGCGGATGTATGAGATCGATCAGAACGACGCATGCCCCGCCCAAGCATCTCACGGTGGGCAACGATCCCATAATTGAAGAGCTCAAGAGGAGGGCGGCTACTGATCACGCCAAGTGCTCCACAAATGGGTCCATCCGATGAGGAACGATAGAGGACGGCCGCCGCGCGGTTCGGAGGGAGGGCAGCGGCAGCAAATCGACGTGGAAGGGCTAGAGCTCGGGACAAGGGCATAGTCCCGGTCCGACGTCGGTTCACGAGGTCGAGGTGTGGCCTCGGGTGCAGATTGAATTCCCAGGCCGTAATCCGCCTGTGTCGAGTCGACTACACCCGAGCGGCCGAGGTGGTGCCGCCCTCGTAGAAATGGTGGAAGGCATGAGTTCATTCCGGCATCCATCGCCGACTGGGATTTCGCTCAAAATTATCTCGACCGGTGAGTCTCGTGAGGCGGCCCTGAAACCCGAATGAGCGCATATAGTGTAGACTTTGTATGTAGGTATAAATGTATTTAGACTGCTTTGAAGTGTATGTTTTTCCTCTTGAGAGGTATAAACATAGCTTAGGACTTCGTTTGGTCGTAAATATATTTATACCGATACTTTGCCATAATTTGGTGAGATCCAATTTGGATGTCTTATACATGTAGATTTTTTCAACTTAATGAGTAATCAGATGCATGCATGTAGACTTTCAAACTAGTGAGTAGTCCGTATGCGTTGACCGAGACGCTCAATTCAATGAGTAATCTACGAGTGCGGCGCGCTTAGTGAGTACCCTACTTAGTGGGTTTTTATCTTCGTGAGGCGTCCCTCGTGAAGGTTAAATCACGGTATATCCAAATAGATGTTCGCATACTAATAAAATGAAGTTTAAATGAAATATTCATTAGAAAAATAAATATTTTATTCAACAAATATATGACATCGCACTTGACAAGGCAAGTAAGGAGGCTAACATAAGGCGATCCAAATCAAAACTATGTAAAGTACCTCCTTAAATGGGAAATATGCCGGAGTTCTGGGATAAGCGCACCTGATAAGTGAGATAGCTTGTAAGCCCCTTACCAGGTTCTCGTGAACACGGTATGGGCCTCCCATGTTGGATCCAGCTTGTTAAGACGCCGCCATCGGGTTCATTATTTCAGTAGGACGAGGTCGCCTACTTGGAACGCGGAGGTTTCACCCTTTTGTTGTAGTGCCGTGCACACGGGCTTTATACTTAGCTTCGCTTATGAAGGCTTGCTCGCGCTTCTCTTCGAGGCGTCGAGGTTTGCTCATGGGTCTCCTGCTTCGGCCTGATCGAAGTGAAGAGTCGCGGGCTTGGCGCTACGATCTCAGCCGATATGATGCCTCGATGCCGTGACCAGGTGAAAGGGTTTTCCGTCGCGACGTCCGGTGTGGTCTGTGAGGACCAGAGGACTTGAGGAGATTTTCAGCCCACCACCTTTAGCTCGGTCCAACCTCTTCTTTAATCCTTGTACGATCGTGCGGTTGGTGACCTCGATCCGCCATTCGCTTGGGTGTGCGTACCGAGGTGAAACGTTGATCGATCCAAGTTCTTCGCACCATTCCTTGAAGCTTTTGTCTGAATTGGGTGCCGTTGTCCGAGACCGAGCGTGCGGTATGCCGCGGCGGACTATATTTTTCCACACGGTCTCGAATTCTCCCGCTCACGAGGCTCGATAGTGGTTCGGCCTCAACCCATTTTGTGAAGTAGTCTATGGCTACGACTAAGCATCGAAGTCGACCGGTGCTCGGTCGAACGGACCAACAATGTCGATCCCCACCGCATGAAAGGCCATGGACTCAGAGGTTGCTTAGATCGATCCGAGGCGCCTGACCGTGGAGTGAACGGCGCCGGGCATTTTTGACGAGCTCGGCCGAATCTTGCGAGTGGGCGAAGAATATCCCGACCTCGGCCTCTTCTTTGAGAGAGCTCACGACCCGATGTGGCTTCCACAAGACCCTCGGTGAATTTCATTGAGCACGAGTCGGCTTCTTCCGCCCGAGGCACCTCAGAGGGTTGAAGGTAAGACTTCCAGAGAGCGCCCTCATGCATGAGATACTCGATTTCGCCATCATCTTTTTGCCTCCAACGATCCCGAGGTAGTGTGCCAACTTCGGATATGCTTTTAGGGCGTCGTCCATTCGGTTCACCTCGAGATAACGCTGATATGAGGCGCCTCAATGCTTCGAATGAACTTCCTCATCAAGGATTTGCCACGACGAAGCCAATTTACTAAGGATGTCATTTCAAGCTTTTCCCCTCGTGGGATTTGATTAACTTGAAGTATCCGAATGAGGTCAAGATCTTTTGCCTTCTCAGGTATCGCTCATTCGATCCTCCTTAGCCTCGTATGTACCTAATACCGGTTTACCACGACACAGGAATCTCCAAATATCCGGATTTTGTCCACTTTCAATTCCTTTGCTAGCGGAGTCCGAGATCAATGCTTCGTATTCCACTTCGTTGTTGGTGGTCGGAAGGTAAACCGCAGGCGTATGTCACTTCTTGCTTATCCGGGCCGAGGAGAAGGATACCCGCCCGCTACCCGTCTTGCATGAAGCTCCATCCACGACATCCGCCAACATCCGCGGTGGTGCAAAGTCGTTCTTCTTCTGCCGTGAGGGTGGGAGTGACCTCGTTGGTAGAGGACCTCGGTGAATTTGACCTCCACCAGAAATGCAAGGGATTGCCCTTTATAGCCGGCACAGGGAGTATGAAATGTCGTGCTCACGAGTTCCAAGTGCCCACTTAGCTATTCGCCCAGATGACTCGGGTTTGATAAGACTTGTCTTAGAGGCAAGTCCGTTAACACCGGATAGAATGAGCTTGAAGGCCGGAGGGCGTCGTTTGGCGCTCACCAAGGCTGTGGCTACCTTCTCGAGGTTGGTGTACCTCGCTTCGGTCCTTTGAGAGCTCGGCTAATGAAGTAGATGGGAGTTGTCGTCCCACCTCATCTCGCACCAAGACAAAGACTAATCGCCTCGTCCGGGTGGCGGATATAATGATAGAGTTTCACCTTGCTTTGGGGGATAGTGTCGGCAGGTCGTGAGATATTCCTTCAACTGCAAAGGCGACTGATGTTCTTCCCGCCAGGTGAAGTCCGGAGCTCTCGGGATCTTGAAGAAGGAAGTCTTCTCGGCACCGAGATAGAATCGGTGAGGCGCCAGCATCCGTGAGTTTGTGTATTTCACGGATGGTTTTGGGATCCGCATGTCGAGCACCGCTTTCACCTTGGTAGATTGGCTTCAGCCTTCGAGAAACCCAACACCCTAGAAATTTACCCGTCCTCACCACAAATGTGCACTGGGATTGAGCTTGAGGTTGGCCGACTGAGGTGAAGAATAGTTTCGAGGTCAATGGCGCAGCTCTCGACTTTTAGCTTTTGACTACTATATCATCGACATAGACCTCAACAATTCTCTATGTGATCCTTGAAGATCGCGTCCACCATTCTTTGGTAAGTAGCTCAGCGTTTTCGACCGAAGGCATCTTTCGGTGGCAAAGACTACCAAGTCGATAATGAACGCTGTTTTTGGGGCGTCTTCCGGCTCATCAAGACTTGGTGGTATCCTTGTATAAATCAGAAACCAAGACCTCATGTCCCACCAATGCTTCCACCTTCTTGTCAATGTTGGGGAGGGGTATTCCTTTGGCAAGTGTTTATCGAGGTCGGTATAATCGATACATACGCGCCATCCCTCCGGCTTTCAACTACAACGGGATTAGCCATCCAAGTTGGGTATTTAACCTCATACAGATTTTAGCCTCACGAAGTTGGGTTACCTCGTCTCTTATGACCGCTACGCTCGCGGCAAAACTTCTCTTCTTACGAACTGGTTTAGTGGCGGATCAATGTTAAGACGATGAGTTATGAGCTCGGCGAGACCCAGTCATATCCAATGGAGACCATGCAAATACATCTCTATATTCCCTTAGAAGGCTGCATGACTGTTTTAATATCGACCAACCTTGGTACCAACCTTGACAACTTTGGAAGGATCGTCGTCGTATAGTGAAGATTCTCACCGATCATCCCGAGGTGGCAACTTTGAGGTTCTGTAATTGCTAGGCTCGAGGTAAGGACGCGTCTTGGGTTGAGACTCGTAGGCACTCTTTAGCTGCCGTTTGGTCACCCCGAATGCTTAACACTCCACGGGGTGGGTATCTTAATGGTGAGGTGGTACAGAGCAGGCGGCTCGTTGCATACTGACAATCTCTTCCCGTGATAATGTTGTATGGAGGGAGCTCGGACCGTGAAAAATTGAATGGCTTTGGTGACCGACACGGGAGCGCGCCTACGGTGACGGAAGGGTAATGACACGCCGGGTTGAACCGCTCTTAAGTAAAGCTCCGAATCGAAGGTGCGGAGTGTATCCGAATTCCTCCGACATCAAGTTTATCCAGCAGCTCGGAATATGATGCTAACGGAGCTCCGATGTCAATGTAGACCCGATGTACATTTTATTACCCACCACGGCTTGTATTGTAATGGCATCCCGTGGGCATGATCTTAGTACTTGGTCGTCTTTGGAGAACACGATATTTTCTCCATCTTGAGCCGCTTGTTTTTCGGCTCTTGAGGATCGGCCTCAGAGCTTCATTTCTAAGCGACGACCTCGTCGTACTAACCGGCAGCCCGGTTATAGCGTAAACTCTGCTCCATTGTATTTGACCTTCGCCCGCCATCTTCAGTCGGGTTGCCGTTGAGGTCGGTCCGCAGCTGTTACCACCTCCATTTTCCCTCTGCTTTTTATTACCCGGCCCAGTCGGCGGTGTACTTCTTCGGCCCTTCCTTCACGAGCTCGTCAATCTGTGAGCCCAAGGACTTGTAATCTTACAGACGTGACCGCACTTTGGTGGTAGTCACAATACTTTCCTGCTGACTTTTTTTCGATCCTCGCTTTCATAGGAGGAGGTTTTGAAAAGAGCTCGGCAGTGAAGCTCAAATATTTCCGCCTGGATTTGAATAGAGGCGATCGTTATTACTGGGGGTTTGGCCGAGGTCCCACCTTGATTCTACCGGTCCCTTCTTTATTCTTTCGAACGCACTTCGCGCTCAAAGACCTCGACCCCGATCCTCCCGCTTCCTTTCTCAATCCATTGCTCATCCCTGCATCTCTCTTCTTCCGGTCCGACTAGTCCCCTTTGACAAAGTTGTCAACCAGGGTCCAAAGACGACTAGTCATGTCTTTGGTCGCTCACGGTGATCTCTTTATTCAGAGCTCCAGGTCGGATCCCGTTCTTGAATGCGTTGATGATGTAGAGATCATTACTCTCATCTATTTTAAGGGATTCCATGATGAATCTGGAGACGAAATTCGACATTGTTTCGTCCCGTCCTTGACGGATTGTAAGCAGATCGGATGAAGGTTGTTGAGGTGGCATCTTCTGGTAAAAACGCCATTTGAACTGATCCATGAGGTCTTTGAAGCAATGGATGCTGTTCTGGCGAAGCGAGGTGAACCAACGTCGAGCGTTGGAGATCAGCACCTCGGGAAAGACCTTACACATATGGAAATCTTCCATCCCTTGGTTTGCCATATTGGTGGTATAGGCAAATAGGAAGTCAGAAGGATCTCCAAGGCCATCGTATGCAGCAATATTCGGAGCCCGGTATCGCCGTGGCAAGGTGTATCGAATCTCCCTTGAAAAGGAGAGATAATTCGTCCGTGTCGGTCAAATCCGGGAGTTCATTACCATCCTCTCCGGGAGTGGAGATCGATAACGACGTCCGCCGCCTCTTCGAGGGGAGTTCACTTCGCCTTTCCTCCCTTTTTCCCGTCCATTTTCACGGGTATCACGCCGAGTGGAGAACGACTCGCGGAGGGTATGAGGACGAATGAACCACAGTATCGGGCGATCATTATGTCGAATGAACGTTGATTGTTTGGAGAGGTAAGCGACCTCGATTGCAGAACCACCACCGGGCACTCTTGAGGCCCGCCCGCTTGTCCTCCTCGGTTGAGGAAACTCGAATTGATTGAGGTTGGCGTTGAGGAACTCGGACACCGCCGACCGAGACCTCGTGGGGCGGTGAACCTCCCGCTCACCGCATCGAGGTCGGTGTCTTCCTCTTCGTTGGGACGGCGATCACGAGGGTGTATGGAAGCATTTTCCATGTGACCTCGGTGTGTGACCGCTGGTAGCATCCGCAATTCCCTTTCCTCGACGCCAGTGTGACCACCGATCGTCCTCCGCACGATTGTTACCGACATCGCCAGAAGATTAGCGTTTGCACGTGTCCTTGCCATTAGATTGTAGAAAACACACTTTTGTTCAAGAGAGTTTCCACAGACGGCGCCAATTATAAATCTAGTATGCGAGATTTATGAAAACGATAAAGAACACAAGAGACTTTTCGTGGTTCGATCGAAAATAAGATCTACGTCCACTGAGGAGATGATCCTCAAGATGTTTACTATAATTCGATTACAACAAGTATCTCAAAGGGCTCTAGTATTCAGAATTTGCTAACCCTTTACCTTCAATCTAACTCCTATTTATACACAAACGTAAACCTCGCACGAATCCCTTGATTTATGGGCCATCATTCTCCTATAATGACCATCATCTCCACCATTATTACCCATGATTACTACCGTTACCTCATTACCGTTACCCATAATTAGGGTTTGGGATCGTCATTTAAGCGTAACTGTAGAGGCAACATTAGGTTAGGCCCACTGCTTGGGGCCTGTTGTTGGGCCCGAGAGGTTGGGCCATATCCTATTGTTGGGCACGAGAGGTTGGGCCATATCCTATCACCCCGCCATATGGTTTTCCATCACAAACGAAACCCAGAAAAAAAACGAAGGAACAAAAGGAACGAAAAACAGAAGAACAAAAGCGAAGGTTCTCAACGAAGGAGAAAAAGTGAAGGATCTCAACTAGGGAGAAAATAGGTTTAATTCCAAAAAAATTATTTCAAATCGACAAATGTGTAATTGATTTATATTATTGAGTAACTCATTTCATGAGATCTCGATTAAGTTTGAAATTAATGTGATCGACGATATTCTCATTTTGTTTTATTAGGTTTCCTTTGTCAAAAAAATTTATTCAGAAAAAATTGAAAATTCTGAGATTATTATGACTAATATGTACATAAAAAATTGCCATTATAGTTTGGTTCTTAAAAAAATTAATTGCCATTAATTCTTATGTATTTAAGTTTTTAATCTGAGTTCTTACGAATTTGTAAGAATATCCCGTCTTGTAAGTAATAATGAAAATGTTTTCTCAAGAAAAAAAAATACTAAAATCTTCTACTATTAATCTTCCGCAAGTAAAAACACTATACTAAAAACTAACGAATAAATTTTACATTCTAATAAGAAAAGTTAAAAAAATCAAAGGGTGCAGTAACTTTTCAGTATTCATATTCTCCGTGCATTCTAGATAATATTTCATATTGTTTTTTATTTTTGTCATGACATTATATTTCTGAAGTTGAATTGGAAGATGAAATCGAAGGAGACCATAACTGGGAATTCTTGACCTTAGATATATGCCTGAATGCCGATGGCGTCACGTTTCCGGCCACCGGATCACCTTCTTCTCCGAGAAATCTATGTCAAAAGATTTCACTCCTACAAATTTCTACATTAGTAATTTGACCTTATCCTTAAGAATTTCGAAATGGATTTGGTGAAATAGAATTTTATCATATAGCTAGTGACATCTCCGACGAGCCTGATTAATATGCATTTTTAACGACATTTCACTTATGTCGGGAACATAAAAGTTTCACTTATGTAATTTGGGTATGAATTCTCCATCCTAATATTTTTCGTGTCTCACTACCTAATGTACTACTTTTGTAATATTTACTTCAAAACTAAAAATTGTGATGATAGAATGAACCTTATTTCACATTTATTGCCAAAATTGAAAGCCTTAAAAAATTATGTACCAAGCATATATGTGAATGATCAAATCTAATAAATAATTACTAACTAAAAATTTGAAAATTATATATAATTATAAACCCTAATTGGGAACAATAAACTTTAATTAGTAAATTTAAAATTAAAACTCCAACTAGCCTCTATGAATGCGTGTATTTTATGTAGAATCGAACTAAATTATTCCTTTATTTATCTAACTCAAAACTATTAGAATTGTAACTGATCCAAATTTTAAAATTGTGTTGTTTGCCATTTTTTAAAAGTTGTTTAGTAATTATAAATTTGGATAAATATTGTGATATTAACGACAATTATAGGTGCGTATTTACGTCCTTGGGGTATTAATTAAATTTTTCAAAATTGAGTTTATGTACTTTTTAGTTAAATTTACTCCTTTTTTATGATATTTAAATTAAATAACCGTGTTAGCAAAACAACCATCTAATATCAACATCAATAAAAGTATAAATAGCGATTCAATATTTACAAATAATAAATGGACCTAACTAAAAATATATATACAGAAGTGTAGGACCTAAACATACAGTAATCCTATATTAAATTATTTGGAAAACAATGTATGAAATCACAAATTATACCTCATTTTCCAATTTCGATGTGATTTTTGAAAGTTGACAATTGAATTCGTGATTCAATATGCAATTTTCCATATATTATATTTTAGATTATCGTTTGTGAAGAAAATAATTTAATAATGATTGATAAATAAATGAAGTATTCACAAAACCTAGTAGTCAAACCGTTATATACCATTGCTCGACAAATAGTTACATACATGCTTCATCGTCTTTTGAACAGCCACTTATAAAATATAAAAATTTAGCCACGTATAAAATATAAAAATTAAAGATTAAAAATCCATGTGTAGATTATAATTGTAATATCCCGAAGAAATTAATGCCTACTTACGATAAGTTTAATTCGTAAAATTTTCTAAGCAACGGAGCTTAGGATGAAAATTCCAATATTAATGGAATAGTTTAACGAGGTAATTACGATATTACTACGATCATTTTGAGATGATTCGATAGTTAACGTTTTGAGACGTTTCAAACGTTAACGCTTAGAGATGAATAGAAAAATGATATTAATGATCAAGGAATTATAGTATTTAAATTCCTATGATTATTATATGTAATTAAAGTATTATTTAGCATTAAAACAATGCTAGAGCATTAAGGATTCAATAGTGATTAAGTTGCTAATTTTCGAAAACCCTAATTCGAAAATTAGGATTTTCTCACATAAAATGATACTATAAATTTTCCTATGATATAATTTATTGACTAAACCATATGTTATGATATATATCTATAAATATCATGAAAATAAAATGTGTATCAATTGAGATTAATAAAAGTCGAGACTTTATGTTATAAATAACATATTGCACGACACTTTGGTATACACTTTATTAAGTTATATCTTAATTATACAAGTAGTATCTATGTTACATATTAACCTAGTATAAATCAAGTGAGGTATAATACACATGGAGAAGTGTATCTTAACTAATACATAGTATCTAGAATAACAATATTTAAATACAAAAATAAAATTTATTCATTTAAACACCTAAGAGCCGTCGGCTCTTGCTCCCAAAATGCATGCTTGAATTGCTTAATGGCCAACATAGTGTAAGAGACATTAATTCCATCTCATGACTCATTAGTGAGTCATAAACCATGAACTACACAAAGTCTTCCAATTCTCTTTCTTTTGCATGTGAGAACCGAGAGTTTGAGGGAGTATAAGGGGAGTGGATTTTATTTTTTTTCTCTCACAATCACACTCACACAAAGTCTTGAAAAAAAATACACAACCATTTTCCTCTCCAAAAGCTAGAGAGAACCGAGAGCTTCTCCATAGAAAATTGAGTGTTCTTCTCTTCTTTCTTCACCAAAGCTTAGTATATAAACATTCTACCATAGTTTCATACCATAGAAAAGGTGAGGAATTGAGCAAGGTTTCGATTATACATGGGTTTTTATAAAAAATTCGAAAGCTTAAGCTAAGGGAAATACATGTGTTCTTAGTGTTCTTGGTGTTCTTGGTTGTGAAAAATTTACTAATGCTTATGTTCTTAGTGATTGTTGATGGTAATATGTAGTTAATGCATGTCAAATTTGGCCCATGAATAGGTAAGTGTTCTTGATTTCAAAATATTGTGCATGTGTGTTTAATTTCAAAAATTTGCTAACCTATGGTAAGTTATGCATCAAGAAGGTGTAGCATGATGAATACAAGCCTAAATCATGTTAAAAGTTTATTTTGAACATGTTATGAATTCTTGAAGTGGTCGAAAGTTTTTCTAAAAATTATTTAAAGATGGATTCATGATCTATGATCTTGTAGGAGTTCATAGTAAATTGTTTAGAAATTTTTGGAAAATTGTATGTTAATTCTCTTGAAATTACCGAAAATATGGAAAATACTATGTTGATGTATAAGTTTTATCTAAAGACATGCAATGACATATTGTTAATCTAGGGCCTAGAATTATATGCTCTATGTTTTTAGTAGAATTTTTAAATATACATTGTTAAATTTTTTTCAAAAGGACCGAAAGGTTTCCAAGCTCCAAGTGACTATGATTTAATTGTTTTAATGAAAATTGTGATGTAATATTGTGTATTTTAATATATAAGCATGATATATTCTTGTTTAAATTTTATAAAAATATTTGATACATGTGTAAAGGACCGAAAGCTTGTGCATGAATTCTTTGATGAAGAAATTAAATATGATAGACTATATGTTAATATTATGATATAAATTGATGTTGAGACTATAAACTAATTAAATAGAAATTTTAAGAATTATTTGGACAAATTTTGAAGAAACCGTGACTTTGGACTTAATTAAGTAATGCACAAAATTTTCTATAGTTAATAATTAATACATATTAGTGGTACTATGATAATATAGTACACTATGTAAATTTAGAAGAAAATTTGAAAATGTTTGATATTATAGTATTAGATAGCCGAGAGCTATACTAAGGGTATTAAGGATTTTAAATCCTTAAATATCAAGAATAATGATGTATTATATGTTTAGAAGTTATCTTCAAAACATATTAAAAATTAAGAGTTTAGAAAATAAATCAATTAGAAATTGATTTATATGAAACTAAAGATTAAAATATGAATTAGTAAAGAATTTACTAATAAAAGTCAAAATTATTGACTTTTGAAATCAACGACTGAAATCGCTCGACAAATACACTAGTACGAGTAAAACGTATTAATAAGGTAAGAAAATCTGTTGGTAAGAAAAGATTTCATAATTGAAATCATTAGATGAAAAAAAAAAAGCGTGTGAAAACGTTAAACCGCTTACCTAAAAGGTTAAAATGGTAATTATGGAACATGTCTCGTTGCTATCGAAGAACGAGAAATGTTAGTTAGAATACTGCGGATGAGCCATGTATTGAATTCGTTAAAATTCAATTTATATCGATGTAGAATATCGAAGTTTATACTAGACTTTAAAAGTCTCGAAAACGTGAACAGCGTACTAAACATCGTTTTTGCGTAAAAGATGTGACGACGACGCCGCAAATGGACGTTGAAGAGTAATCGAGATAAAGACGATCAAATAGTCCGTGGACTTTACTATACTTTTAAGTGATAAAATCTTGAATGAATGATTTTGTTTATGATGCTTATATCAAGAAATGATGATAAAATGTTAAAGCAATTACACGCCAAAAATGTTTATGTTTTATGTATGTATCCTATCCTCGACGCAATTATGTGAATGTGTTGGGTAGCTCCCAACTTATGAATGAAATCGATATCGGATCTTATGCCAAGGCTTATACCGCTAAGATTAACGTGTACACCTAATGGTGATCGTGAGTAAGGACAATTCACGGCCGGTCACGGCGACGTAGGGGGAGGCCTCCTTCTACGGCGTAAATGATAATGATATGAAGAAAGGATAAGGATATGGATCATACATGCGAGTAAAATGTTTGGCCGAGCAACAAATGTTTATGAACTGATGAAAATGTTTTAGTAAGTACAAGGCATTTCAAGAAAAACCCTTGTATCTTACCATGATATGGCAGTCTAATTTAAATACGATAAAATGTTTTGGCATGAGTCCATTGAGTACATTCTTGTACTCGACCGCATGTTTGTTTTAAATGTGCGAGTTGAGTGTTGACAATGTTGATGGAGGGTGTTGAGAAGTCAGGACTACTTTTTGATAAGTTTATGTATGTCAAGTTAGAAACCTTGGGTACACGTCGTCATACGTGTATTCACATGACTTCCGCTGCAGTTTGAATAATGTTCCTATGAATAGATGATGTTAACTATTAAAGTCCTTCAGATCATTATATTTTCCTTTGGATCTGTTGGTTTAGCTCACCTGGTATACTATGTTATTTTTCATATAATATGCATCCTCGTATTAGTTTTTCATGAACCCTAAGTATTGTTCCTTCAATTGTTTCCCTCCAGTCCGTTTTAGGGTTGGGGTCGTGACAATAATCGAGCATATTCATCATTCCGATTAGTGGGCGGCGATCGATGATGACGACGGACGGCACGGAGGTAAATTGGCACCTTCTCGATTCCAAAATTTCCGGCGTAGGGGCGAGGAGGATCAATTATGGGCGATGGCCCTTCTGGAGGAACTGGCCCTTTCGGCAGCTTTTCCGACGACTAGCGGTCGCGGATCTCCGACAACTGCCGCCGCCAGAAGCAAGGCACACACCAAACATGAAATAAAAGTCCTCATCTTTTTTCTTGTTATATTTGTCTGAGATGAATTTATGGAGTGGTTTTTCTTTTAGTGAGAGGGAGTTTATATAGAAAATGAAAACAGTGGGATCTTAAACACGATTGTTTATAAAGGAGAAGTATTAATGGAAAATAGGCGTCTAGTAATTAATTAGAAAATATTTTTCTAAGATCGTGACTTATACATGCAATTAATTGCCAGCAATAATTTTTTTGGAAGAATCTCCCGAAATAATATTTAGTAACTCATTTTATGAGATCTCGATTAAGTTTGACATTAATGGGATATATCGATGACATTCTCATTTTATTTTATTAGGTTTCCTTTTTAAAGAAAAATATTCAGAGAAGTTGAAAATTCTAAGATTGTGAAGAACAGTAGTCTATCATGTACGTAGTTAGTCGCCATTAATTCATATAAGTTTTTAATCTGACTTTTGAACGACTTTGTAAAAATATCAGGTGAGATGCCCGACCGATAGAAAGCGGAGAAGCTAAGCAGTAAGCCCTTGTTCCTTGTTGCTAGAGGTGAGTATTCAGGTATTTGGTCGGGTATGGTCAAAAAATATCCGAATTAAAATAATCGAAATTTTAGAAATGATATCCGAACCAAACCGAAATAATTTCGGTTACCAAACCAAAATAACCGAAAATTATTTCGGATAATTCGGATAAAACCGAATTTTTGCCTTAATTCTGAATTTTAAACAAAAACATACAAAAAATATTCTAATACTCAACAAATAACTAGTTTGCAATATTCATAAATAACATTGTCAAATACTAAACAACTCATTACCAACAATCTTCATAAGTTCAAAGTTCAAAAAACATTACCAAATACGAACAATTCATAAAAATGCTACAATCTTCTCAAAACACCAAATTTAAAGTTCAATTTAGGGCAACTATTTATTTTAATTATAATATTGCTATACTATATATAAATATAAATTTCGGATATCGGATATTAAGGTAAAAAACTCATACCGACCGAAAATCATACTACTAAAATATATTTCGGTTATAACCGAATTGTCAAATAATCGATTTACCCGAACCAAATTAGATATTTCGGTTTGATTCGGTTCGGTTATTCGGTTATTGGACATTTTGCTCACCCTTACTTGTTGCTAAGCGGTATAACTCATGACTCCCTGTTATATAAAAATTATAATAAAACTTCTACTGATTACAAAAACCATCCAAATCAACGAATAAATATCAAATCCTAATTCAAAACAAAAAAAAAGAGTTAAAGAGATGAAAGGGTGCATTCCATATATTTGGATTCTTCGTGCATGCTAAATAATATTTTATCTCATATTTTATTTTTATTTTTCATATGGCCCCTCATATAGAGAAGCACGGAGATAAAACATCATTAATTCACAACTGCTATAACCAAATCCAATTTATGCATCACTTATGTTGTTGTCATGCAATTAATTAATGACGTTAAATTGGTAGATCAAATCAAAGAAAACCATAATTGGGAATTCTTGACCTTAGATATGCTTGAAAGAACATCCGATGAGCCACGTTTTCCGTGATCGTTCCCTCGCCGAAAAAACTACTCCCTCCGTCCCACCAAAGACTATCCATTTCTTTTCGATACGGTTATTTAGGAGAAGAGTATAAAGTGGTTAAAGTGATAAAAAAGTAGATAAGTCCTACAACTTTTAAAGAGATAATTATTTCCTTAAAAAAAACATATCATCTTGGATGAGACAACCCAAAAAGGAACACAAACTATCTTGGATGGGATGCGGGAAATATGTTGAAAGATTTTACTCGGGTAAAATTTTAAATGATTAGTTTGACTGTTTCATCACTACGTCGTTTTTCACCAAAAATAATCGACTGACAGACAATCGGTATGCCCAAACCGCACAGACAGCAGTAAACAAAATTGTCTCCCAAGGGACCGACGAGAATTATCCTAAACTTTCGACCTGCAACGTAACCACGAATAAATTGGGATTACTAAAAACTAGGAATAATTAAATAAATGATAAATAGAAAAAAGAATTGAATTTTGATTAAAGAGAATAAATTTGAGAAAGGTAACAAATGCATGAAAATATTCTAGCAACCAATTAATTCCACCCTAACTTGATATTTTGATCATCGATGCAAAGATAACTTTAACTCATTCAAATAAACCAGTTATGACCACCGAAGACGCTTCTAACGCGATCTTATCTCTCATTTGCTTCTCGATAATTAGGAAGACGCTTCACTAACTATTTCTCTAATCGACTGACAACCGTAAGAGACGCTCTATAGGTTTAATGAATCGACAACATTAAGAACTAGAGAAACCCGATTCAAAACCGATAAACTCTGACGTATGATTACCGAATTAAGATTGTTATTCCCTTGACCTGAAGGTCAATTTACCACTAATCAAACCTAAACCACGATTACGTATGTCTGATTTAATTGGCTATTAATTAATTCCAACTCACTAAATATTGTACACTACCTAGCGGACTGAAACAATTAAATTACAGAGAAAAAGAAGAACAACAAATACTTGCATATGAATTAAATGATAAATAACAAATTAGATTTCACATATAAATCATGCTAGGGCTTCCTTAATCGTTACCAGAATAAAAGAGATTAACTAGAACTCATAATATAATAAAAGTAAAAGAATAAATAAAAGAAGACAAGAAAGTCACGGCTACTGGAATAATGAAAAATAAATAAATGGTTGATAGCCTCCCAAAATTTAAAATCACGTCTAATGCCTTCTGTCCTCAAGTTGGAGGCGTGAGAGTAATATATGAATTTTGTTTCCTCAATTCTCTCCAGAGGCGTGGGAATAATGTTTTCTAATTCCAAACAACTAACTAATATTTAAAAACCTAACCTAATCTAGATGGGCCGAGAAAGACAAGACCAAAAATAAAAGGTTTAACAAAATAAAATAAAACTCAATTACAAATAAAAGCTTCCATAATAATAATAAGCTCCCACAATAATATTCATTCAATCCATTGTCTTCAAATTCCTTCCAAAATCTTGCTTTTTTTTCAAAAATAATATCAACACCTACAAAATCCATAAAATATGCAATTAGCTTCATAAAATATGATTAAGTATATTTTAAGCATTTAAACTCATCAAAAACATCCAAAACATGCGTATAAAATAAGCCTACTCAAATCCCCCCACACTTGAATAATGCTCGCCCTCGAGCATAAACAAAACAAAAGATAAAAGAACAAACTAGGTAGGGACTCGATTCAAAAGAAACATCAATTGGCCATTGATCAAGAAATAACAATCATAGTCAAGATCAAAATATAACCGCCTTTCATACCACAAACCATTCCTTGATTCCAACAACTTCATGTATACACCATTCGTCAAAGTCAAAATAGTGCAATCAATCCAGCCTCACAAGATTCACTCAAGATCGCTCAAAAATCAAGGACAAGATAAATTCACACTAAAGCATCTTGACTCTATCCATCACAAGTTTACCAATATGTCACTATCTCTACCAAAATGAAATGAAATTCAAGCACAAATCATTAGGACTTTCATAGGTTGTAATGGGGCTAGGGTAAATAGGTAGGAGAAACAAAATGATTGAAAATGACTATTAAATCCAACAAAATGCAAACAGTTAACCATATGTGTACTCTCAAAACAAACCCCAAATATTCTACTTTACTCCCCAAAATTCCTTCTCCCTCATTGACTTTTTTTTTTCTTTCTCATTTTTTTTTCTTTTTCTTCCTTTCTTTTTTTTTTGTATTTTTTTCCCTTAGCAAGAACAAAAATCAAAATGTAGCAGCACATTTATCAACATGTAACTACACCCACATCAGTGCTTTTAATCTCATCATTTCACAAACCTAACTACCCTTCAACAAAACAAAATACACCAACTTTTCCAAATAGCTAGAATTCAATAAATCACTTATAACTTCATCTTCCTCAACTACTTGCAAATTGTTGGTGAGATAAAAGAAGGCTAAAAAGGCTATGGTTCATTATTTTGTGGCTTTCATTTATCAAGAAAAGGTTAAAGCTCAAGTGGGCTCTCTAGGAAAATATGAGATGATTAACAATTATCAATCCAAAACAAATGTCTAAATCATGTTCATGTAAGAATTCAACTTCATAATATGACAACAAGACAAACCAGATATCAAGATATCAAGAATACATAACCTCTCAACAAAGAAATAAGGAGCAGTTCATAATATTGCTCATAAGCTCAATCCTTACATATTTGAGTAAGTTTTCAAAAATTTGATCAATTAAGCATATTTTCTCATCCTTAAACACATAAGGGTTTTCACGAAATTATTTTCATCAAGGAAATCAACCAAGCAATCCCATGACAATATTCTAATCTATTCCATTCATGTTATTCTTTCACAATGGCCAAACATGCACAAAAAACAATACCCAGCGAAAGATATCACGGATAGACATATGACTTCACAAATCCCCCCACACTTAAACTACACAATGTCCTCAATGTGTGAAAACATCAATAAGATAAGAAAAAGAAAAACAAAAGCAAAAAGAGACTTCCCCTGAAGTGCTCAATGCTCAGTCGAAGGTGGTGGGTGGGGGTGGTCAAGGCGTTGCTCCATCTGTGTGAGGCGGCGATCCAGAGCGTCAAGTTTGACGTGCTAATCTACTGCCCAACGAGGCGGATTCTGGTCATAGTGGTTCTTGAGCTCAAGAACCTGCTGTTTTAACCATGACTGCAAGTCGGACTGAGTGGTAATGCTAGAGGAGGATGCTCCATGGCCTGCAAAACAAGTGCTGCTCGAGCCTACAAGGCTCGGCGATAATAACTGATATTGTCCTTTATCATTAATAAAAACAAGACCCATGCTTTGAAAATCACTAACACTAAATCGAGCAGAAGGGGAAGCAACAAGCTCAATAGGATCAATATCCATACAACGAGCTAATTGAGTGATAAGAGATCCTAACGACATTTTATTGTTAAAATGATTAGCACAGTAATGCCACTGAGTAGCTAACCAATACTCAAAATTCATCTTAATGCTATTTAGCATGTTTTCAAGTATAAAAACCTCCTGCATTGTTACTACATTCATCATATCAACTCGACCAAACAGATTATGAGCTATAAACCTATGACAAAGACGTAGTCCATCATCAACAATGTGTGCACTCTTAGCACAACCCTTCTTATAACCAGACTCACAAGATAAAGCTCTCCATCTCTCATCAATACTACTTTGTAAATCAGGAGGCAAATCATAAACAGAATACAAGTATGCATCACTTTTAACTGACTCGACTGTTTCAAAACCAAGCAACACATTAACCATATCAACAGAGACACTATGTGCAGCATCCTTCTCACGAAATAAAATAGCACGAGAATCATGAAATGAAAGACGCGGCTCAAACTTAAAAGACGAGTAAAAATCCAAAGTAAGATCTAAATAAGCAGGCTGATCAATATCTAACAATCGTTCCCAACCAATTTGTGCAAAATATTTCCGAATCAAGTCATTCACTCCAAGCATATGCAAAGAAGACCAATCAAACAACCTAGGTTCAACTATAGTACGCATAATATTTCGACGATACCTGTTGAGCATTTCAGGCGCTGAAATTACCGTGGGTGGTG
The DNA here is from genome assembly GCA_036937905.1 of Salvia rosmarinus. Taxonomy (NCBI): domain Eukaryota; kingdom Viridiplantae; phylum Streptophyta; class Magnoliopsida; order Lamiales; family Lamiaceae; genus Salvia; species Salvia rosmarinus. The sequence continues at coordinate 85,878,793 of CM072816.1, read as the reverse complement.
CGACGGCAACCTTTCCATTTTTCCTCTTTTTTTCAGCAGGTGCAGTGAGTTCCTCCTCGTCGGGTATGATTTTGGGTTCATCTTCATCGATGTGTGGTATCTCTGCATTCTCCGGGAGCTCTATCTCGGTAGTCTAGGCTGCTGTAGTTTGAGATCGAGTGCGCCGAGGTCTGGGCGTGCTCTCTTCAGGCAGCTCGTCCATGGTTTGTCGTCAACTCGGCTGCAGTGAAGTGGAGGTGGAAGGTGGTGGATCGAGATCGATGGTGGCTGTTATCTGTGGACGACAGGGAGGTGAAGGACAGTGTTACCGAGCTTTGTTTGACGACCTACCGACTGTCCAACGGGTCTTGGCCATCGGTGCAGAAATGAAAGCGGCGAACAGAGGGCGTGCGGGCTTTTGACGGTGAGATTCGGCAGTGTGCGCAACTTGAGCTAGGGCGCACGGGATCGGAAGCGATGCGTAGCGAACAGAGACGCTCAACGTGTGAACGACTGAAGCTTGAAGGTTCGGCAGCCAGTGAAAAGAGAGCAAGACGGACGGTGGGCGAGGGGCGCACATGCTTCGACGGTGGAGCTAAAAGAGTTACACCTAGCACACCAATTATTTTACTTTTTAATGAATTTGTAAATTCAATCTTATTGGAATTTATATTAATAAAGGCATTTATTTATTTATTGTATTTGTTATTAATAATTTATATACTTTAGATAAAGTCCTTAGACCATGATAAGTTATAAGATATGATCAAGCATATGATGGTGATTATGAAATATGTCTTTGAAGCTTTGGTCTTAAAATTAGTTCCGAGTGAAATGACTATTCAAGACAGGACATTGAATTGTTGTAAATAACTCGCACGTATGATACACACTTATAAGATGAGAACATTTTGTTTCATCAATATTAACGTAGTTGACGTAAGCGTATATACGTGGGTGCTTGTTAGAGAACAAGTACACTGAACTGATCCGCTAGAAATTCTTATATGGAATTCATTTTATCGAAATAAGAATTTCTTATATATGATAGTACATGATTAGTCCTTTGACTTGAGACACCATAGTAATCTTGTATGAGTTCTATTTCATTTTGATATATTATCTGATTGCTAGACAATCGTTAAAGATTTTATGTTGGATGCGATATGAATAAATATGGAGATTAATGCGTGGTCGATAAAGAATCTATTACTTGTTTAAGACGAGAGAATCTCCTACAATTTTCATTGTTCATAACTCGAAGACCTTGGCCAAGGCACGATGAATAATGATTCATTAAAGAGTTATTGAATTTGAATGAAAATGTAACTATTGAATTGTTTTGAGTTTTCGATTTAATTCCATACTCAATATCCGATTTGGAGATTGGATAATAGAAGGACCGTACGTGTATGCCGATTCATATTTAAAATAGGTTTAATCGCTATTTCACCTAGTGCTAGGTAGCCATGCTACTTGCTAGATGTTCCCATGGATTATAGGTTCTTGAAATTACGGAGTTAATTTCAAGCGAATTAATTTATTGGAAAAATTAATTGAGTAAATGTTATTTGTTTAAGTTGTAATTTGTTACAAGCCTATTACTGGTGCTAGTTGTGAACCTAAGAGGGTCACACACATAAAGCCAACGTATCAATTGAATTGATTCAATAGTTGAATTCGATTAATTAATGATGATTAAATAATTGAGACTTGTTCTAATTTAATATGTTAAATTAGATATTCAATTAAATTTATTTAGTTGAATATAATTGGATTAACAAGTCTAATTCTATATTAAATTAATTAGATTAATTTAATTAGATATGAAATTAATTTGATTAATTTTAAAATCTAGAAAATCAGATTATATATATATATAGATATAAATATATATATATATAATTGTTGGATTAAAGAAAATGGAAAGGCATTCACGTATAGTAAATTACCTTACTTCAAAGATGGAATTGATTTCTTATTAATTGATATTGATTATCATTGATATAGAAAAAATGTTTTTCTTATTATTAAGAATGATAGTTTCCATTCTTTTAAGAACGTAGTGGACGTTCTTTTTCTTTTGGCTTCCAGGCTTCACAATTGATCTCTGATTTTTATAAGAAAATGGAGTAGTCCAATTGGTTTTCTGATTTTATTTACAAAAGGGAGTGTTTGGTTTTGCTAGCGAAAAACTATTCACTCGACGCGTTCTACAAAATGTGGACTTAATAGAGGAGAGACATTTGGATCCTTGCGAGTTTGGATAACGAGCAACTGATTACTTCTAATCTCTACATCAAACGGAGTGTGAAAAGGTATGCAATGATTCGATCATTCTTGCCTTACATCATGTTAACGTGAAGTCGTTAAAATCGTTGGAATGAAATAATCGTTATTTCATTTATTAGTTCGAAAAATTTTAATTTCCGCTGCGTTGTTTCGACCCGATCCTAACAGGAGTGAGGTGGTGAACACGAACGCGAGCAGAGGCGCGCACAACTGGGCGATGATGGGCGGTTTGTGCGCACGGTGTACAGAGGCGTGCGGGCTTCAACGGTGGAGCGAGGTGGTGAACACGAACGATGAACATGGGGACGTGTAGGTTCGGTGTGTGCAGAGTGCACGGATTCGGCTGTGTGCGACGGCGAATAGAGCGCGCACGGCTTCAACGGTGGGCGTGGACGGCGAACAGTGAGACGCTCGGTGGATATGGGTGAATGGATGGCAGGGTGCATGTAATACCCCGAAGTTTTAAAACCTAATTACGTTAATAAAAATCATAAATTAGGGTTTCGTCTCAATAATTGAAATAGTAATTTATCGAATATTGATTACAATTATCTATGATACGAGGATTCGTATATCATATTCATTGATGATTAGTGAATTAAGAAATATAATTTATATTATTCCTTTGAAAGTATTATTCTAACGTCGATTGAATTTCGACAATTAATCTTACGATATTTTCTAAGCATCGAAGCTTAGAATTAAATTTCCTTATTAATAAAAGAAATGAATAAAGTGAGTAAGAATTTATTATGAGCATTTTAGAGATGATTCGAATATTAACGTTTTAAACGTCGGCGTTTAGAGACGATTTGAAAACTTAGTCGAATGATCAAGGAATTATATTATTTGAATTCCTATGATTATTTTATGTAATAAGAGCATTATTTATCATTAAAATAATGCTAGAGAATTAAGGAATCAAGATTTAATATATGAGTTATTTTCAAAACCTAGTTTTCGAAATTAGGAATTTTGTGACATAGAATTGATCTAAATATTTTCTATGATTTAATTCATCATCTAAGACTTATAAAATGTCACATAGCTATATATTAGCTATTTATTACAAGAAAATAAAATGTATAGCTTTATTATTTGAAAAGTCTGAAAATATGATCTCATGGTGTTAATTGAATTTAATTGCTACCTAAAGGATGATGTATTGTAATTATTATATTAATAAGATATTCTTAGAGATAAGTTGAGGTGTTATACCAAGTTGTGCAAGTGGGAGTCATCCTTAGCCAAAAGTGCCGAAAACTTTTGAAAAATGAGGAATAAAAATGAGAAACTTCAAAGGCTTTGATCATGAGGGTGATACCTTTGAAAGTGACATATAAACTCTTGTATTTTAGTACATGAAAATAAAATATTATCCTTTCCTTCTTGATGACCGAAATTAACAAGGAATGAACAAGTGTTCATGTTGAATTTTCAAAGTGTATAAACTTTGACTTTTCAAAATGATATTTTTCCTAAAGCATTAACATTAAATTATGATTGATAATGACATATATGATTCATGGAATATGATATAAGACAAAGGAATTTTTCTCTTTATTGTAAGACATGGCCGAAATATACTTATATATGTACAAAGAATTAGAATTTCATTATTTCATGATAATGATAGTTGATCTTTGGAATTATCATATAATTAATTCTTATATGATATAATATGATGTTAATGAGGTGAATTATTAAATAAACAAGTATGATGTATTTTATAGTGTGATGACCGAAACTTATATGTATTGAGGAATTAATTGTGCAACTTGTGTAAGTGAGTTGTAAAGTGGAATAATTATGTGATAAGGTGTAATAATTATGTATGATGTAATTAAATAAAATCTTTGTCTCTAGTCTTGCAAGTGACCGAAAATGATAGGTTTGGGCAATGAAATTCTATGATTTTATGTGATCTATTTTGAGAGTTGAAGTAACAAGTGGACATAAGCTTTACTAAGTGATAAGGTTTGACATGAGTGAGTAATAAATGATTTAATTAACTTTGTCTTTAGCATGCTACAAGGACCGAGAATTTTGAGGACAAATTAGAAAATAAGTTGATTATGTTAGATATTTTTCTCTAAAACAAGTGAACTAACTTTTTAAAAGATAAGATCATTTTCTCTCTCACTTTTAGAACATAGAACCGAGAGGATTGAGAGGGAAAAAGAAGAGAGCTTTCTCAAATTTCTTTCTTAGATCTTGAGTAGAAAACGTTCGTCATCAAAAATCGAAACCGATTAAAAGGTTAGTAATTGTTTAAGCTTTCTCTACATGCTAAATTTTTTGAAATCCATCCATTAAATCTCATGTTATGCTCATATGTTGTTTATGTTGAAATTTTCGAAAATCATGTTATAGTGTTTGGTTGTTCATTAAATAGGTTTATATGGTGTTTATGAATTTATATTATGATTTTAGCATAAAATTAAACATGTTATAAAATGTTCATGAAATAACCGAAAGCTATGATGAACATTTGATGTTGTGAATGATTTTTAAATGTTGATTTGAGCATGAAATAATGATCTATGGTATTAAATATGCTTATATGATTTAATGTAGAATTTTTGGAAAACTTTAGCATATTTATTCAAAATTACCGAAAATTATGAAATGAGATTTTGTTGATATATGATTGATGTTTGAATGATACTATAGCATATAAATGATGTAGATCCATAAAATAGTGTTGTATGAATTTATTGGAATTTAGAAAAATTATTGTACCTAAGTCCAAAGTTTTGAAACTTATGTTCTAAGGCATGTTAATGTATAAGTTGTGATTGATAAAAACTATGTTATAGTGATGGTACATGATGATAATTATGTGTTGTATGATTTAATTGAAATTTTTGAAAAATGTTTGGTATGTTAATTGAAAATACCGAAAATTATAACAAGTAATTATGTGATGTATAATTTTCTATGATCAATATTATTACATATTATTGATCCTATGTTGATATAGTATGATATGGGAAATTATAAGAATTTTTGGAAAAGTTTTGAGAATTTTTATAAAAAGGACCGAAAACATTTGTTATCGGGATTAAGGGTTTTAAATTTATTTTATTATGTATAACCACATATTATGTTTCAAGAATATGTTTTAGACATATTATGAATTTATGTGATTTTTAAAGTGAAGTATACTATGATTATATCGAAACGTTACGCTATGTGACGTAAGATGTGAAAAATGATATGTAGTGTACAAGTTATGTTATATTTAAGTGTAAGGTTCAATATAATTGTTGATTAACGTGAAAAATCAAGACTTATGATATTATGATTGAAAATCGATTTATATGTATTGATAAACATATATGTGATTAATTTCGAATTACATGGTTATTAAAAGTCAAAATCATTGAATTTGGTCAAAACGTATGAAATACGTTAGTATATAAACAATGTTTTGTTGTACGTCCATTAGAAATATGATACACGTTGAATAAATGTACTAATAAGTGTAAGACGTATTAGAAATAATAAGGATATCTCCTTATAAAAGACAATCTCATGATTGAGATCATTTTATCAAATGACGTTAGTATAAGATCAACATTTGATCTAAATGATTGATATAAGGTCGTAAATCATATTTCGTCTCTATCAATGTCCGAGAAGTTATTAGTTAGTATGTTCGATGAAAAGACATATTAAGATAGTTAGAATATACGAAGTATTGTTTTAGAAGGTTATCGAAGCTTATTAGACTTTGACGTTCTCGAAAAACATGACCGACGTACTAAATTAATTTCTTACGTAAAGGTGGGACGTGGTTCGATCGTTGACGTTAAGGAAAGTCTGTGTAGAAAGCTTACGTACCAGGTGGGCTTTTCTTCAAAACTCTTTTATTTACGATGCTTTCTTCGAAATGAAAAGTGTTTATTTACAAAGCTTTCGGTTGAGAAATGATGTTGAGAGTGATATTGTAACGACCGTGTTACGGGTCCAAGACCGGCGTTACGATAGGATGGTCGCTCAACTCGGTCGAGTGAAATAAAATAAATAAAATAATTAATGAAGAATTCACGGACATGAAAGAACGTGATCGACATTATAAGGAATACCCAAATCAAATTACTTAAACGAACACGGAGTATGAGGACTCGGTTCCATGAAGTTAAATGTATCAAGTTTGAATTCAATTTCACCATATAGGTGATATATCCACAAATGATTAGCTTTTAGTTGTGGGCTACATGTCCCGGTCAATACATTTTCATGTAGGAGCGTTAAACAAAATATAAACGATAATAAGGACCCACGCTAAGGTAGACCACAACCAAAGGGAAACCATCGTCTTGTCTTCCTCCCATCCATCGCTCATCCTGCAAAACATTTTGAAAAGAGATTTTGGGTTGAGTACTAATGCACTCAGTGAGTTAACTTGCCCATTTTATAAAACTTGTTGCGAAAAGGAAATCTGGTGACATGCATGTATATCCCATAATTGTAAAGGTTTTAAAACTGAAATGCACTTCACAATTATGTAAAAACGTTTCTTTCTTTTCTTTTCTTGAGCCGAAGCTCCTGGCACGTGCAATTTTCTGTGTTGGTGTTACCTTACCTTGACCCATGGGATTTCTCCCCAAGGCCCTTAACTTTGCTGCGGATGGGGGACCCGGCCGAGCCACACCCATCAACAGACTTCTAGTGTACACAAAACCTTATCCCCGAAGGAAACAAGGCCCGATTGTTTACGGTTTCTTGGCGAAGCCACGTGGCGTCGATTCTTGACCCCGTAAGGTAAACACACAACAAAACATTTTACATGCATTCACAACTTTAACTTTAAAAGCTTTGGGCTTACTAACCCAAGATACCTTGTAAAATATAACCCACCTCGCTCGGTGAACCGATTGATCTCAACCGGTGATCTCTTCGTTTTGCTTGATAGGCCCTACAAGATAAGTCTAGACCTTAAGCTCATGACATGATATAACTTAGCCACACCATACATCTTGATCCTAGGTCTACCTATTCCCGGTACTAACTTTCATACTTTGAACTCGCAGTTCAATACATTCACATAAATTCCATCAATTCACGAATGATGAATACACAATATGCAATGCACCTTTTTTTTTTAATCACAAGTTTCATACTCATATTTCTTTGAAATCATGACTTAGCAAAGCTTGATGTCACTTTTAAAAACAAGAATGCATCATGGCCATATGCCATGGTTTATTGATTTACCATGATACGTAATCATGCCTTGATAAAACGTATGCTCATTTCGTGATGCACATTCATTTGTCACGTAATCATGTTTAGACATATATGTACACATAAGTACTTAGACCATGTCCACACTTTATTGACTTTATAAATAATAAGATTGGATACTTAGTCTCAAAAATCATGAATCATACTCATATACTTATACTTAGGTGATAATACCATTAACACCCTTCATAAGTCGTAAAACTCACAAACATGGGTTTTCTCACGTTTTCCAAAACTTAGAGAAAATTTGACTAAATCATGAACTTTCTCATTTTTATAAAATGCATTGGAATTCCAAAATTCATAGTAAATCGTGTATTTATCAAAAAATATGAGAGTGGTCATTCGGAAAGATATTGAACTCTTCTATATGCCATAAAATTTGGTATCCAGAATCGTTCAGAACCCTATGAGATTTCTCTTTAAAACAGATTAGTCCCAGAATATTTTCGGAAAGCCACTGGGCGTTTGTACATTTTTTAAAAATCACCACGGCCAAAATAATAGACAAAAAATTATGAAACAGGTACTAAATCAAAGCTCTATGTGTCTATTTTATAAGTGATCTGGTTTTAGTGAAAAACTCGTCATGGTTTGAGAGAAATAATTATTTTCCGAGGTCTATCTTTCTCTCAGCAGAAAAGCGCAACTTCAAAAACGAATTTTTGAAAAATAGCAAATGAACTCGGATGGAGCCGAAATTTGGTATGCATATTAAAGATTCATATATATACATGTGGTGTAAAACAAAGAATTATCCAAGTACTTTAACATAGTCAAAAAATCACGCCACTTTCCATATTTTCGGGTAGCTCACTCCAGTTTTCATATACTTCGAAAATAAATTGCTACACATGATTCCAAGCTTAGAAAACTTATAGGCTTCCATAAAAACGTCATATGAACATATTAGAACATATATCTCATGCTAGATCATACATGCAACAACATTTTGACAAGAAAAAGTCACATACCAACACATATCAACACAACACTACACATAGATGACACCGAGACTCCATTCTCGCGTATCCATCTCCCTTCCACCGATTATTTTCAACAACCACCACCAGCAACTTAAAACTAATATGAAACTAGGGAGGACACCTCCAACAAGAAAAATAGTCGGTCATTACAAGAAAAGAAATAGAGAAAAATCATTACCTCTACAAGCTTCCATAAACGTCTCTCTCACTCTCTATCTCCTTCGAACTCTCTTTCTTCTTCTTCCTAGCTCTTTCTTCTTTCTCTAAGGTCTTGAAAAGGATGATAATATGGGGGAAAAGGGGCTGCCTTGGTGGTGCTTGAGGATAGAAGGAGTTTTCTCCATGTTTGAGCTTGAAAATGGAAGAAAAATAGTGTTTTTGATGGGGGAGGAATGGGCTACGAAATTTGAGGATTAAGAGGAGAGAATGACTCTCCTTGGGAGATAAAAATCTGAATAAGAGAGTGTGGGAGAGGGCTGGTCATTCATAAGGGTAGAGGGGATAGCAAAGGTATGATTATGATCATGATATGACATGCACCAATGCATGTGCATGTTTTCTTACACACTCTTACACTCTCTCTCTCTCTAGCCATCATTTCCACCACTTAGACCCCTTATGGCTGATTTTGAATCCAAAATATCTTTAACTATTTGATAATAAATAATATCACACATCAAAATATTGTGTGGACTATTACTAGTCCACACACATGATACACACACAAGGCACACACACATATCAATAAAATACATATCTTGACATATAATAGCATATCATATACTTATCATATAGTAATTAATTATAGTTACTCGTATATGCTCAATAGAGAATAAAAATCGACGTATACTTTGAAATTCAAAACAATTCGAATTACTATAGGACATTAAAATTTTATATGTCCTATGATATAATACTCCACGTAATTTAATCAATCACGTCATATGATATGCATGTTATGACTTTCGAATCTTTCATGCCTCAAATATAAATTTTAAATCATTCATTTATTGATCACACGGATCAAATTTTAAAACCTCATGAATTTTCAATTCACCGTGAGACTTGATACTTTAGAAACCATGCAATTTTTTTAAAACATTACAAGAATTTTCTTATCCGGGAAATAGGGACCTACGTAACGTCTCAGTATTTATATTACTGGATTTTCTTAAGGCGAAAACTGCGGGGTGTTACAGATATGATTACCTGCCCAAATATTTATGTTTTTATGTATGTATCATATCCATGAATGAAATGTTGATGAATGTTGTTGGGTCGCTCCCAACTTATGAATGAAATCGATATCGGATCCTATGCCGAAAGGATTATACATGGCTAGGGTTAACGTGTACACTTAAGGGTGACTGTGTGCTGAAAGGATAATTCTCGGCCGGTCACAACGGCGTAGAAGGAGGCCTACTTCTACGACGGTATTAATGATGTTATGATGAAAGGAAAGGGATATGGATCATACATACAATGAGAAAATGCCTGCGCGGGTGAATGTTTTGAGAAATGAGGAAAATGTTTTAGTAAGCACAAGGCCTTTTAAAATAAAACCCTTGTGTCTTACCATGATGGGGCAGTGTAATTTAAAGATGATAAAATGTTTTTGGCATAAGTCCACTGAGTGCATTCTTGTACTCAGCCCTGCATATTTGTTTTTAAATGTGCAGGTTGAGCTGGTGATGCGATGGAGCAGTGTTGAGCAATAGGAATGTTTGTCGTTGAATGTTTATACCTTGATTGTACATCGTCATATGTACATATCACATGTTTTTCGCTGCAGGACCTTGAGTCATGTATAAAGTCCAAAGTATTTTTGACGTATGTATTACAATCCAAATGATAAATGGTCGCTCGCTTTATTAACTTATGTTTTAAGTAAAGTCCACGCTAATCCGCACTTAGGATTTAGGGCTATTCTGATGTACACGTGGCTTGAAAGGGTGTGGCGTCGAAACTTTGAATTTGGGGGGGGGGGGTGTGCATCCGATTTTGGGGGGGTTGAAATTTCAATTGGGATTTTGACTATTAGTCAATCCTCAATTGAAAATTTATGAAAATTAAAATATGGTCCTCATTTTCCTGTAATTAATGGATGCACCCCAATTCCTGCAAAACCTGCCAAAATAGACCCAAATCAGCCAATTTTTTCGATTTTATGCTTTTCAAATTTTTTTATATTTTATTTTATAAGGAACAAACTGAAAATAAAAACAAACAAGAAATAAAGATAAATGTGAGAAAAGAAATATTGGGTAAGCTCCCAAGCAGTGCCTTTATTTAACGTCCGAAGGCTGGACATAATTCAAGCTCGATTTAAGCAATTTGAGGTGGTGCCAAACTCATAGCTTCACAAGTAACCAATTTCACGCCTTCATGATATGGTTTCAACAGCTGACCATTTACTTTGAGAATTTTCTGTGTATCCAAGCTTTGAATGACAACGGCACCATGGATACTGAAGCTCAAAACCTCAAACGGTCCCAACCAACGAGATTTTAACTTTCCAAGCATGATCCTTAAGCGAGCATTGAAAAGCAAAACTTTCTGACCAACTTCAAAAGTCTTTCTTCGAATGTACTTGTCGTGAAGAAATTTTATGCGCTCAGATGTCGACTCGCATTATCATAAGCCTCTAATCTGAGCTTTTTTAACTCTTGCAACTGAAATTTTCTCTCTCGACCAACTAAATTCTCTTCTATGCAACAATTCTTCACAGCCCGAAAGCTTTATGAGCCAACTCGATGGTAAGTGGCATTCTTCCCAAAAATCGGTCGGTGAAGGAGACATGCCAATTGGTGACTTGAATGTTTGCGGTATGCCCATACCACATCATCTAGTCGCGAACTCCAATCTTCTGACTCGGATTCACCGCTTCTCAAGTATACTTTTCATCTCCGATTGGAAACTTCACCGTCCATTTGATTGCGGATGGTAGGCGATGGCAACCCTATGATGAACTCCATATTTCTTGAACAACACCTCAAAAGTTACATTGCAAAATGAGATCCTTGATCACTTATGATGGCACGATGTACACATACCGTTAAAATGTTAGTCTAAGGAAACCCGCAACCACTTTGAATCGTTAGTTCTGTGGCCTCGACTTCCACCCACTTCAAAACATAGTCGACAACTAATAAAAGGTAAGAATTTCCAAATGACCTAGGAAATGGACCCATAAAATCCATACCCCAAACATCAAAAATTTCACACACTAAGATAGGAACTTGAGGCATCTCATTACGAGAAGAGATATTACATTGGTTGGCGGTGATGGCCATCCTTACATGTAAATCAGTAGGCATCCTTAAAGATTGTTTCCTAATAGAAACCACTATCCGTAATTTTATGAGCTGTCCGCTTTAGGACCAAATGACCTCCACATGCGTGGGCATGATAAAACTCAAAATGGAATGAATCTCATCATCAGGAATGCAACGCCGAATGACTTGATCAGAGCATGTTTTCCACAAATAAGGATCATCCCATATGAAATACTTTGCTTGACTCCTCAGTTTGTTCTTGTGTGTCGTTTCCATTCCCTTAGGAAAAACTTTAGCCATTAAATAATTAACCAAATCAGCATACCATGGAGTCTTACCTTCAACACTCAGCAGCTGTTCGTCTGGAAAGTCGTCTAGTATGGGCATACCGTCTGACTTCAACTGCAGTCTGCTGAGATGATCAGCAACTAAATTCTCGGCTCTCTTTTTATCCTTGATTTCCAAGTCAAATTCCTGCAGCAAAAGTATCCAACGAATTAAACAATGTTTAGATTCCTTTTTGGAAAGCAAATACTTGAGAGCTGCATGATCAGAATATGCAACAACTTTAGAACCAATCAAATATGATCTAAATTTTTCACAAGCAAAAAAAATGGCCAAAAGCTCTTTTTCCGTTGTTGTGTAGTTGCATTGAGTGGGGTTGAGAGTCTTGGAAACATAATAGATAACATGACTTTCTTTCCCAACTCTTTTGCCGAGAACGACTCCAACGGTAAAATCACCGGCATCACACATGATCTCGAATGGCTCTCCCCAGATTGGTGGCTAAATAATGGGGGTTGAGGTCAGCTTATGTTTCAAAAGATCGAAAGCTTCCTTGCATTTTTCATCGAACATAAAAGTCACATCTTGATGAAGCAACCTTGTGAGAGGTTGGGCAGTCTTCGAGAAGTCTTTTATGAAACGCCTGTGAAAACCTGCATGGCCTAAGAAAGCACGAATCTCTTTCACAGTAGATGGATAAGGTAATTTGACAATCAGATTAATTTTTACCTTATCTACTTCTACACCTCTTTCAAAAATCACATGACCAAGCACAATTCCCTCATTGACCATAAAATGACACTTTTCAAAATTTAACACAAGATTAGTGTCAATGCATCTCTGCAAAACTAGATCAAGATTAGTCAAACAATTATCAAAAGAATCTCCATGAACCGTAAAATCATCCATAAAAATTTCAATGCAGTTCTCAATCATATCGGAAAAATACTCATCATACAGTTGAAAAGTACCAGAGCGCTACATAATTCAAACGCATACGGCGACATGCAACGCGCTAAACGGACAAGTAAAAGTAGTTTTTCTTGATCTTCTTGAGCTACAAAATTTGAAAATAACACGAATAGCCATCAAGAAAACAAAAGAACTCTTTTCCAGCCAACCTTTCAAGCATCTCATCAATAAATGGTAAAGGAAAGTGATCTTTCCTAGTGGCATTATTCAACTTCTTAAAATCTATGCACATACGCCAACCAGTTTGAAGCCTCATGAGAATCAATTCATTCTTCTCATTTTTGACTAACTGAAAACCAGACTTCTTAGGTACCACATGAACAGGACTAACCCATGCATTATCAGAAATTGGATAAATAATCCCCAAATCAAGCAATTTAAGAATTTCTTTAAGCACAACTTCTTTCATGGCAGGGTTCAATTTTCGTTGAGGATCTCTAGAAGGTTTACTGTTAGGCTCAAGTAAGATTCTATGCATGCAAGTAGAGACTTATACCTTTGATGTCGGCTAAAGTCCAACCAATGGCAGTTTTGTGCATCTTCAAAAGTTTAACCAATCTTACCTCTTGCTTCTTCACAAAGGTCTTTGCTTATTATGACCGGCAAGTGTCGTGCTCCCCAAGAAAATATACTTCAAATGCCGAGGTAACACCTTCAACTCCAGCTTGGGTGGTTTCTCAACGATGGAAAAATCCGTTACTCGCATGGTCGGAATTGGTATCCCGCCGACAGTGCCGAATTGGAACTTCTTCCGTAGAGTACATCGACTGATAATCTCTTTAATGGCGCCATTTTCTCTGCTTTTCCATCTTCTTCACTCAATGCACTAACAAGTAGGGGTGAGCATTCGGATTTCGGTTCGGATTTTTGCCTAATCCGAACCGATCCGAAAATCTAAATTTTAAGAAGAAAACAATCCGATCCGAACCGAATATCCGAAAATCCGAAATCCGAAATCCGAAAATCCGAAAATTTTATAAATATATCTGATAAATCTAGTTACGTGAGTATGCGAGATTTATGTAAAGCAATAAAGAACACCAAGGCTTTTACGTGGTTCGATCGTTAACGAGATCTACGTCCACGGAGGAGTGATTCCTCAATACTTTCACTATGATTTTAGTACAGTGAGTAGTTACAAACTCTTAGCATTCAAATAGTTGCCAACCTTTCTACCTTCGATCTAACTCCTATTTATACATATTCCGAGACCCTAAAGACGTGTTCTATCCCCATCCATGTAGGACTCTTCCTGGCGATAGGGACTCTTCCTCTTGGCGTGGCCCTTTGCCTTCCATATAGGGCGGTGCACGTGACCAATGAGGAGGTCTGGAGGAAATTAGGTTCGAGGCGATCGGGCCTTTGCTTAACCGCGTGGGCTGGTCATGATGTCGCCCACTCGTTTGGGCTGGCAGTGGGCCCGAGCGGTTGGACCATATCCCATCATATCCCCCGAATAGTCGAGTAACAACCATGCCGGGTGAAGCGAATAACGCGCTTTGCCGAAAGGGATGTTGCTTTACCGAGGTTGCCGCCGTGTTGTCTTTTCTTTTGGTGTTAGGATTTGAACAGTTCGCCGGATTCGAACCGAGGTAGACGGTCCAGCGTTACGGGCATGCGCCGCTTGTTGGGGACCGAGTGGAGTCGCGGTCGTTTGACGAAGACGTCTTTGAAGGAATTTGAAGTCCGACTGGTGACGCACCTGCGTAGGTTACGCCGAGGTCCGATCCGAGCAGCACCGCTTCCGGAGGATGCCGAGGTCCGAGCTGAGAGCACCGAACTGGTGGTCAGCGCCGGGACCGATCTGGATGGAGATATTCTCGCAGGGGCGAAGTCCATTGATAGACGTCGAGGTCCGATCTGGATGCCCCCGTTATTTGGGAAAAGGCCGAGGTACGACCTGAGGCGCAGCCTTCTGGAGGACGCCGGGGTCCGTGTGATGATTGCGAGGTCGATGGCGGTCTATCTTACGCTAGCGTCGCATACGCGCCAGCGGTAGTTGGGCACTGAATCGCGCGACGTGACTCCACATCCAATCACGGGTAGGCACGTGTGGAAGTTAAAACGGCCGTTTTTAGGCGCCCTTTGTCCTATAAATAGGCCCAAATGAGGCAAATGTTCACTCTCCCCTTCGACGCTTTGTTTGGAGATAAAATTTAGAGAAATTTTTCGACTTCTTCCCGATCTCGTTGAAGGAGCCATATATTCCGTGAAAAGTAAGTATGTTTTCTTCATCATCTTCTCCGCCTTCTCGCCTCGAAAGTTCTGCTTCGCCTCGGGTTACGGCCGTCTGTTCCCGATGTAAAGGACTACATGTACTATAACCGTCTGGTAAGTCCATGACTTAGTCCTGTGGTTCCGCCAAGATTACCGGTATGGGACGGACTTAGGGTGGGCGTGGCAAGGTCGAGCTTGACCTTCGAGGAGCTTTTAAAGTGGTAAAGGAATACCGATCCCGGAGGAGGCGTGGTGGTGCTGCCGCGGCCGGATGATAGGCGATGGCCCTCCTGAGGATTTATTACCGTATATGTAGATAGTTTGAGGCGGGTCTTAGGTATCATCGCCCCAATTTTTCTTAGCTTTCAAGAGTATTTCCAGATCCCCATTTGTCAATTGACCTCAATTTCATTAGGTCGGTTGGTGGGGCTAGGGCTCTCTGCTATGGCATTGCCGAGGAATTCTCCTTCGAGGTATTGATCGCTTTTTAGTGTCGAGACCATGGGAGGTATACTATCCGTCTCCCTACTGAAATTTAAGGTAGCGGTCCCCTAAAGTGTCCCATTGGCAAAATAGGTATTTCTTCCCACGGCCGAGGGCATCCGAGGTATGAGTGGGGCCTCATGCGATGACTGACCGAAAATCAAGCCCTGGGCCACGTGGAGGAGGTCTTGAGCAGCCTTGGTGAGATTTTATCCATAAGTTTCAACGAGGATGACCAAGAAGGCGGGCCGAGTGTTTATGGGTGAAGCGTCGGGATCGGGGTCCTGACGGGGTGAGGGCATCCCATCTTCTTAGTCCTTATACGTCCCGATTTTTTGTGCTAACACGACTTTCTTACGTCATGCGGTGAAGCCGTCGGGCAAGAGAGAGGACTCACGATCGCCGAAGGCGAGCTGCGAAGAAGAAGCGGCGGGTGGACCTACCAAGGTCCAAAGAAGGTCGACAATATAAGCCAACCGATGACCGGGCCTCGGTGGGGTCCACTGCATCGGAGTCGCGCCTCGTGGCCTCTCGAGTTCGGGTACCGCCTCAAGCTTGGCCGCACTGCGTCCACGTATAAAAGCCCGCCTATACCGGTTTTACATGCTCCGTGATATGTGTTGACTTATGTTGTGTTTAGGAAACGAGCTCGATGATCGGGGACCCGCAACGTATTGTTGGTACATCTCTGAGAGCTCGCCGATGCGGATCTTTGGAACGGAGGCCGAGTTGCACCGCGCGGCGGAGGCCGAGGCCGCCGTGGCGGCCGCGAGCCGCGCCGACGCCGCAGCGCCGCCTCAAGAAGCTTTTCGTGGCGGCCGCTCGGGGAGCTCGGCGGAGGTCGCGTGAGAGTTGGCGGCGTGAAGAATGAGCTTGCCGACGAGAGGTGCCTTGCCGGCGTGTCGGGGCCGATGTTGAGGGCCTTCGCCAAAGAAGCTCATCGAATCGAGAGCTTCTCGGGCTCTATCGCTAAATTGGCCTCCGTGCTCAAGAGCAAGTGGTGTCACCACCGAGAGCCGGCGGCCGCCATGCCCGACTTCGACAAGGTCAAACATGGCCGGACCGAGGTCGACCTCAGAGCCGAACAAGGCTTACGCCCGGGTGCTATCCGGGGTTGGCTTCTTCCCGGTGCTGGAGGCCCTGGCATCCAGTTCGACCCTTCTGACGGCTGAGGTCGTCGCCCAGTGCAAGGAGGATGAAGATCATGAGCTCCAGGAGCTACTTGCCGAGGTACGGGCCGAAGGTGAAGAGGAGGAGGAGGTCTCGGAGCTTCCGGCTGGAGGGGGCCAACCGTAGGAGCATCAGCAGGGGCAGCAGGAGGTCGGCGGGTCCGGCAACAAGCCTGAGGTCAGTGGACCTGATGTAATAGGCTGAACTACCGGGTCGATAGGATCCCGAGCCCTTGTAATAATTTCCCCTTTTGAGTAATAAACACAACATTTTGAAACTTGTATTGTCTTGTTTATTTTAGCACTTCACTTTACGAATACATCGGACTTGATCACGACCACCGACAAAGCCGAAGAAGTCCGGGTGCTCGGTGAGAAGGATGAAGAGGACGTCTCGGAGGAATCGGTGCACGAATCGACCTGTGTTCAGCCAAGATGGATATCACTCGGCATCGTCACCGAATCGAAAGGGAAGTTGCATGAGGCCGATCGCAAGTGGTTCGCCTCGGCTGAAAACGAGGCTCTTAAGCTAAGGTCGCCGACTTGGAGCCCGGGCGGGATTATCTGCAAGTGATTCGAGGGTGCACGATACAATGCGAAGAGCTCGGTGCCGACGACGGAGAAGCTGGCTCGGATCTCGAAGGAGCATACTGAATATGAGAAGGTGATCCACCAATCTTGTGGGGTCACCATATCAGAAGCCGATGATCGAGTGCAGAGCTTGCTCGCCGAGGGCATGGTGCTGAGGGACGAGGAGGGGCCTGATAGCAAGAGCTTTAAAGACTGCCTCGACTCCATCGTGGAGTATGCCCAGAAGTACGAACTTGTGCGCAAACGACGCTTGCCCCCGCCCCGCAACGAGCCTGTAGCTGGCCCAAGCGTTAGAGCGCCCGAGGTGGGAGGCGGCTATGCTGATCATGCCGAAGTGCTCCGATTGTTTGGCCTGCCCACTTTCAAGAGAGCAAGGACCTCGGCCTGTGCTCCAGGTTTGCGAGGAAGGAGAGCAGTCTAGGGAAAACATATGTTAACCCTCGCCCCGAGGATCCATCTTGGGTGTTTAATTCACCATACATTGATTATAAACCTAGCATGCGTCTATATAATTAAATCGCAACACGTTAGGGTTTTCACGTGTTTACCTTTGGATCGAAGAGGTCGATGGAGCGAGATGAACGGATCGAACGGATCGGACTCGTGCTTTGACCTTCCGGATCAGATCCCGATTGCCCAATCTCCAACGCCGAGTGAGGACGATCTATGGAGAATGCTTGGAAAATCACCCAATGCTCTTTCTTCACAATTTTCAAATTCTCTCAATAGACAAAGAGGGGCGAAATTTCTTGTGATTAATATGTGAGCATTAACCTGACTTTATCTCATACCTTATATTTATAATGCACTACCTTAATCCCATATGGAAATTACCATAATCCTATATGGAAATTACCATAATCCTATATGGAATATTACCATAATCTTAGGATTATTTCCATACTCGTGATTATTACCATAATCTTATATGGAAAGGATCTATGCATATACCATAAATATAATTATATCCTTGTAGGATAAAGAGAATAAAATCTTACCATGGGGAGCAAATAGCGCGATTTTCCTCTAGCTTAAGGGCTGGATGGGCCACCCGAGGATCAAATCAAGGAATAAAGATGGGCCTCAAATAAATTAATTATCTTATGTTCACCCTGTAACATAAATTAATTTATAAACATTCGATCATGCCACTAGAGAAAGAATGTTGACTTACCCCTTTATTACCGGGTTGAGTCGGGCTTGCACTTAGACATTACGAATCCCGTATTTAAGATATCGAGCGTCCATTAATCATTTATAGCAATGATTGCTTAAAATGATTAATAACTTCATTTCTAAGTAGTACCACTCAACCTAATTATTGTACTTGAGCTAACTCAACTGCGCAGGTTTAGTACAATAAACCTTTTGAGCTCCTTAAGGGGCGCCATCATCCTAAACGGATACGGTGACTGACAGATAACTAGCGTGACATACAAGATCGCCACCACCCAAGATGCGGAGAATCTTGGGTTAGAACATATAACCCTCACTCATAACAAGTCAAAGTGATGGTCAAGAACTCATACTCACCTAATACCTTATCGAGGTTTAGATCATCGAAGTCACCGAGATCTTGGTTCTTCACGACGGCCGGAAAGAAGAACTCATCTCACTGTGATCCTTCAATACGTCGAGACGCATCAAAGCATAGACAAGCAACTAAGTCAAGTCACTTCTTATCTATCTGCGCAGCCTCAAACCGACAACTCGTCCTTAAGTCGTCTCACCAGTGAAACTTTTATATCTCATTAAGCTTGACCAATCATACGGACTTACGTGATCTTCTACACACCGTATGATCTAACTTATATATGAGATAAGGGACACGGATATATGCAATCAAGTATTCAAACGAGATAGGAGATTGTAATAGTGGTAACATGAAACATTGTATACAAGCTCAACCAAACTGCTTTCAGTATACAAATCCAACAAGCAGGCCGGGGGCGTGGTCGCACTTCAGGTCGGGCGATAAGCCTTGGGGGTGGGAGTTCATCCTTTCCAGGTCGGGGTGGCCCCGAGGTCACACCGAGTGTCCTGGAGCAGCCGTGGGGTACCGGAGTCTCCTCTTGGTCGGGTGTCTTGCACGGGCCCGGTGCTTCCTGAGTAGCCACGGGGACGCTGGCCTCATCGACTGGGTCGAAGGCACCGAGTTCATTCTAGGTGTACATCGTCGAGCTGGTGATTTTATTCGGGGCTCGTGCGAGCTTCAAAGACACTGGCGAGTGGAGCTCGGAGGCCGAATGAGTTTGTATATAGCTTAGGACTTAGTATGTAGTCGTAAATGTATTTAGACTGTTTGAAGTGTATGTTTTCCCTCGAGAGGTACAAACATAGCTTAGGACTTCGTTTTGGTCGTAAATGTATTTAGGCGTATACGTATGTATATCTTCCCAAATAAAGGGGTATGAACGAGCTCGGAAGCCGGTTGACTTGTATATGACTTGGAACTCGGTTTGTAGTCGTTAATGCATTTAGGCTGTAACCGAGTGCATATCTTCCCAAATAAAGGGCATGATTTGACGAGATCCGATCTGGATGTCTTACGCATGTAGATATTCCAACTTAATGGGTAATCTGTATGCGTGCATGTGGACGTTCAATTTAATGAGTAGTCCGTATGCCTTGCACCGAGACGCTCAATTTAATGAGTAATCATGAGTGCGGTGCGCGCATAGTGAGTACCCTACTTAGTGGGTTTTTCATCTTCGTAAGCCCCTCAGAAGGTTTAGATGTGGTATATCCGAATGGATGTTCACATAGATATGAGACAGTGAAATATTCATTAGAAAACAAATGTTTTATTGAATATGTAATCAACATCGTATTTTGGCAAAACAATAAAGGGACTAACATGATGCCGATCTGAAATCGAAGCTATGTAAAGTACCTCCTTAAATGAGTGATGTGCGGTGTTAGGGCATAAGTGCACCAGATAGGTGAGCTAGCTTGTAAGCCCCTTGCCGAGGTCCTCGTGAGCGCGGTATGGGCCTTCCCATGTCGGATCCACTTGTTAAGACGCTCACCTCTCTGGCTTCATTATTTCCTAGGGCGAGGTCGCCTACTTGGGCGCTGAGGCTTTGACCCTTTGTTGTAGTACCGCGCGACCGGCCCTCAGACTGACTTCGTTTATGAAGCGAGCTCGCTTCCTCGAGAGCATCAAGGTTGGCACGCAGGTCTTCCTCGTTATTGGCGTGGTCGAAGTGGAGAGTGCGAGGGCTTGGTGCGCCGATCTCAGCCGGTATGACGGCCTCGGTACCGTAGACCAGACTGAAAGGGGTTTCTCCGTGCGAGGTCCGAGGTGTTGTCCTGTAGGACCAGAGGACTTGAGGGAGATTTTCAGCCCAATCACCCTTAGCTCGGTCTAGCCTTTTCTTCAATCCTTGTACGATCGTGCGGTTCGTCACCTCGGTCTGACCATTCGCTGCGGGTGTGCGATCGAGGTGAGCGTTGCTCGATCCGGAGCTCTTCACACCACCCTTGAAATTTTGTCGACTTACGGGTGCCGTTGTCCGAGACCGAATCAGCGGTATGCCGCGGCGGACTATATTTTTCCACACGGGTCCGAATCCTCCTGCTTGTGAGGCTCAAAAGTGGCTCGGCCTCGACCCATTTGTGAAGTAGTCTATGGCTCGACTAAGTATCGAAGGACATGGTGCTCGGTCGAACGCACCAACGATGTCGATCCCCACCGCATGAAAGGCCATGGACTCTGCAGTCGCTTAGATCGGTCCGAGGCGCTTTTGGCCGTGGAGTGAAGTCGGCACTCGCACTTTTGACGAGCTCGGCCGATCTTGAATAAGGGTGGGCCATAATATCCCGACCTCGGCGTCTTCTTTGAGAGAGCTCGCGACCGATGTGACTTCCACAAGACCTCGGTGAATTTCATTGAGCACGTGTCGGCTTCCTCCGCCCGAGGCATCTCGGGAGGGTTGAAGGTAGGACTTCGGTGAGAGCGCCCTCATGCATGAGGTACTTACAGGATTTTGCCATCATCTTTTGGCTTCGAGCCGATCTTGAGGTAGTCGCCGTCTTCCGATAGGCCTTTATGGGAGACATCCACCTCGGCTCTATCTCGGTGATGATGCCGACGTGGGACTCATGCGATGCTTCGGAATGAACCTCCACCGGTGGACTTGTTGATGACGCAGACTAACTTGTCGAGGGGCGTCGGCTCGGCTGCTTTCCCTCGTGGGATTCGATGAATCTTGAAGTACACGAACGAGGTCAACATCTCCTTTGCCTTCTCGAGGTATTGCTTCATTCGATCCTCCTTGGCCTCAGATCGCCTAGGACACGGTTTACCACGACACAGGAATCTCCAAGATCCGGACCTTGTCCACTTTCAATTCCTTTGCGGGTGGAGTCCGAGATCAACGCCGTACTCCACCGTTGTTGGTGGTCGGGAAGGTAAACCGGGGCGTGGGTCACTTCTTGCTTATCCGGGCCGAGGAGGAGATGCCCGCCCGCCCGTTTGCATGAAGCTCTGTCCACGTACATCCGCCAACCATCGGGCGGTGCAAGGAAAGCTTCCTCCGTTGTGAGGCGGAGTTGGGTGACCTCACCGGTAGATCCTACCTCGATGAATTTGGCCTCCACCAGAAGTCAGCTTGCTTGCCTTTTATGGACGGCACGGGGAGTACGAGATGTCGTGCTCGCGAGCTCCAAAGCCAGCTGGCTATACATCCGGATGACTCGGCTTTGACAAAACTTGTCTCAAGGTAAGTTAGTTAGCACCGGACGGAGTGAGATTGGAAGTAGGGTCGGGCGTCGCATGCGTTCACCAAGGCAGTGCTATCTTTTCGAGGTGGTGTACCTCGTCTCGTGTCCTTTGAGAGCCCTGGCTAATGAAGTAGATGGGGAGTTGCCGTCCGCCTCATCTCGCATCAAGATCTTGCGATGGCCTCGTCCGAGGCGGCCAAATATAAAGAGAGGATTTCACCTTGTTTTGGGGCGGTCGGGGTGGGCGGTCGGCGAGATACTCTTCACCGCATGAAAGCGACTGGTGTTCCTCCCGCCAGCGAAGTTCGAGCTCTCCTCAAGATCTTGAAGAAGGAGCTGCTTTCTCGGCAGCAGAGAGGAATCTCTTGAGGCGGCAAGGCATCCGTGAGTTTGTGGACCTCACGGATGGTTTTTGTACTGCATGTCGAGCACAGTCTTCACCTTGGTGGATTGCCTTGAGCCTTCTTGAGAAACCCAAGATCCTGTGAATTTACCCGCCTTACCATGAATGTACACTTGTGGGGTTGAGCTTGAGGTTGGCCGACACGAGGCTTCTGAGGATAGTTACGAGGTCGTCGGCGCAGCTCTCCGCTTTTTGACTCGACCACGATGTCGTCAAACGTAGACCTCAACGATCGCCTAATGTGATCTTTGAATCGGCGTCCACCATCCTTTGATAGGTTGCCCCAGGCGTTCTTGCATCCGGCAGGCGTCTTCCAGAGGCAAAGATGCGAAGTCCGTGATGAATCTTGTCTTTAGGCGTCCTCCGGGCACATTAGGACTTGGTGGTACCTTTGTATAGATCTAGGAAGTTTGAACATCTCGTGGCCACCAATGCCTCCACCTTCTTGTCAATGTCGGGAGGGATAGCAATCTTTTAGGCGATTCTTGTTGAGGTCGGTGTAATCGGCGCACATGCACCACCCTCACGGCTTTGGACCACGATCGATTAGCCATCCAGTCGGATATTTGACCTCGAACAAGATCTTGGCCTTCGAGTTGAGTCACCTCGCCTTTACGACTGGCCGCTGCGCCGCGAATATTCTTTTCTTCACGGACCGCTTGGTAGCGGGTCGATGTTGAGCGATGAGTTATGAGCTCGGGCGACACTCCGGTCATATCGGCGGGGACCACGCGAACACGTCCTGTATTCCCTCGGTTGTATGACCTGCCGGATGTCGGTTGGGCCACAGGTGCCGACACGGATGACCTTCGAGGATCGTCGTCGCATAGTTGAAGGCTCCGGTCGGTCGTCCGGGCGTCGGCCTCAGGTTCTACAGTAATTGCTATGCCCGGGCGAGGCCGCATCTTGGGTTGAGACTCGTAGGCATTCTTTTCTGCCGCTTGGTCGCCTGGATGCTAAGTCTCCCACCGTGGGAATCTTGACGGTGGTGGTAGACCGAACAGACGGCCTTGGTGGCGTATAGCCAATCTCTCCCTGTGATGATGTTGTGCGGAGGGGGCTGGACCAAAAAATATAATGGCCTTGGTGACCAACACAGAGCCCGTCCCACGTAATCGGAAGGGTAATGGCGCCGGGTTAAACCGCCTCTGGGTGAAGTCCGTGGTTAGAGGGCGCGGAAGTACCAATACCTCCGACCTCGAGTTTATCCAGCAGCTCTAGAAGATGATCTTGACGAGGCCCCGATGTCGACATAGACCCGATGGACGTTCTTGTTACCCACCATGGCCTGTATGGTGATGGCGTCTGGTGCGCAAGATGATTTTGGGTACCGGATCCTCCTTGAGAACACTATGATCTCACCGTCCGGAGTCGCATGTACGTGGCTCCTCGGTGGCCGACCCGAAGCTTCGTTCTTTAACGACGACCTCGTCGCTCGATGGGCGATCCGGTTATAACGTGACCTGCTCCATAACATTGGGACCTTCGTCCTCGTCGTCTTGGTCGGGTCGTAGTCAAGGTCGGCCCGCATTGTTGCCACCGTTATTCTTCCCCGCCTCTTCTGTTTCCGGCTCGGCTCGGCGATGTATTTCTTGAGGCTCCACCTTTGACGAGCTCATCGATCTCGAGCCTGTGTTCCACAATCCTCGGTATCATGACCATACCGCGGTGATAGTCACAATACTCTCTGTGGACCTCTTGGATCCTCCTTTCATAGGAGGGCTTTGGGAAGAGCTCGGTGGAGCTCGAATATCTCCGCCCTTGATTTGGCGGGGAGCGCTACTGCCGCCGGTGGTTGGGCCGAGTCCGAGCACGGACTCGATGGCCCTCTTGATTACGTCGAAGGCACTCCGTGATCGGCGCCTCGACTTGGTCATCCCGGCCTTTCTCTCTTATACGCTGCGTCCCGGATCTCTCTCTTCTTCGATCCGACTCGTCTCCTTTGACGAAGTTGTCTACCGTTCCAAAGTTTGCTTGCCGTCTTTGGTTTCTCCCCGTGATTTCTTTGTTACTGCGGGTCGGATCCGTTCTTGAGCAGCGTTGATGATGTAGAGATCGTTCGCCATCAATTTTGAGCGATTCTTTGATGAACCTCGAGGCGAA
Organism: Salvia rosmarinus; assembly: GCA_036937905.1. Taxonomy (NCBI): domain Eukaryota; kingdom Viridiplantae; phylum Streptophyta; class Magnoliopsida; order Lamiales; family Lamiaceae; genus Salvia; species Salvia rosmarinus. Next base: position 85,854,060 of record CM072816.1, on the reverse strand, counting down.
GTTTGACATCGTCTCGTCCGCCCTGGCGGATTGTGAGCTGATCGGAGGAGGCTGGCGGGTGGCATCTTCCGATAAAAGCGCCATTTGAACTGGTCCATGAGGTCTTCAAACAAGGTGTATCTGTTCGGCGTGAGCGAAAGTGAACCAATACGAGCGTTGGAGACTAGCACCTCGGGAAGATTTGGCACATGTGAAAATCCTCCATTCCTTGATTCGCCATGTTGGTGGTGTGGCGAAAAGGAAGTCGGAGGGTCCCGAGGCCATCGTGGCGCGATATTGGGTGCCTGTGATCGTTGGGGCACCATGTGTCCGAATCTCTCTGGAGAAAGGAGAGATGATTCTCCCGTACCGGTCGAACCTCGGGAGGTCGTTGCCATCTCTCTCGGGGGGAGTGGGAGATCGGTAGCGTCGCCTATCGTCCCTCTAAGGAGTTCGGCCGTCTCTACTCCCTACTTTCCCGCCCCGCCGCGTGAGTGTTGTGCCGAGGTGGTGAGCGGCCCGCGGATCACGCGAGGCGCAGTGGTCGCGTGGTTTGTCCGCGGTGATAGGCTTCGGTCGTCGGGTGACCTCGGCTATCTTGCCGAGGTGAGCGTTGATTGTCTCGGGGAGGCGACCTCGGGTGCCGTGGTACCCATCAGGGACTCTTGAGGGCCCGCTCCATTTGTCCTCCGTCGAGGAAGCTTTGAAATTGGCCACGGTTGGCGTTGAGGAATTGGTTCTGCTCGGCCAGGGCCTCGTGGGACGAACGAATCGCTTTGTTCGTCCTCGTTGAGTCGGCATCTCCCCACGTTGGGGGCGGTCCCGAGGGTATATGGAAACGTTTTCCATGTTGCCCTCAGTGTGTGCCGCCAGCGTCTGCGATCTCCTTCCGTGGCGCCGAGTGACCACCGGTTGTCCTCGTCGCAGCTTTGTTGCCGGCCGGCGGTTGTGCGTGTTCTCGCCATCGAGTTGTAGAGGAAAACGAAGCTTTCTTGTTCGATTTTCCCGCAGGCGGCGCCAATGATAAATCTAGTTACGTGAGTATGCGAGATTTATGTAAAGCAATAAAGAACACTAAGGCTTTTACGTGGTTCGATCGTTAACGAGATCTACGTCCACGGAGGAGTGATTCCTCAATACTTTCACTATGATTTTAGTACGGTGGTAATTCTGAGCTCTTAGCATTCAAATAGTTGACAACCTTTCTACCTTCGATCTAACTCCTATTTATACATATTCCGAGACCCCTAAAGACGTGTTCTATCCCCTTCCATGTGGGACTCTTCCATGGCGTATATGGACTCTTCCTTGGCGTGTAGGGGCCTTCGCCTTCCATGTGGGCGGTGCACGTGACCAATGAGGAGGTGGAGTGAAATTAGGGTTCAGAGGCGGTAGGGCCTTTTGCTTAACCGCGTGGGCACAGTCATGATGTCGAGGCCCACTCGTTTGGGCTGGCGGTGGGCTGAGCGGTTGGGCCATATCCCATCAATATCCGAACCGAACCAAAAATCGAAATTTTGAAAAATCCGAAAATCCGAAACCAATTTTTATTAATTCTTATATATATTTATATTAGATTTAAAATATTTTAAATAAAATATTATTATTATATATAAATTATATATAATTCGGATTTAGAATTTTTTCGATTAAAAATCCAATCCGATCCGATCCGAAAATCCAAAATTTTGAAAATGTCAATCCAATCCGAACCGAAAATCCGAACCGAAAATCCGAACCGAATTTTAAATTTCGGTTTGGTTCGGATCGGATATTCGAATTTCGGGTATTTTGCTCACCCCTACTAACAAGAATGTGCTCTAGCTCATTATCCATGAAATTCTCAAAGAAAGTTTTCAACCAACAGGTCAATAATATCAATCATGAAAACAGATTCAGGATCTTCAACATGCTTCATAGCTTCAAATACATTAAATGTGACTATGTCTCCATCAAATTCGAGGCTCAACAAACCCTTATCCACATCAATTTTTGCTCTAGCAGTTTTCATGAATGGTCTTCCTAATAAAATCAAAGATCTCTTTAGAGAAACAGAATCATCCATGTCAACAACATAAAAATCTGTTGGAAAATACATATCATTTACTTTCACACGAATATTCTCAACAACACCTTCAGGATATGCATTAGACCTATCTGCTAATTGAATGACAACACCAGTTTGCTTCAAATGCCCTAAATTTAAGTCCTTATACACGTAGTGGCATGACATTTATTGATGCGCCTAGATCTAACATGACTTTCTCGATCCTCTAATTGCCAATTATGCATGGAATAGTAAACATACCAGGATCCTTACACTTTTGCGGCAATTTTCTTTGAATAACAGCAGGCACATTCTCACTTACTCTTATTTTTGCATCATTCCCAAACTTCATTTTTTTAGAGCAAAGCTCCTTCAAGAATTTTGGAACTTGTTTAATTGCATCAATCAGAGGCAAGTTTATCTCTACCTTCTTGAAAACTTCTAAAATGTCTTTATCATCCTCCTCTTTCTTGTTTCGTGCCAACCTGGAAGGAAATGGAGGTGTAATCAATGATTGAGAATTTGAAACTTTAGGTTCTCCACTTACCTTTGAGGAATTAATCTATGTGGAAGTCTGTAGCTCCTCATGGCCTTGGGTTTTCTTAGCTTCTTCATGTTTTACTTCCTCATCTTTCTTTTTGGGCTCGGTTTAACTAACATCTTTCCTTCCTTAGAATAACAGCAGACACATTTTTCTTTGGATTCAACTCCTTTTGAGAAGGAAGTTTCCCTTGGTTATTTTGTATCCGATTCATTTGAGCTATGAAGCACCAATACGCCATTTATGGCAGAGTATTCTGCAAAATACGTATTCAATACGAATACGGTAGAAATATGTCTAAATACGTATTTAATACATTGTTTTTAATTATTGTTTAGTATTTATTTTTTTAGAAAATTCAATACGTATTAAATCTGATCAAAATACGTTTTTATAAGGTCAAATCGTTTTTGGGTTTTCCTTACATTTATTACATCTAAAATTCAAAATCGAAATGTAGAGTATATCACTCCGTAGCTTGCTCCTCCTGCAGTATGACCACCCTCGCACCTCAGTCGTCGCTTTCGCCTGCACTAGACATAGGCGATGATGACAGATCATCGATTTGAATTTTTATTTTCTTTTCATTTTATTTTTTCTGTTTTTCTTTGTTTCATTCATTGATTAATAATTAATAATGTTTCGTTTCGTTTGTTTCTATTTTTCTTTTCATGGATTCTTGTTTCATTCATTCTTTTCTATTTTCTTTTCATATGAATCTAATAATAATATTATTAATAAAATATAAAATATAATAAAATATAAACGATTTTGACGATATTAGATTTGAGTTTTGGAACATTGGCGTATTTTAGTATCGTATCATATTTCGTATTCGTATTGGTGCTTCTTAGCATTTGAGTGGCCAACTGAGTAATCTGTGTGCCCATACTTCCCAACACGGCTTGTGTCTCTTGCTGGAATGTTTGCTGACTTTGCACCAAGTTCTTGACAATTTCACTGCTCTAGACGAGACTCTTCATGATATCACTCATATTCGATTCAGCACGGGCGGGATGGGCATACTGACCAGCTTGCGCAGGTTTCTGCGCATAAGTTCCAGGCTCTTGCTGATTCCATCTGAAATTTGGATGGTTTCTCCAGCCTGGATTATATGTGTTGGAGAAAGGATCGTTTCTCCTATACCTGTGTGCATTCATATGTTGCTCATCTCCAGATCCAATGCATGCTTGCTCGGCGCGATTTTCCTGCAAAGTAGGACAATAATCAGTATAATGAGTATTTTCAAGACAAATCTCACATTTCATCTTCTGAGTTTGAGCTACGGCAAAACCATTAACTAAGGAAGTTAGAGCATCAATTTTCTCGTTCACTCCTGAGTTTTCTGCCCTGTGAACTGGTCTGTAACGGTCATCATCCTCATCTTCATATTGGTGTCCATTGGAAACCATATTAGCAATAAGTTGTGTGGTTTCCTCCAATGTTTTGTTGGTTAAACTTCCCCCACACGCAGCATCAACAATCTTTCTATCAAGAGCAGACATACCACAATAAAAGTAGTTAGTAAGCAATTGACATTCAGAAAATCCATGATCATGGCATTTACGACACAATTGTTGAAACCGTTCCCAATAGTCAGACAAGCTCTCTGCTTTCTTTTGCTTAATGCTACCGATAACCATTTTCAAATTTGCGACTCTTGATTAGGGAAGAATTTCCTCAAAATTGCTCTTCAAAATGATCCCAAGTTTGAATCGAACTAGGAGGAAGATCAAAAGCCAATCTCAAGCTCTTCCATGCAATGTGTGAGAGAAAGTTAGCAATTTCAAATTATCTTGAGAAAACCATTAGGAAGTAAAGTCACAAAACTAAATCAAACTCGACAAGGTGCTTGTGTGCACTTTCTCCGTAAATCCCAAACTTAGGTAGCACTTGAATGAAACCAGTCGTATTTCAAGATTTCCATTGATAGTTAGCGAGCGATGCACAACGGCGATTGCTCCTATGACGACTAATTCGCTTTATCAGTTGAGCTATTGGCGGATTAGGATTCACAATGTGCCTCTTGTCACCCATTGGAACTTCAACTATATGTTCAACTTCAGAGTCTAGTGAATTTGATGTAGCACCCTTCTTTAACTCCTTGGTTCTTTTTTTCAATCTCCGTGCGGTCTTCTCGATCTCTGGATTAAAAATTAATTCACCTGTACGAGAAGAACGAGGCATAAACTAGAATAAAATAACATAAATAAAAATGGCAAACCGAAAATTAGACATAATCACTGCTTAAACCGATCCCCGACAACGGCACCAAAATTTGGTGCATCGCTTTTCACCAAAAATAATCGACTGACAGACAGTCGGTATGCCCAAACCGCACAGACAACAGTAAGCAAAATCGTCTCCCAAGGGACCTACGAGAATTCTCCTAAACTTTCGACCTGCAACGTAACCACGAATAAATTGAGATTACTAAAAACTAGGAATAATTAAATAAACGATAAATAGTAAAAAGAATTGAATTTTGATTAAAGAGAATAAATTTAAGAAAGGTAACAAATGTGTGAAAATTTTCCAGCAACCAATTAATTACACCATAGCTTGATATTTTGATCATCGATGCAAAGATAACTTTAACTCATGTAAATAAACCAGTTATGACCACCGAAGACGCTTCTGACGCGATCTTATCTCTCCTTAGCTTCTCGATAATTAGGAAGACGTTTCACTAACTATTTCTCTAATCGACTGACAACCGTAAGAGACACTCTATATGTTTAATGAATTGACAGCATTAAGAACTAGAGAAACCCGATTCAAAACCGATAAACTCTGACGCAAGATTACCGAATTAAGATTGTTATTCCCTTGACCTGAAGGTCAATTTACCACTAATCAAAGCTAAACCACGATTACGTATGACTGATTTAATTGGCTATTAATTAATTCCAACTACTAAATATTGTACATTACCTAGCGGATTGAAACAATTAAATCACAGAGAAAATGAAGAGCAACAAATACTTGCATATGAATTAAAGGATAAATACAAATTAGATCTCACATATAAATCATGTTAGGGCTTCCTTAATCGTTGACATAATAAAAGAGATTAGCTAGAACTCATAATATAATAAAAGCAAAAAAATAAATAAAAGAAGACAAGAAAGTCACGGCTACTGGAATACTGAAGAAAAAATAAATGGTTGATAGCCTCCCAAAATTTAAAATCACGTCTAATGCCTTCTGCCTCTCAAGTTGGAGGCGTGAGAGTAATATATGAATATGAATTTTGTTTCCTCAATTCTCTCCAGAGGCATGGGAATAGTGTTTTCTAATTCCAAACAATTAACTAATATTGAAAAACTTAACCTAATCTAGATGGGCCGAGAAACACAAGGCCAAAAATAAAAGGGTTAACAAAATAAAATAAAACCCAATTAAAAATAAAAGCTTCCATAATAATAATAAGATCCCACAATAATATTCATTCAATCCATTGTCTTCAAATTCCTTTCAAAATCTTGTTTTTTTTCCCCAAAATAATATCAACACCTACAAAATCCACAAAATATACAATTAGCTTCATAAAATATGATTAAGTAGATATTAATCATTTAAACTCATCAAAGACATCCGAATGACAATTATGCCACTTTTCAAAAGTTGTTTATAATAATTATAAATTTAGATAAATATTGTGATATTCCACGACAATTAATCCTATGATAAATACGCATTTACGTCGTAGTAGTTTTTAAATTGTTCAAAATTGAGTTGATTTACTTTTTAGTTAAATTTACTCCTTTGTTTTCATTATGAAAATTAGATCACCGTGTTAGCAAAATATTTATATATAATCGAATCTCAATTTCAATAAAAGTACCCTGATTCAACATTTACAAATAAGAAGTATTGATGAAAAATAGGCGTCTGTAAGTAAATCTTTGTCTAAGATCATGACTTATACATGCAATTCATTGCTAATAATATATTTTTGAAGCAATTGCTGATATATTATTAAGTATCTCATTTTGTGAGATCTCGATTAATGTTATCGTATATCGTCGATTTCTAATTTTGCTTTATTAGGTTTCCTTTCCTAAAGAAACATTATTCACAACATTATAAAAATACTAATATTATAACTAACAGTCTAACACGTACATAATTAATAATACTATAGTAAACTCTTGTACAATTAGTCCTCTGCAATTACAAAACTAACAAATAAATTTAATCCAAGTTCTAATTGAAAGCATATAGAGTTCAAGAAATCATAGGGTGCAGTAATTTTTCCACAATACGGTTTCTTCATACTAAATAATATTTCATCGATCTCATGTTTTATTCATGGTGCAGTGAAACATGGAGATAAAACATTATTTCACGATGGATAAAATTTCTTGAAATTAATTAAGCTTATGCACCTATGTTGTTGTTGTTGTCATCACTCTTAATTTCCGACGTTGGATTGGAAGATGAAATCGAAGGAGGCCATAATTGGGCATTCTTGACCTTAGATATGCTTGAAAGAACATCTGATGGTGACACGTTTCCAGCCACCGTCACCTTCTTCGCCAGAAAATCTATTTCGAAAGATTTTACTCCTGCAAAATTTCACATGATTTTTTACTATTTTATCCTTTAAGACTATAGTTAACTAGAATTTTATCATATAGGACATCTTAATTTCACTTATGTTAGATCATCGTACCCCACTATTAAATCTACTATTTTGATAATATTTGTTTTGAAAATGAAACCTATGATAATAGAATTAAAGAATTTAAAGTGTAAAAAAGTTATGTACCCTATATGGAATAATCATCAACTCTCATAATCAAGTCACAACTATATTTTTTAAAATTAATGCTTAAAATAATTATAAACCCTAACTGGATATAATAAGCCTCAATCAGTAATTTATCTAAAATTAAAATAAACCTTAAGAACTAGAAATTGAAGATAAAAATGAAAAAGAAAACCTAAAAAATTAATAGTGGGACATTACCAGTGGCTACAGAGGATCCCAAGTGATTTAATCTTTACCATAAACAACGCAATATCTACATTATTTTTTAAATAATTTTAAAGACTTTTCAAGTACAACCCCATCTTTTAATTAATTATATTTATAATTATGGCATCCCCAAGTTTTTTAGCAATAAAACTACATCTTTTCATTTTGGTAAAACAGGTGCTGTTTTAGTGGTACATATAGGACAAACTCCGACGAAAATGGTACATCTTGGACAAACTCTAATGAAAAAAATTGAGAATATCGCAATTGCAGAAATAAAAATAAAAAAGTAAAAATTGCATTGTAATTACAATGTTTCAAAAATTATCTAAAAATATATATTTGAATAAACATTGTTATTTTGGTAATATACATATACATACAAATCAACGTAATCTATATATAGACTTGGGGTCTACTCCGACTACCCTAATGTGTGTATTTTCAATCAAAACGAGACATTATTCCTATATTTCCCTAACTTTCTCAAAATTTTACTATCGTGCAATAAACACTGCAGCTATCTAGCTGTGTTATTTTTAACAACTTGCATGATGTTAACTATTGTCGGGAATAGGAAATAAATGGTTGTTGGAAAATTTATTATTCTAAAGCTAAATAACCAATCAACCATTATATCGACATGTCGGAATTAAAGCCAAAATATATACCTGCACTCGAAATAATTGAAATAAAAGATGAAGTATCATTTATTCATTTTTATTTTGAAAAAGAAGACAAAAAGAAATATAGGTTTAATGATAGGAACAAACCTTCCATCCTAGAGAGATGTTTCCTCAGTTTCTTCACACATCCTCTGCAGTGCAAAGACACTCTCAGCACAACAACAACCTGCGAATTAACAACAATGCATTTCTTTCTATGTTTGTGAAAACAATGATTTTTTTTAATAAATAGGGATGAGTAAAATAATGTAATAAAATAGAATAATTAAATAAACCTGTTGTGAAGGTTCAGTAGGAGTAGGCTCCTCCTTATTTGAGCTTTCCTCAAGACACAAATTTATGGGATCAGAATCCGAGAGAGGAGTGTTGTAGTAAACTTTCTCTCTCAACAAATATCTGGTGGAGCCAGGAGGAGAGAGAAAGTCGCCGGGATTGGTGCAGCTCCAGCTCCTCTTCACAGTGGCGGCGGCTGCATCGTTTAAGGCGTCGAGTTTAGAGAGAGAGGAGGTGTCGGTTTTGTTGGGCTGATTTTCGTTTTCGTTGGGAGGGATTCTTGTCTTTTTGGAGTTGTGAGGTTTTTGAGGCTTTGAGGCGGTGGGTGGGGTGGGTTTGGGAGCTCTTTTGGAGTCTTTGATAATGGGGTTGTGGCGGTCGATGACTCTACCGCCGCCGAGGAGGGTGGTGGTGGAAGGAGAGGCTGTTGAGTTTTGTTCCATGCCAAGGCATATTGCTGTTGCCGCTTCTGATGCGCAGAATATGTCCACTCTTTTCATCTTTCTAGAGAGATGGTAAGGATTCAGCAGCTGAGAGAGAGTGAGACCTAAAAGAGGGGAACAAGCCTGTAAAAAGAAAAAAACATACATAAATGATGTGGAATCTTCTATTTAGATCCTATTATATTTCGCATACTTGAAATTATTTATTTATTGAGATCGGTTTCGAGGAGATTTATTTAATATGTGCGTATATTCTATTTCATTTTATCTTTTCTAATTTATTAGCTTTTAATTAATTGAGTTAAGTTTGTATGACTATTTCGTTTGATCTATTTTTATATGTAATTGTGTATTATTGAATAAAAAATAAAATGCTTTAAATTCCAATAACCGTAATTCTAAGCTCGTTGATTTTTTATGAGACTGATTAAAAAAATTAATATAGGTTTTCAGAAATTGAACATAACATATATATCATAATTAAAAAAAAAGAATAAGTAAAAGAAAAATGTAATGTACATCTTATCCATTCATCAAACGGTCCCCTTATGTTTATATTTTTCACTGAATTTAAAACTGAACAGTGATCTGCTACAACAGACTGACAAATGCAATTAGTGAAGGTAAAAAAATGTAGAGCGAGAATTGGATAAACAGACAAAAGCAACGGCTAAAATAATCGGCAAACTCTGCTCAAATTCAGCAACACATCTAACTAGATATTTCCCTTGCCAAATTCCAGTTTCTACGTTATTCAAATTTTATATTTACGAATAAAAGCATACAAAATACTATTCTAAATTTAGTATCTAAAGTGAGATCTTTTGGCTTTTTGTTCGGTTGCACATTCTTGCAAAGTTGATGAGATTTACACATTAAGAAACCATGGCAATTTATGTATCTTTGCTCCATGTACCACTAGAAAAAGTTTGTGGCACATATATAGTGCATAATTTCACAGAATCACACATAATTTAATAACTTTATTTTATAAATGATGAACCTAGAGACTCCAGACTGGGGCTGAAGTTTCGGGTTTGAGCCCTGCTAGTCCCAAAGCCCCCGGCCCGGTCCCATTTCATGTAGGGCTGCCTTATGCTTATTTAGATCCACCGATAGATTTTTGGGCCGGCACTACTAGGCCTACTAGCCTTGAATTCCTTGAGCTGGGAGTAGTTTGAAAAATTATACCATGGCTCAACGAAGAAACCACAGCAGCTTTTGGGCCCCCGGACCAACTTCTCCCTTGGGTCCAATGGCTTGGATGGAAGTTTGACAGCTTTTTAGAGATGAGCTTTTATCCAAGACTTTTCAACCACTCATTAAACATTATATCATTATGCCAATACACATACGAGATGAACCTACTTTCTGAAGCAGTGATGTAACCACAATTTTGGAAAAGGGGTACAAAATTTTCTCTAGTTATAACTATAATAATCTAGTTGAAATCTAACAAAATCCAACTCTTACATGAGTTAGACAAATAAATAGTTCACACATAATAAATCAATTCGTTCGAAGAATTAGTAAAAGTTAAGATTAAAATTGAAGTATGTGAATATTTTCCAAAATAATGTCCGAAAAACGAAAGTTATTAATTATAAACATAGATTAATATAAAAAACACGTATAAATATTTTGTGAAATATTTAGCTAAAATAATCTTGAAACCGTCATTACTCACTTGGTGAATGACACAAGTTGTAATAAAATATTTGATAGATTATATAAGTAGAGAAAAGGTCCCACCATCTAATAAATGAGTGGTTGATGTTATATTATAAGAATTAAATGTGAGACAAATAATGATTTTTTGGTAAATAATGAGCTGCTGTAAGATTGAATTATATGGATTGAATATGATTGAATGTTCCAAAAAAGAAGTAACACATTCTTTAAGAATGTCAAATAAAACAAACAATTGTGACACACTTGGTGGATGGAGGGAGTAATACCTTTCTAGGAAAAAAAATGAAGCTACTAATATATATATAAATGACAAACAAAACACAAATCTACCCATAAAGCTTCGTCTATAATAACACATGTTGCGAGATATGTTTCAGTGGATGAGGATTCAAACTTACATATACACTATTATATAAACACGTAGAATCAAATATTCACAAAAAAAGAGCAAAAGGTTTAATCACAGAAAAATCATATATTCAGAATTACACCTACACTATCATGTAAACACAAAGAATCCAGATATTCACAAAAACAGAGTTGCACAAAGTTAATCATAGAAAAATCATATTCAGTATTGCCCACTGGGAAACACAGTTGCTCAATTCACTCTCACGGATCCTAATTTGTTTTCTTTGCTGCATTCATGCTATGATCAGAGAGAGAGAGAGAGAGAGAGTAGGGACCACCATGTAGGAACATTATAGGGTTAAACCAAAGCAACTTCAAAGTAAGGAAACATAAATGTCGTAACGATTGCAAAAGAATATCTATATACTATATAATAACAACACCAGATTTCCGTATATAGTAAGTTAAGCTTTTCAATGTTTCCGAAAATAGTAACTTTATTTTTCAGTTTAATCCATATTTTCTATTTTAGAGTTTAGTTTTATTAACTCATTAATATCTATATCTATATCTATATACTATATAATAATAACATCGGATTTCCGTATATAGTAAGTTAAGCTTTTTCGTACATAGCAAGTTAAGCTTTTCAACGTTTCCGAAAATAGTAACTTTATTATTCAGTTTAATCCATATTTTCTGTTTTAGAGTTTAGTTTTACTAACAGATTCACATCTATATGCTATATAATAACAACACCGAATTTCTGTACATAGTAAGTTAAGCTTTTCCGTACATAGTAAGTTAAGCTTTTCAACGTTTTCGAAAATAGTAACTTTATTTTTCAGTTTAATCCATATTTTCTGTTTTTGAGTTTAGTTTTATTAACTGATTAATATACATCTAATTATATTATTAATGGTGTTATAAATTAATTATGGACGATTAAGATGATTTGTGCAATCACCATAGATTACTCAATTTTATTTAGACACAGACAATGAATATAGATAACTTTAATAAAATGGTAACTTTATTTTCAGTTTAATCCATATTTTATGTTTTAGAGTTTAGTTTTATTAACTGATTAATATACATCTAATTATATTATTAATGGTGTTATTAATTAATTATGGACGATTAGGATGATTTGTGCAATCACCATAGATTACTCAATTTAATTTAATAAAAAACACAGACAATGAATATAGTGAAATTTTTAAAACAAATTATGGTATGATCTCGCTTTCACGTTAGCCAACAAACTTGCATTTTGTGGTTTTGCTCTTATATCTCCACAACTACAAGTAAATCACGCAACATTAATTATAAGTTTGGATGCAAATTTGCCATAAATATATCTATCTATAATTAAAATAATAGATCATTTAATTCTGGAGCTAATTGATTATTTAATCACGAAAAGCAGATATATATATATATATATATATATATATATATATATATATATATAATCGATTCTATTTCAATGGCACACATGCAATAATTCACATTTTTGTATTTCCATATATAATTATTGTATTGCCCAACATCCAGTGATTTGAGTCTATATAAATCAATATTTTACATCATCTTTATAATGTATTTACCCAACATCCTAAATCATCTATTGTTTGTTTACTATACTAATAGCTATGGCTCCATTAATTATAAGTTTGGATGCAAATTTGCCATAAATATATCTATCTATAATTAAAATAATAGATCATTTAATCCCGGAAATTAGCTAATTGATTATTTAATCCTGAAAAACAGATATATATATATATATATATATATATATATAATCCGATTCTATTTCAATGGCACACATGCAATAATTCACATTTTTGTATTTCCTTATCTAATTATTGTATTGCCCAACATCCAGTGATTTGAGTCTATATAAATCTATATTTTACATCATCTTTATATTGCATTTACCCAACATCCTAAATCATCTATTGTTTGTTTACTACACTAATAGCTATGGCTCCATTTTATAGCTTGATAAAACATATTCAAGACAAGGGTGACTCTAGAGCAGATTTAGTCCTTAGATTCCGTGTTGTTCGTGTTTATACAATGCCTTCTTATGGCAATACAAAGGGAGTTTCGTTGTACGAGTTAGTATATCATGACCAGAGTGGTGATCGCATACATGCATCGATCAAACATGACGATCATAAGAGGCTCAAGATTAATTTGATTGTAGGTAACATGTATGTGTTCCAATATATTAAAGTTCAATAAAACAATATGCGGTTCAAGACCACCTCACACATGTTCAAATTCGCGTCTACCACAAAGACTCGTGCTGTTGAGATGTTTGATGATACTTTCTCATCTTATATGTTTGCCTTCCGTCAATTTTCGATTCTTACTAATCCTGCACAATTGGATGAAAATATTTTGTTTGGTAATGTTTTTATTGTGACAATTCATATATATGTTAATAACTAATGTATATTATATTTAATCAAAAAAAATCGACTATTGTGTTGATGTCATAGGCAATGTTGATTATGTTGATAAACCACAAGAGAAGACTATTAATGGTCGTGATAGTATTTGGTTGACGTTCATCTCAAAAATATTTAGTACGTATTTCTTTCAATTTTGTGTTAATATTGATATTCTTTTAATTCATTTTTAGTTGTGAAAGAAAACGATAATTTCTTGAAGGGTGATATAATGCCTTTTTTTTAGTTGTGGTCTTTGTTGATATTTTGAAATATATGAGTAATTTAATTAATTAGGTTGATATATCCAAAATATTATTTATCAAATAGAAAAAATTATATAGGTAATTTATATTGATGTGTTCATTGTTATTTATTTTTATTAGAATATTTTTATTCAGTTTCTTTAGTGTAATATTATTTATCAATAATGTATTCAGTTTCTTTCTATACAATATTTTTATTAGTTTGTATTCTTATTTATCAACTTAGGGGACAACAGATCAATTGTACGCTTTGGGCATAAGCAGTGGAAGAAATACTTAGATTTTGGCGAGACAAGTTAAGCTTTTCCGTACATAGTAAGTTAAGCTTTTCAACGTTTCCGAAAATAATAACTTTATTTTTCAGTTTAATCCATATTTTTTGTTTTAGAGTTTAGTTTTATTAACTGATTAATATACATCTAATTATATTATTAAGGGTGTTATAAATTAATTATGAACGATTAAGATGATTTGTGCAATCACCATTGATTACTCAATTTTATTTAAACAAAGACAATGAATATAGATAAACTTAATAAAATAGTAACTTTATTTTTCAGTTTAATCCATATTTTATGTTTTAGAGTTTAGTTTTATTAACTGATTAATATACATCTAATTATATTATTAATGGTGTCATAAATTAATTATTGACGATTAGGATGATTTGTGCAATCACCATAGATTGCTCAATTTAATTTAATAAAAAACACAGACAATGAATATAGACTGAAATCTTTAAAAACAAATTATGGTATGATACTGCTTTCACGTTAGCCAACAAACTTGCATTTTTGTGATTTTGCTCTTATATCTCCACAGCTACAAGTAAATCACGCAACATTAATTATAAGTTTGGATGCAAATTTGCCATAAATATATCTATCTATAATTAAAATAATAGATCATTTAATCCTGGAAATTAGCTAATTGATTATTTAATCTGACGAAAATATATATATATATATATATATATATATATATATATAATCCGATTCTATTTCAATGGCACACATGCAATAATTCACTTTTTTGTATTTCCTTATCTAATTATTGTATTGCCCAACATCCAGTGATTTGAGTCTATATAAATCTATATTTTATATCATCTTTACATTGCATTTACCCAACATCCTAAATCATCTATTGTTTGTTTACTACACTAATAGCTATGGCTCCATCTTATAGCTTGATAAAACATATTCAAGACAAGGGTGACTCTAGAGCAGATTTATTCCAAAGATTCAGTGTTGTTCGTGTTTATACAATGCCTTCTTATGGAAATACAAAGGGAGTTTCGTTGTACGAGTTAGTATATCATGACCGGAGTGGTGATCACATACATGCATCGATCAAACATGAAGATCATAAGAGGCTCAAGATTAATTTGATTGTAGGTAACATGTATGTGTTCCAAAATATTAAAGTTCAATACAACAATATGCGGTTCAAGACCACCTCATACATCTTCAAATTCGCGTCTACCACAAAGACTCGTGCTGTTGAGATGTTTGATATACTTTCCCATCTTATATGTTCGCCTTCCGTCAATTTTCGACTCTTACTAATCCTGCAAAATTGGATGAAAATATTTTGTTTGGTAATGTTTTTATTGTGACAATTCATATATATGTTAATAACTAATGTATATTATATTTAATCAAAAAAATCGACTATTGTGTTGATGTCATAGGCAAGGTTGATTATGTTGATAAACCACAAGAGAAGACTATTAATGGTCGTGATAGTATTTGGTTGACGTTCATCTCAAAAATATTTAGTATGTATTTCTTTCAATTTTGTGTTAATATTGATATTCTTTTAATTCATTTTTAGTTGTGAAAGAGAATAGTAATTTACTGAAGGGTGATATAATGCCTTTTTTTAGTTGTGGTCTTTGTTGATATTTTGAAATATATGAGTAATTTAATTAATTAAGTTGATATATCCAAAATATTATAAAAAAATTATATAGGTAATTTATATTGATGTGTTCATTGTTATTTATTTTTATTATAATATTTTTATTCAGTTTCTTTAGTGAAATATTATTTATCAATAATGTATTCAGTTTCTTTCTATACAATAATTTTATTAGTTTGTATTCTTATTTATCAACTTAGGGGACAACAGATCAATTGTACGCTTTGGGCATAAGCAGTGGAAGAAATACTTAGATTTTGGTGAGACAAGTCAAAACATCCGATCATTATGGTTCTTCAATTATGTCGGGCCAAAATTTATAACAGTACATTACTTTTGCTTTTCAAACTTTTATGGTATAAATAGAATGCACAATTGTATATTGCATTTGTAGATTTTGGGACATTTTAGTTGTTTATTTAAATTGTTGTGTATGGTGTTTGATAAATCTATTATGTATGCTCAGATCAAGTTTGTATATCTAACACATTTCACATCACCAATATGATGTTAAATACTGACATTCCAGAGATATCTCATTCGAAGGTTTGAATTTTTGAATAGTTTGAAATGTTTTGGAATGCCAAATCACGAGATAAATTTGAAGGTGAACTCGATTATGTTATTACGAACATTGACCATTCTCTCAGATCGTGCAATGGAACACCTTTGTGATTCTGAGACTTGCCAACCATGTTCTAGAGGCTAAGATATTGATCGGAAGTAATTACGGCCAAAGGTGTTGATTTCTAGAATATCACTAACTCCATCAAATCCACGAATTCCATTCAAGTTTGAACGAAGACAATTTCCTCTTATTGTTTCTTATGTCATAACAATCAACAAGAGCCAGGGCAGTCTCTATCACAAATTGGCCTTTTTCTTAAGAAACCAATTTTCTCTCATACCAACTTTATGTCATTTGTTTCTAGAGTAAGGAGTCGAAGTGGTGCAAGATCTTAGATGTGACAAAGATAATAATAGCGAGTTCAAGACAAAGAATATTGTCTATAAGGAAGTTTTTCAAACCATTAGAATTAATAATTTGTATTTCTTATGTTTTTAATATTAATTATGAACTCCATATTTATTCCTTATTATTTATTAATCATAATACATCTATTTAGATTTAATCATTTGCAAAAAAATATGCCTTTGGCATATTAATAATTTATATTTTCATGTAAAAATAAAGTTATAAAAAATTCAAATTAATTGTCTTTTACTTATTACCTATTTTATATAAGATAACATAATATCTACTAATATACAATAAATTCATTTAAAAAATCTATATCAATTTATCCCGTGCATATGCACGGGTGGAATACTAGTAACCTATATAATCACTGTATCGAAGTCATTTACACCACATAAATGCGCGGGAAACAGGATCGGATTCAAAATTCCAGTGGATATCACAAGAAATATCAAAATTTCAAAATAATGGGAACTACAAATGCGACATGTTGCTAAATATGCAGTTGCTCGTGGAAATTCGATGAAGATATGAATGTAATGTGGTTCGTTCTATACATACTATTCTCATTTGTTTCCCTTTCCTTCATTTTCATTCAAGATGCGGTTTCTAAAATCATCAACCATTCGAGGCAATCCATCTCGTAATGAAACTTTGGGCTCCCAGTTGAGAAGATCCTTTGCTTTGCTTATATCTGGCTTCCTCTTGTGAGGATCATCAGCAGTGTTCGGTCTGAATTCAATTGAGGCACTAGGATCGATAGTTTCTTTCACAACCTATTGTTTCAGGAAGAAAATAACTCAACTACGCAGAAAACAACACAAATCTAAATCTTACTGAAACGGTAGAGAAATGTTATCTATAGAGAATAAAGATATGCAGGACGTGACAAACCTCAGCAAGCTCTAACATGGTAAACTCTCCTGGATTACCCAAATTGAATGGGCCCACATGCTCACCTTCCATCAAAGCCACCAATCCATCCACCTGACATCCACAAAATGGATACATATAAACACACAATCTGAATTTTACAGCACATTGAGCTAACACATGGTTTTACTTCATCTCCATAATCTTCCTTGCCATAGTATGCAAACCGTCTTCAGAACAATATTAAACGAATAAGGGGGATACTTTTACTATGAATATAAACGCAGTGTTAGAGGAGAAGGTGAAGGTCGGTAGACTGCTGGGTGTGGGTGGGGTGTGGGGGGGATTGAGAGAGATTTGCAAGTACATATATTTGTTTGACTTGATAATGCTTGACGCTTTTTTCATAGAACAATATGTGTTAATAATGGGCTAAAGCATATACAATCAATACCTTGAGATCTCTAGCTTTAAACTCATTAAAGAACCTATTTCAACCTTTGATATAATTTTGAAAAAATTAGTAACCACTACATTTTCCAGATGAGGCCAAACCAATCTAATCTAACATGCTGCTTCATAACTTGAAAAACAATTGACAAGCTGCATCCTGCAACCACTAATTTTTCCAGTATAGATTGAATAAGTCTAATTTTATTTTGCTGCATAACTTGATAAAATATTGACTAGCTAATCAGTTAAGCTGGTACCAAATAGAGAAGTCATCACATACCAAGTCTGACACAAATTGGAAGCTTCGTGTTTGTTTCCCATCCCCATAGACTGTCATTGGTTGTTTCCGTATAGCCTGCATAAGACAACTATGGCCATAAGTATCTGCAATCAATGTTAAAGGGATAAAAACATATTTCCTCTCCAAACTATCATTCTTAGATTTATACTTTTTCCACAATCACCCAAATAGCGTTTCCCTAGACAAACCTGCGAAACAAAATTGCTGACAACACGCCCATCGTCCAGACACATCCGAGGCCCATATGTATTAAAAATACGAGCAATGCGCACCTGTAAACAACATAAAGATTATTAGATAGAATTGCACAAGGCCAAATCTGGAAATTTCAAATCTTTACTAAGGGCATACTCAAAGAAGCAGGTTGTTGCCAATACATATCTCTCCTTAAAGAACACTTATAAAATGAAGAGAAAGTCGATAAAAAGAATGCCCTTCAGGCTTTAGCTCATTTCTCAATCTCTAAACTCTAATCATAACTGGTTTTATCAATATATTTGTCATAGTTACCATGTGATGTGGAACCAATAACTCCAATCGAATTCACCTAACAAAACTAATGATGAGGAATACGCTAACATCAGCATTCGCAAAACGCAATATATTAGTCTCGACAAATTAAACAAATATAGAGCCCAGTATTCAGAATGTTATCATGCATACTACCTCAACACCAGCACCTCTGTGATAGTCCATAGTTAAGGTTTCAGCTGTCCGTTTCCCTTCGTCATAGCAACTCCTCACACCTGATTAATTACCAAATCAGGAACAATGCAACCAAAAAACCACATTTGATGATAAACAAGAATTGTCTCTAACCAATTGGGTTCACATGTCCCCAATATGTCTCCTTCTGTGGATGCTCAAGAGGATCACCATAAACCTCACTTGTGCTAGTCAGAAGAAACCTCGCACCTATCCTCTTTGCAAGACCCAACATATTAAGGGTTCCCATCACATTTGTCTTGTAATCACATGTCAAGGATCTCAACCATTTCCAAACCCAACAAAATCGAGGAAAAACACACAACCTAATTCAATCAAACCAAAACCAGGCGAAAACAAAAATATAGCAAGCTCAAGTCATTAATTCAAAACATTGAACAAACAAATGCATGAAGATACGCAAATGCACATCAATGTCCCAGTAATCGCTGATCTAAGCTGTCATAAACTTAAAGATCTAACTTTTACTATCCCAAACCACTGTCATAGGATATGATAGTCTTGACAGGATTGTACTTGTAATGCACCGGCGAAGCAGGGCATGCCAAATGGTAGATCTGATCCACCTCCAGCAAAATTGGCTCGACAACATCATGCCTAATGAGCTCAAACCTCGGATTCCCAAACAAATGTACCACATTCTCCTTCCTACCGGTAAAGAAATTATCAATAACGATTACATCATCACCTCTGGCGACAAGCTTATCCACCAAATGACTCCCGACGAAACCGGCGCCGCCGGTGACGACAATCCTCTTCCTCTTTCTCCCAATTCCCACCGGCACTCTGCCCACCCCATTCACGAACTTATTATAATTACCACCACCGGCATGATTCGCATAATTATTCGAGAAATCGCCGCGATCACGGTATCCAAACACGGAATCACGTTCTCCAGCTGCAATCCGGCCGCGCGCATCGGGCGGGGAGGGGACCGAAAAGGAGGGCTGGAAGATGAAGAAGGCGGAGCCGATCAAAATTCCGATGAGGATGAAGAGGAGACGCTGCTCCTTAAGGATGTAGTTGAGCGATCTGGGGAGAGATCGCGGGTGCTTGAGGGATTTGGGGGAGTACGGAGGGGTTTGGGAGAAGGGCATTTCTTCATCTTTGCGGGCGCTGGTGGATTGCTTGTGCAATTGCTTCATTGCTGGCGAAATTATGAGGAAATTGCAGAGATTGGGGTGTGTTTATGGGGTTAGATTGAGAGTGTTGAAGTGGAGAAGAAGGAATTGAGGCGGTTGGCGTGGGGGCATCTCATGTGTTTGTTGTTAGCGTCGAAGATATGAAGATGAAGTGTGTTATTGTAATGCGGCTGTTTTGAGAGAGAGAGAAAGGGTGTGGTTAGAAGGTCATATATTCTAAGTTTTTATAGATTTTGAATTTATTATATTTGATTTTTTTAATATGGTTTATCCATTTAAATAATTAGATTAAATGTGTATTAAAGATAATGACCTCGAGTTTCATGAATTCAAAGAAAGAAAAGGAGGACTGATTTTTGATATTCGTTTCTCATTTGGGTATGGATATGGTTATGGATCTTTCATCTCATCGGATCCAAATATGATGTTTCCTTACGTGGATGGGCGACGGATTCGTAGGTGTTGAATCGACCGAACCGAGTATTTTTAAATTTAAGGTATAATTGGATGTGATCCACACTAATTATTGCTACTAGGGCAATGTTATTCTTTTAATTAATTACTTTTTTTTTTCTTAAATTGAGTTTCAATTTGCCTCATTTGCCGATTTACGAATGTGTAAATTACGAATAATGAGCGATCGAAAATTTCTACCTCTATCACCTTATAAGTTAAGATAATTATTATATACATTTATGAAATGAAACTCATAATTAAGAAAATCTCAAATAATTGATCAAGTGCTATCGCTAACGACCGTTACGCAATTTCATCCGATCGTAAAAATAGGGAGAAATTATTATTAAATGGCATTAGGTGTAGTGTGACATCGATCATAAATATCTATAAAAATGATTAATGGGAAGTGCACCCTTAGTCATAAATTTGTCTACATATACAAACGTTTCTTTCATGGGAATTTGCAAATACAATTGTCATATTTGAAAGATTATGGGCTAAATTAGATATATAGGCTTTAGTTAATTAATGGTTGGACTATTAATTAATTAAAGCAGACTAAAAAATAAAAGCTCATATAAGGTAGGGCTTTAGTGGGTCGCTTCTATTTAATATAAATAGAGAATTCATTCTTGAGGTCATTAGAGGTTAGACGTTAGACGTGATACAGAAATCATTCTTAGAGAACTACCGTTAAGTTCATTCGAGATTTCTTGGCTTTCTCTCTTGAACTTTATACCGAATTGTTCTGCATCGGATTTGCATACACGTGGATACCATAGTTGTGGAGACAACCTTGCGATTCATTGGAAGCTTGGGCGTTGTAAATCCATTGAAGCATTGCAAATCGTAAGTTCTCTATCTAACGTGTTCATAGAGCTCATCGCATGTTTAATTGTAGATCTAGATCCGCTTTTGTTGTATTTTCCGTTGCGTCATTAGACGAGGTCTGAATTCCTCTCCGCCTTATGCTTCCGTCATGGTCGTTGGAAGCACACGACGGTCGAAGACGCGGCGCGAGGCGCTCGCGCTCGTCGCCGCCGACTGACCCCCCTTTTTGTGCCTCCCGTCGAGATGCGTGGGAGCATCGGAACGAGAGCGTGGGAATGAGGTATCACCGGAGCGGCGCTTGGCGTGCGCGTCCGGAATCTTCGTCGGAAATCACAGCGTCCGGGGATCTCGGTGGAGGCGGAACGGGTGGCGGCACGATACATGCTACCGAAACCCTAACGGGTTTCGTCCCGTCCGCGGCTTGGGCGGATCCGGGTCGGGCTGGGGTCGCAGTCGGATTCTTGGGCAGCGGGTTGGAAGGTTTTTCGTTCTCAGGGCGCATCTTCTGGGGTGTTTTTGGGCTAAAACCTTTTAATGTGGCAGCCACATGGGCTGCTGCAGTCCTTTAAAAAAAAGTGTTTTTATTAATTTTGAATTAATAAAATTCAATTTTCAATTACACAAATTAATTTATTAATTGGATTAATAAATTTTGTTTTAATATTATTATTTTCGAAATAATAACATTAATTTTGATTTTGTATTAGTTTAGAACTAATATAATCTACTTATGTACATGGATTTAATTTATTAGTTCGAAATTAATAAATTTAATCATAATTTTGAAATTAATTTATTAATTAGATTAATAAATTTAATATTTATTATTATTTTGAAATAATAATATAAGATTTGATTTTATATTAATTTAGAATTAATATAATTTACTAATGTACATGGATTAATTTTATTAATTTAGAATTAATAAATTTAATCACAATTTTGGACATTAATGTATTAATTAGATTAATAAATTTTAACTTTATTATTATTTTTGAAATAATAGTATAAAGTTTGATTTTATATTAATTTAGAATTAATATGATTTACTAATGTTCATAAATTAGAGAATTGATTTATTAATTAGGTTAATAAATCTTATTAAATTATTATTTTAGAAATAATAATGCTAAATGAATATTTATATTAATTTGGAATTAATATAAATGCCTTAGAGAATTAAATTATTAATTAGATTAATGAATTTATTCGTTGAGCCCTATTTGTTGTTATTCTGTGATAAGCATGTTATTTGATTTTATGTTTATATCTTAACTATAGTAGTTAGAGACCGCTTTTATGTTTGGGTAGGCGGCGCCCAATATGTGTGGTCCGTATTTCATGCCTGGGTAGGCGGCACCCAGTAATTGTTTTGATTTAATATTGGATATTAAAATAAACAATTAGTATCACATGTTTTATCCCCACTAAATACAAGTCTTGTTTTTGAAACAAAACGTGTCGTCCATCATAATTGTTTGAGTCAATAACCTTTTCGTCCAAGAGTTTTATACCCTCATGTTTACTCCCAAATCTACAAGGCCAAGGCTCACTCATAGATATATGGTTAGCATCGTGTGATGGGGTTGATTTGCTTAATTATTTTGAAACAACCAAAGCGATCAAAATAATTAGTGGACACATATTAATTGGATTAATAAACCAAGAATTGAGGACTTTTGTTGCATTCGGATTCAAAACCGACCAAGTGTCATTATTGTGGTCATCAGCCCTCGCAGAGGCTGCAATGATGCAGACTTAATCGATGCAAAATTGTCGCTGCAATTGGCTTTGAGGCCTACTGAGTGATATTATTTGTAGTCATCAGCCCTCGCAGAGGCTACAATAATATTGACTTGGATCTTGGACTACTAAGATTTATTTTTGTTATAAATTCGTATTTTGCATTTGGGGGTGCAACATATGTTAAAATTAGTGGGAGCTAATCAATACAATAAACCCTTGTTTGATTAGTGATATGATTGTGATCTGTGTTTACTTTGTTCTAATTTGCTATTTCTTTATTTTTCGTTCAGTTACGATGTCGACTATGTTATATAAATATTTGATGGAAACAAATTTGTTGACTGGGTCAAACTATCCGGATTGACTACGTTGCCTGCGCTTGGTGTTAAGGAAGGATAAGATTGAGTATGTCTTGGACAAACCAATCAGTACCATCCCCGATGAGCTTTCTCCTGAGTATGTCTCGTTTGACAGGGTTGCTCATAAGAAGCACGTTGATGATGCTATGTCGGCTGAGGGTATTATGTTGATTTCTATGAGTTTGGAACTCCAAAGGCAACATGAATACATGCTACCCTATGAAATGATTCAGCACTTGAAGAGTTTGTTTGTCTCACAAGCACAAACATTGGAGTTTGAGATACTCCGGGATCTCTTCAAATGCACGCTTCATGATAGGAGCAAGATCTCTGAACATGTATTGAAGATGATAGGATTGATTGAGAGGCTGGCGTCGATTTGAATGACTCTGCCAGCCAATGTCTCAACAAACCTGGTTTTGCAATCGCTACCTGGTTCATTTACGAATTTCATAGTGAATTTCAATATGAACAACACAAAGGTGGGATTGACTGATCTTCACAACATGTTGAAGACTTACGAGTCCTCTACTTCTGATGGAAAATCTGTGCTCATGGTGAGCTCTTCTGCTCAATCTTCCAAAGGAAAGAAAAAGCAAAAGAAAAACAAGAAGAAGGCATCAAATGTCTTGAAGCCTAAGAAGAGTGGAGGGGCTCAGAAGACGAAGCCGACGTTAGCAAAGGATGAGTGCCTATTCTGTCATAAGAATGGGCATTGGAAGAGAGACTGCCCAAAATTCAAGGCACAGGGTGCAATGGGTGGTAGCTCAGGTATGTTTATCATTGAGATAAATATGTCTATAAATAATTCACATTCTTGGGCATTAGATACCGGCTGTGGCTCACACATTTTAATAATGTGCAGGGGCTTAGTGACAAAAAAATGTGAATCACGGGAAGTCGATCCGTGCGTGAAATGGAGAATCTGGCGTGGGGACTTATAGATTAGATCTTCCTTCGATACACTACAAAATGCGTGTCAATGGGAAATGGAAAACACATCTTATCCGTCGCTAAAATGGATTAGCGACGGATTTGCGACGGAATGAGGGGTCGCCGAAACACGGTAGGCAAAGGTCTAGCGACGGACGTCCGTATAGATTAGTTAATCTCCCGAACGATCCCCGATATTAAATCGCCGTTAATGAGATGCTAATCCGTCGTAGTTAGCGACGGATTCACGACGCACTTAGGCGTAGCTAAATAATACCGCCGCAAATCCGTCGTTATTCGACGCCAACCGCCTCGATCCGTCATAATTAGAGACGGAACAATTGCCTCTAAAGTTATAAAAAATTATTTTACGTAACAAGACCGTCAGAAATCCGTAGATCCGCCGCAAGTCCGCCGCAGTCCGCCGTTAGTTACAGCTGGTTCGTTATTTCACGTTGTTAATCCGTCGTGAGGTCCGCCGCAAGTCCGTCGTAGGTCCGCCGCAAGTCCGCCGCTAGATAAGCAAAATCGACGGTTTGAATTTGTATTTTGGACACCAAACATTTTCAAACAACCCAAACAAACCATTCCATCCAATTCAATCTATACAATCCAAACTATCCAAACAACCAATTCCATCCAATTCAATCCATACAATACAAACTATGAAAACAAACCAATTCAATCCATACAATACAAACTATCAAATAAACCAATTCAATCCAAACAAAGCAATTCAATCCAAAATTTGTAATATCCAAACAATCCCATAAAGAAACAATTCTAAATCATGCGATAAGTTAACAAATTCATAATACAACACGAATATGTCGAGGTGAGGGAAGCGGAGCTCATATCACGAGGGGGGGAAACGGAGTCGGCCATGAAGCGCCTAGGCCTCCTGCCGGCCTTTGAGCTCGAATCCATTCTTGCACGCTATCTCGCTCTCACTCATCTTGCATTCGCCTCAGATGCTTGCATTCTCGGCCTCAGATGCTGGCCGCTTCTTTCGACTTCAATCGGGCCTCGTATGCCTCGACTCAGATTTCCATCCGCCTCCGGATCCAATAGTCGTTGTTGATAAGCTATGGAATCAACAGTGGGCACTCTCCACCGAGCGAGACGACGCCGCCTCTGCATGTATGTGCGTGATAGAGAACCACCCAAACATCCTATTCTTTTTCTTTGAGGAGCTCCCAGGACATTTTTGAGAATTTGAGTCCTATCAATTTACGGCGTCTCATCACTCCCCCGCATTGGCTCAACTGGGTCACATGTTCCTCAACCCGCCTCGTAATATAATTTTATACAATTATTATTTAATTAAATGTTCGTTGTTGCGCTAACGAATATACTTACCGCGATACTCCGAGCTTTCCGTCAGATAGCTCCGTCGCGGTGGCATGATACTTCGGAATACATCCCACCGGACATCTTCTATGGCTACTCCACGCCTTCTTGCTTATAAATAAGTCAAACAAATTAAATAATTAACAAGTATCACGATTCTTAAATAAATTTACTATATCTAAAACTTCAAAGTACTTACAATCTCTCGCATACTCGAATGCAGAGCGTGAGCCACCCCGATGCTCGACTATCCCAAGACCCTCTATCCGGCTCGGACATCCTGCTGCGGGCCTTGCCGCCTTCGACGCCCGTCCGAGCCCAATATGCCTTCCAATTATCTCAATCTCGCCAGGATAAATGGAGGTGGGTTGGTCGAGTCCTTCGCCGCTTGATCTTGTGAACAAGATCTTTATAGCGCCGGCCTTTAAGCACCAAAGAGGAATAGACCATGCATCATCCATCGTATCATCCCAATAAAATATTTCGCAAAAATATATGATTAGAATATGCAAAGGTCAAATCATAAATGACTTCAGATAAACAACACAAACCTCAATTCATCGAAATAAATCGCTTGAACTCTTGAGGCACCATTTCCAATTAAGCCGTTGTGATTCATGAATCTACTGAATGACTCCATAATCACGCTGGCTATATCATTGCTCGGACACAAAATGCTACAATGTACGAAAATAAAGACATTAGAATGCTAAAATTTATTTAAACCGAGACATACAAGAGATAACGCCATACCCATTCACAATGGCTATCTTCTTCATCCCTCTCTAGATGGCACTCCACCACCGCCGAGGCGGGTCAGAGACAATACCTCCATGCCTTCTTCAGTCAGGCAGGTGTGGCGACGGCGTGTATGATCCCGAGTGCCTCCTACGTGATGACATCCGCAAACAAAGGTAAAAATGTTTGTATTAAAATTCACAAATAATACATATCATAACGTTTTGTGTGCATACTAGTGACAATTATCGTCGTCGTCATTTGAACTCTTGTATGCATACTTAAAAATGCTATAAATTCACAAATAATGCATATCATAACGCTTTGTGTGCATACAAAAATGCTATAAATTAAACCCTATTCATCGTCGTCGCCATCATCATCATCCAATGTACGACCGTCTTCCGACTCGACAATTCAACTTCATCATCCTCATTATCGATGTCTCTTCAATGTCTATGAGTGTACCGTCAGATGAACTAGTGTCGTGTCCTCATCCACAACGACATTAGTAATCGAACCTAATGCATCCTCTTGAAAGTGGAGTCTTATCGATCGTAACTCTCATCCGAGACTTCCACATTAGATCGAGCTTTAATTTTGCATACTTCCCACCACTCTTTCATAGATTGTTTTAAACTTGGATATGCACAATAGTATACTGAATGGCTTGATTGGCGAGGATAAACGGTTCGAACTTGTTATATCTTCTCGTATGATTTATCAAACCAACTTGTACTCGGAATGAATTGATAACCCCAATCGTGAAGGATCAAACCACTCGCATCTAAACAATGTTGTGGTCTTCGTTGGTAGCCCGTGATATTCCAACTCACAAACCTCCAATAATCGACCATAAAATCGAGTTCTGTTCTGCACTATAAGTTTCACCTTTAATGCACACCCACTATTCATAGTTGATCTTTGTGACCCATGTTTTAAAGTGTGAAATTTGTAACCATTTATATAATACCACGGTGCGCCTTAATTAGAGGTGAAGACCCTTTGGCAAGAGACAATATGAACGGATTCACAATGTTGTTAGTATGATCTTTGACCTATTAATTGTAAAAAAAACGATTAGAATGACTGACTAAACGTACATATTAAATATTTTCTACTAATAATCATCAGAACACTCACATATGCCTCAAACCAAAACGGAAAGCCTCTTTCAATCGACCTTTGAATATCTGAGCTAGAGATAAGTGGATTTGATCTTTTCACATCTTCGGTGAATAAACTACATCAACATATATTTACGATCCTAGTTAATAATAACAATAATAATAATAATAATAATAATAATAATAATAATAATAATAATAATAATAATAATAATAATAATAATAATAATAATAATAATTAACAATGAATTCTAAGAAAAACACGACACTTACGCCATGTAAATGTCTGCAACTTCAACACAGTTGAGCAACACGATAAACGAGCAAAGATCATATTCTCTACTATCCAAATATCTCGTTGACATATTTCCAAAAGGTCCATCATCTTGCTTGAAGATTTGAAGCATATCTGGATAGTCTTCGCGCTTAATCTCCGCTTGACCATGATGCAAATCTACGACTTCGTTCTTACGTGATCATCAAAATAATACGAGCAAAATGTCGATGCTTCTTCTACTAAGTAAGCATTGCAGATAGAACCCTCAACCCTGGCTTTATTTCGTACGTTGTTCTTCAACTTACGTAAGTATCTACAAAATTTAGAACGTTGTTCTTCAATATATATATATATATATATATATGTGTGATAATGTACGAGCAGTACCTTTCAAATGGATACATCCATCGGTATTGAACAGGCCTGCAATACGGGCTTCATCACTAGATGAACCGAAGATGTTCCATGGAGTCAAGAAACTAGGGGAAAAATGCGCTCAAGCTTGCATAAAATCACGGAATATTTTCTTGAGCCCGCATGCATCATCAAGCCCTATGTTTCGAGAAGTTAAATCTTTGAAGAATAAAGATAATTACATACGTTTTCTAAACATTTGGTGGGAGAAGTTCGCGAAATGCAATCGGTGAGAATTCGCCGCATGAAAATGTGACACCATGACTCTTCATCCCAAACATCTTCGCCATGTCTACACATCTACCCATGTTCAAACGCATCTATCTGAAATCTTAAACCTCTTACCCACTCACATAAGACTTTTTCTCACGATTGTCAAGTGTATAAGAAGCCTTTGGATATTTTCTTGTTGATTCATTCATCTTCAACTCGTCTCAGAAAGATAAATTAAGTTCTTCTCTAGATTTGCTTGTATCTTTTGTCTTCCTTGGACATTCATGATCGTGTTGAAGACATTATCGAACACATTCTTTTCTATGTGCATGACATCCAAATTATGCCGAATCAAAAGAGAACTCGAAGAAGGTAGATCCCGTAAAATACTTATTTTCTTCCATCCAGCCCAAACCGCTGGATATTTTGCTATTTATTTCATCATCGCCAATCTCTCATTACGAGACTAGTCCCATACCCATAATTAGTGATGAGCTCATCTCCGATCGCGCTTCGGTGGATCGTTAGTAATCACCGTGTTCTTTCTCAAACCTCTTCGATCCCTTCAAATGGGTGATTAGGAGCTAGAAATTTACGATGGTTATCAAACCATGATCGCTACCACTTTTGCTAAAGTAAAAGCATCGGTTTACTCCATGCGGTCGCGGACAAGCTAATCTTCCAACTGTACTCCATCCGCATAACATAGAGTATGCAGGAAGTCACTAATTGTCCAATGTAATGCAGCGCATTTGAAAATTTCGCTCAACGATACATCATAAGTAAAACGCCGTCATCCCATAAATCTATTAACTCGCTATCAATGATTGCAGAACACATCAATCTTCTCCTTCGGATTACGCGGTCCCGCACTAAGATCGTAAGAAACATGTATTGCTCCTTCATACACACCACGGGAAGATTATAAGGGTCGATAACGGGCCATGATGAATATTGTTTTCCGATTGACCGAATGGCTGAAACCGTCGCTTGAGAGTCTCAATCGCACGTTACTAATTTCGATGCAAATAAGGAAACTTCATGTTCAAATGTTTCCATGCAATTGAGTCTCGCGGATGACGATGACCCCATCATCGACCGACGATGCATGCCAACGATATTTTCCACTGTAGCATCGGATGCATACAATCTAGAGTCGAGGAGTTAGAGGAAAATAATACATTTTTTATATGCTACTTGTGCTTTCCGTCGACTTCCACCACTCGGTATTGCTCTTGAAACGAGGATGGTTACAGAATTTGCACTCGTCGATTCGTAATCTTCGCGCCAATAAATCATGCAATTAAATGGACAACAATCAATTTTGTGTACGGCAACCCCATGCCACGCAACAATCTCTTCGTGGTGTAGAAGTCATCGACACGCACTTTCCATCCGGATGCGACTCTTTCATCGCTTCGATATTTGATCAAAACCTTCTCGATAATGTTGTTCTCTCGCTTCCAACTCGTAAGTCGAGCCACAAATGACAACCAGTGATCCGAGCAACCTCGCCACAAAGGTTTATCGGCAGCATTCAACATATCGTAAAAAATTTGCATCAGAATTTGGCTCCTCTTCGATCTCGTCAAAGTTGAACTGTGGACCAGCAACATCCACTACCATCGTATGATACGTATTTGGTTGACGGTTAACATCCAATCCACAACATTTTCCCTACTTGTGGTTGTTTCTCCTCGAAATATCCATGTGTGATAATTTGGAACAAATCCAAATTTTGATAAGTGATATCGCACAGTATCTTTCTTCTGATAAGGTATATTCTTACACTTCTTACACGGACACTTGATTTTCTCTCCATCCGCGAATAAAAACTGAGCACTAGCGAATTCAATAAAACTTTCAAGTCCATCTAGAAATTCAATATTTAATCCACCAACCGAACTAAACCTCTTATACATCCACTCACGATTGTCATTCATTCTTCAAGCTCCTAATTATAAATAATTAATTAAACATGTTCAACATAAGTTGTACAATATAAACTAATTATACACTCATAAGTTTATCGAGTGGAGTGAGCAAATCTTACTTATAATTATCAAGTTAGTTATCTACGGGCAACATAAACCCTAATTCAAGTTTCATATACTTAACCTTAACCTAAAAATGAAGTGTGCAAATCTTACTTATAAAACATCTTATTCTAATAAAATTTCTAGAGTAAGTTTTATAAAATTAATCGCCGCTTTCATTCCCAATTCAACCAAACTTCACCAAATCATCACCATACAACTAAAAACATCTTATTCATATACTGACCTTAAACTAATTAAGCATGAAATGAACAAAAGACACTTATAAAACATCTTATTCATATAACAATTCTAACAAAATTTCTCAGAGTAAGTTTTATAAAATTAATCGCCATTTGATTTCCAATTCAATCAAACTCATTCAAATTTCACCAAATCATCACCATATGCCTAATTATACACTTAACAACTCAAAACATCTCACTAAATGATGAATTTATCATCCCAATTCACATCCAAGCTTATCAATTTCACAAGCCCAAATCACAAGACTAACATTCAATTTATCATTTTCACTATCAATTCGGTAAACTCAATTCAATTTTCACTATCAATTCAACGCATCATATATAATATTTTCACTATCAATTCAATACATCATATAATTTTCACTAATCAATTCAATGCATCATATACAATATTTTCAATAAAATCCACAAATATATAACAAAAAATGAAATATAAATAAAAACCCAAACAAACCAACCCGGACGATCGACGGCGGTGAGATCGCAGGCGGCAACGGCGGCAGAGGCATGCATGGAGGCGGGAGGCGGGATCTGGCGGACTAGCGGAAGCGACTAAGGGTGAATAATAATAAAGGGTCAATGAGGGTGGAGGGTGGGCGGGCGGACGACGGACGCATGACGCGCCAGGCGAGGGCTCAGTGGGCTGGGGTGGGGTGGGGCTAGGGGCACGGATGGGGTCGGGGTGGGCGACTACGACGGCGAGAATGGCACAGCACAATGGGTGGGGCAATGGCAATGGGGTGGGGTTGGTTGGGGTGGGTGTCAGAGGGCTGTATGGCACGGCGGAGATCGATCGGGCGGGTCGGAGGTCGGGCACCAGGCGGCAAGGTTGGGTCATGAGGGAGGGAGGGTTTCGTGGATCCGATATGAAATTGGGAAGAAATCCGTCGTAATTAAACTTTTAGCGGCGGATTAGCGACGGAATATTCCGTCGTTATATTTAAAATACTTTAACGACTTAATTAACGACGGAATAATGGATTGAACGACGAATAATTTAACGACGGACACGTATCCGTCGTTAATTAACGCATGTAATATAAAAAATAAAAAGATTTTACATAAACGATTTGAATGAATTCGTCGTTAAATTAGAGATTATTTTACGACGGACATTCCGTCGCTATTATTATTGGGAATAAATAAAATCAGAATTAAAATTAACGACGGATTGTATCCGTCGTTAAAATAAATTAAAAAAAATTATAAATAATCCGATTTGTTAACGACGGTTTAGCGACGGAATTGGTTAATTCAATTAAAAAATAATAAAAAAATTAATTTTAACGACGAACACTATCCGTCGTTAAATTTAACGACGGAATAGAGACGGAAATGCCGTCGTTAAAACTTCGCGCGAGAATTTCCCGCCATGATACGTCGCTGATCCGTCGCAAAAAAAGTTCCGTCGCCAATCCGTCGCTGATTCACGACCCGCATTATGAACGTCGCTAATCCGTCGCTGATCGGTTGTATTTTTGTAGTGATATAGACTATGTTTACATGATTGTTATTTTGTTCCTGCTATTTCAAAGAATATTATTTCCATTCCTATGTTAGACATTGAAGGTTTTTCCTTCTATTTTGGAAACAGTTGTTGCACGTTTTCCCTTAATGATTGTTATTTATATATGCTTGAATGTGAACGAAATATTCTCAATGTGCAACACAAACGACCTAAGCTAAGTAATACAAATAATGCTACTTATCTTTGGTATTGTAGACTTGGTCATATCAATGAGAAAATGATAGCAAGATTAAGAAAATTAGATTATCTCAGACCATTTGATTTTGAATCATATGGTGCTTGTGAATCATGTCTCAAAGGAAAAATGACTAAGAAACCATTTTCTGGGAAAGGGTTACGTGCCAAAGAATTGCTAGAGTTGATCCACTCAGATGTGTGTGGACCGTTTCCAACTCAAGCAAATGGTGGATATTCGTACTTCATAACTTTTACTGATGATTATTCAAGGTTTGTGTATGTGTATCTGATGAAACACAAATCTGAGGCTCTTGATAAATTTAAGGAGTTTAAGTTAGAAGTCGAGAAACAACTTGGTAAAAGTATCAAGAATCTTCGATCAGATTGAGGAGGGGAATACTTAAACCGAGAATTTCTTGATTACATAAAATCACATGGAATACGGTCAGACTGGACACCTCCGGGAACACCATAACTGAATGGTGTATCCGAGAGAAGAAATCGAACCTTATTGGACATGGTTCGATCCATGATGAGTTTCGCTAGTCTCCCTTTATTCCTTTGGGGCCATGCCTTACTTAACGCTGCTCATATTTTGAATAGGGTTCCTTTCCAACTCAGTCGAGAAAACACCATAAGAGATATGATATGGGAAAAGAGCAAATCTTAACTATTTACGGACCTGGGGTTGTCTTACTTTTGTTAAGAAAATGCTGACTGATAAGTTGGAATCGAAAAGTGAGAAATGTTGTCTTGTGGGATATCCTAAGGAAACTAAAGGATATGAATTCTACTCACCTGGAGATCGCATGGTGATCATATCTAGGAATGTGACGTTTCTTGAAGACTCGTATGTTTCCAAGGAACAAGGTCACAATGAGGTAGATCTTGAAGAAATTCAAGAACCACAAAACAACACAGAGGACGAAAGATTGTTCAATGGTGTGAACAAGAATTCAGTGGGAGTATTTGACGATCTATTGGGAGGAAATGACTCTTGAGGACACCTCAAGACAATGAGACTCATCAAATACAAGATAACACAATAGTTGTGTCACCTCCACCTCAAGAAATTCATGAAGAAATTCTTGAGAATCTCCAAAATGTTGAGGAAGTCAACACGGAGGAGCCTACTCACGTTCAAAATGAACAGCATGAACCT
Source organism: Salvia rosmarinus (assembly GCA_036937905.1). NCBI lineage: Eukaryota > Viridiplantae > Streptophyta > Magnoliopsida > Lamiales > Lamiaceae > Salvia > Salvia rosmarinus. Next base: position 85,820,320 of record CM072816.1, on the reverse strand, counting down.
GCGCAAACAACCCAACTCAATAGGTCATAGAGGACTCGTCGTGCACCCCAAAGACTGAATCTAATGGTTGAGAACCAAGATGATGAAGTCGAGTCGGATGATGATGAACCTAAGACCTATATTGAAGCGGTGACTGGCACCGATTCAAAGATGTGGCTCGAAGCCTTAATATCTGAAATGGACTCGATGTATTTCAATCTAGTCTGGGAACTAGTTGATGACTTACCAGATGGGGATTACCCCATAGGCTGCAAATGGATCTTCAAAAAGAAGAGAGATGCATATGGTAATGCACAAACCTACAAGGCTAGGTTGGTGGAAAATGGTTATAGTCAACGTGAAGGCATTGACTATGACGAGACATTTTCACCAGTTGTAAAAATCAAGTCCATTAGGATCTTACTTGCAATAGCCGCATACTACAATTTTGATATTTGACAAATGGATGTAAAAAAATTACGTTTCTCAATGGAGAACTAGAAGATGATGTCTACATGACTCAGCCTGAAGGTTTTGTGTCCAAAAAGAGGCCGAATGCAGTATGTAGGCTAAAGAAGTCCATTTATGGACTTAAGCAAGCATCGAGGAGTTGGAATTTTTGTTTTGACAGAGCTATCAAATTGTTTGACTTTGTCAGAAGCAAAGAGGACCCATGCATTTATAGTAAGCGCGAGAATGGAAACGTTGTTTACCTAGTCATATATGTCGATGACATTCTGATTATGGGGAGCGACCGATCCATGATGTAATCCGTGAAAGACTGGCTGTCTAAATCCTTTATGGTGAAGGATCTCGGTGAGGCCTCCTACATCCTTGGGATCAAAATCTATCGGGATGGACCTAATAGATTGTTGGGGCTATGGTGGACAGCCAGAGCTATCCGTGACTAGGTACACTGATGCTAGCTTCCAAACATAAACAAACATGTTCCAAGAGGATATCATCTTATTAGAGAAATAATAGAAATGAGCAATGTAAAATTAGAAAGAGTACCCACTGACGATATCTTAGTCGACCCTTTACCAAGTCATTGTGAGAGCTCAGTGTGTTGACATGTGGGATGTTGGCTTTGATTCAGTGGGAGTTTAAAGTTTGTATGTTTTAGAAACTCCTTTGTTGAGACATACTTACTTTTGATCACAATCGAAGATAATGTTTTTATCTATGGGTTTTGTGCATTTAATGGAATAATTATTTGGATGTTTGTCGTTATTCTCTTATATGTTCCCTTGAATTATCACTGTTATTTTTGTTGTGAGACATCAATGATAAAGTATAATTCTAAAATAGCTCTAACCAATGATCATCAAGAATGGAATATTGATGATATGTCATAGGTTAGCATGTGGTCTGCATCACATTCTTAGAGAATGTAGTGGTTCTCGTAACTACGTGATATTTGATAACCGTGATGGAAACATGAATACTTTGGAGAGTATTGGTATACCCTACTATTAAATCGTTTGTTAGATGTCTACGATTTCTTAGTGTGTGGAGTATGTAATAGTCCTTATACTTGAGGTCATTACACATTTTGTTTGTTAAGTGTTGTACTTTGATCAATGACAACGCTTGCGAGTGGCAAGACACGGCTTGGATTGAGTGCATCATGATACAAATGAAAATGATAGTTGAGCCAAGAATGAGAGTCATTCCTCGATTGTAATTTCGAGCGAGCACTTATTTTCTCTATATTATTCGACCATAAAGTCATTGGCGATCGAAGAGATATATTCAATTAAAGTAATTGAATATGATCATACGGGTCTTATAATAAAGATGAGAAAATGGTTGAGCTATTGAGATGATACATAGCAAAATCCTGTGCTCAATCGAGTGTGTCATGAATGAAAGGATATTACATAAACTTCATGTAAATGTTTGTTTATCGCTTTCCACGTAAACGTCCGTCATATATCGAGTTCACGCACAATGCGATCCAGAGTTTTGTGCGAGACTTTGATTAGATCATCGCTCGGTAATGGGGCCTATTGGATCACACTATCAAGTGTATTGTTAAATCCGCTCAAGGGTATGCATAGTACACGATAAGTTATCTAATATTAGTCCAAGTGGGAGATTGAAAGATTATGGGCTAAATTAGATACATGGGCTTTAGTTAATTAATGGTTGGACTATTAATTAATTAAAGCAGACTAAAGAATAAAAACCCATATAAGGTAGGGCTTTAGTGGGCTACTCTATTTAATATAAATAGAGAGAATTCATTCTTGAGGTCATTAGAGGTTAGACGTTAGACGTAATACATAAATCATTCTTAGAGAACTACCGTTAAGTTCATTCACAGATTTCTTGGCTTTCTCTCTTTGAACTTTATACCGAGGAATTGTTCCTGTATCGGATTTGCATACACGTGGATACCATAGTTGTGGAGACAACCTTGCAGGATTCATTGGAAGCTTGGAAGCGTTGCAAATCCATTGGAAGCATTGCAAATCGTAAGTTCTCTATCTAACATGTTCATAGGGGCTCATCGCATGTTTAATTGTAGATCTAGATCTGTTTCTTGACTGTATTTTCCATTGCGTTTCATTAGATGAGGTCAAGAATTCCCTACAATATTCAAGGATATTGATTATATTAACATCCACACGAGAAATATATGATATGTAGGGCCTCTTCGTTTGATAGGATTAGAGCCTATATAGAATTTTTGCCCATGTTCAGTTACTAAGATCAGATTCAATATATTTAATGCATGATATTATTCATGACCGATCATCTAATAATTTCCAGTTGAAGCCTCACTCCTGTGACAAAAGTTCGTTGTGAGCGGAGATTAGAATTTAATACCATTTTATCCTCTATTTTTTTTATATATGTAAATTCGATATGGGAGAACCATATGCTCTCATCTTCATATCCGTCTCTTTCTCATCTATGTATTTGGAGAATTCAAGATTGTGAAGAAGCAAGACGAAAAAATCATTCAAACTCCAAGACATGTAATTTTAATTTCTACACATCCTAAGCTTGTAACGAGTTGTTTAAAAGTCAAGAAGATAGAAGAATCCCCAAACTTAAGCTCTTTTTTTTTTCTAGGGTTCTTATAATTCCATAAATTGCTTAATAAGATTATTGTAAGAAAGTATGTTTTGGAAAAAATAAGGATGACATGGAATTAAGATTGAATGTTTTTTTTTTGAGAGAAAGAGTTAAGAATGGGTTACTTAACCTGAATCTGATTTTTCTTTATACGAGTATACATTTGCCTCCATACAATTCTCTCTGCACTTCTTTGATTTGATAAGTTTTCTCATAAAGTGCGTAGGACTGATAACTATATTTTAGGGAGTTTGTTGCTAGCTTTGTCTTCAAAAGATTGCACTCAGAATTCATTAGTCTGCAGAATAGCTCAAGATTTGATTCAATTGCTTGAAGTAAAAGCATATAATTAGATTGCAATCTAACCAGAGGATGCGATTTTGATTTTGTAGTTAACCTCCAAAAGGTAAACGAAGCTGGTTGTGTGATTTACTCTCCCACCTTTTTTAGAAAATCTCTTTCCAAAAATTTGTGTCTCATTCCAAGATAGAAAATAATAAGGTCTAAAAAAAGAGATGGCCTCATGTATACTTTGATATTTTTCTTCAATATAAATGATACTTTCTAAATTATAGGATAAAAAACAAATTGATATCTTTCTTTAATGTAAATGATAATTTACTTAACAACGAATGATATTTGTCCGTCCGCACCATGCGAATGGATGTACATGAGTTTTTGTTCTAAAAACATTGTAGTAATTATGCATTTTTGAAATGAATTCCTAAATTAATTATGCACCTTTTTGGGAGAGATATTTTCAAGGGTATTTCAGTAAATGTGCATTAACTTGGGACTATATAATATTGCAACCCAAATATGTTTTCAATCATATAAAAGTTGTCAGTTCAACCAAACAGCTTTTCTTTAGTCAAGATTCAAGCTTAGCTTATTCCATAATGTATTTCACCGTTATCTTGTCCAAGAAACCGAACAACACTATATAGTACTTTGCTATGTCACACAGTATTGTCGCATATTTAATAAGCGTTAATGATAAGAAAAAAAGTTATGGATAAAATTGTCTTTACAATAATGCGGTTCAGCTACCTGAATAATATATAGGAGGTGTATTAATTTTCACCATCATATACGTACAGTGGATCGTTTCCATATACACAATTAGAATCTACATCTTAATCAATGGGTAACTATCGAATATCATATAAGCAATTTTCTTGCATCTATGAGATTTTTGTAATGCGCAAGTGTTGTTAATACTTAATGACCAAATCAGTCTGACCCTAAACCTAGATGGGAAGTGCGAGTGCCTAGGATTCCAGATTGGACCCCTAAAATTGTTACTCTATTATTATATCGAAAAAAAATTAATAATCCATTGTAATATATTATTCGTCTTTTTTTGGATCCGCTCGCAAGGCTATGCAAATATGAGATGATAAAAATCAAGGGTTTTTATATTTTACCTAGGTCCATAAAAATGTCGGGAACAGAGTTGTACTGAATCTATATTAATTACACGCATAACTTCTCAATGTATAAGTATATGTAATCTCAAGATTTTCTTGCTCGATTTAGACAAACCAAAGATACAGAGGTTTGTTTCACACTTTGAAAGGCATTGATTGATCATCGTGGGATGAATATTTAAATTTATATAAGGCAAAAACTTGTGTGCGTTCGAATGTAATTGGAATTCATCAATCCCAATTATGATTTATTAATCCTAATTTGGGTTTAACAATCACAATTCAAATTTAATTAAAGTGGGTGCGCCCATGACATCCGGATGTTGACTGTATTTATTTTTTACATATAGACATTTGATTTTACAATTCTCAAAGTGTTAATAAATAGAATATTGACTGCACATCATGTAGATATAACACTTATATGTATGTATATATAGGAGAAAAATCAAGTAAAAAATATAAATATGATGAAAAAAGTGAATGCAACAACTTGTGCAGAAGGCAGTTATTCCCCAAAACACAGCATGTAATTAATTATAAGGTAAAAAGCAAAGATAGAGAAGAAAAAGCCCAACAACACATCATGTAATTACGGTAAAATAATTCGACCACAGTGGGAGTCGAACCCACGACCTTCTGATCCGAAGTCAGACGCGCTAATCCACTGCGCTATGCGGTCATGTGTGAAACCTTTTCTTTTATAAACTAATTCTATGATTTCTGTCTTTACCCCAATTTCTTCCCCGTCCAAAACAAATTTCTGCCCTAATCTCTGATTCCCCCGAAACCAATTGGTCTGCAGTCCTTCCCGGCTTCCCCCACCCAAAACAGTATTTTTGCACGCTTCAACAGTTTAGCCCCTCGCCTGTAGCCCCAAATTTCTGCACCACCCCACCGCCGCGTATCTCCGATCTCCCACCGTCAGATTCCTGTTTCAGAAAGAAAGAACAAAGGTTGATGAAGTCGTCTGAAGGAGCTCCTCCTGATATTTTATCACGAGTTAACAAGAGCAGGAAGATTGAAGGAATGCTGAGAAGAAGAAAGCATTGCAGCTTGATGAGCAGGTTGTCTTAACTTCATGTTTATTCTGTTTTAATATTAGTTTGATTGTGCTACTTGTTGGGACATCGGGTCCATTCATAGGAAATAAATAAAAAATTAGAAAGAAAAAAAATAACAATCTCAACACAAGAATTTAACATGGAAAACATTAAAATCGAAAAAAACACAATCTACGGAAAAAAAATTACTATATGATAAATTTCTATAATCACACAGTATACCTCTCTTTTTCGATCTCACATACTATTATAAGTCTTTTTTGACAAACTCTCACAATTCTATCAAGATTTTCACAAAAAAACTAAGAAATAATTTAAACTACACTTTAATCACAAGACTATAATGTAACGATTGATGCACTTGTAACAAAGAACTTTATGTTCCTTATAGTTAGGAATGCCAATGAGTCGGATCTGGATCGGATCTGACTAGGTCCAGATCCAGATTCGATTTTTTTTTGCTTAGGTCCGAATCCGATCCAGATCCATTGCTCCAAAAAAATTAGATCCAGATCCATAAAATCCGCAGGGTCCAGGGTCTAAACCCGGATTCATATGTTTTCGGTTCTAAAATAAATTTTAAATCAACTATAATTCACCGTAACACTATAATAATCTGAGTACACAATAATACTATAACAATTATTTAAAATTTCTATAATTATCACTATATTGGAATACGTTAGCTACAAATTTACTATAAGGTAGGAAACAACAAACAACTCGATCGTCGATGATGTAAGTGGCGCGACCCGCCGTGAATGCTGAATGATACATAATTGTGAGAATTTGAAATAAAATTGAGAGCAGATTTATTTTGGGAGGATTTGAAAAAAGAAATTAAAGAGTTTTAAATTAGGGTTATGGATTTAATTATAATAAAATAATATATATATATATATATAACGGATCTACAGGTCAGATCTAAATCGGATCCGGGTCTCAAAAATTAAATTTCAGATCCAGGACGAAAATATGGGATAAGATCCAGATCTGGTCCAGATCCATCGGGTCCAAATTTTTGAGGATCCAGATTCTGAAAAATAGATCTGGATCCACGGATCTGGACCGAGTCCGTGATCCATTGCCATCTCTACTTATAGCACTAAGTTGATGATTGATATACAGGAATGAAATTAAATAGAAATAGAATGATGATAGAAATAGAATAGAATGAAAGATATGATTCATATAACGGATATGTATAAGGAATGAATGAATATGAATGAAATAAAATAAATGAAATAACCATTATTTTTATAATTTATGTTATTATTGTTATTATATTAATTGGTTAATTAATTATTATTTTAATAAATATTTATTGATATTATTTTATGTTAATATTTTTTAATAATATTATTAATTAATTAATAATATTTATTATTTTACTATTTTTATTGTTGTTGTGTAATTAATAATATTTATTTTTACTATTTTTATTGTTGTTGTTGTTGTTATTATTATTATTATTATTATTAGTTATACTATTTATTATTTATTATGTTAATATTATTAATAACTATAATTTTTGTCACTATTATTGTATTATAATTATTTATTATTAATAATTACTATTTATTAATAATATTAATTTTATATTATTATTTATTAATAATATTAATTTTATAAGATAAAAATAAATAGGAATAATTTTGTTAGAAAAATAAATAAATTTGTTCAATCTCGTGTTCATGGGAATAACTAATACCATATGGTAGAAGATGAATGATTAATCACATATTTATGAGAATAAACATTCTTTAGAGAATAGTGATACTAACCGTAAAAATATTACCAACTATAGGATTGAGAATTAAGGCAGAAATCACCATTCAATTCTCATTACATTCCTGCATACCAACCGACACTTAATGAGTTCCTCACTTTACTTACAAAATCAATGTGGGACAATATGTTTTTATTTTAACATTAGAAAATTCCAATAATCTCCACTTTGTTAAAATAAAAGAATATTTCATTGTCTTCACCGACAATCATGATTCTTAACCCAAAGAACCATCATATTTAAAAAAGAGAATAAACCTACTCCACCATATAAGTTATACACTTAGAATCAACCATTCTAAGAATGTCATTTGGTACATCTCGAAACTTGCTGACAAAAAATTATTGTGCAATTTCTAACTTTTGGTCGTCCTAGAAGTTCTTCAACTATCGACATAACTTTCATTACACACTTTGCATCCATGCCAAATCAACGCACATATGGTCCAACTAACATCATCACATCCTCGTTCATGACAGTTGGACATGTCATAAGGATGTTCATCTTTTCAAAAGAGATCTTCTACCACGATGTTAACTTCATGGTCGAAGCTATTTGTCGGATCTGCTCCACCTTGATCAGCTCCACCTGGACAGTTTCGCTTCGTATGTCCGGTTCTTCCACACTTTCAACAAACAACACATTTGGAGTCTTTTTTCCTCCCTTTGCTAAAAGCCATTATTGTCAAAATTTTCGTTGAATTTAGCACTTCACGCGTCAGCCTTCTCTCTTTGGAAAGAAGTTTTCCCGTGCCTTCAACAAAAATCAACGATTCATTCTCATAGATCATGATTGACTTCATGTGCTCATAGGAATGAGGAAGGGACAAGATGGGCCTTAACGCCTTATCCTCATCTTCAATTTTCATTTCGATTGTTTCTGGTTTAGAGATAACAACATTAAGAGTACTCAAATGATTTGAAATTTTCGTACATTCATTCATCCGTAGGGTGTGAAATTGTTTCTTCAAGTACAATCGATTCGAAATGTTCTTTGTTTGGTAAAGAGCTTCCAACTTTTTCCACAGCTCATTGACACTCGAAATCTCATATACATTTACAAGAACGTTATTTGTCAAACATAGACGAATTGTACTTGCTGCCCTCAGTTCCAAATCTTTCCAATCTTCATCACTGATACCAGAACTTTTGTTTTATCTTCAGTTGAACTCATCCTATCTTTTAAAGTCTTGTGCACACTAGATTGTATTAACACATCCTTGACTTGCACTTGCCACAAGCCAAAATTTATTCTTCTATCAAATTTCTCCACATCAAATTTCATTGAACTTGAAGCCTTTAACATAAGTTTCTCCACCTCCTAAATGAATAGCCGCCTCACAAGAGACATCCAAACTTTTATCAAGAAATCTTTTATGATGTGGAGATTAGACAACACTGCAACCATAGAGCATACTCAGAATATTAAGAAACATAGACCAAGCTCTGATACCACTGTTGGGACATCAAGTCCTCATTCATACTTAGGAAAGAAACAAAAATTAGGAAGAAAAAGAACAACAATATCAACACAAGAATTTAATATGGAAAACTCCAAAATTGGAGAAAAACCACGACCCACAGAGAAAAATTCACAATATGATAAATTTCTACCATCACACAGTATACCTCTCTCTCTCGACCCTCCTACATTATTACAAACATTTGACAAACTCTCACACTTCTATCAAGATTCTAACAAGAGAAACGAATAAATGAATTTAAACTAGAATTTAATCATAAGACTATAATGTAATGATTGATGCATTTATAATAAAGAACTTTATGCTCCTTATATAGCACTAAGGAACTCTTTATTTTGCTTACAAAATCAATGTGAGATTAAGATGCTTTTATTTTAATACTAGAAAATTCCAACACTATTTATGTATCTTAATGAGTGGAAGATATTGACAAGTAATTGGTTTGCTAAAATAGGATAATATGAATGATGATGAGTCAACAACATAAGCATATTTTTGAAGTCATTCTTTTTGTATGGATAAGTTTGGATGCTGAGTTTTTATGATCAATGCTCATCTGATATTTTGTCTTTATATGATCTATTGGTAGAACACTTTTTTCTTCATGGGCTTGACAAAGTACTTAAAAGGGGCGCATTTGTTCTATTGCTGAAGAGCAACCTTAATTAGGGGAAAGAAAGAGGGAAGAAGTGGGAAGTAATAACAGTGGGGGAAGAAAATGGAAGAAGAAATGGAGGAAAGAGGGAAGCAAATTTGACTCCACATTCTAAACACGCTAGTGGTCCCATAAGAAAAGATGTGCGCCTACGCAATCAGCACTCTCTAGGCACATACATGCGCCCGATGTGCGATTGGGTGTGCGCTGTTGACAGATGAGTGGTAGATTCCTCTCAAATTTTTCTTTGTTATTTTTTTAATTTATTGTTTTTGAACAATTTTTTTTGGACCCAATCCAATATAATTTTAATCTAACTATTAAAATTTAATAAAAGAAAAAATGAGAAGAAAAGAAATCAGCGCCGCGATAGCACCGCACAGTTCTCTCTGCCATCTCTCTCATCCCTCATCCCTTATCCCCTCACCGGTTATCACCGCCTCCCACGATCTCGCCGTTGCACCGCCAATCACCGCTGGCGACAAATTCCAATTCATTTTTCTGTATTCTTTTTTTCCCTTATTCTTTCTCATTTATTTTCAGTTTGTTGCCTAAGGTGGAGTCAATATATACATCTTGATTTAAATGAATGTGTTTCTTGTACACTTTATGTCTTTATTTTGATATTTTTAAGACTTAAAAACCATTAATTTAATGTCTAACTTGTTATCTATTATTTTATATTTTTTTATAATTTTTACGATTTTTTTTCTTTATTGATGAGGCTTACCATGTCTGCAATTTTGCAACACTATTTTATATATCATTTTTTTATTTCCAAAAATTTTCACGTTTATTATGGATGAATTTTCGTATTGGTTTGATCCTCGTCTATGAAGCACCAATATGAATACGAATATGTAATACGATATGATACAAAAATACATTCATTTTTTAAAGATACAAATGCAAATACGTTAAAAATATATTTATATTTTTATATTTTATTAATAATATTACTATTAAATTAATGTAGAATCGTGCATATCAAAATAAAACAATTAACTACTTAATTAAAAGTCTCAAATAATAGTATTAGTCGTAGAGTCTCGGTACAATAAATCACACTAAACAAAGTCTTTTTTGAATTTTCAATTTAAAAAAACACACTAAAATAATAATAAGCTATCAAATCCTCCTCCTCATCATCATCCATTGCATCCTCATTTTCATCTTCGGTGAAGACAATGCTCTCCATCTCTGGCTCATCAAGTGACAATTATGCAATCTCGAGATCTCCAACATCCTTAAACGTACCAAAGTTGTCTCCTCTAATATCCCACAACTTAGTTTCTCCTTTGAAGTATTCAGATAACAAACGAAGATTGCTATGAATGAAAATCAAATCCTCAACACGTTTTGGTGTCATCTTATTTCTTCGCAATAAGTTGATGAAAGAGCACGTGCTACAGTTTCTCTAAGCACATGACGAGGATAAATGTTGATCAAGTAGCTTGAATGCTAAACCTTGAAGAGTTGGCGCACTTGTACCATATGTCACCCACCAACTCTTGAGATCCAAGTTGTAACGTTGCTCAATCGAGTCAGAATCAACGAAATCCGCTGACATGCTAGAGAAATTAGCATGCTCCATTGTCAATCCTCATTTGTGCAGCATTCGGAAAATACTTCTTTAAATATTTAATTCTTTCATTGGCAATTTCATTATCCCTATGCAAGGGGACTCGGGATGGGTCTTCATTAAACAACTGATCACTGTAATATCTAATAAAAAAGAAAACTTATATAATAGTAAAACAATACAAAAATTATAAAATTAAAACACTTAAGCTTCAATTGTTACCTTGGATTTAGTGAATGAACCAAGCAATGGAGTGGAGTGTTGTTTTTGTTCCAACTACTGACTAAGATGACATGAACCACATCATAGAAGTTAAACGACTCATGAAGTTTGATTCTTTCCAAGGTTTAAATATCGTTTTAAGCACCGAGGTGTTTTCCAATAGTCTCACGAGACGTAAGCCTCGAGGCGGTCCGAGGCGTAAAACCGAGGCGTAAATCATAATAACATATAAAATCTATAACTAATATAATAAAATCATAGAAAAGCATAACAAGTATATTAAAACACAAAATAAAAACATAATTTCATGATTAAGTATGTTTGTCTCTCAAATTTAAAACTCTAACCATAATCAAACGTCTAAGAAGCTTGAATCATCTCCATCTTCATCTCTATCTTCATCTTCACTTTCGAAATCATCTTCTATTTCCTCCTCATCAATCAATGCAAGGTTCGATTGAACCTGCCCTTTTCCTATATGCATGTAATTTAAATGTTAAAAATTAACTATATATTATACTTTGTAGAATATAATTAAACTTTATGTGTAAGAGATTAAATGTAACCTTTTGGTTGACTTTGTTTCCTCTTTCTAGGTACAAGAGAGCTTTTCCCCTCGTCTATTGGCATGATTGCTTCAACATCTTCACTACTTGGGTCGGCTACCCGTTCATCATTAGAAGACACATCCTCAACAATCAAAGGATCATCGACATCGCTTCGTGATTGTTTCTTCAGATGTTTGTACTTCAAGTTCCTATTGTACATGATATACACCAATTTGTTCAACTTCAATGTGCTTAGACGATTTCTTCTTTTTTGTGTGTACTTGATTGAACGTACTCCAATTACGTTCACATGCAAATGCAGAGCAAGTTAGACCAAGAATCATCATCGCAAATGATTTTAATTATGGAACTTCATCTCCAAAAGTGTCCCACTTGCAACTAATATAAAAAGAAAATTTGTATTCAATATTTTAATAAACTATTATGACATAAAAATAAAATTAAATCAATATAATAAATACCTGGTGGATGTGTTAAATATGTTCCCAAAGATGACTTCAAGCCAAACAATCCCATCTTGTATTTATAAGAATCAAGTTGGGAGTCGATCTTAAAATATTTGTCTTGATTTTGAACGAGTCATTCCATGCATCTATACAAGCCACTTTTTATTTCCGGATGTTCAGAAACATTGAGACTCCACCTATATCGAGGATTCAGATAATATGCAGTTCCATGCAAGTCCATGTGCTACTGATTATCCCATTTATGATCGATAATATCTCAAATCTCCTTGTAGGAAGACACTTGTCCGTCGAAGTTCATTGCTATATTTTCTTTTGCCTCATACATAGCACCATAGATAAACCCCATTGGCGGTGTCTTCTCACCATCAACAATCCTCAAAACATCAAAAAGAGGCTTTGTGGTTTTAATAGAATAAACCACACTAGGCTAAAATGAGTTGTCATTCATGACGATCTTTTTCACCTCTTTTCCATCAACTTTCTTTGCCCATGCACAATCAGACCATTCTCTCGATACAAACATCGATTACAACGGTTGCTTCAGTTCTTGCATACTCTCTAGAGTCAAGAAGGTAGTGACGATTCGTGTTGCAGCTGGTCGAATGAGATCTTTATTTCCAATTTTTCTGAAAAGACTCAACACCCACCGATGGTTATATGTGAAATTGCTCACTCTCTTTGCCTTAAGCAAAACAGACTTGTGTTGTGGCAACTCACCAATTTTCTCAAGCATCAAATCGATACAATGTGCTATGCACGGAGTCCAATACAATCGTGTTCTCTTCTCCATCAACAAACGTCCAGTTGCTTTATACGCACTTGCATTGTCCGTTATCACTTGAACAACAATATCTTCTCCAATTTCTTCAATAACTTTATCAAGCAATTCAAATAATTTTTTAGCATCCTTCACACAATCTGATGCACGAACTGTTTTAAAAAAAAAACAGTCACATGTTGATTGTTCACAAGAAAGTTGATAAGACTTCTATTTCTCATATTTGACCAACCATCCGACAATAGTGAAACCCCTGTTTTTTTCCATGTTTCTTTAATCTCATCAACAGTCTTAGTTGTTGTCTTCACTTCTTCAACCAATATTCAACTCCTAAGCTCGTGCATCATTGGATCCTTTAATCCTCGCCCATAATTTCCAACAGATCGCAACATATTGCAGAATGATGCACTTCTTGCACCGTTAAATGGGATCCCATTCTTATAAAAGAATCTCCCAATATCTAAACAGACGTGATTTTGGTGTTCTTTAGCAGCTGCCGGAGTTATTTTACCATCTTGAGCATTATCATTCACCAAAACCGATCCATGGGCCCACTTACACCTCTAGAACCACTAGGACAAGACCCAACATTATCAGTTGTAGCATTTGTGCCACAACCAACACTAGCATTAGCTGCATTGCTACCAAAATATGACCCACTATCTACCATTTCCTCAAAATTCATTTGTCTTTGATGTTTTGTGGTTTCAAATGCCTTCAAGTACTGCTTAATCTCATTTTTCACCTCTTCGGGTACTTTTGAACATGGTTGCACATTGTTATGCGTGCATACAAGGTGTTCTTTCATTCTCTTTACACCTCCCTTGATGTTTTTGCTATAAAACTTGCACTCTGAGTATTTGTAACCTTTTATCACACCCGTTGGCGGTACGTCAATTTCAGTTGCATATTTCCAAGCCGGATCTCTTCTATTGCTCATTGTATATCTATGATGTTAAATCACAATTTTTATCAAATAAACAACAAAAATAAAAAATAATCAAATTGCATAAACATTCTTAAATAAAGGCTCATTTAGATTACATATTAACTAACAAGCATGAAGCATATGAATTCAAAGGCATTGTGTCGACTGCCAACAAACTGTTTCAAAACACTTATACACGTTTCATGCTTGCTGCCTTAACACGCATATGAATTCGAAGGAATGGAAATAAAAAATGATATAAAATATGGTGCTTCATGCTTGTTGTTTCAATATAAAAAATGATATAAAATATGGTGCCAAGTCTGCCGACAAATGTTTCAACTTTCAATACACTTAATATAATATTGCTATGGTCAAAAGTCTACAATAGGTGTTTCATGTTGCAGTCTAGAGTCTACACTTAATATAATATTGCTATACACTTAATATATACTACAGTCTATGTCTACAATAGGTGTTTGATGTTTCATGTTGTTGCCTATTGTTAATGGTTAACACGTAATATATACAAGAATATAATATAATATTGCTATGGTCAATGTTTTCTGCCACAAATTGTTTGAAATACACACAATAATATATAAAATTACAAGTTGTTGGCTGCGGTGCCTACAAATATACAAACTTACAAAACCTGTTTCAAAAACACACACAATAATATATAAAATTACAAGTTGTTGTTGCGGTGCCTACAAATATACAAGTTGGGAATTAAACTTACAAAACAAAAATACACAAAGTCGCATTACATCTGCTTTCTCTCAGGTCTTGCGGTTCATTTCTTTTCTTTGTTTTGCTGAGTTCTATTTCTGTATCCTTGCTGTGTGGTTTGGTTTCGCGTTCTATTTTTGTATCGTCGGTGGCCTGGTATCGTCGGAGGAAGAAGATGGAAGGTTCTATTTCTGTATCGTTGCTGTATCGATCGGTGGTCTGGTGTCGCCGTAGGAGGGAGATGGAAGGTAGAACGTGGATAATGAGATGAAAGTAAAGTGAGTTGAGAGTCCAGTGCATGCATTAAATAGGAGGTTAGGAAATTAGGTTTTAATTATTCTCTTTTGGGCTATTTTATAACAGCCCATTAACTTATGAAACTTAATTAATGAAATTTATCACTGTAAAATAGACTTACTTGCAGCAGTAGAGAAGCACAGGCCTCGGGTCGCCTTGCACCGCCTCGACCTCTTGAGGCGTACTTATCAGTATTCCCATGTGAGGCGACGCCTCGAAGGCGCTTTGCTGCGCCTCGCACCGAGGCGTGCCTCACCATCGCCTTTTTAAACCTTGATTCTTTCATACTTGTATCTTGTCTTTTTCACTTTTTCTATCATTGAGTCCCACATATCATAAATCAAGTGAAGACACGGCCTATCTGTGTCACAAGTTCGAAGCATGTCATACAAATGAGTCGTAAATGAAAATATATAATCAATCTTATCCCACCTAATGTCATCTAATACTTTCATTTTTTTTCACCAAGCTTGCCTTTTCTACATTATCGTCTCGATAAGAATCCCAATGTTCACTTATCACTATCTCACTAAGGCTTCTCTTTAGAAGCTTAAACCACTTCAACATCACTATAATAGAAGCAAATCGTGTTACAGCAATAGATAGCAATTTTAGAGGGACAAATGTTTTAAACATAGCTAACCTCATACCATGATTCATGATGAAGTTCTTGATCATATTGGCATCTGCTGCAACATCGGAGATCCAAGAGCATAACTCAAAAGTTTCTTGATAATTTTTAACATTCTTCGACACATATATTCTGCAATGCCAAATTGAGTGTATGAACAACGCATGTCGTCCAGACGATACTAGGATACAACCCTTCCATAGGCGGATCTAGGGGGTAGCTGCACTGGGCTCCAGCCCAGTGCAACCCCAAACTTTTTCTTCCGTTTATGTATTATATTAAGCCCAATTCAAAATTAGCCCAGTCTAAAATAATTAAAAAATTAAAACAAAATTGTAATTATTGGATTTTCTTATATTTTTGACCCATGAGAAAAGCCCATAAGAAGGTTATAAGAATGAAAAAAGTCAACCACCATTTTTGAAGGGAGAAATTGAAGTAGCCAAAATAGAAAAATCGTAACCTTTTTTTTCCCTCCCGGATTTTCAGTGCGCAGCTTCAGAAAAATTCCGTTTTCTGGGGATTGAAACGTTAGATCACTGTTATTTTTGGACAGACGGTGGAGATCGAATTTTGAGTTTTGAAGGTCGGGTTTTATCGATCTGAATAGAGGAGAATTTCTGGTAATATTTTTCTTGATCTTTGCTCGATTTTGATTCCATACATCTTGATGTGCTTATTTTCGAGTGTATGATATTTTGTATGCCTCTAATATAATTTAGAGAAGATTGTGTACTGTTCCATTGTTGATTATAGTGGATTTATACGACTATAGTAGTCCCGTGGTTTTTTTCCCCTCTTTCCTTTTAAGAGGTTTTCTACGCTAAAATTTTGTCTCCTTATTGTTGTGTGCCTACTATTTTGAACGCGTATATTGATGCTTTTGGAATACCCTGTTTGTCTGAATCCTAAAAGTTTCATACGAGTCGGGAAGATTAGCCAAACAAATGTGTCATATTCTTCCTCAGCGCTGCATCTGCTCAAGTGTTTGCTGATATTGCTCTCTGTCCATTCGAAGCTATCAAAGTTCAAGTTCAATCACAGCCAAATTTTGCCAGTGGTTTGATTGATGGATTTCCTAAAGTTTACGTTAAAGAATGGTTTATATTGAAAGAAATTTTATTAAAAATATAAATATAAACTCAATTATTGATGAATTTTGTATATTGAAATCTCGCAAGACAACTTATGAAAACATAGAAATATTTTAACATTTATGATATTTAATACTCCGAAGTATTTATTTTCACCCACCCCATCATCAACTTCTGGATCCGCCCCTGAACCCTTCCACAAGAAGTCCAGCAGCCAAACAATTCTTAGCATTGTCTGTGATTACTCGAACCATATTTTGGGGATCTACTTCATCAATAACTTCTTTAAACAAATTAAAGATAAAGAATTTATCTTTAATCTCCCCTGAATAGTCAACGACTTTCAAAAATATGGGTCTATTTTCGGTGACGACCATAAAATTGATTAACGGTCTTCTTTGTGAATCACTCCATCCATCACTCACAATGCTAACTCTTTTTTTCATGCCAAGTGGTTTTAATGGGTTGCAACAACCTCTCTACATTGGCCTTTTCTTGTTGGAGGAGAGATGTTCTCAACATGTTGTACCCAGGTGGTACATAACCTCCTAAATTATGGTTGGCAACGTAGGAGAAGCTAGCATCATAGTAAGGAATTCTTGCTAAATGAAATGGCAAGCCCGATGCATAGAAGAACCATGCAATCAGAGCATTCAAGATATTACGACCTTGAATATTGAAAGCTTTGCCAAGAGCCGTCAAAGTACTATCATTCTCCTTTCTTTTCTTTGAATCATCGTAGCCTTTATATACTTCACTTGAAAACCTTATAGAATGGGGGCAGTGGCAATGTTTTGGGAGCACTGACTATTTGTTTTCTTTTTTCTTCTTCTTTTATCAATTTGCGTATATCTGACATATCTTTCTCATGTACTTTGTGGCAAGCCTTAATCCCACCACCCCGCTTCAGTAAATGACTCACAACTCGGGTATACGTAGTCTTCTTTTGTATTTGACAAAAATTGAATTGCCAATATACACTTACACTACAACTTTCTACTGGGCTAGATATTGTGACATATATCCACAAAGGTTTACGACCATCCAAATTTACACTTATAGACGAGGGTGATATCTAAGGAGTCGATCCAGATGAACTAGTGGAGGCCATCTAAAAGGCCTTAAAAATTCTACAATCAACGAGGCAAGAACAAATTACAAACTAAAATTTATGTTTTAAATCCAAATAAAGAATTTGTTCTCCACAAAAATAGAAATTCAGAGCGTAATATTGTTCACAATGATTATTTTGCAATTAATTAATCTATAGAAATCTCAAATCAAGTTAATAATTAATTAGTTTTTATAGGTATGCTACAAAAGAGGAATATTGTTAACATATACAAAAGATAAAGACAAAGTAACTTACAGTTAACATATACAAATCGCAATATTGTTCACAATTATTATTATTTTTACTATTAATTAATCAAATCATGAGTTAACATATATAAAAGAGGAATCAAAAGGAATTGGACAACAATTAATTGAATGGGCAGTGATTAATGGAATGGTCGAATGGGAATACAACATCAGCAAAAGGAAAAGGAAAATCACAACCGCAACCGTAACCGCAAACACAACAAAACAGCAAAAACAACAACTTGAACATGAACATGAACATCAACATCAACAACAACGGCAACAACAACAGCAATAGTTGCAAACAGCAACAGTAAATAGCAACAATAACGGCAACAACAACTTTAAACGGTGAACAACAACAGCAATGATAAAAACAAAAAAAACGGCAACAAAATGAAAATGAAGTAAAAAACTTACCGAGGGACGACGACCTGAGCAGCGGCGAATCAGACGACGGTTGAGGCGGTCCGAACGGGGGCGACGGCACAACGAGCTGAGAGTGGCATCTCCTCCGTGAATCTTGTGTGATAAATGAAATGGTTTATCTTTTGTTTTTGTGTATTAAAACCCTAGTTTACATATTTGACTTTTATAAAAAAAGTTTTTAATACATATTTTGGATGTATTTCAATCGTATTCGTATTGAATACGTATTTTCTAAATACTTTGCCTATTTTAACGTATTGGTGCTACATAGATCCTCGTTAATCAAATTCGGCATCACAAAATTCTAGCATTCCTACTTAAAATTCCGACGTTCGTTCGAATTATGGTGGTTTCTTGTGGCCAAACATGTACCATTCTCACATCTTTCCTAATAATCTAAAAAGTGTCCATGTATCTCTATATGGTGAGGACCGATCAAGGGATGCCATTTTTTGAAAATACATTTCCTTATCTAGGACATTGTTCTCCGCAAGGTCTAGAGAACATAAATATCTTATGATTATGATTCAAACAATGACAACCATCATGCCAAGAAGAAGATGGTGCCTTATTCAGAGAAAGACTGTAATGATATTGCACAGTGTTAAATCGATATTAGTGTCGATTCAGTGGTTGAGAATGCTCAAAAGTGTGATCAAATGTAGCAAATGATTGCAGAAATCTATGACACGAACCGTCTTGCCAACACTCCCTATTAAATATCTTTTATCCTTAAAAACGTATTTTTACAAACTTCAAAAAACTATAAGAATGGTTTTCTAAAGTTTATAACATGGATGAGCAAATATGCAGCAGCGATAGAAGCGATGCTGATATTGTTGAGATGGTACAAAAAGAATACAATCAACATCACATATCACAATGAGGTTTTAAGTATCTTGGGTTGAGAAGATATAAAGAGGATGTTGATGTGGCATTGCAAAAAGAATAAAAAATTGCTTCCCCATTGCCACTGAGCATCTTCTCATATCTTTCTTCACTATAATACTTCAAGATACTTAAAACTTTGCTGTGATTTGTGATTTTGTTTGTGTCAACTCAACAATATCAACGCCGTTTTTGCCACTACCCTACACTTGTACCATTCCTGTTGTGAATTTCAAAAAATCATTTAGTTAGTTTTTGAAATTTGTAGAAATGTGTTTTTAAAGATGAAAATATCTATCAAGAGTGTTGGCACGACGGTTTGTGTTGTAGATTTCTGCAATTCTTTGACACATTTGATCACACTTTTGAGCATCCACAACTATTAAATCGACACTAATATCGATCCAATATTATGCAAAAACATTGCACTCTTCATGTAAATAAGATATATTTTCCTTTTGGTAGGATAAGGTATGATGACTGTCATTGTCTGAATCGGGATCATGAGATAGATTTATGCTCTTTAGACATTGCGGAGAACAATGTGTTGGGTAAGGAGATGTTTTCCAAAAGATGGCGTCCCTTGGTTGGTGCTCACCCCATCTCTGTTGTTCCTCCTTGACGAGTTTGAATGTGGGAACCTTTATGAGGATACCTTAGAGGTTGGAATGGATAACACGACATAGAAGGTTGATATACGTATGGTTGTACCATAGAGATTGATACTTTTGAGATGAAAATCATTAGATAGATACAATGGTATTGATCGAATTGTTAGGAAAAAGATGTGAGGATGAGACATATTTTGACCACAAGAAACCACCGTAATTCGAACGACTGTCGAAATTTTGAGTAGAAATGCTAGAATTTTTTGATGCTGAATTTGATCCATGATGATCAAACATTTTCAAAATCCATTAAAGTTAAATGTGAATTTTTGAAAAAAGATGTATAAAATGAAAATAATGATGGTGAGGAGAGATATGATGACATATAGAATAAAAAAAATTGAATTAAAAATGACTTTGAAAGCAACAAAAACTTCCAACTGTCATAAAAAAAATCCAACAGATACTCAATGCACATTTTTTTTTCAAACGATCACATTTCAGACTTAAAAAAAGAACTGAAAAAACGAGTTCGCAAAACCAATTAAATTAATAAAAGGAAAAACAAAAGTTGAGAGGGACCCGCCACTCACCCCAACCTCGCGGGCCCAGTCGCATAACATGGGCACCAGTAGCACAATGAGCGCCAACAATGCACGCGCCCATGCTGTGTGCCTGAAGCATGCCGGTTATGCATGCACACGTCGGCTCTCTCCTTGTGAGGCCCACTACCATGTTCTAAAATGGGGAAACAATTGTGCTTCCTCTCTCTTCTCCCTTTCTTCCCCCACTATCATCATCCCCAGTTCTTTCCCTTTTTCTTGCTCTAAAGATTGAAGCATCCTCGCTGATGGAGACATCAATCAAGGTATATATATAATATATCATTTATTATGCTGCTGCTTCACTTCTTTTCATCTTTTCGGGTATTTTCTACACTCAAAATTCCTAAAGCGATGCTAAATTGTATATACTAGAGGTTGATATATATGCTTGAAAATGTAGAGATCGGAGAGCAAAAGCGAAGGGACGAGGCTTATAGAGCTTCAAAGAAGAAATTTGGTGCTTATGATGACAAGTAAGATTAAGGGGGTGTTTGGCTAAGATTATTTTAGAGAGCTTATAAGCTCCAAGAGCTTATAAGATGTTTCAAAAGCTTATAATAGGTACAATCTCAAGTGCTTATAAGTTGTTAAAATGTTTAGATAATTGATCTTATAAGCTAGAGAAAGAATAGTGAGTTAAAGAGAGAAAATCATAGTTAGAGAGATAACATTGACGAGAGATGAAGTTGATAGTGTATGAGTAGGAAATAAAAAAACTATAATAAGGTTATTTTGGTAAATTCATGGTTGTTTATAAGTTTATGAAAAAATAAGTTAGGGTTGACCAACTTATTTTTAGGGGAGCTTATTTTCACAAATTATAAATTTATTAAGAGCTTATTTTGTCAAACACTTTGCAACAGCTTATAAACTCCTAAACAATTTATAAGTTGTTTTAAAGAGAGCTTATAAGCTCAGCCAAACACCCTCTAGGCCAACACTGATTTGGGTGACATCTCACGATTTTTGTGTGACTCATTGTTTCTCTTCTATGCTGTTATATTTGGTTCAATAATGAATATGGTGTCAAGGAAAACATGCTTCCTCAATATGATGATCCTGTTGATGATGAGGTTGGGTTTATAGAGACGGAAGAATTTGTTTGGGGCCTGCAACTTGATGAAGGTATGGGACTATTGAATTCCTGAAATTCTTGCTATCTCTTTCAATGACCTGATCTTAGTTCTGGAGAGACAAGATAATTGTTCTTATTATTAATTTTTCAAAGTTGTATTAGCATATGATATGACTATCAACCAAAGAAATTAGACCATTTTAGAAGGCAATGATTCATAAAAGACATATAGCTGCTGTTTTCAGTGATACTTTTTAGCATTGGGTATCTATTGACACTCTCAACTCAGGTTGGGTATCTATCAGTATCAGGTATAGCTTGAAACTATTGAGTGTGTTTAGCTTGCTCTTCAACTTCTAAAAGGTCGTGGAACTCTCATAGAAACCATTGAACGGGGTGGTCAAAACATGGATAAGATAAAATTCAAACTTACTGGCAACGTTGGTGGAGATGGAACTAAGGAAATACGTATTGAGAGGACAGATGAATACAGATGAATTGTAAGTATTCTCTCGTTTCAATATGTCAATTGACTTCAGAACTTTGTTTATATGCCTCGCAACGGCTTCTTGCTGTGGCGGCTACATCATGGCCTTAAATGCATATGTTCATCTTGGTGGTCTTAACTACTACATTGTCCTTCACATGATTATGAGATGTGAGTCTGTGACTAAGTAAGGGTAAAACAAAACACAATGTAATTTTAAGTTATGATTTCGTTCTTCTTCAAGATAGATTATCAGCTAAACTTCAGTAGTTTGATTTGGAACATGCTAAATGAGACCTAGTCAGCATGATGGGATCAGGATAAACTTGGTTTATAGTGTCCTTCATTTCTTTTAGTCAGTCCAAACTGTGAAATTATCGTAAGAATTCATGAGGTTCACTAGCTTGAATCCTGAACTAGCTATATTCATAAAAATAGATGATTCAAGTTCAAGCAACCGTTGCCAGTAAATCCTTAAGTAACAAATAAACATTGAGCTATTTGATTCAGCTTTGCATCTTAAGAGAGTGGAAATCTGCTAGTCCTACATTCTTATGTTATGCCTGGAATTAACCAAATCACTATTAATGGGATACTAGCAAAGAAACTTTTGGTCTACTCTCGCACAAGTCCCACAGGAAAGGTCCTGGAAAGATGAAACAAGAAAAGCGAATGCGACAATGTCAGGTGGAGTAGCAGCTGATACACCATCACTTTCAGTTGAAAGAATGAGGGAAGCTCATTCTAAGCTTAAAGCACCTTATCTCATGTCTTACATGAAGCCTTCCTTTGGAGTTTGGA
Source organism: Salvia rosmarinus (assembly GCA_036937905.1). Taxonomy (NCBI): domain Eukaryota; kingdom Viridiplantae; phylum Streptophyta; class Magnoliopsida; order Lamiales; family Lamiaceae; genus Salvia; species Salvia rosmarinus. Next base: position 85,797,278 of record CM072816.1, on the reverse strand, counting down.
CTTAATATCTATAACCCAATTGGATCAGCAGAGTAAATGTGAGTGTTGGGTTGAAATTAGAACTACTTTTGCTGCAAGTTCCACTTCTAACAAAATTGGTCTGCAGATTGGAAGATAGGGATTGATAGTAGTTTTTGTATGTATTTTTGTTCCAAAAAAATAAAATCCCAACACATTTACCAGCAGTTGGCCTCTTGGGCTTCTTCACTGTTAGTCTTGCCTCATTTTTCACCCTTTCAATTTTCCTATCCTTTTCCTTAAACTTCGTCTACATGAACTTGCATTACACAAAATTATAAGCTTCGATTTACCCCTTCAAATTGGCATATCAATGCGGTCCCTTTCTCTTAATATTGTTTATGCTGTTTACTATCACTTGTCATTTTATTCTCCGCATCCCTATGTTTAGTTTTTTTTTACTTGGGTAATTATATTTGCATATATGTAGGTGGGAGTTTAAAAATGAAACATAATATTTATTACTCCCTCCGTCCATCTTTTTGTTCTTTGATTTTGGTAACATGAGTTTTAATAAATTGTGATGAGTGTAAAGTAAGTAGAGATAATAAATGAATAAATTAATGGATAATGAGATTAAAAGATGGGCCATATAGATAATAAATGAATATATTAATGGATAGTAGGAATAAAAATATGGGTCATGAGTGTTTTTTTTTGTAAATAAGCGGATAGATTTAGAGTAAAAATTATGAATTGATGTTTCCAAAAAGAAAAGTGAACTTTTTTGTGAATGAACCAAAATAGAATTAAATGAGTGTATTTGGTGGACGGATGAAGTATATAATTATTGCATCGTCATTAGCTATATTTTACTTGTGTAATTATATTATTTATGGAATGAGATCCATTACTTCACCTCTTGTTGTACAACTATATATTAATTTTTCAAATTTTAATCATTTTTCCTCTTCAAACTTTTTGTGCTTCGTTTTATCTAACAAGTGCTAATTAGGGTGGCTTGAAGTTTTCCAATTAGGATTTTCAAATATATTTTTTCAATTTGGTTATATTATGTATATCTATGATATTAAACAATAATAATGTATAGCTATGGTATCATGCATGAATGTGGTTGGTCATTTTGCATGTGGATCCTTCTCAATAAGTTAAGAGTATATAATTAAGTTCCTTAATTTATGACATAGTTTTGTTTTTGAGGGTGTTGATTTATAACATAGTTAAATATAAAGGAGTTGATAAAAGAACTTATAAGTAATCCAGCCAATCTGATAAGGACGCGCCTCTTTCCTCGTAATTATCCTCCTTAATTTAATTGACGTCATTTGAGACTAAAATTGCTAGTTGATCGAAAACAAATTAAAACAATAAAATTGCTAATTGCAACTTGTACGGGAAATCGTCAGAAAAGATACGCGCAGTTAATCTTAATTCTCTCTCTCTCTCTCTCTCATTGGTGTGTTTTCCATACAGTGTGGTGTATTATAGAAACAAAAGGAAAGTTATCGAGAGGGAGATTTCAAGTATTAATGTGATTATTTGTATCATATAATATACAAATGTAAGACCCTTTAATGTTGAATAGAGAATGGCCGCCGAGCCTTCGTGTTGTATGCATGTAAGCTTTATCTCCAAATAATTAGGTTTTTGAAATATTAAACATTTATATATTAAGGAAAAGTAAGATAGTTCTTCATTTGAAAAAAGATGACACGTATACATATTTTTGGGACGGACAAAGAACTATTATTTTGTCTTCCCCAAAATAAAATATCATTTAGTTAAATTTCACCCATATTTATTGTATGTATGTATATGATTTTTTATCCATATATTAAGAGAGAAAATATAGTGTTCCCTGATAATTGATTAAATCAATGTGATTGTGATTGACAAAAACTTGCATTGGGTAACGAGCTACGCACCTCACACTACTTAACTAATTATAAATAATGACAATTACAGGATTACTTAAAATGTAATAATTCATAATCATAGTTTAATTATTAATTAATTAAGATTTAATAATGTTTAATTAACTAACTAATTAAGCAAAAATGAGTTGCACCGAGCGGACGTCGGCATGTGAGTGTGCTTCAAACCTATAAATACACACGTGAAATAAATATTTTTCAAACTTCCTTAACTCTAATTTCACCATAAAATATTGATAGGATACGGCCCAACTACTAGGCCCAAGCATCAGACCCAATATAAATGGGCCCCGACATTAAGCTCGGCCTATGTGAGTTCGGCCCAAGAAGACTCCTCAACCAACTACAACTCTAATCGCAATTGGAGACGTAGAAGATTCAATGCATATCTAAAAGAATCCTTATGAGAGAAGACTTTGACAGAGTCAAACTCAATTCAAACTCAATTTGAATCGAGTCGAACTCAACTTGATGGTATATAAATATAGGCTAGAATAGAAGAGAAAGGGGATCGACATCATCTACACTCAGATCGATCACTTGATCAGCTACTCTCTTTGTAATCGCTTTCACACTCTCAATACACATATACTCTCTCTTGCTCCGTGGACGTAGATCTAATTCAAAGATCGAACCACGTAAATCTCTGTGTTCATTGCGCATTTAATTCCCTAACGAAATTAAGATCGATCACTGGCGCCGTCTGTGGGAAGAGAAATTCTGTGTTTTCGATCAACCTTTGTTTACAGGGAATCAATCACGACGATGAATACAAGGAGTCTTACATCCGAGCCGCGCCGCACAACAAAGAACAATGGCGGCGGACGCGCCGAGCTCGGCTTGGGAAAAGCCCGGTCAGAGATACGACCCCAAAGGGCATGTCCAAAGTCTCGACGGGCAAGGACATCCCATCCTGCATGAAGAAGAAGAGTACCGTAGCGAGGGAGGTCACAACAGTAACCAAGAGGAACCCCGCGCCACGCTTAAACCTCGACGAGGCGCTTAAAGGTTCCTCGAAAATAACAAGAGAGCTTCCTCCAAGACCTTAGCCGTGAACAAGGTCGGCATCATCACGAAGACAAGGACGCCAAGCCTCGCAAAGCACGGCGGCACAATGAGGTGAATCCCCGACCTCCGGATGATAGGCGCCATACCTCTACACGGTTGGGACCCAAACCGACCGTGCAGGACGACGGCGGCAGGGCGGGACGTCGTGATCACCGCGAGGTCGATCCTCAACACAAAACGAAGTTCGCCGACGAACTCCGCATCGCTTCTCCGGAAGGAGGATTCGATGGATACGGAAGATAATTACCCTTCTCGACGAGATACTCGACACTCCACTCCCGACACAAGTGCAGGTGCCGAGCATCGCCCCTATAACGGATCGAGGATCCGCAAATTTCCTTTCACAATTCCAATACAATATGATTAACCAACGTCTCAACACCATCCATATGTGCAAGTTGTTCCCGGAGCTACTGATCGACAACGCCTGCCGGTGGTTCGACAGTCTACCTCCCGACAGTATTGGATCTTACCGAGATCTAATGGAAGCCTTTCATCGAAGGTTCGAGAAGAGAGACATCGCCTACATTAGAGAAGCTCGGTACAAGCAACAAGTAGCTCGGTATTATAACCAGCGTGTCAAATCCCGACAATTCCAAGTAGGCGACCTCGTACTTCGAAGTAACGAAGTCAGTAAAGCTGCAAAGCTCGGCAAGTTAGAGACCAAATGGGAAGGACCATACCGAATTAAAAAAGTCCTCGGAAAAGGGTCATATAAGCTCGCCCATTTATCCGGTACGTCGCGTTTCATTAATAAAATATTTTCTTTATTTACTTCATCTGCCTTGCATATTTCATTTGTCACTTATGCATACCACATTTTCCACAATACCCTCTACGGAGGATGAACAATACCCTCTACGGAGGATGATAAATACCCTCTTCGGAGGACGAACTATACCCTCTTCGGAGGACGAACTATACCCTCTCCGGAGGACGAATTATACCCTCTTCGGAGGACGAACTATACCCTCTAAGGAGGAGATCTAAACGCGCGTGAGGGGACCACCCCTAGCATTATTTCTTGCCAAATAAGGAACCCATACCTTCGTTTATTTCGATGATGAATTACCTTCGTTTAATACGAGGACGATGGGACCACCCCTAGCGATACTTCTTGCCAAATAAGGAACTCATACCTTCGTTTATTTCGAGGATGAATTACCTTCGTTTAATACGAGGACGAACTACCTTCGTTTATTATTAGGATGAATTACCTTCGTTTAATACGAGGACGAACTACCTTCGTTTATTTCGAGAATGAATTACCTTCGTTTATTTCGAGGACGAACTACCTTCGTTTATTTCGAGGATGAATTACCTTCGTTATTTCGAGGACGAACTATCTTCGTTTATTTCGAGATGAATTACCTTCGTTTAATACGAGGACGAACTACCTTCGTTTAATACGAGGACGAGCTGCCTTCGTTTATTTTGAGGATGAAATACCTTTGTTTAATCGAGACGAACTACCTTCGTTTAATACGAGGACGAACTATCTCCGCCTTGGCCTCCGCAGGCCGACCTCACCTCGCCTCGCCACCTTAGCCGCCGCCGGCCTCCCGACACCGCCACCTCCGCCTCCGATTTCCTCAGCCGACTCGGCCTTCGCCGCCTCGGCCTCGCAGCCACCTCGATCGCCGCCGTGGGCCTCGCCCGCCGCCTCCTTCCGCCGCATCCCGAGCCTTCACCGCATCCCGAGCCTTCGCCTTGACTCGACACGGTTACATATTCGACTTGGCATGCGGCCAGCGACATTCAACCGCGAACACCTCGGCGGCGGCCAACAACGTACAACCGCAAAACGCCTCGGCGGGCGGCCAGCGACATTCAACCGCGAACGCCTCGGCGGTGAAGCGGCGGACGTACAACCGCAAACGCCGGCAGAGCAAAACCAAGCGACGTACTACTGGTAGAATGCTCGGCGGCGGCGGCAAGCGACGACAACCGGCAAATGCCGGCGGCGGGCGGCACCGACACGACTGCAAACGCCTCGGTAGCGAAGCCAAGCGACGTACAACCGCAAAACGCCTCGGCGGCGGCCAAGCGACGCACAACCGGCAAATGCCTCGGCGGGGCCAAAGCCGAGCGACATCGACTTCGGCGAGCGCGCCGGCAAGGCGGCCAGCGACATCGACTTCGCGAACGCCTCGGCGAGGCAAAACCAAGCGACGTACAACTTCGGTAGGGCGAAGCCAAGCGACATACAACTTCGGCAGGATTGTGCGCATTCTACTTCGTCAGACCACGAATTTCGGCGAGGCAATGTCAGAACACTGTCCCCCCTCCATCACGACCTCACTTCTACGTCTTTTGGGGAGGGGATATGATAGGATACGGCCCAACTACTAGGCCCAAGCATCAGGCCCAATATAAATGGGCCCCGACATTAAGCTCGGCCTATGTGAGTTCGGCCCAAGAAGACTCCTCAACCAACTACAACTCTAATCACAATTGAGACGAGAAGATTGGATGCATATCTAAAAGAATCCTTATGAGAGAAGACTTTGTATTAGAGTCAAACTCTATTTGTATTAGAGTCAAACTCAATTTGAATCAGAGTCGAACTCAACTTGATGGTATATAAATATAGGCTAGAATAGAAGAGAAAGGGGATCGACATCATCTACACTCAGATCGATCACTTGATCAGCTACTCTCTTTGTAATCGTTTTCCACACTCTCAATACACATATACTTTCTCTTGCTCCGTGGACGTAGATCTATTTTAAAGATCGAACCACGTTAATTCTCTGTGTTCATTGCGCATTTAATTCCCTAACGAAATTAAGATCGATCAAATATGTAGTATATTCACGAGCTACTATTTCAAGCATTTTCACGCTAGTAAGAATATTACAGCATATGTGGTATAAAGTACCAAATTTGAAGTCCGATCCCTACTTCATCATACCTACAAGAGTATTGACAGTGCATATTTATTATGAATTTTCTTTTGAGAATTTTCAAGCGACTTCTCATACCATTGTCCAATTTTTATCATGATATTTGAGGGATAAAGTATGAATTCATCGTTCTATCAATTATATCAACCGTGAGATTTATGTATGTATATATTAAGAGTAAAGATATATGAATCATTCTTTTCTAACTAATTTCTTTTTGCATCTCTTGATTTTTCTTTTAGAATAAAATGTATCGAAGGCATTAAGAACTCAATCACACAACAACTTATATAAATTTGTTGCACAATACGTATAAATTTGTTTCACCAAATTCAACATATAAAGTGTAACACTGAACATAGAGTTGTGGCACCGAATTTGGTGCAACAAATTTATATATTTTTTATAAAGAATGCAAATATTGGTGAGAAATATGAATAAATCGTAGCCCTTGATCTTGTTAGATCAATGGACAAAATTAATTCTTTATGTACTAATATTTATAATTATACATGTTACATTTGTTGTTGCTGGAGAAATTATAAATGATATTTTTGTAATTGTATTTTAAGATGAATCTTTTAATTCATATTTTTATGCGATTTGCTATCCTCTATCCTCAATGATGCGTCGTTGTTGCACACGATTATTATTATGTTGCGTAACTTTCACATAAATTTTGCATAATTATATATCTTATTAATTTATAATTTTAGATTCTGCTTAATTTGTTTGATATTGCACTATTGATAATTTACTTAGCACATGATTCAGATAACCGTTGTTCTATATATCTTGTTAATTCAGACAATCGTTGCACTATATATCTTGTTAATCTTTTATTTTTATTTGTGTTGTAGCATTATAGGTTAAAATCATTGCACAATATTCATGACAATTTAACATTGAAATAAAAATAATACTTGACGATTTTCTGGTGTTGATAATAAATAAAAATATACTGGATATCATAGAAAAACTGATCTTAAACACATCTATAATATAAGATATCAAATCCCAATAATAATAGGTATTACCTGTTTAAAATAATCGTTAAGTTACTATTATATTCGTGTTAAACTATGTATAACACAAGTAATGATTTATAACTATAATTCTACACCATAAATAAAAAGAAAAATAAATAATATATGTAGTTGTGTAGAGAATCAGTGAAATATATACTACAAAATGATAAGTATATGCAACAACAACACATAAACGCGATTTGAAAGAATTCCACAGATTTGGAAAGATTTAATCCTCCAAATCACCGCAGATGAATAAATTTGGATCATTTTACCCTTTAGCTGAATGTTTGTGAATAGATTAGTGATTATGTCATCAATCTTGTTTAAAATGAAACATAAAATCTGAAATGTTAATTACATATTAATTAATAATTATTATTTATTCTTATTTCAACATCTCATTAATAATTACAAATGAATTAATATATAAATGAATTATGATTTATGATACCTGCATGTTCAAATATTTATTTTGTTAAAAAAATATAATTAATGATTTGACTAAAAGAAAACACAGAATTATTGATTGTAGATAGATATTTATTAATCTCGAAAACGAAAACGATTGATTCCCGTATGTTTGTCTGATGTGTCTCAAGAAAGCCTCGAAGAAAAGATTTTAAAAAGTTTATTTTATAATTACTAAAAGTAATAATCAGACAATATATAGAGGATTTGTGGAGTACCACATGATCAATTATAAAGATACATGGAGTAGCCAAACAAAGTTAGAATAAAATGTTAATCACTGCTTATTCGTGCACTATTTTTACGTATATCGCTTTGAATATACAAGATTTTCTATATTCATATTGCACATGCATTTAGCATTGATGATGTAATAGACATAAGATTAGAAGGCATTTTAACTTAAAGATGTCAATACTTCTTTTATTTTATATATTTTTGGTTTTATTTAAATTGCATAAGGAGTTAATAGAAAATACAATATTTGTGTGTGGGATGTCAATCGTTTGGCTAACCCACTCGGAGTCAGAGATTCGGGTTGACATTTTTTCTGTTAAACCCCAACCCTAAACTCTTGGGTTTGCATTCCACAAGTTCTTTTTAAATCTTATTATACTAACTTTGAATAGCAAACAATAAAAATTAAAAATAATGCTCATAATTAAATTCTTTTTTCTAATATGCTTTAATGTCGCATTCCATGTAACTAAATGATCTCTAATAATATAATACAATTATAGCGAATTAAAACTAATATCTAGAAAAATTTTAATAAGTTAATTCAATATAATACTATTTAAAATATATTACAATATCAAAATTAGAAAATAATGCTCACAACTTTAAAATTTATTCATATTAAATTACCAAAAAAAAAAAAAAATACAATATTTATAGCATACCAGCATATACGAGCAGACTTGCATGGGCCCTTGAAAGTCAAAGGGTCCAAAAGAAAGGTCTTCTTTGCAGGCACATAAACTACAGGGACACTACCCAATTTACCCTGCATTTGGCAGGCTGCGTTCCATGCCTTAAAAAATGCCTGAAATTTTTAAATAACAGTATTATTGATTATATACTTCAAATAATTTCGTAAGTGTGACATTTGATAAAAAAGTTGTAAAAGTAATATTTATGTGTGTGCATGCAGGGGCGGATTCAGAAGTTGATGATGGGGTGGGCTGAAAATAAATACTTCGGAGTATTAAATATCATAAATGCTAAAATATTTCTATGTTTTCATAAGTTGTCTTGCGAGATTTCAATAAACAAAATCCATCAATAATTGAGTTTATATTTATATTTTTAATAAATTTCTTTCAATATAAACCCTTTTCTAGCGTAAACTTTAGGGAATCCATCAACCAAACCACTGGCAAAACTTGGTTGCGATTGAACTTGAACTTTGACAGCTTCGAATGGGCAGAGAGCAATATCAGCAAACACTTGAGCAGATACAACGCTGAGGAAGAATATGATACCTTTGTTTGGCTAATTTTTCTGACTCGTATGAACATTTGAGGATGCAGACAAATAGGGTATTCCAAAAGAATCAATATATGTCGTTCAAAAACAGTAGGCACACAACAATAAGGAGACACAAAATTTTAGCGTGAAAAAACCTCTTAAAACGAAAGAAAGGAAAAAAACAACGGGACTACTAGAGCCGTTTAAATCCACTATAATAAAAAATGGAGCAGTACACAATCTTCTTTAGATTATATTAGATGCATACAAAATATCATACACTCGAAAATAAGCACATCAAGATGTATAGAATCAAAATCGAACAAAGATCAAGAAAAATATCACCAGAAATTCTTCTCCATTCAGATCAACGAAACCCGACCTTCGAAACTCAAAATCCGATCTCCACCGTCCAAAACGTTGGCCCAGATTCTGTGAAGCTTCTGTCCAAAAATCACGGTGATCTAACGGTTCAATCCCCGGAAACAGAATTTTTCTGAAGCTGCGCACTAAAAATCCGAGAGGAGAAAAAAAGGCTACGAATTTTTTTGTTTTGGCTGCTTAATCTTTTCTCATGGGTCAAAAATATAAGAAATTCCAACAATAACAACTTTGTTTTAATTTTTAATTATTTTGGACTGGACTAATTTTGAATTGAGCTTAATATAATACATAAACGGAAGAAAAAGTTTGGGGCTTGCACTGGGCTGAAGCCCGGTGCGGCTACTACCTAGATCTGCCCCTGTGTGCGTGTGTTTGCTTGAATTACTTGCGAATCATCGGCTCTTCCATTTCCAACAGCTCCCTAACTCAAAACGTTGAAAATATTCGTTGCTCCAAGTGCACAAGAAGCAATGCTCGAGAATATTCGTTGCTCCGTAACTATAAATATATATAGAGAGGAGAGATCAAATAGTACCCGAATCTGATGTAGTATGTAATACTCAATCTCATCCATTCATCTCATAGATTATATAGTATAATTTTTTTTGGGGATTTTTTAAACTTAATTTTGCTGATTTCACTATAGTAAAAGTAGATTAGTAATTTGATTTGTTATGTGATTGCGAAAAACAAACCATGTATTTAGTTGAACTGACTTATGCATTTAAATAAATACAACAATACATATAGTTGAACACAATAATGCATGTAGGTTGAAAGCGCATGCTCGTGCTCGCAAGTCGCCCGACGCGCGCTGGTGTGTTCCTTAGCGTCTGTTGTCCAACAATACATTTTTACGTTTTGTTAAATGTATGAACATGTTTTAATAAATGCATGAACGTTTGTTAAATGCATGTTTGCGTTTCGTACCAACATGCAGTTTTATGTTTTGTTAAATGCAGTTTTCTGGTTTTCGATAGCAAATCTCTCATTCATCCTTCTTCATCAATTTTACCGTTTCTTTCCCCGATAACCGGTGAATTTCTTTATGAACCACCGCCATAGCCACCATCTCTCTTGATTTTTCAATCCTTTTATCAAATTTATCTTTTATTTTTTCTCAAAATTCATCAATTTTCTTCTCAAATTTTTTTGTTCTTTTTTTTCCTTTCAAAATCTTTTGTTTGTTGTTGTTCGTCTATATTGTTGCTCTTGTTCGTCGGTGTCGTAGCCATCGTTGCTTTCATTGTTCGAGGAGAAGAAGAAGAAAATCGATTTCTTTCTTCTCATTTTGTCCTCAAGGATTAAAAGAAGAAGAAGAAAATTGATTTGCTTTCTTCTCATTTTCTGTCCATCATTATTTGAAAATTAAAATGAAAAAAAAGAAATATATATAGGGAAATCATGGAGCTACCATTGTGAGAAATAAAAATATTGTATTAAGCATATAAAGTTGATGTAATCAATTTGAAATATACGATCTAGATATATATATACATATTATTATATATATCGAAGACTATGAAAATCCAATCAATGGTTGATATATATATATATATAATTATTGTGAACACTAGAATCATGTTCTGAGAACGTCTAAACTATATATGGTGTGAAATAAAAATATCAGATTAAACGATAAAAGTTATGATGTCTCAATTTGATTTACATTCTTACGGAACCATCCATATATATATATATATATAACGCCTTGGACCCACGGGATAAGGGACTCATAGTCAATAAATATGGCTCACTATCTTTCAATACAAACCGAAGTTACATATTTGGTGCATGCACGACATCTCTTTCCTCCATGTTAAAGTTTCATTGGCGGTCAAAGTATTTAATCTACGAAGCTTTCACATGAAATAATGTGTTCATATTTTCATATGCGCCCCGTCAGAAATTTAATCCAAGTTGCCACGAATCAACATAATATACTTAGACAACTTCGGACATCCGCAATCCTTAATTAAAACATAATTAGAATTAAGCAATTCGAATTCATTTATCCATATTTAGAGTTTAATTAAACTCTAATTATGATCTAGTTTGATTAAGGTGTCCGCAAGTTGCGGACGTCCACATCTGAGTGTGACTACTGCACACACACATATATCTTAAATCGAGAATATTACTGCATGTATTCTGGAAAAAAAAATATGTGGATCTGTCACGAAGGAAAATAGATCTAAATGGGTCAAATTCAATTGGCTAGAAATTGAAGAGTAATTTTTTCCAACAATGATTTGTTGACTTTTTTAAGAGATATTTCCAACACATATATGTTCGTTTCATACCAAGTTTTTATATGAGTGACGCCCAAAATCTAATATCCACCTATAATAATTAGGGTAGTGCTAAATGTACATAATATCTACATACATAATACCCTTGATAATTATAGCATAAAGACCCCTCCCAAATTACCCCTAATCCATTTTTGGTAATCATATCATGAAATTGGGATGTTTTTATTTTCCTTTTTTACTCAAATAATTTTGGAAACAAATGATTAATTTGTATCTTAAGAAATCACCACTATGGAAATATAAATATGTATCAATTATACCATTATATAGATTTTTATACATATATGGATACTTATTAATTTTAACGTATTTTAAATTGAAACATTTATATTTTTATGTATATTATAATGTCTTAATAACTTTTACCTTCACACTTCAACCTTTAGTTTAATAATTTTATCGTCAAATATATATATATATATATATATATATATATATATATATATATATATATATATATATATATATAAAACACTAATTGATCGATGCTAATTATTGGACTCGTCTTGGGCACCATCGATCACTAATTGTATAGGATTGACTGCAAAATATAAGATTCACCATCTTTAGTCATTTTTGTAATTTAATCTTAGTCATTAAGGAAATCCTTTCCTTAATTATAATTATGGATAATTAGGTAAATTACAAATTCAATTAAAATATAACTAATCTATTAATTCCTGAAAATGTGTAAAATGACAAAAATATCTAATTATGTACGTACATATTATGTACGTTTAGCATTTTCCTAATAATTATGTTGGAATAAATATATATGAGCTTATATTTGGAATCTATATTTTGCGTATACCAATTTAGTGTATTTATGTGTTCAAATCCGATGTAGGATGAATGAACAATTAATGCATAAAATTAGCTTTTTAATGGTTGAGAATGATTTCTATCCACATTGAAAAATTAATTAAGTTCTAAGTCATATATAAATGAGTTCACACCAATAAGGAATAATCAAGTGTGCTCCATCTATGGTACACCTTAGTGGGTTTTTAATTAGCTATTTTATAGCTAACCCAAATGCTTAAGAGGATGGTGCGAAGCACCATTCGAGTTCGAGAGTTCGAGCACGAACATATGCACATCGCACTTGTCGCATTGGGCACTTTAGAGATGTACTTTGCATTTCGCACGACAGTCATGGATCGACGCACTGGTTCCGATCAGCAGTTGAGCTTTCGCACCACTTCACGAACAACCACCTTGGGCTATAAAAGGACCTTGCAGAAGATGATTAAACTCACCAATTCGAAGACAATCAATCTACTTCATACATTCTTCAAAGCCTCTCTGTCCCGAGTATCTAGTAGTTCGTCGAAAATACGTCTAGTAGTGCAACTACTCGTATTTGTTAAACCGTTATATCTTGGAGATAATTGCTATAGAACCGCGTGTCTGTGGCGGAGCAAAATTATCTTATGGAGAAAGAGTTCAACTTTTACCTCGGTTTTATCCTGCTTTGTTTTTTCATTATATTCGCATTTCTACATACCCGTTAATAAAAAATTATAACTATTTTTTTAATTTAATTTGTGTTTCCATTGCACTAGATTAACAGAATATGATGAATAATTTGGAAATCTATATTGATCGCTTGAGATTGCCAAATATGAGATTAATATTAATTTCACATTAATATCGAACTTAGAACATTTCACTTTTTTTTTTACCAAACTATATATATCTATCATCATCAATTATCTTTTTTTTGGTAATATGCATAACCCTCTTAATTAGTACAATGATCGAGGTGCAACAACTATATATATTAAATTATAATTGTATGACAACTGTCATAGACTCATATATAGCTATACTGATAATAAATATGCATAACCCTTTTTTTGGTAATATGCATAACCCTCACTATGTATAGTTGTTTTCATTTTTGGTGGAGTTTACATTTTTACTCGAGTTAATAATAGTTTCATCAAATTTTCATATATATATATATATAAGGCAAACATATATATATAACGAATAACATGTTTCAACTTTCATGCATATATAATTTATATATGTGCTATATATAGGTTTTTTAGGAAATACTATACTTTTTGAAATCTTACTTATATATTATGCACAAACTTCATGTAATTGAAATTTTGCATGAAAACTTGCCATGGCAGTGGTTCTGCAATCGATTCATTCTTTAAAATAATAAGCTCAAAAATGTATGCATTTTCATAATGTGAGAAATTAATCTTACTATTGTTAAAAAAGAAAAAAAGGTAACGAATTAAGTTGGGAGATTAATCCCATTCTTTTTAGGGAAGAAAATTTTGTTGGGATCCTTCTTCACCGCTTTGCACCTAACAAAATTTAGGTGTGTATTTAATCAATATATTTATAAGTCTATTATATAACAAAATGAATGTTAATAATCATACTTACAATGCAATGAATATTAATAAAACACAAAGAATTGGTTTAGAAGTCAATCGCCTTCGATTTAATTTTTACGATTACATCAACTATGTCAATTTTGAACTGCGCGTTAATCATAATTAGCTTAAAGTGAGTTGATTATTGATCACAAAATTCCTAACAATAAATAACCGTAATTAAATAAGATACTATTGTAGTCCGTTAGCAAACATATTATCATATTCACATGGACCGATAACATGAAAACACAAAATTAATAAACACAAACATGTCACTATTATCTAACCTAAACTATGGTGTTGACTTTTAAAAATTATTATATAGACATATGAGCAGTTAAACAAACTCTAAAAATATCAAGAATACAAGATTGACATTAGGGAATGTATGAACTTAACTAAAATCATGCAATTAATCTATTGACCAAAATAACCAATATTTAATTCAACTTAGTGAGGGATCACATGATAACCACAATTTCTCTCTATAAGTCTTGTGTAGTTGATTAGTATAATATTTACATTCGTTAGGTCTTAAGAAAATCGTACTAACTCCAAAAAACTCACAAAAGTTATTCTTCACACGACTACCTCTAATCATATTGTGTGTTCTTAAATTTGATTGCACAACTAATAAGTATTTAGTCGAACAATTAGCATGAATCAATAGTGACCAGTTATATAAACATGAAATCAAGCACCAAAAACCACAAATCATGAATTGCCAGAAAAATTGGACACAATAGATCAACCACATAATCTCGATCAAGTCATACAAACTTTATGATCAACTACAAAATTTAGCTACACAAAACTGAAACTAAACAAGACAAATATATATAATTACAATTGATAGATAAATAAACTCATATTTGAATCCACCATGAACAACTTGACAATCTTAAATCTTTAGTCTTCACAATGAAAGCATAAAATTCTATAGCTATGGAAAAATTATGTAAAAATAAGATCCTCGGTCTCTAGGGAGAAAAACAAAAAGACTTAGAAAACAAGTAAAATAATAATAAAAAAAATTGGGTAGAAACTGCGGCCAAACACATCGATCGCTGTTTCTGGGCAAAAAAAACATAAAAAACTGCGATTGTTGAACAGGTCGATTTTTGGGCCAAAAAATCAATGGCGAACTAAATGACGATCACCGTTATTCCACATGTTTCCTAAGAAAATCGGTGACTTCTTGCTCAGATGGCCATTTTTGTACGGCTACATGCAGACCTTGTTTTTATTTTGTTCATATCTTCCTCGTTTGAAGTTCGAATTTTGATCTATTTTCGCCTGCAAACTCAGATCGAGACGATATTTTCAGGATCAATCTCCTTAATAATTTGTCCAGTTCTTTTTCAATTGCATCCTTCAAATACCTTTCTCTAAAACACTTTAATACTACGGATGCGATGAGAAGAAGTAGCATGTCTGTTGGATTTATATACTGAAAGCAGATTGATTGAGCTTAAAGGTGAGCAAAATACCCGAAAATCAAATATCCGATCCGAACCAAACCAAAATTTAAAATTCGGTTCCTATTTTTTAGATTTTCGATTTAGATCTGATTGATATTTTTCCAAATTTTTGATTTTCGGATCGGATCGGGTTGGATTTTTTAAATCTGAAAAAAATTAAAATTTCTAATTATATATAATTTATATATATTAATAATATTTTATTCACATATTTTTAAATCTAATATAAATATATATGAGAATTAACAAAAATGGTTTTGGATTTTTGGATTTTTTTCAGATTTTAGAAATCGGATTCTTTCTTAAAATTCAGATTTTCATATTGGTTCGGATTTTTGCCTAATCCGGACAGAAATCTGAATGCTCACCCCTAGTTGAATTTGTATATAATATTTTCTGCTACCACTATTCAGATCTCATATCTGAATTGTTTACCTGATTAAATATATTATCTCATTATCTCATACAAAAGTTAGATCAATGCAGTGTGTAGAAGATCACAGATTTCTACATGATTGATTAAGCTAATTGAGATATAAAAAATATCACAACTGAGTTAACGTGAAGACGAGTTGTCGGTATAAGTTGCGATATAGATAATAAGTAACTTGACTTTGTTGCTTCTCTATGTTGGTACGTCTTAACGTATTGATGGATCACAATGAGATGTGTTCTTCTATCTGAGCATCGTGAAGAACCTAGATCTCGGTGACTTTACGTTGGTTTAAACCTCGATAAGATTTCAGATGAATATGAGTTACTGACCACCACTTTAACATGTTATCGGTGATGGTTACATGGGATAACCTAATATTCTCCGCATCTCGGGTGGTGGCTGTACTTATATATCATGTTGGTCATCTGTATCGAGTTACCGTATTCGTTTAGGATGATGACGTTTATTGTACTAAACCGTGCAGGTTGAGTTAACTCAAGTACAATAATAAGGTTGAGTGGTACTACTTAAGAAATTATTAAGAGATTAATTATTTTAAGTAGTCGGAATAATTAATGGATATGTGTTATCTTAAATACGAGGATTTGTAAGTTTAAGTACAAGTTCGACTCAACTTCGGTATTAAAGGGATAAGTCATTATTTATTCTCTAGTGGAATGAATAAATATTTAAGAGTTAATTTATGTTATGGGCTGAACATAAGATAATTAATTCATTCTAGCCCATCTTTATGAAGGAAAATCTTAATTTATTCGTGCTCTCAAAGATCTATCTTGGATATTTAATTCACCATATATACATTGATTATATTCCTATCATGCTCCTATATAATTAATTGCAACACATAAGTATTTTTTTCATGTTTACCTGCGAATTTCTGGGACAGTAGATCAATTGCACTCCGCTTTGATCTTCTGGACTATTTCTCGAATGTCTATTCTCCAATACTGAGTGAGAGCAATCTATGGAGAATACTGCAATATTTTGCCCCATATGTATTTCTTGTGATTTTTGAAAATCACTTGTTATTCATAGTTTTTCCGATTTTCTCCTACCTTGTATTTATAATGTTTTTCCCTAGAATCATATTTATATAGGACTCTTGCATATCCAATAAATAGAATGACTATCTTCAATCCCTAAAGATAATTCTTATCTAGAATAATTATCTGTTGATATCTAATAATATCAGATAATATCTATCTAGATATAGGAGATGTATTAAAATAATACATAAATCAGAACAGAATCCTAGTGTGACTCTTATAGGGGCGACGAAATTTTAGGCCGTAACAGGCCTTGATGGCCAGCCCAGGGAACAAATACAACGAATAAAGATGAGCTTAAAATGAATTGATTATCCTATATTCAGCCCATAACATAAATTAATTCGTAAACATTTATTGATTCCACTAGATAATAAATACTGACTTACCCCTTCATTACCGAAGTTGAGTTGCGCTTGTATTTAGACTTATGAATCCCCGTATTTAAGATATCGCACGTTTATTAATTATTTATAGCACTCTAACTGTTTAGAATAATTAATTTCTTTAATTCCTTAAGCAGTACTACTCAACCTTATTATTGTGCTTGAGCTAACTCAACCTGCAGGGTTTAGTACAATAAACATTTTGAGCTACTTAAGGGGACATCATCATTCTTAATGTATACGATGACTCGATATAGGTAACCAGCATGACGTACAAGTATTGTCACCATACAAGATGCAGAGAATCTTGGGTTATATCATGTAACCCTCACCCATAAAAATCAAAATAATGGTCAGTAACTCATACTCATCTAAAATCTTATCGAGGTTTTGATCAACGTAAATTCATCGAGATCTAGGTTCTTCACGACGGTCAGATAGAAGAACTCATCTCACTATGATCCATCAATACGTCAAAATGTACCAGCATAGACAAGTAACCAAATCAAGTTACTTCTTATCTATATTGCAGCCTATACCGATAACTCGTTCTCAAGTTGTCTCAGTTGTGATCCTTTTTATATCTCAACTAGCTTAACCAATCATATAGACTTATATGATCTTCTACACACTGTATGATCTAACTTTTGTATAAGATAATGAGATAACATGTGCAATCAAATAAACAATTAAGATATGAGATTGTAATAGTAGTAACAGAAAGCATTATATACAAGTTCAATCATTCTGCTTTCAGTATACAAATCTAATACTTTATTCTTTTTATCTAATCTCTGGACTGACTCACCAAGGCCTACATCCATGAAATTTACATCCCCTCCTATACAGCCCTACTAGGACTGTGTTCCAATGCCCAATCTTACCGCACTTGAAGCTCTTACTAAATTGTCCATGATGCTGCCGACCATGGTGGAATGAATTGAACGAGTTTTATCTGAAACAAACATGAATTTTGTGGGGTTCAAATATGTCCAAATTGCAATTTGTGTTTGAGGAGTTGAGCTTAAATAGGTATGTACCTATCAATCTTGGCATTAACTTTGATTTGGTTTCGACCTTAGATGAGCTGAAGCAGAATGTGGCAAGATTGAAGTGCTTGACATTCTAGATTGGCAATCATTTTTATAAAAGTATTTATTAATCTCTAAATTGTCAAGGCTCAAATGGCGTCCAAGATCTTGAGAATGAAAATGAAGTGGACGAATGTGTTAACTATCATACTTAATCTAAATTCCGTTGAGAAAGTTACTGAATTCAAAAATTGGAAATTTTAAACCCGGTTCGAATCCCATGAGGGGAGAAAATTCAATTTTTTTGGATTCATTAACTTTTCCAACGGATTCATCAACTTTCACTGTAAATTCATCATTTTTGATTCTCACATTCTCATGATAAAAATAGTTCTCATGTTAACCCTCTCATATATATATATATATATATATAATAAATTTATTTGAGTGTTGTTACATGGGAAAATTAAAGCTAACATTATAGTAATTAATTAATCAGACTGAGTTCTCATACCCAGCGCTTGACTACCTAATAGTAATACCTCGGGTTTTATGGTACTTAGGTTCCCATGTTCACAAAGTAATACCCCGCACTTGCTAAATTGTCTGCGATGCCGCCGACCATGTCGATGGTACCTTATGCCTTGAGCATAGGTCATTTAGCCTTCCAATACCCAGTCTTACCGTATTTGAAGCACTTGTCCTTCTCATTTGTATTTTTCAAACCACTGGTAGAGCCCTTTGTTTTACTCCCACTATTTTCTTTAGTTTTAGCATCTCTTGAATTCCACTTTACATTTTCATCTTTCGATGAAGCTGTGGTATTCCTTGAGGTGTGTATTAAAGATTGTGCACCTTTACCCATCTTGTCTTCCGTCGTTACCCGATCCTTTTGCAATGAATCTAGAGTATGATTCTTATCATATAAGATCACGCTATCACGGAAGTCATCAAAAGAATTAGGTAAAGTATTGAGGATTATATCAATCTTGATCTCATCATCAATATATCCTCCAACCAATTCGAGCTCTTCAAAGAGATTGGTCATTTGCTCAACATGATCATGCAATGAATCGCCTTCTGTCATTGAACTCGACGATCAACTTTGTCAAGTTATAACTAGTAATTATGTCCGACTCCCCACACCATTTCATGAGATTTAGCCAGATTGTGGTTGCATCCTCTATCTCTTGATGCTATAGTTGCAAAGACTCGCACATGATAACCAAAAGAATGAACTTTTCCATTCTATTTGATTTATCCCATTTCTCATGCTCCTTGTGCTCCTCATCGATAGATGAATCGTCTAAGGATGTTAGACGAGGTGTATTGAGTACAAATAAATTTTCTTCGACAGTAAGAACAATCACAATGTTTCGTTTTCACTCGATATAATTTGGACCGGATAATGGATTTTGTACGAGCATATTGATAATCGACGTAAAAGACATATCTGAAAAGTAATGTAAACACATAAGCATACGATCGCACATAATTCGTAGCAACAATATTGTAACCTTTTGATAAAACAATATTAGTTGAAACCTCTCATTGCCCAAGAAATTTCACATGCAAGCCACGCGTGTGGACGTTTACACATGAACCCCTCGACCAGACTAAAATGAACATTTTAGTTGTTTAATTTCAATCCATGTCAACTTTTCTTTATGACAAATGAAATTAATAATTGGACTTTAACTAGAACACATCACTATCGCAAGAAATGGACTTCGCGAGAAGTTGTACTCGAGGTGATGCCTGAGCAGTGACCACAATTTTGACAGCAGAAATCGAATTATTAGAATTGGCATACACACGCGGACCATACCACTTCCAATTCAATTTCGTTTGTCATCTCATTTAACATATATCTCTAGAGAACTTATGAAAATCGCACATGCAAGTCACGCGTGTGGACGTTTACACATGAAACTCCCACTACTCAATAGATTAAAATATTTTATTTAGAAATCTCATATACAAACTTATGATAAATAGTGCAAACAAGCCACGCGTATGGACGTTTACTCACTGTGAATGTCACTTTATATAGAGATCAAAATATGGAGGTCTTCGACATATTTAATTTAAGAATTAAAACATTAGGTTTCTTGCTTAATCTTTTTATTTCAAACATGCTTTAAAACACAATAAACCTAGCATGCTTGCTAAACACAGTTAATCACAAAACATATATCCATGTTTATCTACGTAATTAAACATACATTACATGCTACTGCATAATTTAAACATCCACGACATGCTTGAACGATAAAAATAAAATAAAATTCGTTCATCACGGCCCATTTGTGGATCATGTACGTCCCTGCCTAATTTATTAAATAAATTTGCAAAGTACAAATCTTCAATTTTCATTTGAAACGGTCCTCGCGTGCACAGGCACGGACTGAACTCGTAAAAATTAGATTTGGACCGAAAAATCAAACCGGATCGAAATAGTGATTTGGGTCGGGCCGGGTTAGAAAATGGATTGGGTCGGTCCAAGTGGGCTGGGCCGTATTCGTGGGCATGCGCGCTAGGGCATAATCCAGCGCGCCCAACACCATCTGTCGCCCCTCGTGTTGCCCAGCTGCTGTTCGCGCGCGAGCATACGTCCAGGTGCAGGTGTCCGCACGAGCCTGTGAACTGAGATTGTGCAAGGTGTGCCAGCCTAGCGCGCGCTCATTGTGCATCTCCCCGTCGTCTCGTCCGATCTCCCTCAAAAATGTCGTCGAGCCCCGAGAACATGCGGATCGCGCATCCCATGCTTGATGTTGCACTCCATCACCCAACGTGTCCTGCTACTTGCACATCGCATCGCGCGCGTCGCACAACTCGGGTCTACTCGTGCACTTCGTGCGACGGGCATTCGGGCGCTGAGACCATGCATTGTCGCTGCTTCTACCGTGCTGTTCGCCCTACGTGCGGGCGTTGTGCGCCCTACGTGTATGGCATCTACCGTCGCCCCGTCGTGTTCTACTTCCTGCACGTCTCCCGTCGTATCGTGCGATGGAACTCCATCATGTCGTCTCGTTCTTCATGTTCTTCTTTTTTCATTTTTACGGATATAAATCATAGAAAAAAATAAATTCTAATCTAACAACATATTTTCTCGTGGTGAAAAACGATCCCAACGATAAAACAAATTACTTGAGCCAAGATGAATGACGGATCTGTAATTAATTATAGCGCATGTTATAATCAAACGTGAATTAATCTAACAGAGCCAAGATACTGATCTCAGGCTCTGATACACTTTATAGGAAAATCTTATTTTACCCATGCTCCCAATGATCTATTTTGGATGTTTAATTCATCATACATTGATTATATTTGTAGCATGCATTTATATAATTAATTGCAACACATATGTGTTTACTCGTGTTTACCTGTGAATTTATGGGATAACAGATCTATTGCGGACCCCAGCTCTGATCTTTTGGACTGTATCCCAAATGCCTATTCTCCAATACTGAGTGATAGTAATCAATGGAGAATATTGTAAAATTTTGCCTTCTATATGATTTTCGAAAATCACTATAATGACATAGCATAATCTGATTTTCTCTCACCTTATATTCATAATGCATTCCCTAGAATCTTATTTAGATAGGATCCTTGCATATCTAATAAAAACAATAATTATCTTCAATCCCTGAAGATAATTCATATCTAGAATAATTATCTCTTGATATCTAATAATATCAGATAATATCTATCTAGATATAGGAGATGTATTAAAATAATACATAAATCAGAACAGAGTCCAAGTGGGACTCTCCATAGGTGGGATGAAATTTTGGTCAGTAAAAGGTCTTGATGAGCCAACCTAGGGATCAAATGCAAGTACTAAAGATGGGCCTAAAATGAATTAAGCCCATAACATAAATTAATTCATAAATATTTATTCATTCCACTAGACAATAAATGCTGACTTAACACTTTATTATCAAAGTTGAGTCGGACTTGCACTTAGATTTACGAATCCTCGTATTTAAGATATCGTACATCTATTAATTATTTATAGCACTATGACTACTTAAAATAATTAATCTCTTTAATTTCTTAAGTAGTACCACTCAACCTTATTATTGTACTTGAGTTAACTCAATCTGCAGGGTTTAGTACAATAAATTTTTTGAGCTCCTTAAGGGGACGTCATCATCCTAAACGGATATGGTGGCTCGATACAATTAACTAGCTTGACATACAAGCACTATCACCACTTAATATGCAGATAATATTGAGTTATCTCATGTAACCCTCAGCCATAACAAGTCAAAGTGATGGTCAGTAACTCATACTCACCTAAATCCTTATCGAGGTTTAGATCAACGTAAAGTCACCGAGATCTAGATTCTTCATGACGGTCAGATAGAAGAACTCATCTCACTGTGATACATCAATACGTCAAGATGTACCAGCATAGACAAGCAACCAAGTCAAGTTACTTCTTATCTATACTGCAGCCTATACCGACAACTCATCCTCAAGTTATCTCAATTGTGATCCTTTTTATATCTCAATTAGCCTAACCAATTATACAGACTTTTGTGATTTTCTAAACATTGTATGATCTAACTTTTGTAAGAGAAAATGGGACATCATATGCAAATAAGTAAATAATTCAGATAAGAAATTGTAATAATGGTAACAGGAAACATTGTATACAAGCTCAATCATTCTGCTTTCAATATACAAATCCAACAAGTTCCCACCAAACTTATGTAAGTTCACCATCTTTTTTGCCTTCACTTGCAGCTCAACTTGCATCATCACCCTTAGCACAACCATATCCCAAACCTACTAAATCCTCTAGCAAATGATTCATAGAGATAAGCCCCCACACCCAACTCCAAAACCGTATGAATATCCCCATCGCTTCATGCCAAAGCCCAAATCTTCTTGCTAAACTCCTTCCTCATCCTCTAAACCCTACCTGATACCATGGACAAAGCCAAACGCCTACATGTCTTTCTCCAGCTTAAAACCGCTTACTTGTACCAGGTGAAAGATCTAGTCCAGTTAGATTCCTAGGAGAAGTATATCAATGAGAAAGCAGAGTTAGAAGCCCTCTATGGGATTTCTAGCATCTAGTTGATGATCCAAAATTTTGAGGAGACCATAAAATATGTGATTGTTGAGGATGTAGAAGTTAATGTAGTTTTGGTGAAAGAAGCTGCTGACACCCGGGCTTGTAGAGTTGGCCCATAAAGGACTCTGATCTCCCTACCGATGATAAAAAAACATAAGGATTCGACTGAAGCCCAACAAATTAAGATCATTGCTGAGAGGTTTGTTGAAACTGCAACTGCCACTCCCACTGAAGATGTTGTTCCTCAACAAACTGATATTCCAACACCTGCTGAAACAGTCACTCAGCCTACTGAAGTTTTCTCATCATCAGGTTCTTCTCTAACTATCCCACAACCAGCCATGCTGCCAACGCCAACGATCTCTAATGTTGTACTGAAGCGACTTGCCTATCAGCTTGAAGCTGAAATTGCGAAGGCAAACGAGCTGACTAAGACGGTGGGTAATTGGTAAAGGACTTATGATGATCAGGTATCAGCAGCCAACCGGGCCTACTGCAAAAACAAGAATATAACAACGACTTACAGCTTGCAGCCGTGGATTTTTGAAGCTCAGTCTCAGTTGAGCTTTAGCTTGGACTGGATTAGACGTTATCCAAAGCTAATAAGCTAGAGAACTGAAATAGAAGTTTACTAGAGAAAGCATTGCTCGTGAAGCTACCATCATCACCCTACTTGCTGAGATGCTTCAGACGATGGAGAGATGATAAACCTCATTTCTGCCTAATTTATAAGGCCATTTCCGTTCATTTTATAATTGATAAGTGATCATTTGAGCTTTCATTTGATATGTTTATGTTTACCTTGAAAGATATTATGCCGTGTGTATTTCGTGTTGTTTTTGCACAGGTTTGGATGTCAAAAATTGTGGATCACGAAATAAAGGTATTCTTGGGCCGTGAGAGATCGCGACATAGGCACGCAAGAAGAAAACTCGAGAGCAAAGCTCGCGAGTAAAAACAAAAATCAGCAAGACACACCTCGCGACCTTTCTTCGCGATGGAGTCTCGCGAGCAAAGCTTGCGAGGAGAGACGGACGCACGAATAAAGCTGGCTCGTGACATTGTTTCGTGACTTTTGCTCGCGAGCTAAACCTCACGAGCCAATGCGGGCGTAGGGTTACATATTGATGCGCATTCTTCTTTTCCAGGAAACCAACTTATACCGAGACCAAACGAGAGAACTCAAGAGAGTTTAGCTTTTAGTTTAGTTTATTTTCCATTCAGTTTTCGTCTTTAGATTCATTTGAGAGTTCATAATTATTTTAGATTAAAGTTGCTACATTATTTGTCGTGGATTCATTCGGTTTTATCTATTCAATTTAGTTCATGTTTTCTTTATTTAATTCTTGTTTTGTTATTTTAATTATGAGTAGCTAAATCTTATATTGATCCTAAGGTTTATATGCCTGACTAGATTCATGTGATTTATCTGTTGATACTGTTTTGTCTTTCCATTCATAATTTATGATTCTTGGTTTTAATTCTCATGTGTTGGTACCTGATCAATATTGATGCATGCTAGTTATGTGATTGATGTCCTGGCGGAATTAATTGCATAGTCGATCTCTTGAATACATAATACAGACCTTACCTTGAGACATGTCGGAGATAGGTGAACTATATGAGGTTATTCTTTGTGTGCTTTTGGTAATTAGCTTACTTTTCTTGAGACCTAACGGAGATAGAGTTTAGCCTAACCTACTAGCGGAAGACTGTAGTTACATTAGTGATCCTTCATATGAATGTGGATTAAATTGGTAAACAGATTAATAGATTAATTGTGTGAATCTGGTAAGATTAAGTACATCCATATGGTCAGTCTTTTATCCGAGTTTATTCTTATTTTATTTGAGTCTTGTTTAACATCTCTTAATATTGTTGCCTGAATAATAATTAAGATTCTGTGTGAATTAATCGTTGTGTTTTCGAGTATCAATCCATGTGGATACGATATATTACTTGTTGTTTTACTATCATTTATTTGTTAGGAAAATAAGAGGATCAAATTTTGGCGCCGTTGCTGGGGACTGTTTAGATTTCATAGTGATAATTTTCTGGATTGTAGTTGTTAATTCAGGCTTTTATAAAAAAAATAAAAAAAAATTCTATGTTTTTACTTGGATCTGATCCGATTTTTGTCTTTTTGCACAGTCCATGATTACAAGGTCTCAGAGGAAAGAAATTGTCCCATTGAATATTGAGATCGAAAGACCGCACAAGAGAGAGCGCAGAGAAAGAAGACAAAAAACAATGGCAGATAGACAACCTCACGAGAATGATCGTAAGGCCGAAATGGAGGCAATGATAGCAGAGATGCAACGCCTGTCACGCCCCAATTCCCGAGGGAAGGCACGGATGCCGGGTATGACTAGGGTTGGAAATAAGCGGGAAGAAGGGATAACAATATATACATATATGAGGTTCACTTACATGCCAAAAATTGGGCAGCATCTCCTCTATAAAAGGATAAATCCAAAAAGAAACAGAAACTGAAAATAAGCAAACAAACACAAATTCACAATATTGGTGTCGGAAAGCTCGGCACCACGTTGGTCGTATACAACCGACTATAATCACGGGGTGAGCGATGGACAACCAATAACGGTTTTGGGGTAGGAACGTCTTACTACACCTCAAGTCGAGAAATGATGGGGTATCGAAGCTAGCTACGCCAAAAGGTTGGCCGACCAGCTCGCCATGTGGTCGTTCTTGTCTCGACTACTACATGAGGGCTTTGGCCAAGCGTCGAAGAGGGCCGACTACTCGCACTCTCCATCGAAAGCAATAAAAAGCGGTAGAAATCACAACAGTAAACCAGTGAACTTAAAATACTTGAAATATAATAGTCATAGAACTCAATCGAGTTTCTAGACGATAGCCACAAAACATACACACTTAATAGCGTGCAGAACGTAACATACTTAAAATAAAAATAGAAACGCCAACCCGCCTCGGTGCTCATCACGTCCGCCGCTATTAACACGAAAACATTTGAAAAGATTTTGGGTGAGTACTAGCGCACTCGATGGGTCATGCATTTTCACAAGCAGTTCATATAAACAAAACGAAGAAAGTCCATGTCGACGGTAAACATAGAAGGTTTTAAAACATAAATCCACTTCCATGAAACCAAAACCTTTTACTTGGGGCCCGTTAGTGCATTCCATTGTTACTCTAAGCTAAGATCTCCGGACGAACCACACTTGAGATCACATTAACATAACCCGGAGAGACTCGGGACGAACCACACTTCGAGATCAATCACCGGGCTAGCAGGCGCGTAACCCGTAAGCCACATCATATGTCGATGCGCGGAGGATCAATCCACTGCGAGACGGACCGTGTACACAACCTTAGTAAGTGTGTTAGACACACTAAGAGCCACAATTGCTTTACAGAGAGCATTAAACAGATAGAGATGCGCCAAAATATTTTCATGGACATTCAGCATTTTCTTTTGAAATATCAGAGCTTAATAACTCAAGATAAATACTCAAAATATAACCCACCTATACCGACGAAAACGTCTACTGGGAGAGATCTACAGATCCAACAACTATACCGATCACACTGGCAAGTACCTGGTAACAATACGGAACAACTTTTGGAGTCACATTCCACGAAGCAAGACAACAATGCGATCAAAACGGAGATCGAAGCAAAACGGGGGTTTTTAACTTTTCAAACTCATTTTTGGCAACATCCGGGTTTTCAAATCAACTCGATGCAAAAGGCAAAAAAATTCAGGGCATTGAAATCTATAAAGGGGTACCTTGAAAACATGCATGCGTGCAAGTTGATACAAAACTTAGCTACGAAGAAGCTTCAAAACTTGATGCTTATCCTCGGATCTAGGATAAACCATCCAAAACCGATGCATGAAAATGGAAACATAAGCAATATGCAATTTTAGGAACGAGAATGACAAGCCATGTCGAAAATGGATAACCCTGGCATGTACTTCCTTTAGAAACTCAAAATGATGAAAAACATCCGGTATGTAAAAACACGAAAACGAAAAAGGAATCGATGCGCTAGTAGAACACATAGCTCGAACTCAAAACCTAAAGGGCCCATAGCAAAAGTGGCCGTCGGCCACCATTGGCGGCCAACCGCTCACAGCGGCATGAATGGGGCGGCGGTTTTGGCGGTTTGGCGACCTCCCCGTTCCTCGCCTCGTCCCTTTAGAGACCCGAGTTCTACGCTATGCTATCTATGAAAAGCGGAATCAAAACAAGAAAAGGACAAAATTTAAAAGCGAAGGCACCGGGAGGCGATCGGTGTGGTAGGCCGGCAACAGTAGCAATGGCGCTTCCGCCGAGCCCTCCCGCCGATCCCCACTCCTCCAAAGGCTTCGCAGCTGCACTGAGGCGCTGGCTCTTCCGTAAACACGGAGAGCGGCTTGAAATGAGCGTTTGAAAATGAAGGCCCTAGGCCCTATTTATAGATTTTGAAGAAGCTTGCTTGCGCAGCGCATGCATACGCCGATGCAATTAAGAGTGTGCTTGCACAATCACGACACGTTAGTAGTCGAAAACACTTTAAAAATCATAACTTGATCGTTTGAAATCTGTTTTCAAAATTTAAGAGCCTACGTGCTCGCATTTAAAAATCCTTCACAATGACTATTTATTTGCAAATTTTGGAAATCATGTGAATATAATGCATATGAAAACGGATTTAATACTGGACGTCGATCTCGTTCTAGGTCCAAACAAAGTCTAACTTTTTTCAAACTTCACCGAAAAATCTAACGAATATTTTAATAATATTCTACGAAAAAACGGGTCGTCACAACGCCAACTAGTGTTAAAGAATCAAATAGGCCAAGTTGGAGTACGAGCATCACCCATACCGCTCAATCATATGTATAGGTCACCGACTGATCAGTTTCAAGGTGGAGGATGGGGGCCAAATGTCAATGCGAATAACTTTGAGTTGAAACCTTCCCTCATCAGCATGATACAAGCAGAGCAGTTTGGGGGAGGGGTTACTGAAGACCCTAATGCACATTTGGAGGCATTCCTTGATATTTGTGATACAATCAAGCAGAATGGAGTGTCAGCTGATGCCATCCGGATGCGGATGTTTATATTCTCACTGAGGAGTCAGGCGGAAGAATGGTTCAAGAGTTTGGACAGATCACGGATTACCACTTGGGAGCAGCCCTGTGAGAAGTTTTTATCTAAATACTTCCCACCTGCCAAGGCTCAGAAAATCATTGAGGAAATCTCTCATTTTTCACAATTGGGAGTAGGGGTGGATATTTGGTATTGGATATTTGGGTATCTATATAACTGAACCGAACCAATGGATATCGATTAACCGAATAACCGATATCATTGGATACGGTTCGGTATTTGCATGTGATTTTCAAAAATTAGGTTATCGGTATACCCGATAACCGAATGGGTATCTGAATAACTCAAAATAATTATATAAATATATATATTTATTTAATTTCATAATTAATATTTTAAAAAGCGAGTACATTTTAAAAAGCGAATATATTTATTTAATTTCATAATTAATATTTTAAAAAGCGAATATATTTATTTAATTTTATAATTAATATTTTAAAAAGCGAATATATTTATTTAATTTTATAATTAATATTTTAAAAAGCGAGAATATTTTAAAAATGCAGAATATATATTTATTTAATTTTATAATTAATATTTTAAAAAAGCGAGTATATTTTAAAAAGCGAATATATTTATTAAATTTTATAATTAATATTTTAAAAAACTGAATAATATTTTAAAAAAAATTGGGTTTAAAAAATCGGTTATTCGGTTAACCAAATAACCGATTGGTTATTTGGTTAACCGAATAATTGATCGGTTCGGTTATCGGTTAGTATCCAAAGTGCATAATCGGGTTCGGATTAGCGAACCGAACCGGATACCGAGCCCTAATTGGGATACGAATCTTTATTTGAAGCACGGAGAGATTCGAAGTCTCGTGCGAAAATGTCCACAAGATTGTTTTTCCCCGAATAGCGGTGACCCAATTCTCAATGGACTTAATGATAACACCGTAGCATTGTGGATGCTTGACCGGAGGATGCATTCTCAGCGAGATATCGATAAAGCGTTGAGGATTATTGAGGAGATGACATCCAATAGTTATCGATGGCCGATGGAGAGACAACCGATCGAAAAAGTCTCATTGCACGAGCTTGATAATGATATGATGATTTGTTAGAGAAATTCACAGCATTGCAGAAGGAGTATGAAGCCGAGAGGAAAAGGCAGATGACTGTTCCCATGGCGCAGAACATTGAGGAGGCCAGTTATGTGAATCAAAGAAATAATTTCCAAGGGAATCGGTGGGAATATCATCCCAACAATACGAATCACCCAAATTTTTTCTATGCCATGCTAAGAATCCTCACCAACCACCACTTGGTTTCTTTGTTAATAATGGGATAATTGTGGAACCGAAGAAGCTAGCCTTGAAGAGATGATGCAGCAAGTATTGGTGAGCAATCGACAATTGCAATGAGTCACCAACAAATCGTGGCTCGACAAAATATTCGAGATACAACAGATCGTGAATGATCAATACTCTAGAAACACCGTCGATGCCATCAACAATCTTGTCATATCCTTGGCAAACAATTGAAGATGGTGGAGAATCAAGTAGGGCGGATGGCGATGAGAGGCTGGGATGCCAGGCAATGTCGATTTCAAGCAACACCGGCGAGTCGAAGAATCACACTCCTCCAAATCAGTGCAATGCCATCTATTTGAGAAGCAGAACATCATATACAAGTCACCCGGAGCATGAAGGGGAGAAGAGACACATGGAAGAGGACGAGTATGAAGAAGATGAGTCTCGCCTCGCGAGTAATCCTCACGACATAACGTTGCGAGGTAGTCTCGCGAGGAAAGACGCAACTGGCACAGAACCTTACCTCGTGACTTTACCTCGCGATGAAGTGTCGCGAGGGAATGCCATGAAGTCACATGAAGAAAACCTCATGAGAAAGTCTCGTGACTCTACCTCACGAGGAAAGAGCTTGAGCCCTCGGGCGCCTCAATACCGCCACTGCTTCTCTCGGTCTTGGGAAGAGGAAATCTGACGAGAGGTTCACTCGATTAATGGAGATGTTCCAGAAAGTCAATATCAACATACCACTCCTAGATGCGCTTCGAGATATGCCTGGATACGTCAAATTCCTCAAAGATGCAGTGGCGAATAAGAAGAAATTGGGCAAATTTGAAATGATCAACCTGTCTGAAAAATGCAATGTTATCATACAGAGGAAGTTTCCGCTCAAACAAAAGGATCCTATGAGTTTCGCTTGGAATGCAGTTGGAGCATCGTTTCCTAATGTATTGTGTGATCTGGGAGCAAGTATCAATCTGATGCCTCTGTCTGTTTTCAACCGCCTGAAGATTGGAGTGATGAAACCGACTGTCATTTCATTATTAATGGCTGACAGGTCAGTTTCATATCCTAAAGGAGTAGTCGAAGATTTGTTGGTAAGAATTCAAGATTTTGTTTTTCCTGCTGATTTTGTGATATTAGATATACCTAATGATAAAAATCAACCATTAATCTTGGGTCGACCGTTTTGCTCTTGGTGAGCTTCACATTCCGTGTGAACAAAGAGGAGCTGAAAATTTCGATTTATGTGCCATCAAGAGGCATGATAGTTCAGATTATGAGGATTGTTGTTCGATCACCACTTCCACAGTTAGCCCAGTCTCGCATTTGCATGTTAACCGACTAGTTGATGGGGATTATACAAGAAAAAGCTTGACTCGGTATGGAACCCCGAATGTTTTGTTCAAGTTTGGGGGGAGTCACTTCCACATTCAGTGGTTGTCTGCAGTGAACGCTAAATATAGGGGCAAACGCAAGTTTTGAAGAAGTCAGTTGCCAAAAAGCCAGATTGATTGAGGTACTGGTCTAGCTAAAGACGTTAAATTAAGCACTTGTTGGGAGGTAACCCAATATTTTTGCTTTGTTTTGTTTTTTTTTTGTTTTTGTTTTTTTTTGTGTCTGTTTAGGGTTGAGTTGAATGATGAGCAACCGATGATGAGAATTTTTTTTATTAGAAAATTTGATTGCAATTGATTTTGTGAGATGACACGTGTTATGATGATTGTGAGTATTGAGCCTTTGAGAACTTGATCACATGTTTGAAACCTGCGAGACTTGAGCTTTTGACTGTCATATCATTTCAATCTTGTTTCTTTCTGTGTTGAGTGGTTTGAAATAGCATGTGTTTCTCTAGAACTTGCTCTGGATCTTTTTCGAGGTTGCATTGATGTGCTTAAGAATTGGGAGATGATATTATGCATTCTTTTCTTAGCCTATATACTATCCAAACACTAACTTGTTAATCATTTTATCTTTTGATGAGCCCGTTTGAGCCTACCTTATTCTTTCATGAAGTCGTGGGTTGGGTTGGGTTCGTTAGCGTGATATTTGGTTTCTAGGATTGAAAGGTTGAAGAAAATAAATAAATAAATGGTGAAAGTGATGGCTCAAGAGTTTGGACAGATCACGGATTACCACTGGGAGCAGCCTGTGAGAAGTTTTTATCTAAATACTTCCCACCTACCAAGGCTCGTAAAATCATTATGAAATCTCTCATTTTTCACAATCGAGAGGGGTGATATTTGGTATCGATATTTGGGTATCTATATAATCGAATCAACCAATGGATACTCGGTTAACCGAATATACGATATCATCGATACGGTTCGGTATTTGGTATGTGATTTTAAAATTGGGTTATCAGATACCCGATAACCGAACGGGTATACAGATAACCTAAAATAATTATATAAATATATATTTATTTAATTTCATAATTAATATTTTAAAAATATATTTATTTAATTTTATAATTAATATTTTAAAAACTGAATATATTTATTTAATTTTATAATTAATATTTTAAAAACCGAGAATATTTTAAAAACTAATATATATTTATTTAATTTTATAATTGATATTTTAAAAATCGAGTATATTTTAAAAACTGAATATATTTATTAAATTTTATAATTAATATTTTAAAACTGAATAATATTTTAAAAAAAATTGGGTTTAAAAAACCGGTTATTCGGTTCGGTTATCGGTTAGTATCCAAAGTGCATAATCGGGTTCGGTTAACCGAATCGAACCGGATACCCAGCCCTAATTGGGTGACGAATCTTTATTTGAAGCCTGGGAGAGATTCAGAAGTCTCATGCGAAAATGTCCACAACATTGTTTTTCCCCTGAATAGCAGGTGACCCAATTCTACAGTGACTTAATGATAACACCCGTAGCATTGTGGATGCTTCAGCCAGAGGATGCCTTCTCAACAGAGATATCAATAAAGCGTTGAGGATTATTGAGGAGATGACATCCAATAGTTATCAGTGGCTGATGGAGAGACAACCGATCAGAAAAGTCGCCGCTGCTGAGCTTGATAACAGATATGATGATTTGTTAGAGAAATTCACAGCATTGCAGAAGGAGTATGAAGCCGAGAGGAAAAGGCAGATGACTATTGCCATGGCGCAGAACATTGAGGAGGCCAGTTATGTGAATAAAAGAAATAATTTCCAAGGGAATCAGATTGGGAATCCAGCATATCATCTGTACTATTGAACTGTTGAATTGTTTTTCGCTTTCGCCTCTGTCGAGAGTTGTACTATCAGATTTCATCTCGTATTTTATTATACTAGTCATCATGCTTATTAAAGCAACTGTGTGACTTGATTATGATATGTTTAAACACATTTTAATCAAGAGAAACACCAATTTTAAACCGAGCAAATATACACCAAACTAATCATGTCTATTGTAATATATTCGTTGATAATTAGGCGTGATATTCCACAATCATGTGGGGAAACTATTCTATACTCGGCTATAAATCATGTGGGGAACCGTAACAAGGAGATGAATGAATGGAATGTGTGGCGTAGTTTTTCTAGCCATTGTCGAGGTTTGAAACCTTCTAGTGGCTAAACCGATGTCTTTTAAGTTGAGTGGATTAGTAGAAGTCACCAAGTCTTAGTGTGTGCTTGAAAAGAGGACAACCGATTGATCATGCTAATCCAAAGTAGCATCATTACCCTTTCAAGAGAGAACTTTATAACAATATATGCAAAACATGATAGAGGTATTGTGTGTGTCAGTGTGTAAATGGAAATTTGAGACATTTTTTGGAGAGTGGGTTATGAAGTTTGAGACCAAAATCGTAATTTTACATATTATTGTTTCAAATCTATATATGTAGAAGTATATGAATATCCACCTTAAAATAATGCTAGAGGGACGGGTTATGAAGTCGTTGCCAATATCGAAATGACGAGAAGAATTGTTGTTTTGGGAACAGTAGTTTAGATATATATATGTTTGTTATAAACTTGCAGTGCAGAGGCATTAAAAAGCCTATGGACAACGAGTTTTTATTTTTGCATATGTAATGCTGGAGGGATGTATATGTAATGCTCAAATTAAAATTTGTAAAAAAAAAAAAAAAAACTGACCGTGTCGAACCGGAACAAGACAAAACGGGCCGGGTTTTGATCGATCCGGGTCCAAGCGGTTCTGGAACCGGAACTGGAACCGTTGTTTTAAAATTTAATGGGTTTTGAACGGTTCCGGGTCGGTCCGGGTAAAGACCGCCCATTGACATCCCTACCCCTAGGGACCATCATCTTATATTATACTCCATCCGTCCCAATATTCATGGCACATTTCTTTTTTACACGTAGATTAAGGAGAATTATGTTTTATGTGTAAAGTAGTGTATGGTACAAAATTCGAAACATTTTTTAGTGTAAAATTGTATTTTTTTTTGGAATCGGACCAACTTAATGGGACAACCCAAAAAGAAAAACGAGCCAACAATAATAGGATGAGGGAAATTTTAATTAATAAAAATTAAAATTTATTTTATAAGTGGATCATGCCCGATACAATTAATGAAAGTTCAGTAGTCACAACTTATTATAAAGTTGAATACTTGGGATAATGTAAAGACAATGTTGCTTCAAGTTGGTGGTGAAGCATTGCTTGAGAGGTTCATAACAGGTTGTTTTGGTCACCTAATCAATCATATACCAATGAATAAGTGGGCTATGGCTATACACTACGTAATTTCTTGCCGGATCTAGAGCTCAAATTAGGAGATATGGTTTTTTATTAGAGGGAGAAGACGTTTTTTCTTTAGAGATTATGCCCTGGTGATCGGTCTCCAGTTTAGGTCGTCTTCATTTGATACCACAATAGAGTATGACTTATAACATATTTGGGTCTATAGCACTTTTGTGGTGGTCAGAGATGGTCCGATGACCATGGAAGAAGGTCTCCTTCCTAGGCACAAATTAGCTACATATATGGAGATTACAAAAGAACTTAGACTGATCAATCGAACTTTAGCTTCACAAAAGAATTTAGTAAGCATGTGCCTTCTAGATAAAACCCCATATGTAATTGTTGAGATGACATAACAAATTTACAGTTCTATAAGCATGATCTAGTTTTGGCATATTACTACTGAGTACTCTCGTACTCAATCCTACATATATTTCTAAATGTACAGATTGAACAGTGATGAGTGAAGATGGAGTGTCGAGTGAGCTTTTATCAAACTTATTAGATAAACTTTTGGGGAAGATACATGTCTTCATACATGTGTCTTAATTCTACATTTCACTGCGTACACTCATTTTTGTTGTCAGTTAAATACTCGATCTTTCATTATCGAGTTAATAGTGTGTACTTGTTGTGATATGATCCTCATGACCGACCAATATTCATCTATGATTTTGCCTTGGATAATTTTTGTTTAATTCAGTTCATTCTAGCAAGATCAGCCCTCTTTTCTATCACCTCTTCTATTTTCTCTTTGCTAGTCGTGGTTTTTCCGACTTGGCTATCCTTAGCAAAGTACGGTCGTGGCAAGCGGTCTGCCTCTTTTTTTCGCTAGCATACTACAGGTTCACAACATGTAACGTCATCAGAATTTCCTATAAATCCATAAAGAGATAGATACTGTAAACTTAAAGCGCATCTACGAATCACATAGTATGAACTCAAAGCAAGAGAAAGCTAAGGCATTCTATAGTCTCTGGTGGGAAAATTTAACTTATCCAAAAAATTTACGACAACCTGAAAAAAAATTTCAAGAAAAAAATAAATAAATAATTGATATTTTGAACTTAATTTTTTTTACTTTGAGAATATGAACTTGCATTAACTTTAAAAATGTTCGGTTCCAAAAAACGCTTTAAAAAAACACTTACCTTATTCCTCGTTGAGCGTGATACAATAGAGTGCAGAGTTTGTCGACTGAATTTTACTTAGTCTAATGGCACTAACTAGACTTAATCTTGAAAGAAGACTTTTGGTATAGAGCAAATGAACTGCTTTGATACCACTCTATCACGACCCGCCGGTCGACCTGCCTTCAACTAGAAACAACTAGGCCGAGAGTCAAGGTTATCTAATGATAATCCGATATGAAAGGAAAATGGATAGATTCATTTACTCCATAGGTAAGAAACAAAAATAAGTAGTCACTTATAAACAAAACAGAATATTAAATAAAAGATCACGAATATTGTAGTTATAATATACATACATATAAATTTGTATAAGTTTAACCAAAATGGTTTAAGTTTAACAAGCTATTGAACAAAACATCAAATGTTTGCAGCAGAAGACTATATAAGACATATGTATGAAGACATATATCTAATACAAGAAATAAACATCGACAAAAACTCCACCCTGCACTTCACCATCATACTTCACAATTCAACCTATACATTTAGAAATACATGACGGCTGAGTACAAAAGCACTCATTGGACACATGCCAAAAGCTACATACAAATAATTATTGTTGGGAACTGAAATTGTCATGTCATTTATAACAAGAATGTATGGGAGTTTTATCTTAAAAGGGCTATACTTACTAAATAATTTATGATCTAAAAGTGACTCCATAGTCTAAGTTCTTTTAGTATTCTATCATATCTGAAACTGATGTGCCAGAGAGGTGGCCACTTCTCACGGACATGATGACTGGTCAACCCGCTCAATGACTCACGGTCATAAGTGTACACTAGTTCAGACAGGTGACGCTATCCAGCTAGGACCCGAATTCAATTAGTTGGAATACAAATAAGTATAATACTTAAATGCAAACATTTGTGGCAAGACAATACGTAAAAGAATTTTCAGTTCACGCTTGGAAAGAAAATTAAACCGCTAATACGTAATATTTTAGCTAATTACGTAAGAAAAACCCACCAGATAACTTTAAACACTCGAACCCTATTAACTCTTGATTCGAACTCTTATGTGTCCACTTCGGTAGGGCCTACAAAACGAATCTTAATCTAAGTCTTAATAGTTCAGCCCTAAATTCAATAAATAACTAATAATGAATTCAATTCTAAACTCGTTAAATTCGCTTTGAAACATTTTGAATTTACTTTTAGTTGTAATATCCAATAAATCTTTATATATATATATATATATATATATATATATATATATATATATATATATATTTACTTAATGATATCCATGAACAAGATATATCACATTTATATATTAAACGCCCCATTTAGATATTTAAATTAATACATCTTTGCACGTGATACACCGGAAATTAAAACTATATTAATTATTCTGTAAAGCAAAATCAAGATTTGAGTTTAGAGAGATTATTAAAATTTATAACATCGGCATTTTATAAAATCGAACGAGAATTTAAACGAGTGTCGGAGAGTTAATACAAAATCGGAATCCAGACAGATAAATTATATTGTGATAATTGTCTAGTCACATCAAATCTTCAAAATTTCTCAACTTTTTTCTAAATCACTCTAGTTTTAGAGACACTTACCATCACACACCATACCCTATTCATTTTATATGAAAGACTTGTACACACCTATGACTATCAACTCAACAAAAATGATAAACCTACAACATAATATCATCATTCCTTCAATACGCTACATCCTAGACTATTCGAACAACTTTGAGGAGAAAAGAAGAGCACAACACTTAACCTGAATCAGTTTTTGTCTTTTTATGAAAGAGTAAGTTCTTTTCAAATTTTTCCTCCTTCCTGTAATTCCTTTTATTACGAACCATTAAACAAATTAAATAGCTTTGCTTGAATTTCAGCTTTCAAACCATTTCATGAATTCGATGAAAAATCAAAGCAAAGACAAAACTTCAGACATTCAGGTTTCGATCGCTTTCCCAACCTATTATGTAATTCTAGCTTATACGAGCATATAAAAAAAAATTACAACAGCAAGGTTCTGTTTGCCCGACAACAACTGATACAAAGCATTATATCAACATTCATATGTATATAAATGACATAGTTCATCTACAACAAAGTTTAATCAAATACAAGAAGATACGCCAAACAATCTTTGCTTAAATCATAAGTACATAGAAATTTAGCAATTATAGAACTTAGAGACGAGACCTACATAGGGTGTTCTCTCAAGATTGGACCGAGCCACTAGGGCTCGCCATCGACCGACGACGAGCTTTGCACGGACGGCGGCAACAAAGCAGCCACCGGTGGTGATACTTCACCGGACGAGCTACCGGAGCAAAGGCTACGCAGGCGGCGCATTTGAGTAGACAGAGCACGCCGTCGCGCTATCGACGACGACGCTTTTGCCGCCGTCGGAGGTCGTGGCGCCGACGGCAACGGCCAAGGTCTTTGCGACGCGCATGGGCGCATCGAAGGGAAGGGTTTCGATTTTTGTTCGATTTTCATATTTGAGGTATGTGCGGGTGTAGGTGAATCGAGAGAGAGAGAGAGAGTAGACGAGAGAACAATGAACAATGATGGCGGCCCCGAAATCAATGGTCGCGACGACGATCAACAGAGATAATGCGCGTGTGTGCATGTGTATGTGTGTTGAGGGAGAGGTGACTCGAGAGGGAAAAGATGAGAGAGTGAATGTGATGGATGAAATGTAAAAGGATATCGACGCTGCCGAATCGGTGGTGGCGACGCGGATGCGCCGAGAGAGAGAGCGTGCCGTGTGTGTATGTGTGTGTCGTCATGCGTGTGTTTCGTGAGAGAAGACAAGAAAGAAGATGAAAGAATGGACAAGAGAGAAGTTTTCACGGTGACGGCACGCGTGGTAGAACTGCTGAATTGTTTTTCGCTTTTCACGCCTTGTCGAGAGTCAGACTATTGTATTTCATCCGTATTTTATTATACTAGTCATCATGCTTATTAAAGCACTGTGACTTGCATTATGATATGTTTAAACACATTTTAATCAAGAGAAACACCAATTTTAAACCGAGCAAATATACACCAAACTAATCATGTCTATTCTAATATATTCACGATAATTAGGTAGATATTCCACAATCATGTGGGAAACTATTCTATACTCGGCTATAAATCATGTGGGGAACCGTAACAAGGAGATGAATGAATGGAATGTGTGGCGTAGTTTTTCTAGCCATTGTTGAGGTTTGAAACTCTTCTAGTGGCTAAACTGATGTCTTTTTAAGTTGAGTGGATTAGTAGAAGTCACCAAGTCTTAGTGTGTGCTTGAAAAAGAGGACAACTGATTGATCATGCTAATCCAAAGTAGCATCATTACCCTTTCAAGAGAGAACTTTATAACAATATATGCAAAAACATGATAGAGGTATTGTGTGTGTTGTGTGTGTAAATGGAAATTTGAGACATTTTTTGGAGAGTGGGTTATGAAGTTTGAGACCAAAATCGGTAATTTTACATATTATTGTTTCAAATCTATATATGTAGAAGTATATGAATATCCACCTTAAAATAATGCTAGAGGGATGGGTTATGAAGTCAGTGTTGCCAATATCGAAATGATGAGAAGAATTGTTGTTTTGTGAACAGTAATTTAGATATATATATGTTTGTTATAAACTTGCAGTGCAGAGGCATTAAAAAGCCGTATATATATATATATATGGAATTTTTGAAAATTGTGAAAATAAAAGAGTATAACATCTCGTGATACGTGATATGTGTATCATATGATATAATATGTGAAAAGTTGAGACGTAGGGAAAATATGTCTATGAATACGTAGAATTTGAGTATATACGTAAGATGAGAAGAAAAGTCAATACGTGACGAGGTTAGATATGAAATTAAGATTCGTACGTCGAACGATTTGAACTAAGGAATGAATGGAAGGATAGTACATACGTTGGTTCGGATCGATGAATCTTACGCAGCACGATGATATGCTAAAATTTCGCTTCTTACGCTGATAAGGTTTGACTCGCCGAGAGGAGAAACCGAAAGTAAACCCTATGACCTAAGAACTTTAAGTTCTCGAGGCGGCTTTCTTACCAAAACTTTTATGAGCTTCTTGCAAAATGTTTATCGTTATTACTGCATCGCTTTATCGCAAAATTTTGAGATACGATATTGTCTCGCCGTAAAATGTTTTATGTTTTGTATATGTCCATTCGGGTTGCTCCGGGCAACAGAAGTTACTGACCGGACCCTATGCTAGAGGAGTAAGTGAGAAAGCCTAGCTGTGGTTGTGTACACGCAGGGGCCTCCTCCTGCGCGCTTATCCATAGCCAACTTGGAATATACGCTGTGGTTGTTGTGATATGAAATGACCGCCACCGACTTTGAGAAACGAGAAAATGTATTTTGCAAAACAAGGCCTTTTCAAATAAAACCCTTGTGTCTTCACCGTGACGAGGGCGATAATATTTCGTAAAGTAAAATGTTTTCGCAATGTGTCATCGAGTGCATTATTTGTACTCACCGCATATTTGTTTTAAACGTGCGTGTCGAGTGGTGATGGAACTGAGTCGAGTTGAGCGGAATCTTTGACAAGTAGTATGAAGTATTTTTGTTCGCCTTGAGAATGCATTCACACGCATGTCTCACACGCTTTATTCCACCGCCAAACTCTCGAGACTCATATATTTTGTTACAATATTAATCTTTGTAAATGTTACTATTTGTTGAAACCTTGAAACCCTTTTATATATATATATGCTATTTTGCTCCATCATGATTCTCGTTCATGTTAGAATATCTATATTTCTTCATAGATGAAATGAGTTGGAAACCTTATTCTTTTATATTCACTTAACTCAACCCGAGTCACGGTCCGGTAAGGTTTAGCCAAACCGGTCAGACAGAGTGGTATCGAGCGCTCGTTTGCTTTGAACCAAAATATTCTTTCTATCCAAAGTCCGGCTCAATCACTAGACTTTCTATGAAGTAAATCATCTCTCTCAACGCCCCTGCTCATCACGCCAACTTACAAGGAAAAGTGAGTTCGATAAAAAGGTATGTGTTAAAAGTTTTGAAAAGTATGTTACAGCTTTGAGGAAGTATTTGTGAAAAATGTTTTAAAGTGGACATGCCGTTAAACGAGTAGTTTCAATTGTGATAATTCATGAGACAAACGAGTGGTTTGTCCGAAGAAGTTCGAGTTCATACCCGTTGGTATGTGGTTTTGTTGTAATGAATTTGAAAGGATGAAAGTTTATACCTGGGGTATATGAGATTGATAATGGACATATATAGAGTTATATGTCAAGATGTTGAATGAAAAGTATGTTTATGAAACGAAGTCAATTGTGAAATTGTGTCAATTTCAAAAGAACATAGATAAGCTCTAAGTTTCATGAAGAACTTAGATCGAACGGGATCATAAGAAATTATCTTCTATGTATGACGAGTGTTTGATGAAACACGAGAACTTGAGAACTTAGAATGCCTTTAAGATTCGATTTGATGAACGAGAATTGAAATGCTACGTGAAGGAATGGAAGCTTCGAGAAATACTCATGCAGCAGGGCATAGTTTCTCGCTTAAAATTCTACGCAAAGATAATCAACTATTGTTTACGCCAATTAATCCGAACGATAGATGAACTTGGAAATTAGAACGATAAGTGAAGAAAAGTGCTTACGAGCTTATGTTGAAAGATGTTCACAAACTTTGTGTTTTGTGAAGTCTAGTTCCTAAAGAAATCTTTATGATTTAAGTTTTTCCCCTATTGCTTGTAAGTTTAAGATAAGACTTACTTAGAACCATCTCGTATTCGATGGCGTGAAATGGGAATGATAAGGAAAGAGTACGGACACATATGTTTCGACCTAGAACTCACAAGGAGTATCAACTCTTCTATTACAAAATAGGCACCGATCTAGGTCAATTCTGGACTAATTCCTACAACTATGGACTGAGGCTCACAATCATGGAGTGACGGACCGATGGCATCCAATGACCATACGTCCGCTTGTCGACGATTGGCAACGCTATGCAAGAGAAATAGCAAGAGAATATGTTTTCTATAAAGAAAATTCGAGGTTCCGCAAATTTACCGTAGTTTATCACCACCGTATATACATACAATGTATATGGAATAGCACCAATGGAACCGGCCTTTTTCCCCGTGTTGGATGAACAAAGATGAGAAGATAAAGGAATGGTTGATCAGATGTTCCATACACCGTGCCACGCTATGTTCCTTCGGTTGTACAAGAAATAGATGAAAATGGGCAATGGATGTGATCCTATCGCCCGAGGGGATTGGGAGAGCGACCAAGGAAACAAGAGCTACCACTGGAGAAATAAGCAAACCAACACTATAAAGGACTTTGATCGTTTTTCAAGGATTTGGATCGCCCCATAAAGGAGGCAAAGACATATCCGAGACGGAAAATTTCCATAAAAAGAACGATTCCAATGAGGACCTTCGGAGAATAAAACACTTAGACTTACTTAGTAAGACTTATGAAACCGCTTATAACATAGATAGTATGGTTAGTATGTATATAGAGAAAACATAGTTTGATGACATTTTGTATGTTAGTGGTGTCGAAATTTTGGTGTAAATAGAACATCACGTTATGTACTAAGTTAAAAAGAATAATCGTTATATATGGAAAAGTCCTCGTTGAGGCATTTTGGTGATACATGATGTTTACATGACTTGTTGTGAAAAATATCTCATGTGGTGCTATGTTTTATAAGCCATGATCTATAAAGAAGTTATGTGTTAGATATTAATTTAGAAGTTGACATTAGTTTTGTTTAAAAACGTTAAGAATGCCTCCTAGAAGAGAATTGGGACGTAGAAGAGGAGAGGAAACTTTGGAACCGGAATTCCAACAACCACCACCGCCTCGTAGAGTAGAGGCACTATTTCTCAAACAAAACCCGCCCACATTTAATAGATCGAACCCCAAAGGAAGTCGAACAAAGGGTAAGGGCGCTGAATGAATCTTCAATTTCTGCATTGTACAAATCGTGAAAGACTCTCTGTGTTACCATTCAATTAATCTGTTCAAGAGACTCGGTGGGACTGTATGACAGCTTATAACAGATGAACAAATGGAAGAATTCACTGGGAAGATTTTAAGACGGTATTATATGATAAGTATATTCCCAAGAGTTATAGAAAGAAACAGAAAATGAGTTCTTTAGCCTCAAGCAAGAGATAAGTCAAGAATGTAATATGATCGATATTCGTGACATGTCGAGGTTTGCCTGTAATATGGTGGACACCGATGAAAAGATGGCTGACAAGTTTAGATCTAGACTAAGGCCTGAGATTAGGATATCTCTTGCCAGCCATGGAGCAATGACTTATGCATAGGCATTAGGTAGGGCCTTGGATATCGAAGAAGCATTGCCGGAAAATAAACCAGTTATACCAAGAGGACAAAGGTAAAAGGAAATGGGAGGAAGTTCGTAATAAAGGTAACAACTACAACCAGTGAGCAGGCGTCGTGGTCAAGTAATCAAAGGACATCGTGGGTCCAAGGGCAAGGGCAAGGTCGTCCAATGAATTTTGGACAAGGAAGGAACAACCAACTGACATACCCTCAATGCCCTCGATGCCGTAGGCAGCACACTGGTCCTTGTGAAGCAGGACGTGTGAACTGTTATAGATGTGGCCAACAAGGACATTTTGCAAGGGATTGCCCACAACAAGGACAAGGAATGGTAGGTAGACCTAATCCACCACGACAAGCTCAACGACAACAACCAAGGGTTTATGCTATGAATCAACAGCAACGTGAGAATGACCAAGATAACCCAACATGTATAAATACGCTTTCAATATACTTGTGATTATATTGTTGTTGTGGGAATCTCGAGATTACGATATCACAAGATTATACGCGAGTAATTTAGAACTTAGCACGAAACGAGATGAAGGGAATACGAATCATCTTCACCAAAGGCAGAAGATACATCGTTAGCATAAGTTCGCTTAAAACTTAGATTTGAACATAGGATTCACTGTCTATGATAGTTCAGTAGATATGAATGAAAGTTAAGAACGACGACTAATAAATGGGTACAAGGTA
Source organism: Salvia rosmarinus (assembly GCA_036937905.1). NCBI lineage: Eukaryota > Viridiplantae > Streptophyta > Magnoliopsida > Lamiales > Lamiaceae > Salvia > Salvia rosmarinus. The sequence goes on along the minus strand of CM072816.1, from coordinate 85,753,468 downwards.
CCAACGTTGGAATTGAAAATGCAAAATGGAGGAGGGATCGAGAACACCATGTGGATACGTAAATTTCGAAGACGAAATTTCTTTAAGGGGGGTAGAATGTAATACCCCGAATTTTTGGGTTTAAAAATTTCGAAAATAAAGAAGGAACAGTACGATAGAAACGGGTATGAAAGTAAACGTCGGTAATTATCGTTTTTGAATAAAACGAATTTTCTCTTAAATTTTGAACGAAATAATTTTTAAATATGATTTTAAGTATATTTGGGATATTATTTACACTAAGGAAGAAAAAAAAATGAAATATCTTCCTTATTATATGATGGTTTTCGAAAAAAAGGAGTATAAGTGATTAAATTGTGATTTATTATGTGATCACTTGATTTTATGAGATGAGTTGTCATGTTTATCATGAAGTATATTATAAAATAATTATCTTGTACCAAAGGGGTAATTTTCGAAAATATGTGATAATGTGATAAGGTTTGAAAATGACATTTTATGTGATAAGTATGCTATGATATTTTTATAAAATGATAAGATAAGGTTATGACTAAGCATAGATAATGTTTATCTCATAAAAATGTCTGATAATATGATAAGTATCATAGGAAATAATATCTTGGTTCTAGAAGCTCATTAAAATCGAAAATGAAGTGTAATTTCATGTGATTTTCGAAAATCACCCTTTTATGTGATAATTGTATTAAATAATTTATTTAATTATATACTTGATAAATATCATGATTCTAGATCAATTTTATCTCATAGGAATTATAAAAATTTCGAAATAAATGAAATAGGGTAAGAATGGAATTTTATGAAAATTAAATCCTAGAAAAACCCTAGTTTCGAAATTTTTGGGAAAATTGCTTAGAAAAATTCCAAAAATTTATTTTATGATATAATATAAATATATTTACATAATTATTCATGAAAATAAATTGGTTATGAAAAGAATAATAGTTTGGTAATTTATCTGTAATTTCGAATTATTTGCCGATAACGTTACTTTAGTACATAGAAATGATCTTAATTAATTTTTCTATGATTTATTTTATCATCTAAGATTATTATTATGTCATATAGTTATTAATTGGAGAAAAATAAAATATTTGGCATATTATTAATATAGGGGCCGAAAACTTTGACTTATTAGTGTGAAAATGATGAAAAATATCATGCTTTAATTAATGAGGGTCATAATTATAAAGATAAGGTATATTAGGTGTAAAGTAGAGATGGTTATCAAATTAAACAAGTAACCTATGATTTTTGTCATGTAACAAATTAAAATAATAACATAAAATAAGGTCTAAATATTTTTAAAACTCTTTGAAAATGACACCTTATCCTAAGTTGAAAACTTTGACTTTTCAAACGCGATATTATTACACGATAATATTATAGTATATGATATGGAAAAAATAAAATTTATCCTAAGGTTCCAATAGTGTTCGAAAATCCTATAAACATGGAATAAAATGGTAAATTAATTATTTTATGATAAGTATAAAATACATTAATTAAATAACAAAATAACATAATAAACTATAGAATAAAATAAAATAATTGTCTTATAAGCTAAGGAGGTGGCCGCAAATTATATAAAACAAGGTATGAGTTGTAAATTTTGATTTTACAACTAGAAATGTATAATTTCAAAAAAATAAGATAAGATGACTAATTAAAGATAAAAAATGACTTAATGACAACTCATAGGTCCGAAAATTAATGTGATAAGCATGAGTTGTAATTTTTGACTTTATATTAAGATATTTTATAAAGTAATGATTAAACACACTTTATAACATCTATAAATAGGAGACCCCCCCCATATCATACCATAACCGAAAATAAGAGAAAAAAATAGGAAGAAAAATAGAGAGTAATCCCGAGAGTTCTCTTCGATCATAGTTAGAAAGACGTCAAGAACGTCGATCAAAATCGACTCGAAGGTTAGAAACTCTACACTTCTTATTATTTTATGTAAAAATATTAGAAAATCATACGTGATGTGTTTTGTCACATGCTTTCAAAAATTATGTGAAATACATGAAATTTATGTTATGCGTCGAAGTTATGAATTAAAAATGTTCATATGACGTTTATAAGCATGTATTATGATTTTAATACAAAGTTAAGCATGAATTAAAAACACTATGTTATGACCGAAATTGATTAAGAATTATATGTTGATATACATGAATTTTAATTGTTGTTTTGAACATGAAATAATGATAATAAATCATGTTTAAAGTTTTATGATTTTATGTGGAATTCTTTGGAAAAATATGAAATAGTATGAGATGATAAGTTTGAAAATCACAAAAAAATGAAATAGTGATGTACAAGTTGTACATGATGAATATTACGACATATTATTAATATATGATAATAATATATATTATGTGAATTAAAATAAAATTTTCGAATATATATATATATATATATATATGGAATTTTTGAAAATTGTGAAAATAAAAGAGTATGACGTCTCGTGATACGTGATATGTGGATCATATGATATAATATGTGAAAAGTTGAGACGTAGGAAAATATGTCTATGAATACGAGAATTTGAGAATATACGTAAGATGAGAAGAAAAGTCAATACGTGACGAGGTTAGATATGAAATTAAGATTCGTACGTCGAACGATTTGAACTAAGGAATGAATGGAAGGATAGTACATACGTTGGTTCGGATCGATGAATCTTACGCAGCATGATGATATGCTAAAATTTTGTTTCACGTTGATAAGGTTTGACTCGAAGGAGAGGAAAACCAAAGTAAACCCTAAGTGACCTAAGAACTTTAAGTTCTCGAGGTGGCTTTCTTACCAAAACTTTTATGAGCTTCTTGAAAATGATTACCGTTATTATTGTCTTGCTTTCTCGCAAAATTTTGAGATACGATATTGTCTCGCCGTAAAATGTTTTATGTTTTGTATATGTCCATTCGGGTTGCTCGGGCAACAGAAGTTACGAACCGGACCCTATGCTGTAGAGAGTAAGGGAGAAAGCCTAGCTAGGGTTGTGTACACGCAGGGGCCTCTGAACGGCAGGGCGGTTATGCTCTTAACCGGGCGGTTAGTTTGCGTCCGGGTGAAGGGAGGCCTCCTCCCGCGCGCTTATCCATAGCCGACTGGAATATACGTTGTGGTTGTTGTGATATGAAATGACTTGCCAATGACTTTGAGAAATGAGAAATGTATTTTGCAAGAACAAGGCCTTTTCAAATAAAACCCTCAGGTCTTCATCGTGATGAGGCGACAATATTTCGTAAAGTAAAATATTTTCGCAATGTGTCCATCGAGTGCATTATTTGTACTCACCGCATATTTGTTTTAAATGTGCAGGTTGAGTCATGATGGAACGGAGGGAGTTGAGCGGAATCTTTGAAAGTAGTATGATGTATTTTGGTTCGCCTTGAGAATGCATCTTCACACGCATGTCTCATACGCTTTATTCATTGCCAAACTCTCGAGACTCATATATTTTTTTTACTATATTAAGCTTTGTAAAGGTTACTATTTGTTGAAACCTTGAAACCCTCTTTATATATATATATATATATATATATATATATATATATCCGCTATTTTGCTCCATCATGATTCTCGCTTCATTAGAATATCTATATTTCTTCATAGATGAAATGATTTTGATACCTTATTCTTTTATATTCACTTAACTCAACCCGAGTCACGGTCCGGTAAGGTTTAGCCAAACCGGTCAGCGACAGAGTGGTATCGTAGCGATCGTTGCTTTGAACCAAAATATTCTTTCTATCCAAAGTCCGGCTCAATCACGACTTTCTATGAAGTAAATCATCTCGCTCAACGCCCCCTGCTCATCACGCCAACTTACAAGGAAAAGTGAGTTCGATAAAAGGTATGTGTTAAAAGTTTTGAAAAGTATGTTACGTTTTGAGGAATTATTTGTGAAAAATGTTTTTAAAGTGGACATGCCGTTAAATGAGTAGTTTTGAATTGTGATAATTCATGAGACAAACGAGTGGTTTGTCTAAAGAAGTTTGAGTTCATACCCGGTTGGTATGTGGTTTTGTTGTAATGAATTTGAAAGGGATGAAAGTTTTTACCGAGGGGGTATATGAGTATTGATAATGGACATATATAGAGTTATATGTCAGTATGTTGAATGAAAAGTATGTTTATGAAACGAAGTTGAATTGTGAAATTGTGTTGAATTTCAATAGAACATAGATAAGCTCTAAGTTTCATGAAGAACTTAGATTGAACGGGATCATAAGAAATTATCTTCTATGTATGACGTAGTGTTTGATGAAACACGAGAACTTGAGAACTTAGAATGCCTTTTAAGATTCGATTTGATGAACGAGAATTGAAATGCTACGTGAAGGAATGGAAGCTTCGAGAAATACTCGCAGTGTGGGCATAGTTTCTCGCTTAAAATTCTACGCAGCATAATCAACTATTGTTTACGCGAATTAATCCAGAACGATAGATGAACTTGGAAATTAGAACGATAAGTGAAGAAAAGTGCTTACGAGCTTATGTTGAAAGATGTTCACAAACTTTGTGTTTTGTGAAGTCTAGTTCCTAAAGAAATCTTTATGATTTAAGTTTTTCCCCCCTATTGCTTGTAAGTTTAAGATAAGACTTACTTAGAACTATCTGTATTCAGATGGCAGGAAATGGGAATGATAAGGGAAAGAGTACGGACACATATGTTTCTGACCTAGAACTCACAAGGGAGTATCTACTCTTCTATTACAAAATAGGCACCGATCTAGGTCATTTCTTGGACGAATTCCTACAACTATGGACGGAGGCGCACAATCATGGAGTGACGGACCTGGATGGCATCCGGCGACTCATACGTCGTTTGCCGACTGATTGGCAATGCTATGCAAGAGAAATAGCAAGAGAATATGTTTTCTATAAAGAAAATTCAGAGGTTCTGGCAAATTTACCAGAGTTTATCAGCCTGCTCAGATATACATACAATGTATATGGAATAGCACCAATGGGAACTGGCCTTTTTCTTGTGTTGGATGAACAACATGAGAAGATAAAGGAATGGTTGTATCAGGATGTTCCATACACCAGGCCACGTTATGTTCATTCGGTTGTACAAGAAATAGATGAAAATGGGCAATGGACAGGATCCAATCGCCCGAGGGGATTGGGAGAGCGACCAGTGGAAACAAGAGCTACCACTTGGAGAAATAAGCAAACCAACACTATAAAGGACTTTGATCGTTCTTTGAAGGATTTGGATCGTCTCATAAAGGAGGCAAAGACATATCTGAAGACGGGAAAATTTCCAGATAAAAAGAATGATTCCAATGAGGGACCTTCGGGAGAATAAAACACTTAGACTTACTTAGTAAGACTTATGAAACCAGTTATAACATAGATAGTATGGTTAGCATGTATATAGAGAAAACATAGTTTGATGACATTTTGTATGTTAGTGGTGTCGAAATTTTGGTGTAAATAGAACATCACGTTATGTACTAAGTTAAAAAGAACAATCGTTATATATGGAAAAGTCCTCGTTGAGGCATTTTGGTGATACATGATGTTTACATGACTTGTTGTGAAAAATATCTGGCGTATGCTATGTTTTATAAGCCATGATCTATAAAGAAGTTATGTGTTAGATATTAATTTAGAAGTTGACATTAGTTTTGTTTAAAAACGTTAAGAATGCCTCCTAGAAGAGAATTGGGACGTAGAAGAGGAGAGGAAACTCCGGAACCGGAATTCCAACAACCACCACCGCCCCGTAGAGTAGAGGCACTGTTTCTCAAACAAAACCCGCCCACATTTAATGGGACTTGAGCCCCCAGTGAAGCTGAACTGTGGATAAGGGCAGTTGAACGAATCTTCAATTTCCTGCATTGTACGAATCAGGAAAGACTCTCCTGTGTTACCTTTCAATTAACGGGTTCAGCAGACTTCTGGTGGGAGACCAGAAGGAAAGTTATGACAGATGAACAAATGGAAGAATTCACTTGGGAAGATTTTAAGACGGTATTTTATGATAAGTATATTCCCAAGAGTTATAGAAAGAAACAGGAAAATGAGTTCTTTAGCCTCAAGCAAGGAGATAAGTCAGTAACAGAATATGATCGGATATTCTGTGACATGTCGAGGTTTGCCCAGAATATGGTGGACACCGATGAAAAGATGGCTGACAAGTTTAGATCTGGACTAAGGCCTGAGATTAGGATATCTCTTGCCAGCCATGGAGCAATGACTTATGCAGAGGCATTAGGTAGGGCCTTGGATAACGAAGAAGCATTGCCGGAAAATAAACCAGTTATAGCCCAAGAGGACAAAGGTAAAAGAAAATGGGAGGAAGTTCGTAATAAAGGTAACAACTACAACCAGGCTGAGAGAAGGCCGTGGTCAAGTAATCAAAGGACACCGTGGGTCCAAGGGCAAGGGCAAGGTCATCCAATGAATTTTGGACAATGAAGGAACAACCAACTGACATAACCTCAATGCCCTTGATGCCGTAGGCAGCACACTGGTCCTTGTGAAGCAGGACGTGTGAACTGTTATAGATGTGACCAACAAGGACATTTTGCAAGGGATTGCCCACAACAAGGACAAGGAATGGTAGGTAGACCTAATCCACCACGACAAGCTCAACGACAACAACCAAGGGTTTATGCTATGAATCAACAGCAACGTGAGAATGACCAAGATAAACCAACAGGTATAAATACGCTTTCAATATACTTGTGATTATGTTATTGTTGTGGGAATCTCGAGATTACGATATCATAAGATTATACGCGAATAATTTAGAACTTAGCACGAAACGAGATGAAGGGAATACGAATCATCTTCACCAAAGGCAGAAGATACATCGTTAGCATAAGTTCGCTTAAAACTTAGATTTGAACATAGGATTCACTGTCTATGATAGTTCAGTAGATATGAATGAAAGTTAAGAACGTACGACGAATAAATGGGTACAAGGTACCAACGTTGGAATTGAAAATGCAAAATGGAGGAGGGATCGAGAACACCATGTGGATACGTAAATTTCGAGGACGAAATTTCTTTAAGGGGTAGAATGTTATACCCCGAATTTCTGGGTTTAAAAATTTTGAAAATAAAGAAGGAACAATACGATAGAAACGGGTATGAAAGTAAACGTCGGTAATTGTCGATTTTGAATAAATCGAAATTTCTCTTAAAATTTTGAACGAAATAATTTTTAAATATGATTTTAAGTATATTTGGGATATTATTTACACTAAGAAAGAAAAAAAAATGAAATATCTTCCTTATTATATGATGGTTTTCGAAAAAAATGAGTATAAGTGATTAAATTGTGATTTATTATGTGATCACTTGATTTTATGAGATGAGTTGTCATGTTTATCATGAAGTATATTATAAAATAATTATCTTTTACCAAAGGGGTAATTTTCGAAAATATGTGATAATGCGATAAGGTTTGAAAATGACATTTTATGTGATAAGTATGCTATGATATTTTTATAAAATGATAAGATAAGGTTATGACTAAGCATAGATAATGTTTATCTCATAAAAATGTGTGATAATATGATAAGTATCATAGGAAATAATATCTTGGTTCTTGAAGCTCATTAAAATCGAAAATGAAGTGTAATTTCATGTGATTTTCGAAAATCACCCTTTTATGTGATAATTGTATTAAATAATTTATTTAATTATATACTTGATAAATATCATGATTCTAGATCAATCTTATCTCATAGGAATTATAAAAATTTCGAAATAAATGAAATAGGGTAAGAATGGAATTTTATGAAAATTAAATCCTAGAAAAACCCTAGTTTCGAAATTTTTGGGAAAATTGCTTAGAAAATTTCCAAAAATTTATTTTATGATATAATATCAATATATTTACATAATTACTCATGACAATAATATTGGTTATGAAAAGAATAATAGTTTGGTAATTTATCTGTAATTTCGAATTATTTGCCGATAACGTTACTTTAGTACATAGAAATGATCTTAATTAATTTTCCTATGATTTATTTTGTCATCTAAGATTATTATTATGTCATATAGTTATTAATTGGAGAAAAATAAAATATTTGGCATATTATTAATATAGGGGCCGAAAACTTTGACTTATTAGTGTGAAAATGATGAAAAATATCATGCTTTAATTAATGAGGGTCATAATTATAAAGATAAGGTATATTAGGTGTAAAGTAGAGATGGTTATCAAATTAAACAAGTAACCTATGATTTTTGTCATGTAATAGCCGAAAATAATAACATAAAATAAGGTTGGAAATATTTTTAAACTCTTTGAAAATGACACCTTATCCTAAGTTGAAAACTTTGACTTTTCAAATGTGATATTATTACATGATAATATTATAGTATATGATATGGAAAAAAATAAAAATTTATCCTAAGGTTCCATTAGTGTTCGAAAATCCTATAAACATGGAATAAAATGGTAAATTAATTATTTTATGATAAGTATAAAATACATTAATTAAATAACAAAATAACATAATAAACTATAGAATAAAATAAAATAATTGTCTTATAAGCTAAGGAGGTGGCCGAAAATTATATAAAACAAGGTATGAGTTGTAAATTTTGATTTTACAACTAGAAATGTATAATTTCAAAAAAATAAGATAAGATGACTAATTAAAGATAAAAAATGACTCAATGACAACTCATAGGACCGAAAATTAATGTGATAAGCATGAGTTGTAATTTTTGACTTTATATTAAGATATTTTATAAAGTAATGATTAAACACACTTTATAACATCTATAAATAGGAGACCCCCCATATCATATCATAACCGAAAATAAGAGAAAAAATAGGAAGAAAAATAGAGAGAAAAATAGAGAGTAATCCCGAGAGTTCTCTTCGATCATAGTTCGAAGACGCCAAGAACGCCGATCAAAATCGACTAGAAGGTTAGAAACTCTATACTTTATTATTTTATGTAAAAATATTAGAAAATCATATGTGATGTGTTTTGTCACATGCTTTCAAAAATTATGTGAAATACGTGAAATTTATGTTATGCGTCGAAGTTATGAATTAAATATGTTCATATGACGTTTATAAGCATGTATTATGATTTTAATACAAAGTTAAGCATGAATTAAAAACACTATGTTGTGACCGAAATTGATTAAGAATTATATGTTGATATACATGAATTTTAATTGTTGTTTTGAACATGAAATAATGATAATAAATCATGTTTAAAGTTTTATGATTTTATGTGGAATTCTTTGGAAAATATGAAATAGTATGAGATGATAAGTTTGAAAATCACAAAAATGAAATAGTGATGTACAAGTTGTACATGATGAATATTATGATATATTATTAATATATGATAATAATATATATTATGTGAATTAAAATAAAATTTTGAAATATATATATATATATATATATATATATGGAATTTTCAAAATTGTGAAAATGAAAGAGTATGACGCCTCGTGATACGTGGATCATATGATATAATATGTGAAAAGTTGAGACGTAGGGAAAATATGTCTATGAATACGTAGAATTTGAGAATATACGTAAGATGAGAAGAAAAGTCAATACGTGACGAGGTTAGATATGAAATTAAGATTCGTACGTCGAACGATTTGAACTAAGGAATGAATGGAAGGATAGTACATACGTTGGTTCGGATCGATGAATCTTACGTAGCATGATGATATGCTAAAATTTTGTTTCTTACGTTGATAAGGTTTGACTCGAAGGAGAGGAGAAACTGAAAGTAAACCCTAAGTGACCTAAGAACTTTAAGTTCTCGAGGTGGGCTTTCTTACCAAAACTTTTTATGAGCTTCTTGAAAAATGTTTACTGTTATTACTGTACTGTTTTACTGCAAAATTTTGAGATACGATATTGTCTGCCAGAAAATGTTTTATGTTTTGTATATGTCCATTCGGGTTGCCTGGGCAATGCGAAGTTATAATTCGGACCCCATGCTGAGGAGTAAGGAGAAAGCTAGCTAGGGTTGTGTACACGTGGGGCCTCTCGAACCGCAGGCGGTTATGCTCTTAACATTGGCGGTTAGTTTGCGTCCAAGAAGTGAGGCCTCCTCCCGGATCGCTTATCCATAGCCGACTGGAATATACGTTGTGGTTGTTGTGATATGAAATGACCGCCACCGACTTTGAGAAATGAGAAAATGTATTTTGTAAGAATAAGGCCTTTTCAAATAAAACTCTTGTGTCTTCATCGTGATGAGGCGACAATATTTCGTAAAGTACAATGTTTTCGGCAATGTGTCCACTGAGTGCATTATTTGTACTCAGCCCTGCATATTTGTTTTTAAATGTGCAGGTTGAGCTGGTGATGGAACGGAGCGGGAGTTGAGCGGAATCTTTTGACAAGTAGTATGAAGTATTTTTGGTTCGCCTTGAGAATGCATCTTCACATGCATGTCTCACACGTTTTATTCCGCTGCCAAACTCTTGAGACTCTGTTATATTTTGTTACTATATTAAGCTTTGTAAAGGTTACTATTTGTTGAAACCTTGAAACCCTCTTTATATATATATATATATATATATATCAGCTATTTTGCTCCATCATGATTCTCGTTTCTGTTAGAACATCTATATTTCTTCATAGATGAAATGAGTTGGAAACCTTATTCTTTTTATATTCACTTAACCCGAACCCGAGTCACGGTCCGGTAAGGTTTAGCCAAACCGGGCTGTGACAATTTTAAAGCATTGATGTTTAACTTCAGACATGTTTGAGCAAATATATAGAGAATCCTGTCTTGCCAGAGATACGTACCATACCTGCAGAGCACTTTATGTATGATGTTGCAGAGCGAAAAATGACGTACGATGATTCAAACGGGAAGAATTCAAATGATAAATGAAATCGAAGTGATTGGTGTTCCCTCCAATGATACTATTCATCATCCCTTTTATAAATACCCGCAAGATCCAACCTTTGAAGGTTGCCAAAAACGCTGAGCACACAAGATCAAAAAGCTTTCAAAGTTCATACTCACAAACATATGAAAAAAGTATTTTCGAAGAAAGAAATTCAAAGTGTTATCAGAAAATCCTGAGAGTACATATATAATAATTTACTCAGGATATTAGTATACATTCCCTTAGTGTCTAAGCTTCAACTCCGTAATATTCTATGCCTAGAACAGATAAAGTTGTTGTTTGTAACAACTTAATCATAAGTTGGAAAAACCAATACCCCACCTCTACAAAACACATGTTTAGTGTTAGCAGTATATGTTGGTTAGTAAGCAACGATGTGTTAGTTGATGAAAAATAAGTTTTCTTGCACCAGTAAGTAAGAAGGTTAGGTCGACTGTATCTGTAAACAATCAGATGTTTCATTGCATTAGTAAACGACGGAAGAAACGATAAATTAGTCGGGTACGGATAAATTAAACTTCAGTATTTAGATTTTCATTTACACCGGTATGGAAGACAAATCCCAAACAATATGATCCTTTGGACCATCAAACATAATCACAATAAAACATGCAAATATGAGTAAGTAAAACTGTGTGTTTATCAATTATACTGTCTTTTATGTATAGGGACTTTGAAAAGGAGGGAGGAGAAATCTAACTGATGATTCATTTTTGCTTTTTTATTTTATTTGTTTCGAGTTTTATTGTTTTTTTACGACGTATTACATGGAAATAAAGGTTGAAAAATAAATCATGACATTCTTAATCAGAAGATGCTAGGTAGTAAATTTATTTTTTTACTTAAGATATTGATTTTCGGCTTGATAACTTTGAAAACGCCCTTTAGATTATTTGTCGTGATTAAGCCCCCAAATTAATCAACAAAATAACTTCAACTGCCTTACTAAGTAGAAAAATGAGAAGATTGAAACATTCGTCCAATTTCTAGAAAGAACTTTTTTTCAAAGTAAAATGCAACATGTTAATAAATTGAAGAATAAATAAGTAGATAAACAGATCCTCAACACATATTTTATACTTCTAGTTTGAATTGAGATGTCTCTTAGTCATTAGTATATGCATGTACACATATTTTGTTAATATAGATTTAATTTTTTAACAAATGCATCATAATCGATGTTTGAGTTAATTTTATGGCTACTTGAGTTAAATTTGAATGAATTATAACGATTATAGATTATTAAAATATATACATACATACATACATATATAAGAAAATAAAATAAAATTACTTTTATTCTATTAGCTAGAATCCAATCTTTTCCATATATCTTGATTGATGAGTAGTCAAAATTGTTTTTGAATGAAATAATTTGTACTTATACAATAATATTTTTTCTATATTATGATAATATTTTGTTCACAATCAACATAATAAATTATCTAAGCCGGTAAACTAGATACAACCCACGTGCTGATAAAATTTAATTGAACCAAAGATCACTTATTAAAATGGAACTTGTAGACAAACACTTATCAGGTGCAGCACGCGACGCGACGCATAAGTGTTTGTTATTTTTTTATTTTTTTTATTTTGTTTATTAATTTATAATTAGTGTTTATTAATTCAAAATTAGGGTTTATTAATTCAAAATTAGGGTTTATTATTTTCAATTAGGGTTTATTAATTCAAAATTAGGGTTTATTAATTCATAATTAGGGTTTATTAATTAACAAGTAGGGTTTATTAATTCAAAGTTAGGGTTTATTAATTCATAATTAGGGTTTATTAATTCATAATTAGGGTTTATTAATTCAAAATTAGGGTTTATTAATTCAAAATTAGGGTTTATTAATTAACAATTAGGGTTTATTAATTCAAAGTTAGGGTTTATTAATTCATAATTAGGGTTTATTAATTCATAATTAGGGTTTATTATTAAAAATTAGGGTTTATTATTTTCAATTAGGGTTTATTAATTCAAAATTAGGGTTTATTAATTCCAAATAGGGTTTATTAATTCAAATTAGGGTTTATTAATTTATAATTAGACTTTATTATTCAAAATTAGAATTTATTAATTCAAAATTAAGATTTATTAATTTAAAATTATATTTATTACTTTAAAATTAAAGTTTATTAAATTAATTAATTTTAATTAGATTTAATTAATTAATTAAGATTAATTAACTACTTAATTAAGATATTAACTAATTAAATAAATAAAGTGGTCTCACTGTGCGCGGGCGCGCACAGGAGACCACCTCGAACTTGTATTAATACTCAATTTTGCAACTTTAAGTGGGCCCCGTCACGTGAACTTAAACAAATTTATTTGAAGTAGGAGTTGATCATCATATGAAGCCAAAAGTTGTTTATGTGTGTACCGAGATGCAACTAAGTACTTCTATTTTCTTGTTAAATAAAATTTAAAAAAAGTGGGCATATGTGTGTTCGTTAGTGTCTGTAATTTTTTAATATATGCATTTGATTACTTCATATCTTTATCCAAAAATTTATAGTGATTAATTTTAGAAAGCAGTTAAATTATTTAAGGTTTTTTCAAAAAGAAACTCCCATTAAATCTAATTTTTGGGAACCGCGCGAGTAATAACAAAAGTATTGATTATTTAAGGTTTATTTTACATCGTCGTCATCAACGAGAAACAAAAGTAGAAGCAACAACAATTAGTCTATCGAAATTAATTAAAGGTTTTCTTCAAAGAAAAAGAAATTAATTTAAGATTGAATTCAAAATTTTCAATTCCATTTATGGATAATAAACCAACAGAATAATATCTCTCGAACTAAGATGATAGTTGTTACGCATTAATGAAATTATATAGAAATGAATGGACTTTGGAATGGAATGATGATAAAAATGGAATGGAATGAAATATTTGATTCCAATACTGATATGTATAAGGAATAAATGAATAGGAATAAAATAAAATAATTAAATAACCATTATTTTATAATTTATATTATTGTTACTATAATAGCAATAATAATAATAAAATAATAATAACAATAATTAATTATTATTCTTTTAATTATTATTAATTAGGAGTGTTAGTATTGATTATTATTATTTTTATTGTTGTTGTTATTGTTATTGTTATTATTATTATTATTATTATTAAGAATAATAATATTTTAATATAACCATTTATTGTATTAATTATTATTTATCATGTTAATATTATCAATAACTACAAATTTTTATCAATACTATTATATTATCATTATTTATTGCTAATAATAATAATTTATTTATTATCAAAATCTATATTTTTTATTATTATTATTATTATTATTATTATTATTATTAATTTTATAAGATAAAAATAAATAAGAATAGTTTTGTATAGAAAAAAAAAGTAAATTTGGCTAATCTTATATTCATGAAAATAAGCATTTCTTTGTAAATAATGATTCATGTCGTAAAAATCTTACCAACTATAAAATTAAGAATGAATGGAGGAATTATCATTTCTTTCTTATTCTATTTCTACATAGTACCCGTTATCTAAGAGATTAGAAATATGTTGTATGCATGCCAATTGTGTGTTTCGTGTTGAAATCCCATTTAATTAATATTTCTTTCAAATAAAAATCACACTCATCCATGATATTTTATTATTAAATAAGTCTTCAACATTGAATAAACTTAATTAGGTGTCAGTACCACCGCAATAATTGATTTTTAATTTCAACAATATGTACCACATAACTTAAAACTACAGACCTAAGCGAGTGGTGCTAAAATTTATACAAGAAAATCTTGATAAAGATGCAAAGAAATAGATGGGAAAGTCGTTGAGACGTTGCTCTCGATTGTTACTAAGGGGGTGTTTGGCTAAGCTCATTTAAAACATTTTATAAGCTCTTAAAGTACTTATAAGTTCAATCAATGTGTTTGACAAATTAAGTTGTTAGAGAGCTTATAAGTTTTCAAAATAAGCTCTAAGAGTTTATAAATTCTATTATAAAAAAGCTCCAAAACCAACTTATTTTTCAATAATCTTATAAGTTACAACAAAACTATAAAACTAGCCATGATATATTTTTTTATTTCCATGTTTACTCTTGTTATCCAAACACTTTAACATCTTATAAACTCTTAATACACCATATCTTATAAGTTCTTAAAACAACTTATAAGTTGTTGGAGCTTATAAGCTTTCTAAAATAAGCTTAGTCAAACACCCTTTAAGTCGAATGTGTGAGGATGATAGACAATTATAGAATTTTGTTTAGAAACGATCACAAATTAATTTGTTACTAATATATAATTCAATGGTTTGTTGTCAACATCTTTCAGCAAATTTGTAATTTAAATACAATTTTTGAAGGGTTTTAATAAAATTATATATTTTAATATGTAGTAAATTCGTCATCTTCAATTATTTTCAATCACCAAATAATAATGTGACATATTTCATTTAATTATGTGGATAGATGCTTCACGTAGATGTGACAAGTAACTAAACGAAATCTGCCATGTTATTTTCCGATTGTTGGATACAAAACTAGGGGATGAATGTACTACAAATTTAAAAAAAATCCTTAATTAAAATGTTTCAAAAATTGTGTCTAAATTATAATTTAGCTTAAACGTTATACATTACTTGTGAAGTATATAGAGTTGGGTCAATTGCCCCATCTCATTTTTTTTTTGGAATCCTTTATATATCCTGTTTATGTGTTAAATTATAAGCAGGGGCAAAGATTAATAATAAAATCAAGATTGAACAATTGAAGAGAATCATTTTTACTTTTTTTAATTAGTGTAGAAAGAAAAATGAGATATAGTAATTGATATCTACTAATCTATTCCATAGTTTTGAGATATGAGTAATATCTATTTTTGATATTTCACATCTTTCTCAAAAGAAATTTTCATATACAATATCAACTATTTGTCTTCATCTTCTCCATCAAACTTTTTCAATCTTCATAAGTCATATGTTGAACATTCAAAATATATACAAAAGATATTGTAGAAAATTATTGTAAAATATTTAATTTAATTATATAATTTTTATAAAAATTATTAAAAATTTGTGTATTAGCCCCTCCTGTCTTTGGGGGTTGGCTCCCCCACCGGAAGTATCCCTTTACTCAATGAGATACATCACACAATAATTAATCTGAGCAAGTATTGAAGTGGTTTCTTTTCATTTGGTATACTAGATTAAATCATATGTCCATACTTTATATATTACTTTTCGTGGCTCAATGACAAAAAATATATAGTTCTAGTAGCAATTTACTTAACTGGGATTTTAGAATATGTATAACACGTGTACAATATTCATATATGAAAATAATAAAACTCAAAATGAGAACTTATTCAAGTCATGAACTCATGATGTGACACTGGCACACGTGGGGTGGCTAAGGAGTTCTGAAATTGCACTGCAGTTTATTAATAGTGGTAATATCAAAACTATTTAATTATAGTTGCTCAAATATGATAACTTTTAATTAACTAATCTAAGTTTATGGGGAATATTTAATTGTACTATTAACAACATCCAGTGATGCATAATAAGTGGATGATGGGATATGGCCAACCGACAGATCCACTAATAGCTCAAACGAGCCGGGCCTAACGCTGGTAAGGGCCCACGCGGCAGTTCCCGCGCGAGCCCTAATCGCCCCAAAACCCTAGCCCCGAACCGCCACCATCGGCCAATGGAGGACAGCCCCAGCCAAAGCCGAGGCGCCACCCCGCTAATGGAGGACACGCCTGTAACCAAGGTCACCTCGCCATGGAGACACGCCCCGGTAACCAAGGTCGCGCCACCTCCACGTGGTGCACGTAGGCGGGTGTCCCCGCCCGCCAATGGAGGCACGCCAGAGGAAGAGTCACGTCACGACCAATGGAGAGGTTGAGCACGCCTTCAGTTGTGCTCGGGGTTGTATAAATAAAGGAAAACCGACAATAGAAGGTTGGCAACTTATCGAATACTAAGAGCTCAGAATTACACTCACCGCATTATAGTGAAAGTATTGAGGAACACTCCTCCGACGAGATCTCATTAACGATCGAACCACGAAAAGCATTGGTGTTCTTTATCGCTTACAAAATCTCGCACACTCACTTAACTAGATTTATCATTGGCGCCGCCTGGGAAACCTCAACAAGAAAGCTTCGCTTCCTCTACAACTTAATGGCAAGAACACGCACAACCGCCGCCCACGCCGGCAACAACCGCGGCCGAGGGCGCACCGTGGTCACCGGTCATGAAGGAGATCGCAGACGCCACGAGCGCCACACTCGAGGGCAACATGGAAAATGTCTCCATACACCTCAGACCGCCTCCCCAACGTAGGGAAGATGCCGACCTCAACGAGGACGAGCAAATGCCTCATTCGCCCCACGAGGTCCTCGGCCGAGCCGCGACCGAAGTTCTCAACGCCAATTCGCCATTCGAGCTTCCTCACCAGAGGACAAAGGAGCGGGCCCTCGCGGCCCCCGAATCAACACCACGGCCGCCCGAGGCCGCCCCCTCCGAACAGCCTGGCCACCTCGGCGTGAGAGCCGAGAACGCGATCACACCCCGACGCGCGGAGCCGCCACCGTGGCCGAGCCGCCGTCCCATTCGAGGAGCCGCCACCGCGGACGCAGCCGCCACTAGTCGCCTCGCTATTCGCGGAGCCGCTCTCCACCTCGCCATGCCGACCGAGAGCCGAGCGAACAGAGGGAAGAAAGGCGAGTCGAACTCCCTGAGGAGGACGACCGCGCCGTATCGATCCTCACCCTCCGAAAGAGACGGCAACGATCTCCGGGTTCGACCGGCGGAGAATCATCTCCCTTTCTCCGTGGAGATTCTAGACACGCCCGCCTCACGGCACGGGCACCCAATATAGCCGCCACGACGGCCCAGAGACCCCTCCGACTTCCTTTTCGCCACACTACCAACATGGCGATCAAGGAATGGAAGATTTTCACATGTGCAAAATCTTCCCGAGGTGCCGATCTCCAACGCACGACGCCGGGTTCACATCGCCCGCCGCAGCAAGATACACCGCCTGTGACCTTACGGATCGCTCAAATGACGCTTCTATCGTAAGACGCCACCCCAGCCAGCCTTCCTCCCGACCGCCACAACCGCCAGGCGGACGAGACGATGTCGGACTTCGCCTCGAGGTTCATCAAAGAGTTGCTCAAAATCGACGACAAGAACGACCTCTACATCATCAACGCTCAAAACGGAATCCGACCCGGCCGAACAAAGAAATTACCAGGGAGAAACCAAAGACGGCGAGTAAGCTTTGAACTGTGGACAACTCGCAAGGGCACGAGTCGGATCGAAAGAAGAGGAAACTGGACGAGCGTAAGTCCGAGAGAAAAAGCCGATGATCAAGTCGAGGCATCGATCGTCAAGCGCCTTCGATAGAATCAAAAGAGGCCACTGGAGTCCGTGCTCTGACCTCGACCCAACCTCGGCAGCAGAGCGCCCCCCGCCAAATCAGGGCGGAAATATTCGAGCCCACGCCGAGCTCTTCCCAAGCCCGCTCCTATGAAAGGAGGATCCAAGAAGAGGTCCACGAGGAGTATTGTGACTATCACCAGGGTATGGTCATGATACCGAGGATTGCGAAACTCGGCTCGCAGATAAACGAGCTCGCCAAGGCGGAGCCTCAAGAAATACCTCGGTCGGGCTGGGTCGGGAAGCGCGCAGGGGAAGAATAACGGGCAACAATCATGACCGACCTCGACGATGACCCGACCGAAGACGACGAGGACGGGGTCCCAATGTTATGGAGCAGTGTCTACGTTATAACCGGACTGTCCATCTGAGCGACGAGGTCGCCGTTAAAGAACGAAGCTCGAGGCCGCCACCGGCGAGCCAAAGAACAAGCGACTCCGGACGGCGAGGACATAGTGTTCTCCAAGGAGGATCCGTACCCAAAATCATGCCGCACTGTGACGCCAACACCATACAGCCGTGGTGGGCAACAAGAACGCCCATCGGGTCTATGTCGACATCGGGCCTCCGCCAAGATCATCTTCCGAGCTGCTCGGATAAGCTCGAGGTCGGAGGTATTCAGTACTTCGCGCCGCACTAACCACGGAGCTTTACCGTGAGGCGGTCCAACCCGGGGCGCCATTACCTTCCTGCACGTGGGACGGGCCCCTGTGTCGATCACCAAGGCCATCAAATTTTTCCCGGTCCAGCCCCTCCCATACAACATCATATTGGGGAGATCGCTATACGCCACCAGGCCGCCTGCTCGGTCTACCACCACCGTCAAGATTCCCACCCCGCGGGAGTGTTTAGCATCCGTAGGCACCAAACGGCAAAGAAAGAATGCCTACGAGTCTCCACCCAAGATGCGCCTCGCCCGTGCATAGCAATTACGTAACCCTGAGGCCGACGCCCGGACGACCGACCGAGAGCTTTGACTATGCGACGACGATCCTCGGTCATCCGTGTCGGCACCTGTGGCCCAACCGACATCCGACGGCGTGTCATACAACTTCGAGGGAATATAGGACGTGTTTGCGTGGTCCCCGCCGATATGACCGAGTGTCGCCCGAGCTCATAACTCACCGCCAACATCGACCCGCCACCAAGCCATCCGCGAAGAAAAGGATATTCGCGCGTAACGCAGCCAGTCATAAGGGACGAGGTGACTCAACTTCAAGGCCAAGATCTTGTTCGAGGTCAACACCCGACCGGATGGCTAATCCAACCGTGGTCCGAAGCTGGGGCGGCGGCGACAAAGGCCGATTATACCGACCTCAACAAGCATCGCCTAAAGATTGCTACCCTCCCGACATCGACGAAGGTGGAGACATTGGTGGGCCACGAGATGTTCAGCCTTCGGATCTATACAGTGGTACCACCAAATCTCGATGAGCCCGGAGGACGCCCAAGACCGCATTCATCACCGACTTGGCGCCTTTGCGCATCAAAGATGCCTTCGCCCAAGAACGCCGGGCTACTTACCGAGGATGGTGGATGCAACATTCAAAGACCACATCGGGAGATCGCCGAGGTCTACATCGACGACATCGTAGTCAAAAGTCGAAGCGGAAAGTCGCGCCGATGACCTCGGACTATCCTCCAACTCCCTGTGTCGGCCAACCTCAAGCTCAACCCCGTAAATGTACATTTATGGTGAAGACCGCAAGTTCTCGATGCTGGTTTTCGAGAGGCTCAAGGCCAATCCCACCAAGGGCGGTGCTCGATACGCAGTGCAAGGACCATCCGTGAGATCCACAAACTCACCGGGTGCCTAGCCGCCTCAAGAGATTGCCTCGAGCCGCCGTAGCTCCCCTTCTTCAAGATCCCGAGGAGAGCTCCGGACCGCTCGCGCAGAAGAACACCAGCCGCCAAGACACCGAAGGAGTACCGCCGACCGCCGACCCCGTCCGCCCGGCAAGATGAATCCTCTCTCAGATTTAGCCGCCTGGACGAGGCCATCGCGGTAATCGTACGAGACGGGAGGACGACAACTCTCCATCTACTTCATTAGTCGAGCTCTCGGGGACCGGAGACGAGGTACACCACCGAAAGGTAGCACTGCCCGCGAACGCCAAGCGACGCCCGACCCTACTTTCGTGCTCATTCTGCCTGTATTAATCGACCTACCATTGAGACAAGTCTTGTCAAGCCGTAGTCATTCGGACGCACAGCAGTGGGCACTGAGCTCGCGAGCACGACATCTCGTATTCCCGAGGTCGCCATAAAGGGCAGCTCACCGACTTCCTGGTGGAAGCCAAATTCACCGAGGTCGGTTCTACCAGCAAGGTCGCCCCAACACCCGCCCCCACCGCGGAGGACTCCGTCCCTGCACCGCCCGATAACTGTTGGCAGATGTACGTGGACGGAGCTTCATGCAAAACGGGCAGCGGAGCAGGCATTCTCCTCCTCGGCCCGGACAATCAAGAAGTGACCTACGCCCTCCGGTTTACCTTCCCAACCACCAATAACGAGGTGGAGTATGAAGCGCTGATCTCGTGACTACCGCAGCGAATTGAGGGTGGACCATGTCCAGATCTTTGGGATTCCTGTGTCGTGGTAAACCGTGTCCCAGGCTGACACGGTTAAGGAGATCGAATGAAGCAAGACTGAGAAGGCAAGAGAGATGCTTGCCTCATTCAGTACTCCAAAGATTCATCGGATCCCACGGGCTTAAAACAAATGAGCCGACGTTCTCGGCAAGTTAGGCTGCGTCGTCAACAAGTCCTCCCGTGGAGGAGGTTCATTCCGTAAGCATAGAGAGTCTCACATCGGCATCATCACCGAGATGGAGTCGAACCGATGTCTCCCATAAAGGCCTACCCGAACATGGCGCCTACCTCAATATCGGCTCAAGCCAAAAAGACGATGGCGAAATCCCGTATACCTCATACACGAGGGCCGCCTATCGGAAGTCTTACCTTCACCCCTCCCGAGGTGCCTCGGCCCAAGAGGCCAACCACGTGCTCAATGAGATCCACAGAGGGTCTTGTGAAGTCACATCGGCTCGCGAGCTCTTTCCAAGAAGACGCTGAGGTCGGATATTACCGCCCACCCTTGTTCAAGATTCGGTCGAGCTCGCAAAAGTGTCCAAAGTGCCGCCCACTCCACGGTCAAAAGCTAACGTAAACCGATCCGAGCAACCGCAGAGCCCGTGGCCTTTCATGCAAGGGGATCGACATCGTTGGTCCGCTCGATCGAGCACCGTGTCGCCCGATACTTAGTCGTAGCCATAAACTACTTCACAAACGGGTCGAGGCCGAGCCACCGCCGAAAGCGCCAGGATTCGCACCTTGTGGAAAATATAGTCCGCCGCCGCATACCGCATATTCGGTCTCGACAACGGCATCCAATTCGTCGACAAAACTTCAAGGAGTGGTGCGAAGAGCTTCAGATCGATCATCGCTTCACCTCGGTCGCACACCGCAAGCGAATGGTCGACCGAGGTGACGAACCGCACGATCGCATAAGGATCGACGAAGAGGCCGGACCGAGCTAAAGGAGATCGGGCTGAAAATCTCCTCAAGTCCTCTCGGTCCCACAGACCACACCTCGACGTCGCACGGAAACCCTTTCACCGGTTCACGGTACCGAGGCCGCCATACCGATCGAGATCGGCGTGCAAGCCCGCGCACTCTTCACTTCGACCGTGCCGGAACGAGGAAGACCCGGGCAAACCTCGACGCCTCGAGGAGAAGTCACAGCTCGCTTCATAAACGGCCAAGCACAAGGCCCGTGTCGCACGGCACTACAACAAAGGGTCAAAGCCTCCGCGGCCCAAGTAGGCGACCTCGCCCTACGAAATAATGAAGCCAAGAGAGTGAGCGCCTTAACAAGTCGATCCGACATGGTAAGGCCCATACCGTGTTCACGAGGACCTCGCAGCGGGCTTACAAGTCGCTCACCTATCCGTGCACTTATCCCCGAACTCGCACATTACTCATTTAAGGAGGTATTTTACATAGCTTCGATTTAAGGTCGGCATCATGTTAAGTCCCTTAATTGTTTTGCCAAAATACGATGTTGATTACATGTTCAATAAAACATCTGCTTTTCTAATGAATATTTCACTGCCTCATACATATGTGAACATCTGCTTGGATACACCACATTTAAACCTTCACGCGGGGCGCCTTACGAAGATGAAAATCCCACCAAGTAGGGTACGACACAGATTACCCATTAAGTTGGACGCTACATGCAAAGCATACATTACCCATTAAGTTGGACGCCTACATGCAAAACATACAGATTACCCATTAAGTTGACGCCTACATGCAAAGCATACAGACACCCATTAAGTTGGACGCCTATACGCACGCGACATCCGCACCGATCTCGCCAACTTATACCCCTTTATTTGGGAAGATATGCACCCAGATAAAGTCTAAATGCATTAACGACTATAAACCGAGTATCAAGCCATATACAAGTCAACCGGCTTCCGAGCTCGCTTATACCCCTTTATTTGGGAAAATATACATCAGATACATGATAAATACATTTACGACCAAAACGAAGTCCTAAGCTATGTTTGTACCTCTCAATGGGGAAAATATACACTTCAAACGAGTCTAAATACATTTATATCTACATATAAAGTCCTACACTATACACAACCTCATTTGCTTCCGGCTCCGCCGCCAGACCTCGCCAAGTCGCACCAATTTTGCACAAAATCTCCAGTCGACGGTATGCTCGAACGAACTCGTGCCTTCAACCCGGTCGATAAGGCGGAATCACCACGGCCTACTCCCGAAGCGCGATGCGGGCTCGGGGCAGCCCGGACGTGTTTCGACCTGTGGTCACCTTCACCCACCTCGACACTTGAGCGCGCAGCGCCAATACGGGCATTCCGAGGAATGGGATGCACCCGAGGTCACACCGTCGCCCCCGACCGACACCGGCCGAATACGACCTGCCCCTACCCGCCGCTTCCTTCCGACCGAGGTCCTCGTCGCCGTCCGCCTCCCGAGGATCGCCTCAATGATCCGCCTCACCGACCCATCAACCGAGCACTGCATGATCGTAGTAGCCGCCTCCTCCGCGGTTCTTCTATGATCGGGCTAGTGGAGCCCGCCGTGGCCTCGCCCGGGGCCGGGTATGTGTCGCCACTGGATGATCTCGTACATCTCCATATACTTCACGACTGAGTCGACACGCTTTGAACTTCTGCTGTTGGCCCTCCTCATCCTCAAAGACCATACCTCTCGCCAAGAAGCTCTCAACTCGGTCGCCGCCTGGATATGGTAGTTCCACCACCGGGCGGATTGCCTCTCGACTCGCATGCTCCTCCGACACCCGAGCTAGCCTCTCCGCAGGTCGCTCGAGTCGCCTCACATCAGATCAAACGCCTCGATAGTGTCGGCAGATAAGTCCGCCTCGGACTCCGGCCCCGGCGATCCTCAACTTTAGGGCCTCGTTTCGCCGTGAGGCGGGCCACTTCCGATCACCTCATCCAACTTCCTCTTCAGTCGGCAGACGGCCGAGCCGACATCCATGGTGACCAAAACTGGGTCACCGGCATCGCTCCTCCAAAAGCACCTCTTCGTTCTTCTCGCCAAGGCGCCTCGGACCTCTTTTAACTCGTCAACAATTCATGATCAAGTCCGAGCCATTCAGCGTGAGTATCAGAATAAACAAGACAACACAAATTTTAAAATGTTGCGCTTATTACTCAAAATGGAAATTATTACAAGGACCTGTGGTCCTATCGACCCCGCGGTTCAAGTTATTACATCAGTCCACCGACCTCAGCCATGGCCGGTCTCGCCGACTCGATGCTCCTGCTGGCTGGCCACCTCCAAATGGAGCTCCAACACCGCCTCCGCCTCCGCCTCCTCCCGCCTCCTCCTCCTCCTCCTCGACTTGCCCGCACTCGGCAGCGAGCTCCCGGCTCATGATCTTCGCCCTCCTCAGACCGGGCGACGACCTCGGTGAGCGTGAGGTAGAGCTAGATGCCGAGCCTCCAAAGACCGGAAGCGAGCCAACCCCGAGATCACCCGGCGTAGCTTTGTCCACTCGAGGTCGACTCGTCCACCCATGCTTGACCTTATCGGTCGCATGGCGACCGCCAGCTTCCCTGTGTGATCTCGACACCACCTTCGGCCAAAGACGGCGGCAAGATCGGCACAAACGCCGAGAAGCTCTCCGACTCGATGAGCTCACGCAAAGGCCCTCGCCAGTGGGTCCTCGGTCGGCCACCTGCACTCCTCTCGTCCGCGAGCTCCTTCTTCGCCCGGCCAACTCCTCCTTAACCTCTTCGACCTCCCCATGGCCTCCAGGTGCCAAAGGCTCTTCTTCGTATGGCCTCAAGCAGCAGCCCTCCCGCCTCGGCTCGCCTCAGCTGCCACGGCGGTCTCGGCTTCCGCCCACGGCAAGCTCCCGCCCAGCCCTCATACCGGGCTGAGCTCTCGCCAAAGCCCGACGGCGACTGCAGCCCTCAAAGAACACGCAGCAGGCCCCCATCACCGAGCTCCCACCCTGAAAAAGAGCAGCACAAGTTAATAACAGATCGCAGAGCGAACAAATCTAAATATGAAAGAACCTTTGTACCTCGGGGAGGTGCGGCAAACTTGTGGCGGTACTCAGACTTCAGGCGCCCCGAGGTCGAGACTCGATGCTTGGCCGACCTCACCGAGGCCCACTCATCACTTGGCCCATACTGTCGACCTTCTTCGACCGGTAGGTCCAGCCCGCTCAGCCTTCTTCTTCGCGGCCTCGCTCGGCGATCGTGAGCCCGCCTCTTGCCCACCAACCTCACCGCATCACGTAAGAAAGACACATTAGCACAAAGAAATCGGACGATAAGGACTAAGAAGACGGGATGCCCTCACCCCGCCCGCACTCGATCCCGACGCTCCGACCAGAAACACTCACCGGCCTTCTTCAGTCGTCCCCTGTAACTTATGGATAAAATCTCACCAAGGCTGCTGCACAAAGACCTCCTCCATACGGCCCAAGGGCTTGATTTTCGTCCGCCACCGCACTGACACCCCACTCATACATCGGCCGCCTCACCGCAGAAAGAAATACCTATTCGCCAATGGGACACCTCGAGGGACGACTACTTTAAATTTCAGCCGGAGGACAAATAGTACACCCTCCTCCGGTCTTCACGCTAAAACAAGATCAAGACTCAAGGACAACTCGCCGAATGCCATAACAAGAGAGCCCCACCCACCAACGACCTAATGGAATTCGAGGTCAATCGACAAATAGGATCCGGAAATACTCTTGAAGGCTAAGATAAACGGGCCGAGGGTACCTAAGACCCGCCTCAAACTATCTACATAAACGGTAATGAACCCTCCTAGGGCCATCGTCCTATCATCCGGATGCGGCAGCACCACCACGCATCCTCCGAATCCTGCATTCCTCACGACTTCAAAAGTTCCTCCGTAGTCAAGCCCGACTCGCCACGCCCACCCTCACCCCATCCCATACCGAGGATACCGGCGGAACCCTAGAACTCACCTTTATGGACCTACCCAACCATTGAAGCGCGACGCGGTTCGAGTGCCCAATCATCACCGGCGTATGACGACGCTAGATAAGATAGACCGCCATCGCCTAGCAATCATCATACGGACCCGGCGCCCTCCAGATGGCGGCACCTCGTGTCGCACCCCGTCCTTCCCACAATTAGCAAGGAATCCAGATCGGACCTCGGCGTCCTATCAATCCAAGCCGCCTTCACGGAAAGTCACATCCAGATCGGATCTCGGCAAACCAGCCCCAGATTCGTGCCGCCTGTATGCACCCCGACATCCCCGAAAGGCGGTCTCGTGCTCCGACATCGGCACCCACCACAGAAAGAACACCACTCCGATCGGATCTCGCGAACCTACGCAGAGGGCGATATCCGTGTCGGACTTGACTTCCTTCGTACCACATCTTTTCCAAGCGACGGACAACAGACTTCAACTCAATTCGCACCGGATCGCCAAATAAACCCTCACATCAAAAGACAAGGACTATGAAGATTTTATGTGCAACTCCAAATCAAATGAGAAATGAATTTATGGTCTTGCTTGTTTTAGTTATTTAATTTGGATGGGATTATATGGAACTTAGGTGAACTTTCATGGATTTAATGCTAAAAAGTTAACAGAAAAGGATAGACGCTTGAGAGGCAAAGTGTCATTCCTTCGGAATTTCTCTCGTTTTATCTTTTCAATAATTTGTATAACCAAGTATTGTTTATAGCGATGGTCTCCTGTCCGCGCACGCGCACAATGAGATCCACCCTAATTAATTAATTAATTAATTTTAATTAAAATTAATTAGCTTAATAAACCTTAGTTATAAATTAATAAATAATAATTATGAATTAATAAATAATGATTATGAATCAATATATCTTAATTTTGAATAATAAACCTTAATTTTGAATTAATAAACCCTAATTGTAAATTAATAAATCATAATCGTGAATTAATAAACCCTAATTATGAATTAATAAATCCAAATTTTGAATAATAAACCCAAATTTTGAATTAATAAACCCTAATTTTGAATTAATAAACCCTAATTTGAAATTAATAAACTCTAATTTTGAATTAATAAACCATAATTGTGAATTAACAGACCCTAATTTTTAATAATAAACCCTAATTATGAATTAATAAATCCTAACTTTGAATTAATAAACCCTAATTATGAATTAATAAACCCTAATTATGAATTAATAAACTTTAATTATGAATTAATAACCCATAATTATGAATTAATAAATTCTAATTTTGAATAATAAATTATAATAGAAATTAATAACTTTAATTATCCTTACTCATCATAATTAATATATAATTATTTTAACAAAAAATAAGAGTGAGCTCACGATGAGGCGGAGCTCTCCCAAGTTTTTGTCTTGTTTATAAGCCCTGGCTTCAATAGGCGGTCGTCCGATAAAATAAAATGTTTAGTTTACTTGTTATTTTAATATTTTATGATTTTGCCCTTCATTTATTTATATAAACTCTAGAAGCTCCTTTTTTAAACTTTTCCAAAGTTAGGGATTTTCATTTTCTATCCATTGTCTTCTTTCTTTACCACTTTCCTCTCTCAAAAGTCAAAACAATTTTTATTTTTTTTTTGAAAATTCAAAACGGTGGCACATGAAACATTCCATATTGAAGAATCCATCATCACCATCATTAAGTTTTGTCTTTATTTAGAAATACTCTTGCTTTATATAATTTAATATTTTAAATTTATATTGCTTATATTTCAATTTGTGTTTGTTTTTTAAAATGTTATTATCAATTGTCGTCTTTGTTAGATGGAATTGAAGAAATTTTTAGTGATTTCATTTCTTTGATTATTTGGGTTTATAAAGAACATTATGTTTGATCGTTTTACTGTATTTTTAAAAATCATTATAAATTTACTTATTGTTGTTGCAATAAGTTCTAATGGGTAAGAGAGGAATTGAATTGTACTTCTCAAAAAGTAATATCCGATCAGATATTGGTTCTTCTAATTTTGATCTTCCTGATAGCATTGAAGATGAAATTGCAAATAATTGAGAATTGGAAATCCCATGTGCAGAATTCCTCCCACTGAAAATCTCGAAATTTGACAAAGACTCAAAAGATATTCATATAGAACGTGATCCAGGTAAACGTAAAATGATTTGGATTATCCTATGAACCAAAGAGATGAAAGACGTCGACAATATTTGATGCATGGTCCTTATCAAGTTGAGGTAACAAAATCTCAAAGACATGTTGACAAGCACGGTAGGAAGTTTCTTGCTTCTTGGTATAATTAGTTTCGTGATTGGTTGGAGTACTCCCATTACGAAAATGCTTCATTTTGTTTTCCTTGTTTTCTTTTTGGCAAGCCGGTTGCAAAGTTTGGAACAAATGCATTTGCAGTTGATGGTTTTCGAGCTTGGAAAAAAGAGTAAATAATGGAAAAAATGTGCTTTTCCTGGCCATGAAGGATGTAATCTATATTCTACACATAAAGTAGTTGTGAAGAGTTGTCTTGATTTGATGAACTCATTACAACATATTGGTAGAGTTATCGATAAACAAACATTTGTGTCTGTGGAAAATAATATATTACGGATAAAGGTTTCAATTGATGTTGCCAAATTATGTGCTTTTCATGGAATTACATTCAGAGGACACGACGAGCGTCTTGACTCTTGCAATTGTGGAATTTTTTTAGAGATTCTAAAGCACACGTACGGCTTCTTACAACGAAGAAGTGGCTTCAGTTGTATTAGAAAATGCTCCAAAAATGTTGTTTATACCTCTCATACAATTCATAAAGAGATCTTATCACTTTATGAGAGTAAAATTCAGAAATTCATCCGAGCTGAGATTGGTGATGAAAAGTTTTGCATCATAATAGATGAATCCAAAAGAGAACAAATGGCTATTATTCTAAGGTTTGTTGACAAGAATGAGTTTGTTAGAGAAAGGTTTTTTGACATAGTTCATGTGGATGACACAAAGGCATCAACTTTGAAGAAAAAAATAGATGAAGTTCTTTTTTATCATAATCTTAGCGTTCAAAGTATTTGAGGTCATGGATACGATGGTGCTAGTAATATGAGAGGAGAATGTAATGGTTTGCAAGCCCTATTTTCAAATGAGTGTCCATATGCATATTACATTCACTGTTTTGCTCATCGGCTACAGTTAATATTGGTGGCTACATCTCAAAGTGTCGTTCCTATTGAGCATTTCTTCTCACAACTTGTTCTTATTATCAATGTAGTTTATTCTTCTTCAAAGTGTCATGATCAATTGCTAATTGCACATGCTATCCAAATTGAAGAATTGATTTCAACCAATAAGCTTGACATTGGAAGGGGTCAAAATCAAATTGGAAGTTTACAACGTCCGGTGATACACGATGGAGCTCTGATTTGAAATCTATGCACAATTTACTTAAGATGTTTGATTTTGTTCCTATAGTACCAGGTGAGATCATAAATGATAAAAGTTTTACCTCTATAGTTGTAGTTGATAAAGCTTATGATGTGATGATGTCCTTTGAATTCGTATTTGTCTTGCACTTTCTTATTGAGTTATTGGGAAGAGCAAATGATCTTTGTAGAATGTTACAGTGCATATCTCAAGATATTGTTAATGCCATGGAAGCAATGTCAAATATGAAAGAAATCATCCAAAATTTTAGGAAAAATGGTTGGGATGGGTTATTTGTAAAGGTGAAAAGTTTATGTGAGCAGCGATATATTGAAATTCCTGACATGAATGGTCCACATCGATCAAGTAGATGTTGTTCTCCAAGCAATCATGTGACGGGGAGCATCATTATCGAATCAACGTATTCAATGGAACAATGGATTCCATATTGCAAGAATTGAGAACCAGATTTAATGAAGATGCAATTGAGTTGTTGAAGCTAAGCTCATCTTTGGCTCCACGACGTAACTATTAATTGATTGATATTGGTAATATTTGCAAGTTAGTTCATAAGTTATATCCGACTAATTTTTCAAGTCAAGAAAAGTTGCATCTTAAGTATCAGTTGGAACTTTATGGACTTGACATTCGAAAAAATGTACATTTTCATAATGTTGCAACACTTCCTGAATTATGTCAAGTATTGGCTAAGACAGGTAAGTCGGCCATTTACTCTCTTGTTGATAGATTGATTAGACTTATTTTGACTCTTCCGGTTTCTATAGAAACATCAAAACTTGCATTCTCCATCATGAACTTTGTGAAGTCAAGCTTGCGGAATAAAATGAAAGATAACTTTTTGTTTAGTTCTCTGATAATGTATAACAAGAAGGAAATTGCTCAAAGCTTTGATATTGATTCATTTATAAATAAGTTTGATTTCATGAAAACACGTAGGTCACAATTTAGAGTTGGTAAGTGAATGTGTTGTATAGTCTTTGATCTTTAATGCTATTTCATATGGTTTGTATCATTTTGAGAAACTTTTGGTATGTTTAATTATAAATAAAGTTGAGTTTCTTTTTTGTTTGTCTGTCTTCACTTTAGTTCCATTCTTTGAAACATGGCCTTTGATATTTAGGAGAACTTACTTTTTTCCCGATCTTATTCTTGATAGTAAAATTGCAGGCAAAAAATATATTTTGAAATTTGACTCGATTCTTTACTTTTATTCAAAAGAAATCCATTAAATTTTTCAATGGAATCTCGCTCGTCCAATTTCTGAATCTTGGCTCCGCCCCTATTTATATACTCAACTTAATCATTATGAATTTATGATTGTACACAGTTATAACATAGTGTTTCGACTTGGAGAAGAAGAATGGTAGGGTTAATCGCTTGGGTATCTTCGAAAGAACTATTATTCTTAGTTACTATTATGATTTTTTAGTAGAGTTATTACTATAATAATGCATACAAAAGCTTGATTTCAACAGCTAAATAAAACACATTACACTAAGCTTTTATTTTAAAATATTTATAACCTCTATATGTAGGGATTGATTATAAAGGGAATTACCTCTTAGACAAGAATTAAAAATCAATAATCACCCTTACATTGAATAAGATCAGATGACTCATAATTATTTAATGATAAAAATAGTCAAATCCCTAATTTTCGCTATTTAGAGATCCAAATATCTAAAATTTCTCACATTCCATTTGAAGATCATTATCCCTAAAATCTTTCACATTTCATTTTTCGTTGTTCATGTAGTTCATATCTTTATTCATGTGATCGTAGTGATTGTACATGTGGAAACAGTTACCATAAATAAATATATAGAATCCCTTTATTATAGGGTCGAAACAGTTATCATTAAAATATGAGGATAATAAACGATTTATAATTAATTTTGACCGTTATATATATATATATATATATATATAATATTATAATTTGATAATAAATCTTCTGAAGTCTGAACACAATTTTATCTCCCACACAGTCCTTTCGATTTCCCAACTGCATTTAGTCAAAATAAAGGAACGGTTGATGTTCCTCAAAACACTTCACATACATACCTCCCAATATATCGTGGAAACTTTGGGGTACAATTAAGGGAAAACTAAATTACAATGTGAAAAGTAAAAGGAACAATGGTGTTACTCAATTTAAATTATGCTTTCATTTTTTGACTTCCGAATTGGGTATGTGTGTCAGTATGTGGGTATATCAAGCTCGAGCATAATTTTCAGATCCTACTTTTTATCCAATTGCCTTAATAAGCAACTGTTAATAGAAGTCAATACAATTGAATTTAATCGACATATTGCAGCCATATTCAACAGAAAAGTTGAATTACAGGACGCCAATCAATATTTACTAATAATAACAAATAATATTTATTAGTCTGGTCTAATTTTTCTATTATTGCTATTGTGTCATACTATGTAGATATCTCCTATTTTTCGTTATTATTCCTTAAGTCTCATTTAAATATCATTTCTACATCCATAGCTAATCACAACTACTTTTATTTTGTATCATATGTGGCAATCTCATAATATAATAAGAACATGAAATTGCAATACAATTGTGCGAAATATAAAGGCTTCCATGTGGGCGTCCAGAATAACTGATTGATTATAATTAATTAATTCTGAGTTGATTAAGAGGCTCATTAGATGTTAACTAAGGAGTAAATTAAGAAAATTTATTAATTCATTACTGATATTTAATTAAATCCTAATTGGATTTTAAATAATATGTCCACCATGCGGAGTGCGTCTCTTCGAAATATATGTACATAGTTTGTCTGGAAATTAGTTAACAACCAGCGTCAATAAGAAATGCTTATAGATTGGTGTGTGTATGTTGTCCTAGTGGTTGAGTGGTTAATGTTCGAGGCCAAATGTCTCGGGTTTGAATCCATCGAGACGCAGCCTTTAAAATTTTTGTATTAAATTGACCCAAAAAAAAAGAAAAAAAATGCTTATAGAGTTATTAACATGAATTAAAATCTAATATATCACTTAAATATAAAAATTAAATAACAGATGCTTTAAAATCCTCTATGATTGTAACAAAATTTGGAATCGGTTGGTTTGATTTCCATTATGCTTAACTTATAGTATACTTTCATTCGTTCTTTTTTAAGTATCATGCCGTCAAATTGTATAAACCAAGGAAGAAGATAAATTTACTTGTGTAACCTCATTAATTATCATGATAAATGCACTTATATAACTAATTATAAAATTTCAAGAGTATTTAATAAGGGTAAAAAGAAAATACTCACTCCATCCTTAATATTTTTTCATTTAATTCAATTTTGGTACGTCTACAAAATCCGTTCACTTCCCTTTTATAGACATGGACCTCACCCAAAAGTCAATACTTTTATCCACACTTAATCCACTTATTTATGAAAAAATCACTCATAATCCACATTTTTTACTCACATAATATATTATATTATGTGATTCTCATTTTCACCAACTTTACACTTATTGCATTTATTAAAACCCGTGTCGATAAAAATTAAGATCATATATGATGGATGGATGGAGTATATCATAATTTTATTCTCAAATTACGAACTATGACACTTATTAAAAAAACAAAAGAAAAAATGATAATTATAAGACAGAGGAATTATATATCTTGAAACTATTAGTAATTATAATTAAATACGCTAAAAATTACAAAACTAACAAAAATGTATTTAAGGTCAATTTTCGATATCCAAAAGCTGAGGTGGAAACGAAATGGTGACATTTTAATCCACAAAATGACAAATTGAGGCAAGACACATTATCTTTTGGAGTTTGGAAATTCACCTCTTAGAATTTCTTTTGTTAGTTATGCACTTTGTGATACTTTATGCATTATTTGTAATTCGTGGATTTGATCGTAATTATAAATATTTTAAGGTATTTTTTAAAAATATTAATAATTTAGAATTTAAAGTGATTTATCCTTTATTTATGACATAATGGGTGACTTTTAAACGTAAATCCGCTTCTTCTTCCTTTATTAATTTCTAGCATGTTTTCAAAGTTTTCTGCGTTGCCTTTAGAGTTGGCCCGACAATTAATCAAGGATCATGCAAGAAACTCTAAAATACTGGAACACTTCAATAATATGTGTGTATATATGTATAATTATAATAAATTATTTCCCAGTCATACAAAAATTATTGATTGCGGGTTGGATAATATTGAAGAAACTTTCAAATTTGTCGTTTTAGGATTTTTTTTCACGTGTACCCATCCCATGTATGATTAAAATGATTAAAAAAAAACTGATGATAAGCAAAATAAATGTTGTACAAATATCTTATTTAAAGTTATATTTTATGATCAAATACTCATCGTAAGTTCGTAACGATAACCTATTACGCGACATTTTCAGATACTGTTAGAGTTATATTACTTACATAATCAATGTTGACAATTTACTAATTTAAGTCCTTCTACATAAATAGTCAATTCTAGCTAGGGAAAATTGCCGAACGAAAACATAAATTAATAAATTTTATCTTCTATGGGTTCTGTTTTATCAAACCCTGCTTTTTAAGTGTGGTTTCACTGTCCTATATGAACTGCGGCGCTATCAGACAGAACGTAGGGTTTCCGTCTGCACCTAAGGCGCATGGGTTCTCACGATCTGAAAAAAAAAGTCGTATCCAAACTTTGGATCTCCTTGTGATTTTATACAAGACAAAAACTTGGGTGAGCTCCGCCACACTGTGAGCTCACCCTTGTTTTTTATTAAAATAATTAGATATTAATTATGGTAAGTAAGAATAATTAGATTTTATTAATTTATAATTAAATTTATTAATTTTTAATTATAATTTTAATTCAAAATTAGAATTTATTAATTCATAATTACGGTTTATTAATTCACAATTAAGGTTTATTAAATCAAAGTTAGGGTTTAATAATTCACAATTAGGGTTTATTATTCAAAATTAGGATTTATTATTTCCAATTAGGGTTTATTAATTCAAAATTAGGTTTATTATTCAAAATTAGGGTTTATTAATTCCAAGTAGGATTTATTAGTTCACAATTATGGTTTATTAATTCAAAATTAGAGTTTATTATTCACGATTAGGGTTTATTAATTCATAATTAGAGTTTATTAATTTAAAATTTAGATATTAATTCAAAATTATTATTTATTAATTTACCATTAAAGTTTATTAAACTAATTAATTTTAATTAGAATTAATTTAATTAATTAATTTTAATTAGAATTAATTTAATTAATTGATTTATTCTAATTAATCAATTAATTAATTAGGGGTGGTCTCACTGTGCGCGTGCGCACACAAGAGACCACCCCTTTATACAAAGAGCGAGCATTTTTATTTTTCATGATTGATGAGAAATATGATTGAATATTTTTATCTTCATTATTAGGATATCTCCAATCTACCATTTTAATGAGATATGAATCAAGTTAAATTAGTCAAATGATAGAAATTATCAAGAGCCTTGTTATATCTCAAGATTCTAATCCATCAAAGTAAACAATGAATTATCTTGTGCTATTTTTATCTATCTAGATTAATACTCAAAACTAAACGCCTCTTGATGAGATATCCGTACAACTTAAAGGTGATTTATATAAATATATTGCAGATGTTTACTTTTGATGATTAGTATGGATATATAAATATATAGATAAAAATAGTAGAGACCAATTCATCGTTTATTAAGATGGATTGTAAATTTGAGATGCCCCAAGGTTGTTGATAATTTCTATCATTTTAAGCTAATTTTATCTGACTCATATTCCATTAAAAATATGAGATTGGAAGAATCCCAATTTGAGGATAAAAATATTCAAACATTTATATTATTAATTATGAAATGTGAACTCTCTCGTACAATTTGGGGTTTGCTGTAATGAAGTTGATTAACCGTCAATTTATTCGTCGATCTACAAGAATTAAGAGATTCGTGATTAAAATTGTTGAAATTATAATCTTTGAATTAGATTATACAACACCATGCCAAAATCCAGGTATTGTTTTGCAACTACTATTTCGAAAATCCTAGAATAATTGTATAATTTATATCTTAGTATTTGTACTTAATGCCCCAGAATTTTTAAACATCTGCATTTAACGATATCAATATTAACGAACAGATGGGCCATACTGTTAGGACCCGGAGCTTTTGAGTTTTGAAGGATGAATTACAAGAATATTTGCGTTGTTTAGCTGATTATATCAATTATTAGAGGATGATCACAAACACATAAACACACATATCATATATATATATATAGAGTGAGGTTCAAATAAGAACCAATTTTAACGTGAGAACTAAGAACCACATAAATTTTTTACGAACAAAATGAATTTGTTATGAAAGTTAATGAATTTGTTGCGAAAGTTACTGAATCTAAAAATTCAGAATTTTCACCCAGGGTTTGAATCCCATGAGAGGCGAAAATTCCATTTTTTTGGATTCAGTAACTTTCTCAACGGATTCATCAAGTTCCACAACGAATTCATCATTTTTTTGTTCTTACGTTCTCACAATAAAAATGATTCTTATGTTAATCCTCTCCAATATATATATATATATAAAAGTATTTTAAGAATACTTTTACTTGGTATATATTGACTTTTGTATATCCCCTATATATTTGACTAGAATAAATACGCGATGATGCACTTAATTAGTTTTAGTCAAAAATGTTGTACGGGCCAACTGACAAAAAAAACGTTGTACGGAAATTTCTTGATCCGAAAAGCCAGAAGCACTTATCGTACTAATTTGCTTATACGATCGTTGGTCCGAATAAGTTTATTATTTTCAAAATTCTAACAGTCACATTTTAAAGTTTAAGACATTTAAAGAATAATGTCTAAATAAAATCTAAGAAAAAAGTAGCCTATAAAAACCACTTAAAACAGGGGTAGTGATAAATTAACATAATATGTACATACATAATAAGGATAATTTTGTCATTTTACAACATAGCCAATAATTAAGTGATTATTCCATTTAATTTGAATTTGCATTTTACAAAATTAGCTGATAAATCTAGTTACGTGAGTATGCGAGATTTATGTAAAGCAATAAAGAACACCAAAGCTTTTACGCTGGATTCGATCGTTAATGAGATCTACGTCCACTGAGGAGTGATTCCTCAATACTTTCACTATAATTTGAGTACGGTGAGTGTGAGTTCTGTTTCTTGGCGTTCAATAAGTTGTCAACCCTTCTTCACAATTTTCCTTCTATTTATACATATCCGAGACCCCTAAAGACGTGTTCTATCCCTTCCATGTGGGACTCTTCCTGGCGTATAGGGACTCTTCCTTGGCGTGTAGGGCCCTCGCCTTCCATGTAGGCGGTGCACGGACCAATGAGGAGGCTGGCGAAATTAGGGTTCGTGGTGGGCCTTTTGGCTTAACCGCGTGGGCACAGTCATGATGTCAAGCCCACTCGTTTGGGCTGGCAAGAGCTTGAGCGGTTGGGCCATATCCCATCATAGCCCCGAATAGTCGAGTAACAACCATGCCGGGTGAAACGAAGAATGCGCTTTGCCGAGGTGAGTGTTGCTCGGTGAAGTTGTTGTCGAAGGTGTTGTCATTTTTCGACGTGAGGGTTTATTTGGCGATCGATTCGAATCGAGTTGGGTGGTGCATGCTTACGGTATGCACCGCTTGTCAAGACCGGCGAGTTGTCTGTCGTTGGACATGGATGTGCTACAACGGAAGTCAAGTCCGACACGGATAACGACCCACCGCTTTTACGGAGGATGCCGATGTCCGACCGAGAGGCCGATCCGGATGGAGAAGTTATCTTTGGATGGTGTCGAGGTTCGCCCCGAGTGACCGCCTTCTGGGGATGCCGAGGCGGGCGGCGTGGCGGCACCAAACCGGGGCCAAGCGCCGAGGTCCGATCTAGATACCCCGTCATTTGGGGAAGGCCGAGGTGCGATCCGGGCGCCGCCTCGAGGACGCCGAGGCCCTGTGATGATTGCGGTCGATCGCGGTCTATCTTACCCTAGCGTCGCCATACCCGCCAGGCGATAGTTGGGCACTCGAACCGCTACATCGACTCCACATCCAATAGCGGTAGCACGTGAAAGTTGAAACGACGGTTTTGTAGGAAAACATATGTTAACCCTCGCCCGAGGATCCATCTTGGGTGTTTAATTCACCATACATTGATTATAAACCTAGATGCGCTATATAATCAATCGCAACACGTTAGGGTTTTCACGTGTTTACCTTTGATCGAAGAGGTCGATGGAACGAGATGAACGGATCGAACGGATCGGACTCGTGCTTTGACCTTCGGATCTGTATCCCGATCGCCCAATCTCCAACGCCGAGTGAGGACGATCTATGGAGAATGCTTCGAAAATCACCCAATGCTCTCACCAAGCTCTCGAAAAATCTCTCTCAAATAAATGAGATTACCAAAATTTGTGTTGATTAATGAGCATTAACCTGACTTTATCTCATACCTTATATTTATAATGCACTACCTTAATCCTATATGGAATATTACCATAATCCTATATGGAATATTACCATAATCCTATATGGAATATTACCATAATCTTAGGATTATTTCCATACTCTCGTGATTATTTCCATACTCTCGTGATTATTTCCATAATCTTATATGGAAAGGATCTATGCATATACCATAAATATAATTATATCCTCATGGGATAAAGAGAATAAAATCTTTCCTTCGAGAGCACATAGGGGACCGATTTTCTTGTAGCTATGGGCCTGGATGGGCCACCAGAGGATCAAATGCAAGGAATAAAGATGGGCCTCAAATAAATTAATTATCTTATGTTCACCCGAACATAAATTAATTTATAAACATTCGATCATGCCACTAGAGAAAGAATGTCGACTTACCCTTTATTACCGAAGTTGAGTCGGGCTTGCACTTAGACATTACGAATCCCGTATTTAAGATATCGAACGTCCATTAATCATTTCTAGCAATCATTGCTTAAAACGATTAATAACTTCATTTCTTAAGTAGTACCACTCAACCTTATTATTGTACTGAGCTAACTCAACCCGCGGGGTTTAGTACAATAAACCTTTGAGCTCCTTAAGGGACGCCATCATCCTAAACGGATACGGTGACTGACATGATAACTAGCGTGACATACAAGACAACGCCACCACCCAAGATGCGGAGAATCTGGGTTAGAACATATAACCCTCACTCATAACAAGTCAAAGTGATGGTCGAGAACTCATACTCACCTAATACCTTATCGAGGTTTAGATCATCTTAAGTCACCGAGATCTTGGTTCTTCACGACGGATCGAAAGAAGAACTCATCTCATCGTGATCCTTCATACGTCGAGACGCATCAAAGATAGACAAGCAACTAAGTCAAGTCACTTATCTATATCGCAGCTAAACCGACAACTCGTCCTTAAGTCGCCTCACCGTGAAACTTTTATATCTCATTAAGCTTGACCAATCATACGGACTTACGTGATCTTCTACACATCGTATGATCTAACTTATATATGAGATAAGGGACACGGATATATGCAATCAAGTATTCAAATCGATAGGAGATTGTAATAGTGGTAACGAGAAACATTGTATACAAGCTCAACCAAACCGCCAAGATACAAATCCAACAATCTCCCACTTATACTAAAGCAAACTTTTAGTATACAATGTGTCCTCTACTAGCTATTACAAACAACCATCACTTTGCTTCTCCCACTTATACAAAAGTTTCCTTTCTAAGTGGGTGCCATCAAGCGCAATCCAAGTCCTCTAACGTGTCCATCGTAGACTTTTGCGGTTCTTCGTGAATGGATCCGCTAGATTTTCCGTCGTATCAATCTTTTCAATCAGCACGCCACCTCGCCTAACGATTTCTCGTATGACATGGTACTTTCTCTCTGTGTGTTGTGTCGCCAGTGGGTGCTGTGGTTCCTTCGAGTTTGCCACTTGCACCGAGTTATCACAAGAAACTATGATACTCTTGGGCAAACCAGTACCACACCTAGATCCACGAGGTAGTTGTTGAACCATCTGACCTCCTTAGAAGCCTCCGGCGGCTACATATTCGCTTCCATGGTAGAGTCCGCAATGCATCGCCGCTTTGCACTCCGCCAGATACGGCTCCACCTCCCAAGGTAAACACATAGCCCGAGGTCGACTTTTTCTCATCACGGTCGACTTGGAAATCGAGTCCAGATAACCCAAAGGCATTAGACTATCTGCATGGTAAACCAGCCTATAATCTCGAGTCCTTTCGGTGCTTGAGTATATGCTTCTCGCAATCAATGAGCTTGTCCAGGTTAGATCGATATCTAGCTACTATGCCACCGCATAGTAGATATCGAGTCTCGTGCATAGCATTGCGTGCATGAGACTTCCTACGGCGAGCGTGAGGAACTGTCTCATTTCCTCTATCTCCTTTGCGGTCATAGGTGATTGCGTTTTGAGATAAAGGAACGCCATGTCCGAAAGGTAGCAATCCTTTCTTGGCGGTTTGCATACTAAAACGAGTAATCACAAGATCAATGTAAGACGCCCGAGATAAGCTCAACATTTTCTTCTTGCGATCTCGGTAAACCTTGATCCCAAGAATGTACGCATCTCCTAAGTCTTTCATTTGAAACTGATCGGATAGCCAACTCTTTACGCCCGATAATGACTTCACGTTGTTGCCAACTAGAAGGATGTCATCTACATAAAGTGCAAGAAATACCACATCACCGTTGACATCTAACCGATACACACAACTCTCGCTAGCAACCTGGTAAATCCATAGGACTTCACCACCTCGTCAAAGCGTAAGTTCCATGATCGGGAGGTTCGCTTAAGTCCATAAATGGACTTCTTAAGCTTCCATACTAGATGCTCTTCACCCTTTACCACATAACCTTCGTGTTGCATATAGATGTCTCTACCTTCCTCAAGGTAACCGCTTAGAAAAGCGGTTTTAACATCCATTTGTCAAGCCTCTAGTTCAAGTGGGCTGCTATGGCTAGAAGAATTACGATGGACTTGAGCATTGCTACGGTGAAAGGTCTCATCGAAATCGATGCCCTCAACTGAAAGTGTACCCTTCGCCACAAGCACGGCTTTAAAAGTCGAAACCTCTCCATCTAATCTCTTCCTCAGATATCCACTTACTACCTACGGCTTCCTTGCCATCCGGTAGAGGTGTCTTTCATATACATCCATAGCGTTATGGACTCCATTTCTAAGTCCATAGCGGTGTGCCATGATCTTGCATCAATATCTTGATCGCCTCCTTGTATGTCCATGGGTCGATTATTGCATGTTAATCTGCTGGGACCAAATCCAAGATTCACCCACGAACATAAATCGCTCGGGTTGACGAACAACCCTCCCACTACGACGAGGTTCTACAGCACAATGGCAACGGTGGGTGCAGATACTTGTGGTTCTCTAACTTGCACAACTTGCTGTGTAGGTACCACTTACGGTCGGTATCTCCAAAGGAACTCGACCCACTTCAATTTCTTGAAGTATCCGTGTCGATCCTCCCACTAGACTCGACATCTCGCACCTTTGCCTAATCGGTGGTGGAATACGATCATCTTCTAATTCTTGAAGAATGATTTCAACTTTGGACTTATGATTTTCATGTAGTCCTCTTCTAAGAATCGAGCATTAGTGCTAATAATGACCTTCCGATCCTTGGGACTATAGAATAAACCACCTTCGCTCCTCTAGATAGCTAATAAACAGCCTTGCGTCGGATCTAGCCTCCAACTTGTCGCCTTTCTTGTTCAAAGACACGTGTCGGATCGCCCATATCCTTATGTGGCTTAAACGGGCTTCATACCAAACCACAACTCGAAAGGGTCTTTTCGACCGACTTGACGGTACTAGATTTAGCAAGTATGCATGCCTCTAAGGCATATCCCCTAACGAAATAGGCAATGTAGCATAACTCATCATAGATCTAACCATTTCCAAAAGAGTCCTATTTCTTCGCTCCGATACACCATTTCTTTGTGGTGTGCCCGGTGAAGTCTTGCCGGGATGTAA
Organism: Salvia rosmarinus; assembly: GCA_036937905.1. Taxonomy (NCBI): domain Eukaryota; kingdom Viridiplantae; phylum Streptophyta; class Magnoliopsida; order Lamiales; family Lamiaceae; genus Salvia; species Salvia rosmarinus. The sequence goes on along the minus strand of CM072816.1, from coordinate 85,712,118 downwards.
TCCCACACTTCACTAGATAGTCCATAAACTCGTTCTCGAGGTATTCGCCACCACGATCGGATCGCAGTGACTTGATACTCTTACCTAGCTTCGCCTCCACTTCCGCCTTAAACTCTTTGAATTTCTCAAAGCATTCGCATCTGCGGTGAAGCGGTATATGTATCCGCACCTGAGTAATCGTCAATGAAAGTGACAAAATACTGCATTCTCCACGAGCTTGTGGACATAGGTCCACACAGTCGAATGGACTAACTCCAACATTTCTTTGGCTCTATAACCCTTCGCTTTGAAGGTCCAGTCGACATCTTACCTTCTATACAGATTCGCAGACGGGAACTGAGTAACCGTGAGATCACCCAACGCTCCATTCTTAGCCGCCTTTGGATCCTATTTAGATTGATGTGACCTAATCTAAGATACCGAGAGAAAAGTAGAGTCATCTTCTAAGAAAACTTTCTCTTTTAGGGTTTGATGAAGATGCAACATAGTTATAGGTATTATGTTTTGCGTAAATAGTATAAAGTTTAATTATATAAAGTGCCAACACGTATAACTTCGTCATTTCTTATGATAGAAACACCACTATCAAAAATAATGTAATATCCATGAGTAAATAATTTGAAAGCAGAAACAAGGTTCCATGAAAATCCGCACATATAAAACGCCTTTCAAAACTAAAACTGTTGTCCCAAAACATAAAGAACATCTCCAACTGCAACAACTTGACTTTCGCGTTGCCCATGGAGATCGTTATCTCGCCATCAAACAGCCTCCTTGTCCGCGGAACCCCGCAGGTGTAACAAACATGATCGATTACCAGATCTACTACCCAAGAATGGGTAGAACAAGTCGCTAAACATGTTTCCGTTATTAAAGCAAACGGCGTACTGAGCCTCGAGCATAGGGCACTGGCCTTCCAATGCCCGCCCTTACACTCAAGCACTTGCCCTTCTCCTTTCGCTTCTTCTGCCTCGGTGGCAACCATGTTCTTGCTCCCATTACTCCCACTATTTCCTCGCCTTTACCACCTTTGGCACCCTTTTTCTATTTCCATTTTGCAACGAAAATTTTGGGCCCTTAGATGTGCTAGCAAGAGCATGTGCTCCTTTTCCCATAACTCCTTCCGCAAAGAACGAGATCATTAAACAACCGACTAAGAGTAAACTCGGTCTTGCTCATGATCGCATTCACGAAAGTTCTCAAAAGACTTGGCGGTGTATTGAGGATGATATCGACCTTGGCTCGCCGTCAATACCTCCTCCCAACCGATCAAGACTATCCATGAGATGAGTCATGTGGGAGACATGTTCATGGACCGAACTTCCTTCTTCCATCTTACACGCCAAGATTTCTCTCATTGTGTGGGTCGATCGTCTCGATCCGATCGCCCAAACTTACTCGAGACTTGACCAAATATCGATCGCGTCGCCATCGATCGATGTTTGCGGTACAAGCCTTTGGACATCGTAGTCATCATATAGCATTTAGCCATATTGTTCGACTTATTCCAAAGTCCGCCGACTCGTCGCTCATTAGTCGACGTCGATAGGGCATCGGGTTTAGGAGTAGTGAGAACAAACATGTGTTCTTCAATGATAAGAACATATTCCATGTTTCGCTTCCACTCGATGAAATTTGGACCGATAACTGATTTTGTGCGAGCATATTGATAATCGGCGTAAGAGACATATCTCAAAGCGATAATGTAAACACATAAGCATACGATCGCAAATAATTCGTAATAATAATATTGTAACCTTTTGATAAAACAATATTAATTGAAACCTCCAATCGCCCAAGGAATTCCACATGCAAGCCACGCGTGTGGGCGTTTACATGAACCCTCGACTGCACTAAAATATACCTTTTAGTCGCTTAATTTCAATCCATGTCAACTTATCCTTACGACAAATGAAATTAATGATTGGACCTTACTGACCACACCACTATCGCAAGAAGGGACTTCATGGGGAAGTTGTACTGAGGTGATGTCTAAGCATTGACCACAATTTTAACAAAGAAAATGAATTTTAGAATTGGTATACTCACCGGACCATACCGCCCAATTCAAATTCTTTTGTTATCTCATTTTATATCTATCTCTAGAGAACTTATGAAAATCGCACATGCAGCCCACGCTGTGGGCGTTTACATGAAACTCCCACTTCTCAATAGATTTAAAATGTTTTATTTAGAAATCTCATCTAACAAACTTATGATAAGCAGTGCAAGCAAGCCACGCAGCGTGTGGGCGCCACTCACGGTCGTCTCACTTTGTTTAGAGATCAAAAAGTGGAGGTCTTGACATTTTAATTTGAAAAATTAATTTGTCGGGTTGCTTGCTTAGTCTTTTTATTCAAAAGGTTTGTCCATGCATCACGTAATCCTAGCATGCTTTTCTATAGAACTCAACATGTAAAACATGCTCGCAGAAATTCTAAAATATGCTTGATAAACGCGATAAACCTAGCATGCTTACTATGCGCATCCATTCACGTAAAACACTTAAAGGTTTGTCAACGTAATATAAACATACATAGCATGCTACTGCATAATTTAAACATCCACGACATGCATATGAACGATAAAAATAAAATAAAACGCTCATCGCGCCCAATCGTGAAACCTCGCACATTTAAATCTAATCTATTACATAGATTTACAAAGTCTGACATTAAACTTGAAAGGCCTCGCGTGCTCGGGCACGGACCGGATTCAACAAATGGGCCTCGCGTGCACGGCACGGGCCGAAAATCTGAAAACGGTGCGGGCGGGTCGGCCCAATCGTCTGGGCAGCGCTGGGGCAAAGCCCGCCCGCCAGCCCGACCACATCGCCGCCTGCCCGCGTGCTCGCTCGCGGGCTGCCTCGCGATCGCGGCGACCGCGACCCGTCGAGCACGCTTGCGCGGCCTTCCCCGGCGCCGAGCGTGCGCCGAGACGTCGTCGCCTAGCGGCCGAAACTCACGACCGCGAAGTTCGCCGCTGGCACGGGTCGCTTCGCGCGCCGCGCCGTCGCTCGCTAGCTCGCTCGCCGCTTGCTTGCGGCCGTATCTCGCGATCGCCGATCGCTCGATTGCTCGCGTGGCGCCGGGGATCTCGTCTTGTGAACGCACGCCTGCCGCCGCGCCCCTCGCGATCGCCCTCGCGACCGCGAGGCTCGCCGCGAATACCGCCCGATATTGCCGAGCTACTGCTTTTCCCGTCGTTTAGTTCTTCGTTCTTTCGTCTTCGTTCTTCTTTTACGGATAAGATTTACATGATAAAATCTAATCTAACCACGGATTTTCGTGGTGTAAAACAAAATCCGACAAAATAATAAGCGAGCCACGATGAGCAGCGGATCCACAATTATTAAAACGCACGTAATAATCAAACGTGAATTAATCCAACAGAGCTAAGATTACGAACACGGCTCGATACCAATTGTAGGAAAACATATGTTAACCCTCGCCCGAGGATCCATCTTGGGTGTTTAATTCACCATACATTGATTATAAACCTAGCATGCGTCTATATAATTGAATCGCAACACGTTAGGGTTTTCACGTGTTTACCTTTGGATCGAAGAGGTCGATGGAGCGAGATGAGCGGATCGAGCGGATCGGACTCGTGCTTTGACCTTACGGATCGTATCCCGATTGCCCAATCTCCAACGCCGGTGAGGGCGATCTATGGAGAATGCTTCGAAAATCACCCAATGCTCTCACCAAGCTCTCGAAAATCTCTCTCAAATAAATGAGATTACCGAAAATTTGTGTTGATTAATGAGCATTAACCTGACTTTATCTCATACCTTATATTTATAATGCACTACCTTAATCCTATATGGAATATTACCATAATCCTATATGGAATATTACCATAATCCTATATGGAATATTACCATAATCTTAGGATTATTTCCATACTCTCAGGATTATTTCCATACTCTCAGGATTATTTCCATAATCTTATATGGAAAGGATCTATGCATATACCATAAATATAATTATATCATTGTGGGATAAAGAGAATAAAATCTTTCCTTTGAGAGCACATAGGGGACCGATTTTCTTGTAGCTATGGGCACTGGATGGGCCACCTGTGGATCAAATGCAAGGAATAAAGATGGGCCTCAAATAAATTAATTATCTTATGTTCAAATTTAACATAAATTAATTTATAAACATTCGATCATGCCACTAGAGAAAGAATGTTGACTTACCCTTTATTACCGGTTGAGTCGGGCTTGCACTTAGACATTCTGAATCCCGTATTTAAGATATCGAACGTCCATTAATCATTTCTAGCAATCGATCGCTTAAAGCGATTAATAACTTCATTTCCTTAAGTAGTACCACTCAACCTTATTATTGTACTTGAGCTAACTCAACTGCGGGGTTTAGTACAATAAACCTTTGAGCTCCTTAAGGGGCGCCATCATCCTAAACGGATCGGTGACTGACACTGAGATAACTAGCGTGACATCTGAGACTCGCCACCACCCAAGATGCGAGAATCTTGGGTTAGAACATATAACCCTCACTCATAACAAGTCAAAGTGATGGTCGACAACTCATACTCACCTAATACCTTATCGAGGTTTAGATCATCGTAAGTCACCGAGATCTTGGTTCTTCACGACGGTCGAAAGAAGAACTCATCTCACTGTGATCCTTCAATACGTCGAGACGCACCGGCATAGACAAGCAACTAAGTCAAGTCACTTTATCTATACTGCAGCTAAACCGACAACTCGTCCTTAAGTCGTCTCGGTGTGAAACTTTTATATCTCATTAAGCTTGACCAATCATACGGACTTACGTGATCTTCTACACAATCGTATGATCTAACTTATATATGAGATAAGGGACACGATATATGCAATCAAGTATTCAAATCGATAGGAGATTGTAATAGTGGTAACGAGAAACATTGTATACAAGCTCAACCAAACTGCTTTCAAGATACAAATCCAACAGGTTTTTGGCGCCATTTGTCTATAAATAGGCCCAAATGAGGCAACTGCTCACTTTCCTTTCGACGCTTTGTTTTCGAGAGAACATATTTGCGAAATTTCCCGCTTTTCTTTCAAACTTGTTGAGGAAGCCCGATATCTCGCCCAAAAAAGTAAGTATGTATTCTTCGCCTTCTAGCTCGAAAGTTCGCTACGCCTCGGGCTCCGACGTCCGTCTTCTTCCCTGTTAGTGCCACCGGTCTTAAGGATTACATGTGCTATAACCTTTGGGTAGTTCCCAGGAATTAGTGCTAGGGTTCCGCCAGTATCATCGATGTGGGATGGATTGAGGTGGGTTCGTGAGGTCGAGTTTGACGACGGAGGACCTTTTGAAATAGCCAAGGAATCTGGGATCCCGAAGGAGGCGTGGTGGTGCTGCCGCGATCCAATGATAGGCTATGGCCCCACCGAGGGCTTCATTCTCGTATATGTAGGCATACAGAGCTGGCCTTAGTTTCCTTTAGCCCCGATTTTCCTTAGTATCCAAGAATATTTTCGGATCCCTATATGTCGGTGACCTCGAATTCCATTAGGTCGGTGGTGGGGCTAGGGCTCTCTGTTATGGCGTTGCCGAGGAGCCTCCTTCGAGGTGTTGATGCGTTTTTAGCGTCGAAGACCATAGGAGGAGTGTATTATCTGTCTCCTCGGCCGAAATTTAAGGTAGCGGCCCTCTAAGGTCTCTCATCGCGAACAAGTTTTTCTTCTTGCGGTGATGAGTACCGAGGTATGAGTGGGGCCTCGATAAGGTGATGGGCGTGAAGGTGAATCCACAGGCTTCATGGAGGAACAACTCAACAATCTCGGTGAGGTATTATCTATTGACTTCACCGGGACGACTGAATAATGCCGGTGGCGTTTATAGGTCCGAGGCGCGGGAGCGGGGCCGATCGGGTGAGGCATCCCGTATATTTTCTCCCCTTTTTTGTGTCCGATCTCATTGTACTAATGCGATCTTCTTTTGTTGTGTAGTGAAGCTTGATCATGCCAAGGAAGGCGAGGGCGGCTTGCTCATGTTGCACCCACCGGGCGACGGAGCCGCCTAGGAAGAAGGCAGCGGGGTGGACCCATCCGCAGCCCGTGGTTGTGGAAACCACGAGCGATCTGGCGACGGGTCCTCGGCCGATCTCGAGCTCGGGTATGGAGATTGAGGCTCGTCCCATGATATCGCGAGGTACCGATCTCCGAGATCCTCCGCCTTCCCTGCGGTGTTTTCTTTGTTGTCGCTCTTGACCGTTTGATTTTCGGGACTTGCCCTCGGTAGCAAGTGAGCTGCGCCGCATGGCGATGTCGTTGCCTCGCACGAGGCCGGAGAGGAAGGCGGCATTGCCGAGTTCTCGGCCGCTGCGCGCGGAAGGAGGTCGAGGTTGCAGGCGGCTGCCGAGGCCGCCACGAGGAAGAAGGATCGGGCTCTGCGGGCTCGTCTTGTGGTGGGCGCTCGAGAAGAGGCGGCCGAGGCGGCAAGCTTGCGATCGGACGAGTGCCTTCTTTGGCGGGCGAGACCAATGTTGAAGGCCTTCACCAACAAGCTCGTCGAGTCCGAGACCTTCTCCGCCTTTATCTCCGATCGGCCGCCGTGATGAGGCCGCGGTGATATCTACCCACTGGAGGGTTGGCTGCCACAATGCGGACTTTGATAAGGTCGAGCATGGATGGGCGAGGTCGACCCTGTATGTGAACAAGAGTCCGCCCGCGTATTGGCGGGCGGCCCTTTTCTGTGGTGGAGGCTTTGGCCTCCTCGACTCGCTCCCGACGGTAGAGGTCGTGTCCCAAAGCTGCAGGTGGATGAAGATCCCGAGCTTGGAGCTTCTTGTCGAGGCGTGCATCAAGCCGTGGATGTGGAGGAGGAGGAGGAGCCGGGCTCGAGCTTCCTTCAGGGGAGGTCACCGCAGGCTGCAGCAGGCGGTAGACCGGTGAGGCCGGCGAGTCCGACAAGGAGCTGAGTCGGTGGACTGTTGTAATAGGCTGAATTGCAGGGTCGATAGGATCCCGAGATTTGTAAAACTTTTCATCATAAATAATAAGATTTACAACTTTCGAAGTGTGTGTTGTCTTTTATTTTAGCACTCTAATTCTCGATACCTCGGGCTTGACCATGATCTGTGACCAAGTTAAAGAGGCCGAGTGCGTTGGCGGAAAGGACGAAGAGGTGCTATTTTGGAGGAGTCGATCGTCAGAGTTGACTCAAGTTTTGGCGAGAATGGATGTCGACTTGGCATCACCGCCGACCGAATAAGAAGATCAAGAGGCCGACCGAAGTGGCCCGCCTCCCGGCCGAGAGCAGGCGTTAAAGCTAAAGATCACACAACTCAAGTCCGGGGCCGATTTATCTGTGATGTGGTCCAAGGCGGTGATGCAATGCGAGGAGGCTCGGTGACAACGGAGGAGCTAGCTCGGATCTCGGAAGAGCATGCGAGTACGAGAAGGTAATCCGCGGATGGTGGAACTACCATATCTGAAGCCGACGATCGAGTTGAGCTTCTTGGCGGAGGGCATGGTCTTGAGGATGAGGAGGGCCTAATAGCAAGAAGTTTAAAGACGCCTCGACTCCATCATGAAGTACATGCGGATGTCGAGGTCGTTAAGAACGACGCATGCCCCACCCGGCGAGTCTACTGGCGCGGGTCCAATAATTGAAGAACACGAAGAGGAGGCGGCTCGGCGACCACGCCGAAGTGCTCCGTCTAATGGGTCCACCGAGAGGGAGATTTAGAGGCAGCCCTCGGCGGTCGGGCGGGCGTGGAAGGCGGCGGTCGGCGGCGTGGGGCGGCGGTCGGGCGGGCGTGATCTGGCCCCAAGATCATGCTCGAGGGCCGAGTGCAACCTCGGGTATAGAACGCCCTCCCGGTGAAACCCGCTGTGTCGGCTCGGGCGCACTCGAGCGGGCCGAGGTGGTGCCGACCTCATTGATTGGGTGGAGGGCACCGAGTTCATTCCGGTATTCATCGCCGACCCGAGATTTTGTTGAGCTCGTGCGGCTTGTGAGTCCGTGAGGGCCCTAAGCTGAATGAGTTTGTATATAGCGTGGGACTTTGTATGTAGTCATAAATGTATTTAGACTCGTTTGAAGTGTACATTTCCTCGAGAGGTACAAACATAGCTTAGGACTTCGTTTTGATCGTAAATGTATTTAGATCGCATCTGTAGTGTATATTTTCCCAAATAGAGGGTATAAGCGAGCTCGGGCCCGATTGACTTGTATATGGCTTGGAACTCGGTTTGTAGTCGTTAATGCATTTAGACTTTGTCGGAGTGCATATCTTCCCAAATAAAGGGGTATAAGTTGGCGAGATCGGTGCGGATGTGGCGTGCATGTAGAGGTCCAACTTAATGGGTGTCTGTATGCTTTGCATGTAGGCGTTCGAATTAATGAGTAGTCCGTATGCTACCTACTTAGTGGGATTTTCATCTTCGTAAGGCGTCCCTCAGGAAGGTTTAAATGTGGTGTATCCAAGCAGATGTTCACATATGTATGAGGCAGTGAAATATTTATTAGAAAAACAAATGTTTTATTGAATATGTAATCAACATCGTACTTTGGCAAAACAATGAAGGGACTAACATGATGCCGATCTTAAATCGAAGCTATGTAAAGTACCTCCTTAAATGAGTGATGTGCGAGGTTAGGGGATAAGTGCAGGATAGGTGAGCTAGCTTGTAAGCCCGCTGCCGAGGTCCTCGTGAACGCGGTATGGGCCTTCCCATGTCGATCCGACTTGTTAAGCAGCTCGGCTCTCTTGGCTTCATTATTTCGTGGGGCGAGGTCGCCTACTTGGGCGCGGAGGCTTTGACCCTTTGTTGTAGTGCCGTGCGACACGCCCTCAGACTTGCTTCGTTTATGAAGGCGAGCTCGCGCTTCTCCTCGAGGCGTCGAGGTTGGCACGCAGTCTTCCTCGTTCGGCTGGTCGAGCGTGAAGAGTGCGCGGGCTTGGTGCGCCGATCTCGGCCGGTATGACGGCCTCGGTACCGTGAACCCGGTGAAAGGGGTTTCTCCGTGCGAGTCAGGGTGTTGTCTGTGGGACCAGAGGACTTGAGGAGATTTTCAGCCCAATCACTCTTAGCTCGGTCTAGCCTTTTCTTGATCCTTGCGATCGTGCGGTTCGTCACCCGGTCGACCATTCGCTTGCGGTGTGCGGCGAGGTGAGCGTTGCTTCGATCTGGAGCTCTTCACACCACCTTGAAATTTTTGTCGACGAATTGGGTGCCGTTGTGCGAGACCATAATATGCGGTATGCGAGCGGCGACTATATTTTCCACGAAGGTGCGAATCCTCCCGCTTGGAGGCTCGAAAGTGGCTCGGCCTCGACCCATTTGTGAAATAGTCTATGGCTACGACTAAGTATCGAAGCGACACGGTGCTCGGTCGAAAGGACCAGCGATGTCGATCCCCACCGCATGAAAGGCCACGGGCTCTGCAGTTGCCGATAGATCGGGGGTAGCTTTTGACCGTGGGTGAAGTCGGCGCCGGACACTTTTGACGAGCTCGGCGAATCTTGAACAAGGGTGGGCGAATATCCCGACCTCGGCGTCTTCTTTGAGAGAGCTCGCGACCCGATGTGACTACCACAAGACCTCTCGTGGATCTCATTGAGCACGTAGTCGGCCTCTTGGGCCGAGGCACCTCGGGAGGGTTGAAGGTAAGACTTCGGTGAGAGCGCGCCTCGTGTATGAGTACTACAGGATTTCGTCATCATCTTTTGGCTTGAGCCGATCTTGAGGTAGTCGCCATCTTTCGGGTAGCCTTTATGGGAGACATCGATTCGGCTCTATCTCGGTGATGATGCCGATGTGAGACTCGCTATGCTTCTGAATGAACCTCCTCCTTTGGTGGACTTTTTGATGTCGCAACTAACTTCTTTGAGAACGTCGGCTTCGGCTGCTTCGCCCGTGGGATCCGATGAATCTTGGAGTACAGAATGAGGTCGACATCTTCTTTGCCTTCTCGGTCTTGCTTCATTCGGTCCTCCTTGGCCTCGTGTCACCTGGGACCTAGTTTACCACGACACAGGAATCCCAAAGATCGGACATTGTCCACACTCAATTCCTTTGCGGCGGAGTCACGAGATCGGTAACATACTCCACCTCGTTGTTGGTGGTCGGGAAGGTAAACCGGGGCGTGGGTCACTTCTTGATTGTCCGGGCCGAGGAGGAGAATGATCGCTCCGCTGCCGTTTTGCATGAAGCTCCGCCCACGCATACATCGCCAGCAGTTATCGGGCGGTGCGAGGCGGATTCCTCCGGCTGGGGGCGGGTGTTGGGCGACCTCGTTGGTAGAGCCGACCTCGGTGAATTTGGCTTCCACCAGGGAGTCGGGAAGAGCTGCCACTTTTTGGCGGTCTAGGGAGTGCGAGATGTCGTGCTCGCCGAGCTCCGATGCCAGCAGCTATCGTCCGGATGACTACGGCTTGGACAAGACTTGTCTCAAAGGTAGGTCGGTTAGTACACAGACGAGAATGGGCTTGGAAGTAGGGTCGGGGCGTCGCTTGGCTTTCACCAAGGCGGTGCTACCTTTTGAGGTTGGTGTACCTCGTCTACGGTCCTTGAGAGCTCGGCTAATAAAGTAGATGGGAGTTGTCGTCCCTCCTCGTCTCGCACCAATACCGCCTGATGGCCTCGTCCGAGGCGGCAGTATAGAAAGGAGTTCGCCTTGCCTCGGGCGGACGGGGTCGGCGGTCGGCGAGATACTCCTTCCGGTGTCTGGGCGACACAGTGTTCTTCTGCGCGGGCGAGTCCGGAGCTCTCCTCGGGATCTTGAAGAAGGCTGCTTCTCGGCGGCTCGAGATAGGAATCTGAGGCGGCTGGGCACTCGGTGAGTTTGTGGATCTCACGGATGGTCCTTGCACCGCATGTCGACACTTGCCTTCACCTTGGTGGGATTGGCCTTGAGCCCTCTTAAAAACCCAACATCCAGGAACTTGCGGTCTTCACCATAAATGTATATTTACGGGGTTGAGCTTGAGGTTGGCCGACTGAGGAGTTGGAGGATAGTCTTGAGGTCATCGGTAGCAGCTCTCCATTTTTCGACTTTGACTACGATGTCGTCGTGAGACCTCGACAATCTCCCGATGTGGTCTTTGAATGTTGCATCCACCATCCTCGGTAAGTAGCCCGGCGTTCATCGGCCGAAAGGCATCTTTCGGCCGCAAAGACGCCAAGTTGGTGATGAACGCGGTCTTGGGGCATCCTCCGGACTCATCGAGTTTGGTGGTATCCTTTGTATAGATCTAGGAAGGCTGAACATCTCGTGGCCCACCAATGCCTCCACCTTCTTGTCGATGTCGGGAGGATAGCAATCTTTTAGGCGGTGCTTGTTGAGGTCGGTGTAATCGGCGCACACGCGCCACCCTCACAGCTTTGGACCACGGCGGATTAGCCATCCAGGTCGGGTATTTGACCTCGAACAAGATCTTGGCCTTACGAAGTTGAGTCACCTCGTCCCTTATGACTGGTGCGTTACCGTGACTATTCTTTTCTTCGCGGATGGCTTGGTAGCGGGTCAATGTTGAGCGATGAGTTATGAGCTCGGGCGACACTCGGTCATATCGGCGGGGACCACGCAAACACGTCCTGTATTCCCTCGAAGTTGTATGACACTGCCGGATGTCGGTTGGGCCACAGGTGCCGACTGGATGACCTTGAGGATCGTCGTCCGCAAAGTCGAGGCTCTCGGTCGGAGTCGTCCGGGCGCGGCCTCAGGGGTTGAGACTCGTGAGCATTCTTTTCTGCCGTTTGGTCGCCTGGATGCTAAGCACTCCCACCGGTGGGAATCTTGATGGTGGTGGTACACCGCGGCGAGGCGACCTGGTGGCGTCTGCCGATCTCGCCGGGATGATGTTATGCGGGAGGAGCTTGGACGGGAAGAATTGGATGGCCTTGGTGACCGACACAGGGCGCGTTCGGCGGTAGCGGAAGGGTAATAACGCCTCGGGTTGAACCGCCTCGTGTGAAGCTCATTAGCGGGGCGGCGCGGGTGTATTTGAATCCCCGACCTCAAGCTTATCCGAGACGACTCAGGAAGATAATACTAACGGAGGCACCGATGTCGATGTGGACCCGGTGGGCGTTCTTGTTGCCCACCACGGCTTGTATCGTGATGGCGTCTTGGTGAGGCATGATTACGGGCACGGATGGTCCTTGGAGAACACGATGTCTTCACCACTCGAAGTAAACTTGTTCTTGACTCCTCGGGGCGGCCTCGAAACCGCTCTTTAACGACAACCTCGTCGTCCCTACAGGACCCGTAATGGCATAGACAAGTTCCATTGCGTTGGGACCTTCGTTCTCGTCATCTCGGGTTGGGTCGTCGTTGAGGTCGGCCCGCGATTGTTCCGCCCTATTCCTTCTCTGCTTTCTATTCCCGGCCAGTCGGCGAGTACTTCTTGATGCCCCTTCCTTGACGAGCTCGTCGATCTGCGAGCTCAAGTTTCTGCATTCTTCAGTATCATGACCGTACCCTCGGTGGTAGTCACAGTACTCCTCTGTTGACCTCTTCTTGGATCCTCCTTTCATGGAGGTTGCTTTGGGAAGAGCTCGGCGTGGAGCTCGAATATCTCCGCCATTGATTTGGCGGGGGGCGCTGTCGCCGAGGGTTGGGCGAGGTCGAGCACGGATTCCAGCGACCTCTCTTGATTACATCGAGGCGCTTGGCGATCGGCGCCTCGACTTGATCGTCGGCTTTTCTCTCGGACTTACGCTCGTCCCGGATCTCCTCTTCTTCCGATCCGACTCGTCTCCTTTGGCGAAGTTATCCACCAGTTCCAAAGCTTACTCGCCGTCTTTGGTTTCTCCTGGTTATTTCTTTGTTCATTGCGGGTCGGATCCGTTTTGAGCAGCGTTGATGATGTGAGATCGTTCATCGTCGATTTTGAGCGACTCTTTGATGAACCTCGAGGCGAGTTCGACATCGTCTCGTCCGCCCTTGGCGGATTGTGGCAGTCGGAGGAAGGGGCTGAGGTGGCATCTTCGATAGAAGCGCCATTTGAGCGATCCATGAGGTCACAGGCGGTGTACCTTTGATACGGCGGGCGAGGTGAACCGGCGTCGGGCGTTGGAGATCGGCACCTCGGGAAGATTTTGCACATGTGAAAATCTTCCATTCCTTGATCGACATGTTGGTAGTGTGGCGAAAAGGAAGTCGGAGGGTCTCCTAGGCCATCGTGGCGGCAATATTGGGTGCCGGTATCGGCTGGGCGGGCGTGTCTAAATTTTCACGGAGAAAGGGAGATGATTCTCCGTGCGGTCGAACCCGGAGATCGTTGCCGTCTCTTTACGGGTGGTGGGGATCGATAGCGGCGCTATCGTCCTCCAGGGGAGTTCGACTCGCCTTTCTTCTCTCTGTTTTGCTCGGCTCTGCAGTCGGCATAGCGAGGTGGAGCGACTCCGCGAATGGCGAGGGAGGCGGTGGTGGCGGCTCGTCCGCGGTGGCGGCTCTCGAATGGGGCGGCGGCTCGGCGCGGTGGCGGCTCCGCACGTCGGGGTGTGATGCGTTCTCGGCTATCACGCCGGGTGGCGGCGGCATTTCGAGAGGGGCGACCTCGGGCGGCCGTGGTATTCAGTTCGGGGCCCTTGAGGGCCCGCTCCTTTGTCCTCTGGTTGAGGAAGCTTTGGAATTAGCGAGGTTGGCGTTGAGGAACTTCGGTCACGGCTCGGCCGAGGGCCTCGTGGGACGAATAGCTGTTTGTTCGTCCTCGTTGAGGTCGGCATTCCCCTACGTTGGGGAGGCGGTCTGAGGTGTATGGAGCGTTTTCCATGTTGCCCTCGAGTGTGAATCTTGTGGCGTCTGCGATCTCCTTCCATGACGCCGGTGACCACACAGTGTCCTCGGTGTGATTTGTTGCCAAGCGTCGGCGGCGGTTGTGCGTGTTCTTGCCATTAAGTTGTAGAGAAGCGAAGCTTTCTTGTTGAGCGTTCCCAGGCGGCGCCAATGATAAATCTAGTTACGTGGTATGCGAGATTTATGTAAAGCGATAAAGAACACCAAGGCTTTTACGTGGTTCGATCGTTAATGAGATCTCGTCCACGGGAGTGATTCCTCAATACTTTCACTATAATTTGAGTACGGTGAGTGTAGTTACAAGCTCTTAGCATTCAATAAGTTGCCAACCCTTCTATCGTCAATTTTCCTTCTATTTATACATATCCGAGACCCCAAGGCGTGTTCTATCCCTTTCATGTAGGGACTCTTCCCAGGCGTATAGGGACTCTTCCTTGGCGTGTAGGGCCCTTGCCTTCCATGTAGGGCGGTGCACGTGACGATGGGGAGGCTGGGCGAAATTAGGTTCGAGGGTACCTTTTGGCTTAGCGCTGGGCACAGTCGTGATGTCGAGGCACAGCTCGTTTGGGCTGGCGGTGGGCTTGCGGTTGAGCCATATCCCGTCATTAGCCATTGCGATAATTAGAAAAAGGATACATCCAAATCAGTATTTCTTCGGAAAGTTTACTAATTATCTTTAATCATGCCAAAAAAGATGCGGCAAGTCACAAGTTACAATTTTATAATACGTTTACCATTTTCAATTATGCTACAAATTATTAGTTATAAATATTCACAAACTTGTTTGAATTACAGTTTATGTTACAAATTATTAGTTTTGTTACAGTTTATGTTACATAAAATGAGAAAAAAATACAGTTCAACATTTTTTAAAAATATGAAGAAAAAATAGAAATAAATTGAGAAATCATGTATCAAAGGAATAATAGAATATAATAAGGAAATAAAATATTTCAAATTTCGATTGTAAAAAAAATACAAGTAAAAAATACATTAAGAAACAGAAAAAAAAAATGGACTAGGGTTGGGGTCACTGGGATTCGAATCTGAGATATAACATGCAAAACAATTAGTCATTCATCACCTTGTCCAACAATGACAATCGCATTTACTTATTGAAACAAAGTGATTTTATCTGTTTCGTGCATATTTGTATCTTATTTTATAAGTATTTTATTCTTATACCGATCCGATCTGATTAAAATTGTAGAGATACTATATAAATACATAATATGTAAAATAATCATTATCCTTAAAACAAAAACATTGAATCATATACGCAAAATTCTGCATACCCTACTTATCCTCTTTCTGACTGGGATAAGTAACTTATTATTTGGTGTAATTTGTTTCCCCTTATATCTCTTGATACAATTGAATATACGGACAAAATAATGTTGGCCTTTGTAGTAACTATAAATTTACTTCCATTAAGACTATGATTGTAAATGAGTCAAGCTATCCGTGAGCTATTCGGAACTCGACTCGATAAATGTTCTTTCGAGTTTATTTAGTAAAGCTCATTAGCTAAATAAACTAAGTTTGAGCATGGTAGTATTCGACTCGTTAGCTCGTGAACAAGTTCGTTAACTGATTTAGTTTGAAAATATAAATTATTAACTAGATAAAATTATTTTATTTTTATAATTAGTAATCATTATATTAAATCTTTAACTACTTTTATTTCTTATAAGAAATCAATAGATATATCGTGTTATTATGGATAAAATAATTTACTTTTAAAATAAAATAATTAATATTCTAGATATATGTCTAAATTTGGAAAATTTATTTAGGTTCGATTAAAGTTCGAATAAGCTCGTGAGCTCGAAATATTCGATAAAGAAAATTCGAGACTCGGTTCGATACTAAACAAATCAAGCTTGAGCATGATGATGTTCGGTTCGATTCGGTTCGATTAACCCCTAATTAAGACTAATTCTTCTAATATAGTATTGTTTAAGAAGAATATATTTTACTAAATAAAGAGGGCATACATATAATAATGGCAGACTGGTTCTTCTATACGACCAATTAAATGAAAGATAGTTAAAATTTGTTAATTTCATAGCATCCGTGCTTGTGGATTGCTGCTGAATGCTGATGTTTTTTTTTTTCAAGAACTACAATTTATTATATTTATTTACTTGTTTATTTATTATTTTTGGCATTTTTGAGGGCATGAGGAATTTGTACGTTTTACCCTTCTAGATGGTTGAATAACACCAGATTAAAAACTTGATCAATAAAAAATGATGTAAGTAAACGAAAAGGTAATTTAAGGACGAACTAAATCGTTGATTTCTAAAGTAAATATATAGTCATAACTAACTATGGTTTCGGCCATCATTTTCATACTCTTTTTTAAATGTGGAAAAGAAAAAGATAAAATAAATTAAAATCAGATTACGTCAGGGCCGACATATAATTCAGTAATGATTTCTTCTCTTAAAGTTGAACTTCAACGTTTGCTACTAACCAGCGCGTAGATGTATAAATTGGACGATCTACATAGATCCCGTTGCATCATATGACTTGAGCTACGGATGAATAAATTTTATTAATTCATATGATATATAAGAGCTTGGTTGTGATTATTAAATTTTAGTTATAATTTATTAAATATGAATTGTAGATTATAAATTCTAATTCTAAATTAATAAAGTCTTATAACAAAGTATAAATTCTAATTAATTATTAATCAAAACTCTAATTAATAGTTAACTATAATTGCGGATGCTGACGTCCTCACCAAAATTTTATTCTTAGAGTTTAGATAACTTATTAATATTATAACCCGAAATAAATCAACGAACGTATATTAATATAATAACACTTTTTTAATCACGAAATGACCAGATTTGGCAGGTGAGATTGGAGATGAAAAGTTATCGTCACAGCTGATCCCACTTGTTAAAGAAAGTTTATTATCTAAATAGATATATGCTTACGTATCATCTAAATATATGTCATGCATATTATCACAATTCGTTTATTCTTTCCAACTCCAATTGAAGAGGACCTTAGCTATTTGACTAGACCGATATTAAATTTTAACCACAAACTTAATGATTCATATATCTTATCGGCCAAGTAAATTTTTTTTTTTTTTGAAAAGTAGTACGAATAATCAACATAATTAATAATACTTTTCCACCTCGTTTAATTTCTTATTATATTCGGGTTCTTTTATTGTAGGAGAAGTATTCATATATGCATTGCCTTGACTCGGAAGGAAATTTTACATTTCAAATGATTATTTGCAAGCACAATTTCTTTTATTTTTCAACTCACGTTCATTAAGTAGAAACACGTACAATATTAATATTTTTTCGACACACGTTGTAGACCTACATTAACTACCTAAATAAACACTTTGGTAAGATGTTAACTCGATTAGTAGTATTTGTAGTGTGCCACAAAACCAACTACTCCACCAGCATACATCACCACCCCAAATGGGTTAGAAGCTCAATATTTTTCAGTTATATTTAAGTGATAAACTATAAATATTTTAAGCCAAGTTCCCATTTAATAGATAATGAGATCTAAATTAATAAGACTAGAATGAAATATAACTTAATTCTTAAACCATTAGAGCATTGAGAGGATCTTTCCCTTGTTTGTTGAAATCATCTCTTAATTTATTAGAACTCTTAATGATTTTGTAGTTTGTGTTATATATGGTAATATCCAAATGAATGCTAAAAGAAATCTCCAACTTCCTCGTGTATCAAAAGTCCAATTGAACATAAAAACCTGTTTGTTTTCACATTGAAGAACTCTCACCAATACTTAAGTGAAAAAATATAATCAGAATTTTAAACTCAACAAACATAACTTGCACAATCCAATTTGGAGGCTGATCCTAATTTTTCCCAGCTAATACTAACTTCGTTCCACATAAGATAGCTTATATTCCTTTTTAGGCTGTATCATCTAAGATGACCTATTTCTTTTTTAAGAAATAATTATTTCTTCAAAAGTTATGGGACCTACCTATTTTTATCACTTTAATCATTTTATATCATTTTTTAAATAATCTTGTTGAAAAAAAAATGAATCGTTTTAAGTGGAATGGAGTATATAAGTAGACCAATTAAACATACTAAATTAAACATTTCCTAATTTTCTACGAGATCAACCACAGTGACTTTCCAATAAAGTAAAACACTAATTTCTAGGAAACAATAAAACATTTGTGCGAGGCAAGAAACGGCCCCGTCAACGGCCAGCAAACGCGAACATTTACCCAAATTTCCATGTACGCAAAATCGCGGTATCACCATAGCTCTATATTTCTGCCACGTGTCCCCCTAAAAACGTGTCTCTATTGTTTGTTGTTCACTCGTACTACTCCCAAAAGTCCAAACATTTTTCAAACCCCCAAACCCCATCATCTCTGCTTATATATATATGTATATATGTTGTGTATGAAGCTACAACTCTTCACTTCCAAATTTTAGTTCAACACATTTCGACGAATTACATCTCAAAGAGAACTCCTAATTAATTCCAGAAAGGTAGCGATAATCATCATCTTTTACCTTAGAAATTCGAGATGCCGAGTAAAGGAATGAGGAGTTTGTGCTTTTCCCGAAACATTCGTCTTCCTCCACATTCTCTCCGCCGTCTCACGCCCCTTCTCCGTCGCGGTTCGGCTTCTCGCCGTCGCGGCGGAGCTTCTCCGACTCGGTGATGGACCGGACGCTCGAGCTGGCCGAGCCGATTATCATGAAATGGAACCCTGAGACCACCACCTTCGCCCGAGTCACCTCGCTCTTCTACGAGAACCGCCGCGAGGCCAAGGATTTCATCAAAACCGTCAACAATTTGCAGAAGGCGATGCACTTCCTCGTCATGGAGAATTCAAGCTCGGAGAAGTTGATTCGCGCGCAAAATCTGATGCAGATCGCTATGAAGCGGCTGCAGAAGGAGTTTTACCAGATCCTGTCGATGAACCGGGCTCACCTCGACCCGGAGTCAGTTTCGACTCGGTCGTCGCGCACCTCCATTGCTTCCAGCTCTTCCTACAACGACGACGACGATGATGACGCCGCAGCGGCGGATGAGTCGATTTCTGAGGTCGAAGATGCTTCCATGGCGGCGATGTCGGACTTGAGATTGATCGCCGAGTGCATGATCTCGTCCGGCTACGCCAAGGAGTGCTTGAAGATTTACAAAATTATTCGGAAATCGATCGTCGACGAAGGCATCTACAAGCTCGGCGTGGAGAAATTGAGCTCGTCGCAGATTCATAAAATGAATTGGGAGGTTCTCGACCAAAGGATTAAGAACTGGCTGAGCGCGGTGCGCACCGCCGTGCAAACGCTCTTCAACGGCGAGAGAATTCTCTGCGATGACGTCTTCGCCGCCGCCGATTCGATCAGAGAATCGTGCTTCACCGAGATCACGAAGGAAGGCGCCATGCTTCTGTTCGCATTTCCGGAAAACGTGGTGAAACACAGCAAAAAATCGCCGGAGAAAGTCTTCCGAGTGCTCGACATGTACACCGGAATCGCCAACCACTGGCCAGAAATCGAATCGATCTTCTCGTTCGAATCGACTACCGCCATCAAATCGCAGGCGCTGACGTCGCTTGCCAAACTCGGCGAGTTCGTCCGCGCCGCACTGGACGAGTTCGAGACGGCGATCCAGAAGGAATCCTCGAAATCGCTTGTCGCCGGCGCCGGAACTCACTTCCTGACAATCGAGGCGATGGATTACCTCTCGAACCTCGCCGATTACAGCAACGTCTAGCCGACATCCTAGACAACTCTCCGCCTCCGGCGAAGAAAAATCTGCCGGAAACCTACTTCGGCTTCTCCGGCTCAGAGGAATCGCCGGCGCTGGCGATCTCTTTGAAAATGGCGTGGCTGATCCTCGTCCTCCTCTGCAAGCTCGACACCAAAGCGAAATACTACAAAGACGTCTCGCTAGCGTACCTATTCCTCGCCAACAACCTCCAATACGTCGTCGTAAAGGTGCAGACCTCTAATCTGAAATATCTCCTCGGCGACGAATGGCTGACGAAGCACGAAGGAAAAGTAAAGCAGTACACGTCAAATTACGAACGGCTGGGATGGGGCCACGTCATCGACTCGCTCCCGGAAGATCCGACTGCCGCCGTAGCTCCGGAGAAAATCGCCGAGATTTTTAAGAAGTTCAATTCGACGTTCGATCAGGCGCACAGGAAGCAGGGGCTCTGCGTCGTAAACAATCAGAAGCTCCGCTACCAGATAAAAGTCTCGATCGCGAGAAAGATAGTGAGATTGTATCGCGAGTTTTACAACGCAAACCGCGAGAAAATGGTTGGGGAGAGAAATTTGGCGGCGGCGGTCAGATATGCCCCTGAGGATGTCGGGCATCATCTGTCGGACTTATTTTTTGGGCACGTTGGGTCAGGGAGTTCGTCGTCTTCTGATTCTCGGCGCCCGAGATCTCCTTGAGAGAAAGAGAAATTGGAATCTATAAATATTATTTTATTTTGAGTGATCGCCATAGAGATGAATACATACCTTCCCGGTTATTAAATATTGTATACGAGTGTAGACATTGATATTTGTTTTTTTTTTTTTATCGATGTCTGAAATTTTAAAGGTTGCGTCGCGGTGGTTTCGAGCAGGAGATCTTTAGCGCCGGCGTTAACCACTCTACTACTGGTAAGCCTTGTACACGACATTGATATTTGTGTTGATAAATGATGAAGCTCAAATATTTTTGATTGTTTCATTAGACTAGTTTTGGAATTGATTGGATGTTGATTATAGTGGCATTGTAAGTGAAGTATATGGTGTATGTTAGAGGAATTTCATAGAAACGTGTATGTGTCTTATCTCTACTCATATGATACTCCTAAAATCCATTACGATTAGCTGCAACACTTTTTGCACAAATATTAAGAAAAAATGGATTAAGGGTTTAATGGTGTTGGTCCCACATGATTTAATGCTAATAAAGTAGGAGAGAAATAGAATTGGAGAGAGAGAGGTAGAATCTCGAGGCGTGAATGAAGAGAAGAAATAGATTAAAGGTTTAATCTTTCCATTTTTGGCATGTCTTGAATTGGTGAGAACGACTTTAAATGGAAGTGTGCTAATTGGCGACGATCGGAGGAGTAATATTTTATTAATATAAATTAAATTAATGAAATATTATGATGTGAGACAGGATATAGTACACCTACATTGTTCTATAGAATTCCCATGTTAGAGATGTTAATATGTGAGTTTCATTTCGGATCGATTTGAAATTATTCGTAGTTTATTAATGTTTAAAGTAGTGATTTTGGTTGTGGTTTCAATTTCAGACTCGTCTTAGACTTCGATCGTTTAAACCTATAGTTTGATGGTTCGGCTCGATCTTGTTTCGGTTCTGATTTCAGAACAAGAACCGATATTTATTTATTGGTTCTAGTCCGAGTACAATCCGTCTGTTGATAAACATAAACTTAAATAGGCTTGTCAATGAGTCGGTTTTATTCATATCAATCTGAAATCACTCATATTCCATTAAATTCTAAAGCAACTCTCTCTGTTCCAGTTTCGATTCTAGTCTGGTTCTGGTTCCAGACCAGCAAAGATCCGGACTATTTCAGACTCATAGTTGATGGTCTGAATCCGATATCTAATGGGTCGGTTTCAGAACCATAACCAATACTTATTTATTGATTCTGATCCGAATAAAATCGGTTCATTGACATCCCTAAATATATCCATAGTTTTCAAATCAAAGATAGGTGCGAAAGTATAGAAATTCTGTACAAATTGAATCTAGTCGAATATATATAACCAAATCAAATTTGAATAGATGGATTTTCTGATAAATAAGTTGAGCTGCGCATGAATAACTCTCGATCAAGCAATTATCGATTCGCTTAACATAACAGAAACAAGTGTGTAAGGAAAAAAGAAGTAACCAAATTTATTACAAGAAACATGTGAATGGTCACTTTCAAACTTACGAATTTAAATCCATTTGTGAAATTCAAACCCAAGTAATAATCGAAACCATTAATCATTTTCAATAAGACAAGGTCACGAAAGAGGCGCTTCTCGAAAGGGATATTTTGTGACGAGAGTGTGAAAGTGACAAGAAACAAAAGAAAAGTTTTTTTCTAGTGATAGAAAGAGAAAGGAGTTGGACACACAGCCACAAAAATGGGGGAGAGAGTTAAGTGAAAAATAAAAGAGAGAATACGTAAAATTTGTCTCATATTATAATATTAGATTTGCGGCAGAGACTTGGTATGATGGTCAGAATATTGAAAAATGGGTTGGAATAATACACGTGAAGGTTCTTCTCCTTCACATGCGGTCTAACTCAAACAGCGGTTGCTAACATCCACTGTAAATAATTACCACTATTGTTTTTACTTGTGCCTTGGCAACATAGATTCAGACTACCTAGGGGAATTCGCACTTGTTAGTTGTAACATTTTATGGTAATGTTCTTTAATATGTTGGTTGAATAAGTTTAGCATGGTAGTAACATTAGATAAAACATATTCTGATTCTCCAAATGGATAGAAACACCCAACTCCAAAAATAAATTCAAGAACAGTACAAAGATGAAGAATTAAATAATATTTTTCTTTCTTATCAACCATATATATATCGCTGGAGAACGAACCGATCACGAATTATCGTTTTCACCATTGGATTCAATATATAAATCAAATAATTAAATTAAAGAATAGAAAAAGTGTGAGAAAAGGATGTTATGAGCTCGTAGATGAATTTCACAAGAGTGATAAGTCTAGAACACCGTTCTGGAGTTTGTACAGTTTCTATTGGTTGGTTAGTTCATCTCTCCATCAAACTTTGTTTATCCCTAACCATTTCAATAATCCGATCAATCAATCTTTTTAATATTTAATTGATTTCTCTTTCCACCACATACCCAACTTTCCTTGCAATCCAACCATATCTATTTGTAATGGTTTATCTCTGACCACCCCAACTATCCAACCTCAATATTATATAATATTATTTTATATTATATTTTAATTATAATATAATTACTTTAAACAAAATTTATTAAATAAACTTAGATTATTAGAAAAAAATTGTAAAGCTAAAAAAAATGCAAACGAACATTACAATGTAAAATATAAAATATCATAAATTACTACTAGATGAATACAATATTAAAAATAAACAATATATATGTATAATTTATACATATTTGGGACCGGGACTGGAAATTCCGTCCCGACCCGAGTCGACGGGATTCGGGACCCCAGTCCCGAATTTATGGGTTCGGGACGGGACCGGACCGAGAAATTTTGATTTTCGGTGTCGGGAAGTCCCGAGTCCCGTTAAAATCAAGTCCGATTTTAAATATATCTAATTTTAATTTGGGACTTTCGGACTTTCGACATTTTCGGTAATTCGGGACTTGGGACTTGGGACATTTGGGTAATTCGGGATTTTGGGTAATTTGGGACATTTTCGGGTAATTCGTGACTTGGGACTTCGGGACATTTTAAAATTTCAATTCGGAATAGGGACGGGACAGGACTAAATTGTAAATTTTGGGATGAGGAGTCCGAAGTCCCGATCGAGACAGACCGGGACCCAAAATTGCAAAATTTGGGACTTGGGAATCGGGACTGGGACGGATACCGGTCCGACCGATTCTCACCCCTATGTATAAACCAAATGAAAAATGAGAGGATTTTAGTGTGTATAAAAATGGAAAATTTAGTCTCTATTTATAAAGAATGAAAAAAAAATGAATTTTGGTATTTTTTTATTTTAATTAATAAATAAAAAATATTATGATTTTTATCCCAATATAAAAAAAAAATCTAACCCACCAATGGTCTTCATCCCATTGATTTAAAGATGTGCCCTTGTGGTGGTCGGTCTCTCGATCACATCCCCAATTATTTTAACTTATTTTTATTTTATTACTTTGGAGCTTTGATCTGTTGGTCTGGGGCTGCGATAAAGGTGATCTCAGAGGAATTCAGTAGCCCATACTTAACCCAGCTAATATTAAAAAAAGATACTATTTGCCATTTACATAACAAACTTTGATTCAATTTTTTAATTTAATTTTACTTTTAAACGTAGCAAGCAGGTATAGCATATTTTTGTAGTTACAACTTAGTCCAAGATGTCAATGGATAGATTTCTGGGATCGAGGCAAATAAATAAATAATGGTTACGGTTGCGGAACAAACCATTAGATATTGGATCCGGATCGAATCCGGATCATCAACTATGAGTCTTAAACGGTTCGAATTTGAGAGGGTCTAGAACAAAAATCGGACCAGAACTAGAACCGAAACCGAAACCGTTGCTTTATAATTTAATGAGCTATGAGTGATTCCAGATAGATATGGATAAAATTAGCTCATTGACAAGTCTATTTAAACTTGAGCTTGTCAATAAACGAGTTTTAATCGGACCAGAACTAATAAATAAGTATTGATTCTGATTCTAGAACCAAAACCAGATCCGGACCGGACTGGACCATCAAACTATGGATCTAAACGATCCGGGTCTAAAGCGGGTCTGAAAACAAAATCGGAACCACTGCTTTAAATTTAATGGATCTTGAGCGGTTCCAGATCGGTCCGGATAAAACTCATCCATTAACTTCCCTAGTTCAATATAGTGGCACCGAAATTTTCAAATTCACGTTGTTCAAGCCGTTGATTCAAGGCATCACAAGATGAACTTTGATGGACTCGAGAAGAACAATATTTTGATATGCATATTCACATCTAACACCTATTAACTATGACAACTTTTGGCATCCAATCTAAGGCAACTACTTAGAAACTATTTTGATAAAATTTATCATCGTCAACAAGAATTGGACGCCGACTCGTATAACAAAATATTCCTCTTCTCAAGTCCGTTAATTCCAACATTTGATTTCTCAAATCAAAAGCTCAAATGACATGAACTAAAAGTTTGGATCACCAAAAATTGAGCGAGTTTTAATTGCAAAAATTGAAAGATTGGGTAGTTATTTGCTCGTACTTAAAAAATAAGTATTTTGCCACACTTTTCTCTAATTTTGTCTCCCTAAATAAGTCGAATTACAATCACAACTAATATCAACCATTTCCATCATTCCATGCAGCTGAATCACTGTTTCATTCAGTCAAATGTCATAAATAAGGTGATTCTAAGACCACTTTTAAATGCATGATTAATCAACTTGCAATTGAAAACCTGAAAGCAACAGTCATGAAATCAAATCTTAAATAAACAGAAGTGACCAATCCCGCGTTACGTTTATTCAACAAAATTGAAATAATTAAATCTCCCTCAGTTACTCCCTGCACTAGTTACCTTATAAGGAATCCATAACTAAAGATATCAAGAAAAGACCATCAAAATTTTAATTTTCTAAGAAACTCAGTTTACTTCACAAGACAAAAACAATCAAGACTGCAAAAATTCAAGGCAAAATTGATGCAACAACGGCACAATGAGATAGTGATATTAGTGTTCACATTAGTACTATGTTTAATGGGAACGAGATGTTCAAAGGAATGCAGGGAAAGAAGTCTTGACATGGTACATTGAATCTGGTAACGATAGGGCCGACTAGAATATAGTGGCACGCCACGAGAAACTGCAACATACATGTAGTAAGTGGAATTAAGAAGTTGGGAGATCAGCAGGGAGAGAGATACCTTGCCATCCCGTGCAGTGTTGAAGAAAATGTTTCAGTTCGTCCGTTGGCGGTTCCACTGTCCACGCATCATAGAACTCGGAAGGATGAAAAACAAAGGTCTCAGATGGGAGGGGTGTTAAACCTGAATTAGTTCCACCAAGAAATAAATCGCCTTCGGATCTGATGCAGCCAGTGCATTCCTCGCTCTTGTCAGCTGCCTACAGAGTCGAAGAGTTGCATTAAGTTATTTGATATCAAGTGATACTTATATTATGTAATTTTCTGAGAGTAATATCACTTTCTAACCCAAATTCAAAAATATCTCATAGTTTGGACAATGACATATTAGTACCCAATAAATTGACTTCCTTTTCAAATCTAGGACGAGCCCACTTTTCCAGTACAGAAAAATCGTGTTGGAAACCAGAGATCTGAGTGGAACTGTACACGAATAAAAGCCAATTGCCTTTTTGCACATTTCCTATAGCTAACACAACTTTTTGGTACAAGAAAAACGAGCCCGTCTAACTTGAAAACAAAATAAAGTTAAGGGTATTAGTATGTCATTACCGAAAGCGTAGGACATTTTTAAAAGAGAAGCATTCTTTGGGCTAGAAAGTCATATTTACCATAAATTTATCACCATCATCATATTCCACATTTAGAAAGCTCCTAACAACACATATATCCTATTGAACCCAATGCATTTAATCTAATAGAAAAAAGCAGCATGCAGAGAAAAATAGCTATTGCAAAATATAAATTCAACCAGTATCCAACACAAAAGTGTCAAAGTCGGCATCCTAATCTTGTCATAGCCAAACGAGGATGTAGTAAGTTTCATAATACTAGGTGCACATAATAGATAGTGAAAATGTTGAAACCTGGCCTTTGTCCTCGTCTGCTAGAGCAACTTTTACCACATTTAACAAGTAAACTGCATCCACTTACAATTGAGCAAGGTGTGATTTTCCAAACCACCAGTAAAATGGAATATCTAAGCAAATTAAAAATTGAAGGCAAAATGAATGCCATTATATGGACTGGAAGAAGACACTCTGATTTGATCCAAATGACATTATTTTATAAATTAAAAATTCTTATTTGTGATCTGTTTCATAATGTGTTAAGCTATGATAGCTAAGAAGAAGGAAAAGGAAACAAATTTGTCCAAAGTCATAATAACAAATCAAAAAAAGCTATTTTGGTTCGCTGAGATGCTTAACAAAGGAAAAATAGAATTTTCAAAATTTCCTTGCACTAGATTAAGAAGTAACAATTAGCCTGCACAAAAATATATGGAAACTACTATAAGATCGACATAAATGATAGGAAGGAAAGAGAAATAACATTAATAAAACTGATACATCTCAGAGCTGCAAATCATTCTCCCACATATTGATGAATAAACCACAAACATGGCCAAGTTTCACACATTATCCCCACAAAAACATGGAACTCAGTATTGCTAGTATATAATATTGTGAATTTAGGTTAAGTGTGGCACATTGTTGCACAGTAACAAAAAGCAAACAATGCAAAAAACAAGTGCGGGTACATAGAAAACACATTATACCTTCTCCGTGTAGTATTTGAAGGCCACCTTCTTCTGTTGGCCAGCTTCATAAAAGTTGCACTGTGAGTAGATCTATAGGTGGAAAAAGCGACCATATTAGACAAGTGCATAGGAAACGGAATCTTTTTTGGAGCAATGTACATTCCCCGCGACCACAAACCCCGACATATTACCTGCGACTCTACACTGGCACAAACAGCATAAATTCCCCAGTTTCTAGTATAATTATTATACAAATGTACTTTCCCGAATCTGACACGCGGCTGCCGCTGTCGTGTCCCATCGAAGAAGCAATGGTGAATGGTAACTCGTATGCATCTATCATCTGTGTGGGATGGATCGGTACCAATGAGCATGGTTTTATCATGATTTGCAAAATAACACCTGCACGCAATTTTAAGAGTGTCAAGGATATCCAAACACGAGATAATAATCAAAATTTAATTTGCAAGCCGCAGCAGACCGAGAAACAGTAATATCTGTGCTTTGTCGAGTGATATCAATCAGTCCATCATCATAATCACTAAGACTGCAACGATCTATCCAGATATGCTTGGAATTAGGTTTTATCTGAATCCCATCAATGTCATGCCCCCTACCCCCTTCAAATAGTAGATTGCAGACGATTACATGCTCACAGTCCTTCAACCTCAAGCCTTTCCCAGTGAGTTTAACTCTTTGACCACGCCCATCGACAGTTTTATAAGAGGACACACTACAATAAGACGAGAGTTCAATGGTTCCCGACACTTCAAAGATGATCCATAAAGGCTCTTTTTTACGACATCCATCACGAAGTGAACCTGGCCCATCATCTGGTACATGAATAAAAGAGGGTTGATATATTTCACACCAGTTGATTATTAACGAATGAATCAATTTCTAACTTGCTCACTTTACAGTGTATAACATAACTATGATATTGGCACAATATTAATGCTTTCTATATGCAAACACAAGTTTTTATTCTCAACAAGTATAGATCAATTCTCGAAGAAGAAATCCAGATAACATGGAACTATATAGAATAAGGCACAATCGACTTAATGAATCCATTGGGAGCTAGAGCAGAAACTGTGCCGTTCTATGTGATTTCCAGGAAGGTAGTTTACTTTTAATTCATCAAAATCATGCTCTTCTCTGGCTTCTGTAGCCATATCCATGTCTGCCTTATGTACAAAAGCTAAGGTTTCTAAGGGTACATGTGTTACAACACCAGTTGTTGGTAAAATAACGCAGGGCCTCTCTACTTGCTTCAAACAGAACCCACCAACTTCAAGAGGTGCTTACAACTATTATTTTCTAAGGAGGAAAGTCGGCAAACGATGCTTCCAACAGACAAGGTGGACGTCTGGGTGATATGAAACAGCTTCATCAACTTATTAATAGACAAAAAAAAAGAAAAGAACGGAGAAAGGTGTTATTGTCCCAAAGTTAAAACAATAATGGCATCAACAACTGTTTTACATACAAAAAATCCATAGATTTGATCTATCTTGTATTACAACATTAAAAATTAAAATTCACCACAAAACCGGCCGTAACAATGATTCCCAGTTCAGTGCATGAAAGTAAGAATGTAAGATCACAAAGTGCTCAGATTAAAATGGCATTGTCACAATATAAAAATAAATAAGTGAATAAAAATCCTAGAAGTAAAAAGCCGTTAAAAACACGATGAAATGCAGGAAAGACTGAGACTTCAGCACTCTAATTTCATGAAAAAATTTGTCTCGACCCTACACATCAAAACTAAATGTTAAACCCAAAAAAGACTTTGTGATAATTTCTTACTGGCGAGAGTTGTGACGCGGTAAACGGCGCCGTTCAGGCCGCCGATGGCGAACCGACCGAAGCCCTCGGCCTGTCCAGCCACCGCCCGCAGGCTGGAATCGACGTCGCCGTACGGCAAACGCAGACCCATATTCGGATTCCCGATCGTTGTGGAGGTTATCGGAGCTGAGTTTAGCCCGTAACTATTCGGCGAAGGATGGTTGTTGTTCTTCCGATGGCCGGAGAGTGAGTGACGCCCATGGTGATTTCCCATTTCCGAGATCGTTCAAGTATTTATTAGTGGGATTTCTATCTGAAATTTGCTCAATTTAGCGAAACTGATTTATTTTTGTAAAAACAAAGAAAAAGAAAATTGTTGATTTTTTAATATTATTGTTTTCGTGGAATAAAGGAGAAGCTGACTTGACTCATATGTAAAACATATTGGTATTATATAAAACTAGCATAAAATTTTCTGGCACTATACAAATAGATAAAAATATCATTTGTTATAAAAAAGTATCATTTATATTTATATTAAAAAATTATTATTTTTAAATATAATTTCTATTGAAGAAAAATATTAAATATCATTTACAGTAAGAAAAGTATCAAAATTCGCATATATGGACGGATGTAAAAATATTAAATATCATTTACACTAAGAAAAGTATCAAAATTCGCATATATGGACGGATGTACACGAGACCCTCTCTAAAACCAGAGGAATTATATATAACTATACACTTGTCAATGTGTATATTGGGTATAGCTATTTTAAAAATGTTACATCCTATATCTATTTTACCCACTCCATCACATTTAAAGTGTCACATTTCTTTTGGATACAGGTATTTAGGAGAAATGTATGAAGTAGTTAAAGTGTTAAAAAGTGGGTAGGGTCCATACTTTTTGAAGGGATAATTACTTCTTGAAATGAAATGAGATATCTGTAATGGGACAACCCAAAAAAGAAAATGAGACATTTTAAATGGGACAAATGGAATATTAATTTATCGTTTTTTAGTCAAAAAAGATGAAAAAGAAAATATTGTCTAACAATACATGTCTATGCTCTAAAATAAGTGTTAATGCGTAAAAATAACTCAATCCACAACTTGTATACTAAATTTATCCAAAGTTTTAAATTTGCTATCAAAACTAATCAATTAGATTTTGCATCAGGATCATCGAGTATATACACGCCCTTAATTTCTTTACGAGTTGAGGTATCCTATTTTACACATGCCTCATGAGGGTGAACTAAACAGTTTTTGCTTCAATCGTTGTCTGTGGTTCAATCGACTAACGCCGCCACGTGTGTGCTAATATTTTCGAAAGGCCGAAAGATATTCCGAGGCATGATCAGGTTTATCACCTTACATACTCTGATCTTTGTCATGGTCCTTCTGCTTTTCTTTCTGCTGCTTTTGTTTGAGGACAAACAATGCTCAAGTTTAAAGCGTGATAAACGCGATTTTACACGCTTATCGTGTGATATGTAAAGATGAATTTAGATCAATAATGTGCGCTATGTATCGGATCTTAATGTTTTTATCTATTTCAGAAGATAACGCCTTGGGTGTTCTTTGGTGTCAGGTAGGTCTATGTTGAAAATCGGGCGGCAACGAACGCACCAGCCAAATGCACAACTACCCAGCTTAGCGACCAACCTAGCGGGCTAGGCCGACCGCCAAGATCATTCAGCGAGCGCCAAGATCGACGCGCCCATGAGCCCACGCCCGCAAGCAAGCTCCCGCCACGAAGTTACTCAGATATTTCTCGCGTCTCGCTAGCGACCGCCAGCTGTGCCGGGCGAGGCAACTTCGCGAGAGACGATCACGCGAGCGAAGAGAGCGCTAGAACATACATGTCAACGAAGCGATCATGCGTGGCGAGGATGGGTCATGAGACGCAGCCGGCAGAGACAAAATTAGGTTTGGGTGTCTATATATGAGTAAACATCCTCACGCCTCTCAACTTAGCACACACACACCCCGTAGCACTTTTACGCTTTTCCTCAATTTTATCTTTGTTTTATCTTTAGTTTAGTTCTAGATTTACTCAGATTGTTCTAGTTTAGTTTATCGCTTTGCTATCGCTCGAACGTTTGTCCGATTGTTTTCCTCTTCCGCTGATCGATTCAACTCAACATTGTCTTCCAACCATCACGGTTTTATCAATTTAATTCTATGTTTTTATGTTTTATCGATTTTTATTCGCTAATTACGTTCAGTAATTTCGTCCTAGTGGTTTGCATGATCGACATATGCTGTGACCTCGTTATTCTAGTTTACCAGCACGATTATGCCCTGGTGCTTATTTACGGAAATACTTATCATCTCGACGATATTCGCCATCACGCATCAGATATCAAGCAACGAGCATGAACGGATGACTTGTCGTAGTTTATAAACATCCGCATGAAGCTTATTCTCAGACTATTCGAGCTGCTTATTTGAGACGCACAGCACAGAGAAAACCAGCACACAGTCAATTGTGAATTCAATGCTGTTGTTATATATTGATTCTCCATCTCGATTAAAATCGCTAATATGCAGATAAATATCACGCTGTAGGATAGATTACGTATCCCCAGGTTGGGTCTTCTTATCCGCTTTATCATCTGATTTTATCGCTTATTTATATTTCGCGAAATACTTTTCGTTGATTAAATTCGCCCTTAAACTTCACTTACCGTGTTAATGACGATTATTGTCGAGTTAGCTCGTGTTTTCGGTTACAATCCACGTGGATACGATACTCTACTTACCTATACTTCACGCCGCTTTTCGCAGCAGAAAGTGAGCGATCATTATATAGTGATTATATCTCATCGATGGACACTACGTCGTCAAGTATCGAGTGTTTCGACCGACGCCGATCTATATGATTCGATATATATCGAGATTAGGAAGATCATGCAAGAGAAACCGCTACCAAAAGAGAGGCTCCCATAATGCATTTATTCGATTCATCATGGACGGTTGACATTGAGCTTCAACGACAGGTGCATATCAAAAAACTGTACTACTTCGATTATCTATCCCGCCATCCGACAACCGCCTCCCAAAAGACGCAGA
Organism: Salvia rosmarinus; assembly: GCA_036937905.1. NCBI lineage: Eukaryota > Viridiplantae > Streptophyta > Magnoliopsida > Lamiales > Lamiaceae > Salvia > Salvia rosmarinus. Next base: position 85,680,280 of record CM072816.1, on the reverse strand, counting down.
TCGCAGGGTCCATATGCACGTGATCGCCACTTTTCTAACATCAAAAACGCTGTAAGTATAAGGTAAGTCGAGTATCAGATCCATGATTGCAACCTAAAACATGTGTGTTAATTCAACGAAACTTCATCATTATCCAAGAATGTATTTGGTTTTAAAGGTTTACGGTTTCGATAATTAAATCCAAAGCAAAGGCCGACAAGAAAAATAAACTAAAGCAATAAAACTCAGCGGATAACTATGGAGAAAGACTAACCCTAGGATGCACTAATCCTATCCACTACGATGTTTATCCCGCTTATTATTAACCGCTTAATCCGCATAAGACGGAAGATCACATATGTAGCCAACAACTTCCGCTACGATAATTAGGACATGATTACTAATTTTCCTATTATTGTTACGCCCTAGAGTAATAAGAACTCCAAAAGGATCACAAAGAATATGCTTAATGTTCCTATCTCAAATACTCAGGTTTATCCAGATTACGCATTCAAGATCGATCGACAATTAAAACTGCTATACGTAATTAATCGCAACTATGATATGCATCAAGATTGATAAGAAATCAACACATATACTAAGCACCAAGAATCATGAATCAATGCCCGGAAGAATAAATAACAAGAATCACAACATATGATAATCATGCAAACCCTAGGATTAGAACAGAAATTTAGCTATACATAAATAACGAAATAAAATAATGAATAATCATAAAAATGTAAATTAAATAGATAAAACCCGTAGAAGCGTCTCAAGAACAACGGTTGGGTTCGTCAAACCTAACGGAAAACGGAAAACGATGGAATTCTCCTGACGAAAACGCTCAAAGGTTAACAATGCGTAGAACTAAAGCTAGAACGATGGAAAACTATTGCTAGAATTAATCTAAATCAAAACTAATGAAAATAAATGAAAATAGAGAAAACTGAAAAAACGTAAAATCACGCCTGGTTACGTGCGGGGGTACGTCTTATTTATAGAATTGCAGAACCCCACTTTCACGTCACGCCATGCTCGCCCGGGCTCACGGTCGCGAGGGAACATCCGCCTCGCCATCCTCGCCTTCTGCAGGGCGCTGATCATTTCGCCACACCTCGTGGTAGCAGGTGTGTCGCACATAAATCATCGCGCCACGCCCGCTACCCGTGGGAGTGCTCATGTCATGGCCTTTCTCGCCAGGCAGGTTTCGCCGACTTCCACGGCCAGCCGGCCGCAGTTTTTCACCAGGCGCATACGCGCAGACGAGCTCGCCTGTTCTCCTGGGTTCTGCCACGCCGCAAGGCGGTCTAGTCTCTCCTTTGCCCTGCCTCGCCTGTGCTCTTTCGCTCCATGCTCGATTTTCAACTTATAAGCCTACAAACACCAAAACAACCCAAGAGCAGATCTTCCAAAATATGTAAAATCATTGAGATCCAAGACAACGCACATTATCGATCTAAAATCATCTTTAAAATCAACAATATACGTAAAATGCTGCTTATCAACCCCCAAACTTAAATCATTGTTTGTCCTCAAACAAAACAACACTAAAAAGAAAGAGCGACACAAAACAGATCAACGAACAAGAAAGGTAATTAACCAATAAATTGTAAATATCTCAAAGCTCAAAATCATTAGTGCACACGACAACATTAGTCAAATCGACAATGCTACAACCATTGAAAGCAAAAATCTCATTCAATTCAACCTCACAATGGTACGAATCTACAGAGTACACTCAACTCATAAAGAAATAAGGACGGTATGCACTCAAAAATCAACGCAATGCAAAAATCTCACCATAGCTCCATTTCTCTAATATTCCAATACCAAATGCATTCAAATTAGATCAAAAGGACTTTTCAGGTCAGACAGGTACATCGTTAAGGTAGGATAACATACGGCTATGACTCAAATATATTCCAAGTACTTCCATCTCTATAATCAAATTACGGACTTTGTCCATTTCCTTTTCCTTTCCAACATGCTATTTCGACATTTATTCACCAAGGTACCTATACTATGATAATTGACTTTTATGCTCATACTATTCACAAAAATTTTCTTTCTCGCTGTAATAGAGCTTATAGTGTCTATTCTTTTTCACACGGTACCATACTTTATCTTTTATCCCCACTTGCATATCAAAACAAATTTTTCTCCCATTTGATTCACATATCCATCCTCACCTCCTATCATCCGGCACAAAATAAGGTCTAATAAAGGCTCAAAGAAGTATAAATGGTATATGTCATCGCTAGTGTTTGCATATGGTTTAACAAAGATGGTCTTTTATCCTTTCCATATTCAAACATATCATAAATTTCGCTACGTAAAAAACGGCAAGTTCTAGAAGATAATTACATGCACGATATCACACAAATAAAAGAAACTATAACAAGATGTGTATACAAGAAGCTCAAGTCTCACGGTTTTAGCAAATGGTTAAAACAACAAGCTAAGCAATCTCAAGTTATCCTTCAGGCCATTTTCTAACATATCATGTGCACTATCACATATTTAATGTAAAATTTCTATCATCATCGACTACATGGATTAACACATTTCACTTCAACTCATGATCGGATCGACACAACAAAACACAAAAGATAATGAAAGCCCCAACATATAAAAACTTAAAACAACGAAAACATAAAAAGCGACTCTCAACCACATCACACTCGACCACTCCCTCCCCAAACTTATTGTCATCAGCAGAAATGAGGCAATAATGTTTGCGAAGAGAGTGATGGAGAGATCTTAATTTCAACAACACATTCGCGACGGCAGAAACCCACTCGTTCCATTGACGTGATCATCCGATGTTTTGCCGCCTTGACATGCGCTGTCGGGCTAGGGTGTCCGTGTCATCATGGAGGTCATATTCGCCTATGGTCTAGACGACCGCCTATGATCAAGTCGCCAAATCCCATCCCCGAGACGCTCGTGGAATCGCCACCGCCCTGCCTGCCCTCCTCCCCCTGCTCTCCGACCTCTCCTATGATTTAAGCGGCTCGTCCATGCATAGTGCTAGTCGGAGCTCATGCCCACTATGCTCCTAACCTCATGCGCGCGAGTCTGGGTCGGCAGGCGTATTCACGACTGGCCATGCTCATTATATAAAGATCCAGAGTAGGGTCTTGCGTCTCTTCAAGAACGTCTGACATATGATTTTTCGTCCGTGAAAATATCTTGAGAGACGGGCACCTCGAATCGTGATACCGAAAATCGAATAGGGGTAACAACCCCTATGCATATCCGGCATTCCCCGATACCCCGCATCCGGAAGTGTCGGCCAGGAACATCCCGGCGCACTTTCGCCGCATCGTCAGCAGCAATCGTGAGACTCATGTCCCGAGATAGAACAAAGGCCGGCATTCAAACGCCACGTATGGTGAACGTGAGTGTGGTGCGTAAGCGGATCGCCGATTCCGAATGGAGCTCGCCTTAGCCCTCGAGGCATCATAATATGGTCTCGCCCAAGGACGTGTCTATGATCAACGGCCATGCATCCCGAGGCTAATGCTCTAAGTCCCCGATCTATCTCGCCTCTGGACGGCTCCTCTGGCGACGGAGTTCAACTCGCCCACCGAGAGCTGCCTCGCTCATATCGAGCCGAACGTATGTAATCCGCCATCCATATGCCTTATGAACATATAAGGTCGATGTAAATTCCAGCGCGAGGGTCCCAGATGATAGATGATTAGTCACAACCGACATACGCCCGCCTCTCCGCAAGCCATGAGACGCTATTAGCTATCCCATAGCCCCAGTCTCAATGCACATAAACCGGAATGCTTGCTTAGTCAGACTAGTTTTCTCCACCTTTCCGTGATGCGGTGAGGAGTCACAAATGCACCCCAACAAAGGGAGGGTGGAACTCATCACGTGGCTCATCCTGATGAGAAAGCAACCTCCTTGTCCTTTCGCTATGGCCGAGTGGTGTGACATATTGTACCTAAAGATAAAAGCAAAGTTAGTTCATGTACTTATTAAAGAGGCATATAAAAGCAAACGACAACCCATAGAAAATATAGACCTCCCAAACTCGAATTGAGCAAAATACCGCCCCTATACTAACATATGGTCAAACAAAGCGAAATGTGCGAGGAATCGCACACACGCACAAAAATACACAAAATGGCATTCTCGGCTGCTCATGGCTCATCCTCGCGGCCGCGAGGTCACCACTGGCCAGATTCGCACGCAGCACGCCGGTCGCTAATTTCCGAAAACTCGCATACGCCGCGACGCGAAGACAAACGCCAAGGCGCGGACATGCGCACGGACCACGGCTCAGTCATGTCGCTGAATGGCGATGCGTACCGACAAAGAAGAAAATAGGGTTTTCAAACATTTTTCATCCCAAATCAACAATATAAGCAAAATTGACCAATAATAAGCATCAATACACATCTATAAACATCAATAGCCCTAACATTGTAACAATCATGCTCAAACACCAAGTAATTTAGCAATATGAGCCCTAATTCCTCAAAAATCAAAACCCACCACAAGGAGATATAATGGACAAAAATCCTCCAAATCATGCTAAAAGCGAATTCAAGAGGAATTAAAATGTAAGCGACTTTGAGCGGATTAGTGGTGAAAATTGCAATCAAAAAGAAGAACTTAGCGGCGTGCTCGAGAGTATTTTGCTGTGAAATGTGCGTATGCGTAAACGGGGAAAAGGTTGTGGTCAAAACGCTGGGTCGATCCGGCGTGGTCGGGCATGCACCGCGCTCGCTCATGATCGCTGCTCGGTCGCAAGGTGCGTCTGCAGGCGCTGAAAATTCATTTTCTAAGATAACGGTTATTCATACACACTGCTGGGCGCGGCAAGAAGTATGCTTTTGCTTTTTTTTCCTTTAATCATAAAAAGAAAGCAATTATACCGGACCAAAACGATGAAACACGACACATACACGATGACGACAAAACAACGACAAACAAGAAAACAAAACGAAAACAAAAACGAGAAAACACTTCGGGTTACCTCCCAACCTGTAGATTTTTCGTCGCTAGCTCGACGGTACTCTCATCAATCAGCGATTTGTCAACCGATGATTTTCGAAACCTCGATTCTCAGTAATTAGAATTTACAACAGCCCACCAATTGCCCATGGAGATCCAAGTTATCTCGCCATCATTCAGCTCCTTTGTCCGCAGAATCAAGAAGTGTAACAAACATGATCAACCGCACTCCGTGTTCACTACCCAAGAATGGGTAGAACAAGTCGCTAAACATGTTTCACATTAAAGCAAATGGCGACATCTAGAGCCTTGAGCTTGGGGCACTTAGCCTTCCAATGCCTGGCCTCACCGCACTCAAGCATTTGCCCTTCTCCTTCGGCTTTTTCAAACCGGTAGAGCCCTTTTATTACTCCCACTCTTTCTTTAGCCTTAGATCTCGAATTCCACTTTTCCTTTTCATCTTCGATAACGCAGTGGTTTTCTTGAGGTGCTGCATTAAAGGTCAGGCACCTTTGCCCATTTTATGCTCTTCCGTGTAGATCCTCTTGCAATGAATCTAGAGTATAACTTTATCATAAAGGACCGCTTATAACTAAGTCATCAAAAGATTGGGCAAAGTGTTGAGGATCATATCGATTCTCGACTACGCCATCAATATATCCTCCAACCACCCGAGCTCTCCAAGAGATTAATCATTTGCTTCTACATGGTTATGCACCGAATCGCTTTCCTTCATTGAACTTGACATTATTGATTTTGTCAAATTATGACAAGAGATTCGTCCGACTCTCATACAATTTACAAGACTTAGCCATATCGTGGTTGATCTCCCATCTCTTGATGCCGGAGTTGCGGTGGACTCGCACACTGACCAAAAGAAGCGCACTTTGTCATTCTATTTGATTTGTCCCATTTCGTGTTCCAAGCGCCTCATCAAGAGATGAATTGTTCGAGGCTCGGGACGGGTGGTGAGTACAAATAGATTTTCTTCCGCAGAAGAACATTCTCAATGTTTTGTTTCCACTCGATAAAATTGGACCGGATACGGATTTTGAAAGTATATTGATAATCGTAAGAGACATATCTCAAACGATAATGTAAACACATACATACGATCACACATAATTGTGAATAATAATATTGTAACTTGATAAAACAATATTAATCGAAACCTCCAATCGCCCAAGGAATCCCACATGCAAGCCACGCTGCGACGCTATACATGAACCCCCACTGCATAAAATATACCTTTAGTCGCTTAATTTCAATCCATGTCAACTTATCCTTATGATAAATGAAATTAACGATTGACCTTCTGCACCACATCACTATCGCCAAGCGGACTTCACGGAAGTTGTACTGAGGTGATTTCTACAATGACCACAATTTTAAAAGAGAAATGAATTCTTAGAATCAGCATACTCACCGGACCATACCGCCCAATTCAAATTCTTTTGTTATCTCATTTTATATCTATCTCTAGAGAACTTATGAAAATTGCACATGCAAGCTAATGCACGCGGATCGCCATACATGAAACTCCCACTTCTCAATAGATTTAAAAGTTTTATTTAGAAATCTCATCTAACAAACTTATGATAAACAAAGGCAAGCAAGCCACGCTGTGGACGCCACTCACAAAGCCCTCACTTTGTTTAGAGATCAAAAGTGGAGGTCTCGACATTTTAATTTTAAAATTAATTTGCTCAAGTTGCTTGCTTAGTCTTTTGTTCAAAAGGTTTGTCCATGCGGATCACGTAATCCAAAGATGCTTGTTCTATAGAACTCAACATGTAAAAATGCTCGCAATTCTAAAATATGCTAGAAAACGCTGATACACCTAGCATGCTTACTATGCGCATCCAATTACGAAAACACGTAGGTTTGTCAACGAATTTAAACATACATAGATGCTATCGATTATTTAAACATCCACTACATGCAATGAACGATAAAAATAAAATAAAACGCTCATCGTGGCCCACTCGTGAATATGCACTTTCCGCCTAATCTATTACATAGAATTGCAAAGCATGCATCTTTATAATCTTCGAAACGGGCCTCGCGGCACGGGCACGGACCGACTCGCCAAAACAGGATTCGGCCGGAAAACGGATCGACTCGCCCCGCCATGCGCCACAAGGCTCCGCGAGCGGCGGTAAGCTCGGCCGTTGCCGCCGCAAGACGCTGCGGCACCCGCTTTTTCCCGCTGCCTCGATCCGGCCGCTGCTCGCTTTACTTTTTACGCATAAGATTTACGTAAAATAAATCTAATCTAACCACGATTTTCTGTGGTGAAAACAAAATCCGGCAAAATAAAACCGAGCCAATGATGAACGACATGATCCAACAATAATATATATTGGCGACGTAATAATCAAACGTGAATTAATCCAACAGAGCCAAGATATCGATCCCGTGCTCGATACCAATCAAGGGAAAACTATGTTTAGCCCTTCCCGATGATCTATCTTCGATGTTTAATTCACCATACATTGATTATATACCTAGCATGCACCTATATAATTAATTGCAACACGCGGGGTTTTCGTGTTTACTCAAACTCGGCCGGCGCTGAAGGATCGAGACTCGTGCTTCGACCTTCTCGGACTGTATCCCTGCTACCCAATCTCCAACGCCGAGCGAGGACGTATCTATGGAGAATGCTTCGGAAAATCACCTCAAGTTTCTCAAGAATTTTCAAAAATCTCAAAGGACGAACCTCAAATTCTCGAAAATAATGATGATGATTATTAATCATCGACCTAGATTTAATCTCTACCTCATATTTATAATGCATTACCATAATCGTGATATGGAAATTACCATAATCCCATATGGAAATTACCATAATCCCATATGGAAATTACATAACCTTTATGGAAATTACCATAATCCCATATGGAAATTACCATAAACCTTATGGAAAGGATTATTACCATAATCTTATATGGAAAGGATCTATGATATCCCATAAATATAATAATATCCTTATAGGATAAAGAGAATCAAATCCGCCTTGTGCAGTAGGGCGCGATTTTGCTTAGCTTACGGCCCTGGATGGGCCAAATTTAGGATCAAATGCAAGGAATAAAGACGGGTCTCAATAAATTAATTATCTTATGTTCACCGTAAATAAATTAATTTATAAACATTTATTCATGCCACTAGAGAATAAATGCCGACTTACCCCTTTATTACCGGGTTGAGTCTGCTCAGACTTGACATTACGAATCCTCAGATTTAAGATATCGAACGTCCATTAATTATTTATAGATTCGATCGCTAAAATAATTAATATCTTTAATTCCTTAGTAGTACCACTCAACCTTATTATTGTACTCGAGCTAACTCAACCTCGCAGGTTTAGTACAATAAACCTTTGAGCTCCTTGGGACGCCATCATCCTAAACGGATACGGTGACTGACATGTATAACTAGCATGACATACAAGCACCGCCACCACCCAAGACGCGAGAATATTGGTTAGAACATATAACCTCACCCATAACAAGTCAAAGTGATGGTCAAGAACTCATACTCATCTAATACCTTATCGAGGTTTAGATCATCGAAGTCACCGAGATCTGGTTCTTCACGACGGTCCGCTAGAAGAACTCATCTCATCGTGATCCTTCAATACGCCGTAGACGCATCAAAGATAGACAAGCAACCAAGTCAAGTCACTTCTTATCTATACCGCACCTTTATACCGACAACTCGTCCCTCAAGTCGTTCTCAACTCGGAAACTTTTATATCTCATTGTTTCGACTAATCATACGTACTCGTGATCTTCACACACCGTACGTGATCTAACTTATATACGAGATAAGGGACATGTATATATGCAATCAAGTATTCATTTCGGGATAGAGATCAGTAATAGGGTAACAGGAAACATTGTATACAAGCTCAACCAAAATCCGCTTAATATATACAACCAACAGCCCCTGATCTTTCTACTTCAGAGGCAACTTCGTAAGATGGCACCAGATTCTTCGTGATAGGTTAATTTTTTCAAATTTACCCAATTTCTTTTGCTAATGCATCTTCGTAAACTCACATATCCCAAGATGTTTCGGAGTGCTTCAAAGAGAGGTAGATTGATATTCACTTTCAAATATCTCTTCGAATCGCTGAACCTCGTCATATTTCGACTTAGCTAGTCGACTCGGAAACGGAACCGGCGAGTATATGTAGGATATTTCACATCGGGCGTCATGGTCTTCTCGCGACCGCGAGGGTGATCGCTAGGACCCACGCCACTCTCTTCCTCAGATCCGGGCGCGCGGGCTCGCCCCGACTTTGTTCCGGTCTCTCGCGCCGGATCGCGGTCGAGCTCTCTCGCGAGGTGCCGTTGTCATGTCGCGGGTCTCTCGCGTATTCCTGACAGTCGAACGGTGATGTCCGCTCGCTCACGATCACGAGCTCGGTCACGAGGTGCTCTTCCTCGCTTCCTTCGTCTCGCGGGTCGCTACCGCTTCCACTTCTCAACCGGATAGCAAAGACGATTCTGGGTTCACTTTCCAGACACGGAAATGGCCTGCCTTTTGTCAGGCATTTTGTTGTGCAGCCTATCCGACCAACTGATTCTCCATCATCTTCATGTGTTTGCCCATGGCTACTACAAGGATTCCAACTGTTATCCTCGGTAAGTGCTATTGACGAACGAAGTTCTCACTGCATGCCATCGAATTTTATTTGTCGTCATTTGTTGGTTGCTCAACCAACCGTGATCAACTCCTCTAAACATTTCTTCTTCATTTTAAATCATACCATTCTCGCATCAAGCCTCCGAGGTTGTTGGAAGTTATCGAGTGTATACGACAAGTTCGGGTGATTCCTATCGTTAGGACGGTATGTCGATTTTCCCTGTGACGGTTCTTTTTTCGATTTATATAACTCACATCCTCCGTCTCAACTCGACTCTTCAAAAGAGTAAACTTTCATTAGCTCGCCATACCGAATCACCTCAACAGCAATGCCGCCACGTGCGCTCTTTCCATCGGCCACCGGTAGTCCGTTAGTAGCCATCTCTTCTATGATGCTGGCCGGCCTCCCTACACGGGCGATTCAATAGCAATTTCATGCCGATGCATCTACAATGCTTCTCATACGCAGAGTCAGCCCGCTATAAAACCGCGTGATCGCCGCCATCTAGAAAATCCATGTTGAGGCATTTTCAATCAGCCTCGAATCTCTCCATGCCTCAATAACGACTGCCTCCTTGTTGGCAAAAGTGAGATCTCGATATGATCTTCTCGTGTTTGGTCATGGAAGTATTTTGAGTGGAACTTTCGCAAAGTTTCAACCGTTTATCCTGCCCGGCCTGTCCAGCTCAACCAATTCGCCCGGCTCAGCAGAGAACCGAACATGCGATCCGATTGGTCTTGTGGCACCCCATTCTCGCTTGATGGTGTCACAAATATCGAGATAAGTCTCGAGACGTGCATTCGGTCTTCAGAATTCCTCCCCAAACCGCTCTCCTCACCATATCGATCATGTTTAATTCGAAATTGTTCGGCCCACTTGAGGGCCCCATCCTCCTCGAATTGTTCAAAGGAGGTTGGTACATGTAGTCAGAGGTCTCGCTCGAACAGGACAAGGAGTCCCATATTCTTCATCTCGGCGCCGATCTCTCAGAACTCGCCGTAAGACGCGTACCGCCGGGAGGTATACCCCATTGGGAGTGAACACCCATTCTGTGGATTAGCTGCCATTGCACCGCTCTTCTCTCGTGTCCTTCACCTTGGGAAATTTCGATCTCGGTCAAGATTTTGCTCGTGAGGTCCCCGACCTCAGTGGATCATAAACTACCCGAGAAAAGAGAGAGCTTAACTCGACAAGAATAATTAAATAAAATAATATATATAACTTGAATTAATAAACCAAATCGTTAAATTATTCCTATGTGATCTTAACAATCCCTCGAATCGGCGCTTAAAATTTGATCGCCACTTTTCTAACACGAAAACGCAAGTATAAGGTAAGTCGAGTATCGTGATCCACAGGATTGCAATCCAAAACACGGGTTAATTCAATGAAACATCATCATTATCCAAGAATGATTTGGTTTTAAAGGTTTATGGCTTCAGATAATTAAATCCAAAGCAAAGTGACAACAAGAAAATAAACTAAAGCAATAAAAACTCAAAGGGATAACTATGAAGAAAGACTTACCCCTATGGATGCACTAATCCTATCCACTACGATGTTTATCCCGCTTATTATTAACCGCTTTAATCCGCATAAGATGGAAGATCACATATGTAGCCAACAACTTCGCCATTTACAATTGTGACAGCTGATTTCTAATTTTCCCACATCATACGCTCTAGAGGAAAATAAGCAACCCAAAGGATCACAAAGAATATGCTTCCTACGAATGTTCCTATCTCACCACGACTCAAGGCGTTATCCGTATCATGCATTCAAGATCGATCGACAATTAAAATGTTACGTAATTAATCGGCAACTATGATATGCATCAAGATTGATCGTAAATCAACACATATAATTAAGCACCAAGAATCATGAATCAATGCCCGGAAGGTAAATAACAATAGCAGTGAATCACAACATATGGATAGAATCATGCAAACCCTAGGATTAGAACTCAAATTTAGCTGACATAAATAACGTAAATAAAATACAAAATAATCATAAAACAGAAATTAAATAGATAAAACCCGAGGGAAGCTGCCCAAGAACAATGGTTGTCTGCTTCCAAACCCAACTAAAATGGAAAACGATGGAATTCTTCTGGACGAAAAACTTTCCAAAGGTTAACAATGCGTAGAACTAAAGCTAGAACGATGGAAAACTATTGCTAGAATTAATCTAAATCAAAACTAATGTGAAAATAAATGGAAAATAGAGAAAACCGAGGAAAACGTAAAATCGGGCCGGGCCTTGGGAAAAGAAGTCATAATGCCCTATTTATAGAATTAGGCGTAAAACCCATTTTCACATCTTCCGCCACGCCGCGGCGGCTCATGGTCGCGGGGAACATCCTCGCCTCGCCATCCTCGCCTTCCCAGGGCGCTGACTCCGCCGCGCCACACCTCGCGGCGGTAGGTGTGGTCGCCGCACAAATAATCGCGCCACGCCTCGCGCCCGCAGGGTGCTCGCGCGCTACGGCCTTCCTCGCCAGGCCTGGTGTTTCTCGCGCCGACCTAGTGGTCGCTACGCCGGTCGCGAGCCTTCGCAGGCGCATATGCGCACTCGCGCCGTGCTCGCTCGCTGTCTCACCGCCGGCGGTCACTAGGCTCTCCTTGCCCTCGTCGCCGTTCTTTCGCCCATGCTTTGCCAACTTATGCCTACAAAACACCAAAACGGAACCCAAGAGCAAGATCTTCCAAAATATGTAAAAGCATTGAGATCCAAGACATAAACGCACATTATCGATCTAAAATCATCTTTAAAATCAACAATAAACGTAAAATACGCTGCTTATCAACCCCCAACTTAAATCATTGTTTGTCCTCAAACAAAACAAGACCAAAAGAAAGAGAGACACAAAACAGATCAACGAGCATCAAGAAAGGTGATTAACCAATAAAGCCTCAAATATCTCAAACAGCTGGAGGGGTGAACTCATCATGTGGCTCATCCCGAGACGGCGAAGAACCTCCTTATCCTTTCGCTATGGCCGAGTGGTGTGACATATTGTACCTAAATATAAAAGCAAAGTTAGTTCATGTACTTATTAAAGAGGCATATAAAAGCAAACGACAACCCATAGCAAAATATAGACCTCCCCAAACTCGAATCGAGCAAAATACTACCCCTATACTAACATATGGTCAAACAAAGCGAATAAGGCGAGGAATCGCACACACGCACAAAAATACACAAAAATGGCATTCGGCTGCCTCAAGGCCATCTTCGCAGCCGCGAGGGAGGTCGCGAGGTACCACTGGCTGGGGTATCCGTGACGCGAACGCCCACGCCGCGAACCTTGGTCGCGAGCACTCGCGGTCGCTAATTGCTGAAAACTCGCTGCCGGCGCGGACGCACGCCAAGACAAACGCCGGGGCACGGACATGACATGGACCACGGCCGGGCTCGCATGGTCGCGAGCTCGATCGTGAGCCGACGCTACCGACAAAGAAGCAAAATAGGGTTTTTCAACATTTTCATCCCAAATCAACAATGTAAGCAAATTGACCAATAATAAGCATCAATACACATCTATAAACATCAATAGCCCTAACATTGTAACAATCATGCTCAAAACACCAAGTAATTTAGCAATATGAGCCCTAATTCCTCAAAAATCAAAACCCACCACAAGGAGATATAATGGACAAAATCCTCCAAATCATGCTAAAAAGCGTAAATTCAAGAGGAATTAAGTAAATGTATGCATCTTGAGCGGATTAGTAGTGAAAATTGCAATCAAAATGAAGAACTTAGGTAAGGTGCTCAGAGAGAGTATTTTGTCACGAAATGTAAAGTAAACGAAAAGTGCGGTTAAAGTGGTCAAAACGCTGGTCGCGTCGGGCTGGTCGGCATGCCTGGCCGCTCATCGCGCGTGGTCGCAAGGCTGCGCCTGCATACCGGCTATTCATGCCACACCGCGAGCAGGGTGGTCGCGAGGTATGCTTTTCTTTTCTTTTTCCTTTAATCATAAAAGAAAGCAATTATACCTGACCGAAAACGATTAAACACGACACGACCTATTAACAACGACAAACAAGAAAACAAAACGAAAACAAAACTGAAACACGCTGGGTTACCTCCCAACCAAGTTAGATTTTCGTCGCTAGCTCGACGGCACTTCTCATCAATCGTGCGATTTGTCAACCCGACGCTTTCCAAACCTCGATTTGTTCTTGTACTTAGCATTTACAACAGCCCACCAATTGGCATAAGAATGGCTTCCACCGAGTCAACGAATCACTCGGATTTTTATACCGAGTCCACTTCTTCCTCGCAAGATGCTGCTCTCGATGGTCTATTGAAATTCGAGCTCAAGAATGCCGGCCGAGGTAAGGTGATCGAATACCAATTTTCAGTGCTCAACTATCGTGTTGCTTGATGCGCCATATATGAAATCTTTAGCCTCATCATTGACACGAAACGTGAGGTCACCTTCTGCACATCAATCAAAGCACGACCAGCTTGTAGAAAAGGTCTACCCAAGATTGGTCGATGTCAATTCGCATGTCTAATATAACAAAATCAGCAAAGACAAAGTCCCTAATTTTACCAACACGCCTTCAACAATTCCTTAGATATGTGATCAATTCGTACCATCATCAATGATATCTTTGTCGGCTTCATCTTCCTAGTTCAAGGCGGTTGAATACATTCAACGACATCGATTGATGTTGCTCCCAAATCGCACAACACATTGGGGAATGTGTGCTCAGCAATCTCGCACTCAAAGTGAAGCTCCCTGATCTTTCGCTCAGAGGCAACTTCCGTTGTAAGATGGCACGATTCTTCGAGATAGGTTAATTTTTTCAAATTTACCCAATTTCTTTTGCTAATGCATCTTCTAAACTTCACATATCTCGCATGTTTGAGCGCCAAAGAGAGGTATATTGATATTCACTTTCAAATATCTCAATCTGAACTCGTCATATTTCGACTTAGCTAGTCGACTTGGAAACGGAACCGGGAGTATATGTAGATATTTCACATCGGGTGTGCTCGCGGTCTTCCTCGCGACCATGCGAGGTGATCGCCAGGACCGCGCTTACCGCTTCTTCCCGTCTGGCGCGGCGCGGCTCGTCCCCCGACTTTGTCTGGTCTCTCACGGCCGGATCGCGATCGCGAGGTGCTCGTCGGGCCGTGGGGTCTCCCGTATTCCTGGACCGGCTGAACGTAGATGTCTCGCGGGCTCGCGATCACGAGCTCGGTCGCGAGGTGCTCTTCCGCCGCCTCCTTCGTCTGGGTTCACGCCGCTCCACTTCTCAACCGGATAGCAAAGCGTTGATTCTGTGGTTCATCAGACACTCAAAATTGGCCCGCCTTGGTCAGGCATTTTGTTGTGCGGCTATCTCGACCTATCCGATTCTCCATCATCTTCATGTGTTTGCCCATGGCGCTACATGGATTCCAACGTGTTATCCTCTCGGTAGTGCTATTGATGAACGAGTTCGCGGTGGCCATCGACTCGATTGTCATCATTTGTTGGTTGCTCACAACCAACCGCAGATCAACTCCTCTAAACCTCGCTTCTTCGAATCATACCATTCGCACAAAGCTCGCCGGAAGTTGTTGGAAGTTATTGAGTTGCATACGACAAGTTCGGGTGATTCCTATTGTTAGGATGGTATGCCGGATTTTCCCTGTGACGGTTCTTTTCGATTTATATAACTCACATCCTCCGTCTCAATCGACTCTTCAAAAGAGTAAACTTTCATTAGCCGGCATACCCGAATCACCTCAACAGCACCGCCGCCACGCGCTCTTTCCATTGGCCACCGGTAGCCTAGCAGCCATCTCTTCTATGATGCGGCTGGCCTCCCTACACGGAGATTCAACAGGCCCTCATGCCGATGCATCTACAATGCTTCTCAGATGCAAAGGTCACCGCTATAGAATCAAGGATCTGCCGCTCTAGAAAATCCATGTTGAGGGCATTTTCTCAATCAGCCCCCGAATCTCCCATGCCTCGAATAACGACTGCCTCCTTGTTGGAAAAAGTGAGATCTCGCATGATCTTCTCGTGCTTGGGTCGGAAAGTATTATGAAAGGAACTTCGCAAAGTTTCCCCAAACTGCTATCCGGCTCGGTCCAGTGCTCGAACCAATCTTTCGTCCGGTCACAGAGAGAATCCAAACATGCGCATCCGATTGTGTCTGTGGCACCCCATTCGCTTGATGGTGTCACAAATGTCGAGATAAGTCTCGAGACGTGCATTCGGTCTTCTCAGAACTCCTCCCCAAACCGCCTCCTCGCACCATACCGATCGAGCCGCTTTAATTCGAAATTGTTCGCCCACTTATGCCCCATCCTCCTCCTTGGAATTGTTCTGGGAGGTCGGTACATGTAGTTCGAGGTCTCGCTCTGCATCAGTGTGGACAAGGAGTCCCATATTCGCCATCCGCATCGCATCTCCAGAACTCGCCGAAGACGTGTACCGCCGGAGTATACCCCATTGGGAGGAACACCCTGCTCGCAGGATTAGCTGCCATTGCGCCTTCTTCTCTCGCCTCCTTCTCCTTTGGGAATTTTCGATCTATGGGTCAAGATTTTGCTCGTGAGGTCCCCGACCTTGTCATAAACTACCGAGAAAAGATGAGCTTAACTCGAAAAGAATAAATAAATAAAATAATATATATAACTTGAATTAATAAATTCAAATCGTTAAATTATTCCTATGTGATCTTAATAACCTGCAACGGCGCCTAAAATTTGATCGCTCACTTTTCTAACACGAAAACACGCAAGTATAAGGTAAGTCGAGTATCGATCCATGTGATTGCAATCCAAAACACGTGCTAATTCAACGAAACTTCATCATTATCCAAGAAAAGATTTGGTTTTAAAAGGTTTGTGGCTACGATAATTAAATCCAAAGCAAATGTGACAACAAGAAAATAAACTAAAGCAATAAAACTCAAAGGATAACTATGAAGAAGACTAACCTCGTCCACTACGATGTTTATCCCGCTTATTATTAACCGCTTTAATCCGTAAAAGATGGAAGATCACATATGTAGCTAACAACTTCGCCATTTACAATTGTGATAGTTGATTACTAATTTTCCTTATTATCATTATGTCTCTAGAGGAAAATAAGCAACCCAAAAGGATCACAAAGAATATGCTTCCTACGAATGTTCCTATCTCGCCTACAACTCAAGCGCTTATCCGTATCATGCATTCAAGATCGATTGACAATTAAAACTGTTACGTAATTAATCGGCAACTATGATATGCATCAAGATTGATCGAAATCAACACATATAATTAAGCACCAAGAATCACGAATCAATACGGAAGGTAAATAACAATAGCAGAATCACAACATATGGATAGAATCATGCAAACCCCAGATTAGAACATAAATTTAGCTAGACATAAATAACGAAATAAAATAAAAATAATCATAAAAATGTAAATTAAATAGATAAAACCCGTAGGGAAGCGTCCGAAGAACAATTGTTGGGTTCGCTTCCAAACCCAACGGAAAACGGAAAACGATGGAATTCCTTCCATTTAAAACGCTCCAAAGGTTAACAATGCGAGAACTAAAGCTAGAACGATGGAAAACTATTGCTAGAATTAATCTAAATCAAAACTAATGTGAAATAAATGGAAAATAGAGAAAACCGAGGAAAACGTAAAATCGCGATGGGGTTGGGTTGAAAAGGGGGTAATGCCCTATTTATAGAATTAGGCGTAAACCTAATTTTCACGCTCACGCCATGCCGCTCGCGGTCGCTAGCTCACCGCGAGGAACATCCTCGCTCCGCCATCCTCGCCTTCTGCGGGCGCGCTGACTCGCCTCGCGGTCGCTAGCGTGGTCGTCAAGCACATAAATCGCTGCGGCCACGCCCGCCTCACGGGAGTGCTCGCGTACATGGCCCTCGCCAGGCCGGTAGCCGCGGCCGACCTAGCGGTCAGCAGCGAAGCCGCTCAGGCGCATATGCGCATCAGGCCGTCTGTTTGCCTCATGGCTAAGCGGCCGCTAAGGCGATCGCTAAACCCTCCTTTTTCCCTCGCTCGCCGTTCTTCGCTCCATGCTCGGTTTTCAACTTATAAGCCTACAAAACACCAAAACGAACCCAAGAGCAAGATCTTCCAAAAATATGTAAAAGCATTGAGATCCAAGACATAAACTCACATTATCGATCTAAAATCATCTTTAAAAATCAATAATAAACGTAAAATTCGCTTTATCGATGCATGTACGCTTGAACGGTGTGATATCCTGATCGCCGAGTATTACTTGGGGAGTACTCATATACCAAAGATATAGGAAAATTATAATGCTTTATTTTTGAGTTGTGTGAAAACACTTAGTAGTTTTATTAATATTTGTAAATTTAAATGTGTAATATCTTAAATTTCGCTTTATTAATATTTGTAAATTTAAATGTGTTGTATCCGTGTGTACTATTAATTTTCACAATATTACCGCAAATTTTGCTTTCGAGTGTCAATAATGAAAGTCCACAAAGGACAATTCAAAATCATTGCTTTTGGCCATTGATTGAGAAATCATGTTTAGTGATCATTACCCTTTAATTTGAACGCATCAACATTGATTACAATAGTATATGTAATTTATACTTTTAGTAAACAAAAGCACAATATAGTACTTAATATGTTTGTTCTTTACAAATTCAAGACATGCTGATTTTAATAATTATTATTTATAACATTCAATTGATTTTTATTATTATTATTATAATTATTATTATTATTATTATTAGGATCACGACTTATAACATTGTTAGATCACGGACTTATAACACTTACATAATAGTGTTTTGATTATTATTATTATTATTATTATTATTATTATTATTATTATTATTATTATTATTATTATTATTATTATTATTATTATTATTATTATTATTATTATTATTATTATTATTATTATTATTATTAGGATCACAGACTTATAACATTGTTAGGATAATGACTTATAACACTTACATAATAGTGTTTTGATTATTATTAGTAGTATTAGGATTAGTATTATTATTATAGCACAACACAATGTATAAAATTGGATGATATAAAGAAGAATAACAATAAAAGGTGCCAAACACAATAACTTTGAAATATTAAAAAAAATACAACAACTTTAATTAATAGCTTATGCCTTCATCTATTCGATTTGGACATGTCCTTCGTGTGTCCTGTTCCCTACAATGGTTGCATTTCTTTGGTGCTCATGCTCATCGCTAGACGATTCTCTCATATGGTTTGTAGGCACTCTTCTTGTAGAACTTTCACCATCGGATGGAATCCGACTTGTTCTAGGTCGTCCACTGCCTTGTCACTATAGAAGGTAATACATTCGCTTGAGCTACCTCATTTGGAACCGACCACTCATCAGATTGAGGACATGATTCATCGCACCATCAGATATCTCAATTAAAGTGTTGGTCGGTAGTATGATTCGGCGTAATTGTGGATGGATTCTCCACCTCCAATGAAAAGTATTAGTATGAGTTACATGAAAATAAAACGACGTGTAGTATTAGTATTAAAACATACTTAATGGCAGCAATTGCGTGTGAACACGGCATCCCGCCTTGGTTAAATTCTCGACAATCACACGATTTGAGTTGAAGATCAACCGAAGTTCCTAACCAGACCGCACCCTATATTTTGCATTTGTAGACCTCGTCGAGAAGTAACGAACGACTTTTCGACATCGCCATCAGAAGCTTTTCGACTATCTCCTCGAGATAGTTGTCCACCTACATGTCGCTCATCTATCGTTGAACCACCGCTCAATTACAAGTCCGATCGCTTCCAACATTGAGCATATTGAAGACGCCGCCATAATAATCGAGAGTTAACGACTCTGCATTTGATGTTAAGAAACTAAAACGGCTCACGGGGACTTTGAACGGCCCATTTTTCTAGTCCACACGAGCGCTTTTGGTATGCTTTATCATTTATGCTTTCGATAGCGCATATAGCACGCTTGGTATTGTCTCGCTCGATGCATAAGCATTCTGGAACATTTCCACCACAGCCGCCGAAACTGCTTTGATCTTGTTCACTAAGTGGTAGAAGTAAAGCGTGATGAGCTTGTGGAAATACTCTCTCGACGCGTTAGCTATGGACACGTGTCGTCGAGACAATTAAGAGGTTTTCAAGATTTCCAAATACCCGTGGATGCGTGAGATAAACCATGACCAAGATTCATCATTCTCAATCGCCCAACACCATATGCCAACGGAACACTTGCCGCTGGCATCCTTCACATCGAACAAATAAAATTCTTTATTCTTTCCTCGAGGTGAGTACCATCTACGATCACCGGTCTCAAACAAAATAGAAGGGCCAATAGATGCAGCGAGAGCAACGAAGATGCCGGAATCGACCATCACCATCGACCTCATAATCGATAAATGTACCGGATTCGCCTGTCTCAACATCCGCAGATAACCCGCAGATTTGAATGACCGATCATGCCGACCGTGATATCAACTCAATCGTTGTATGTCGGACTCGCAATGCTACATCATAACCGATCACGGACACCAAAATCATGTTTCAACTCCGCCATAATTGATTTAGCTTCATGATTTCACCTATTGTGTGCATTTTTCGAGCATAATACGCGCAACTATCTTCGAATGAACCTTCAATGGACCAACACAACCCAAATCACGGTGGCATTGGTGTTCGATATAAACTTATAAACTTTCCAAATATTACCTCGTTGGGCAGCTCAGAACTCAAAATTACACCTCTCGAGTGCTTGCATTTAAATGTCGGCCGTGTTGTATCCGAACGACCAACAACGATTCGCCCGCTCCATATGCCACACACCAACAAAGAAGATAGAGGTCATCTTTGCTATAGTATATGAATTACTACTCAACTCTTCATCCCTTGTCGGTCCATTTCACGAGCAAAAGTGAGGTCAGCGTTGAGCTGAATGACCTAACTAACCGCTAGTTAGTTCTTCAAAGATCGGGTTGGTCGACATCTTCGGATAGGTGCTTCGATTAATCAAAGATAATAGTTTGGGAAGTCCTCATTCTCTTCGAATCCATCCCGCAAAATCAATAAACGATTATTTAAAATTGATTGTTCGGATTGTCGCTTGAGGTATCTCGAGTCTCTCTTCGAGATCTTTGCTCGTGCACATATTCTTCTTCTTCTTCGCCTTCTCCATCAACATCATCATTCGAATAGGAGTTGTTGGCCTTGTTGTCTCCGTAGCGTGCCTTTGTAAATATTTTCCTTGCATCTCCGTGGATCGAATGATTGGGCCTCCGGGTTTGATCCACTCGCAATATTTGTAGTGTTGTGAACTACATAAACACGTGATATTTTTCGACATGCACAATCGAGCAAACAGCTCATCATTTGCGGTTAACAATGATTTTATTATCCGACCATATCGAGATGTGGATAAATAAAATAATTGATAATCGTGCTCAATTCATTGCCCGCATACGTGATTGATATAGATATGAGGTCAGAAGAAAACGATCCGAATTTGGGCAATTTGTCGACACCCGCCAATATACGCACAATCACTATCAAACTCTCCACCATAATTCATGAATGAATTTCCAATTGTCCATCTACATAAAGAAAGAATAAATAAAAATATTAAAACAAAATTCTCAATCAAAATATACGCATAAAATACTTTGGGGTGGTCGAATTACCTTTGATATTGAAAATGATTGAATTCTCCATGGTTTTTCTTCAAATACTCGCTCAACTTCAATCGATGAATGAATTCGCAAATTTTATGAGACGTGAATGAATGAATTCACAAATTTTATAGAAGGTAAACAACAACAAATGATGGGTGTCATGTAGCATTCACATGAAATTTATTGAATTATCGAACAATAGAGGATTCAAATCAGACGAAATTATCAGAGCTACAAAGTGAATTCGTGCTCATTATTGTACAAAATTATCAGAATAACGGTAAATCGCACCTATTATTGTACTAA